>CM050170.1:7799212-8049306 GCA_027410445.1 Discoglossus pictus
TCTCCCTGGAGGACATCTGGCGAGAGCAGAACCCAGGGGCATCAGACGGTTTCACCTACGTCAGGGTGAGAGCCGGTCTGGTGTCCCACTCCCGGATCGACAGACTATATATATCTAGTCACTATATGTCACGAGTCGGTTCTTGTGCCATTAGGCTGGCTCCGTAAACAGACCACAACTGTGTGTCTGTGACGGTGGCGCTAACGCCAACAGCGCCATGAGCCACCTATTGGCACTTCAACAATGCTTTGTTGAAGGACCAGGGGCTCGTGACATTGATCCGGGAGTTTTGGACGGACTGGAGGGGTTGCAAGGGAGACTTTGCCACGTTAAAACTGTGGTGGGACGTGGGCAAGGTTCATTTGCGACTTCTGTGTCAGGAATATACCAAGGGTGCGAGTGGGCAGCGCGAAGCTGAGTTGGAGTCACTCCCGGGGGAGGTACTCCATCTGGAGCAGAGGCTGTTCACTTGTAGGGACCAATCCCTGCGGAGCGAGTATGTAGAGAGGAAGGGTGTCCTCTGTGACCTGGAACGACACCAGGCCAAGGGGGCATACGTGCGCAGCCGCTTAGGTTTTCTCAAAGATCTAGACCGCGGCTCGCGCCTCTTCTACTCACTGGAGAAAAAGGGGGGTAACAGTAGGCACATCACCTGTCTTCTAGATGAAGACGGTGCCCCCCTTACAGATCCGGAGAGTAGACGGGATAGAGCCCGGAACTTTTATAAAGAGCTTTACTCTCCGGATCCCATTTCTCCAGACGCCTGCAGGGTGCTATGGGAGGGGCTTCCCACAGTCAGTGAGGGTGTAAGAGAGCGGTTTGATATACCACTATCTTTTCAAGAGCTCTCTGAAGCCCTCCGTGCCATGTCCTGTGAGAAGTCTCCAGGACTGGACGGACTGACTGTAGAGTTTTTCCAATTTTTCTGGGAGACTCTGGGACCTGATTTCCATCTGGTCCTTGGGGAAGCCCTGGAGACCGGGGAGATGCCCCTGTCTTGTCGCAGGGCAGTAATTGCCCTGCTGCCCAAAAAGGGGGATCTCCGGCTTATTAAGAACTGGCGACCGGTCTCTCTGCTCAGCACAGACTACAAGATTGTAGCTAAAGCCATCTCGCTTAGACTTGGGTCTGTGCTGGCAGAATTGGTTCACCCTGACCAGTCCTATGCGATCCCGGGCTGGACTATCTTTGATAGTATCTTTCTGGTCCGGGATCTATTGCATTATTCTCGCAGGACTGGTCTGTCACTCGCCTTTCTCTCTTTAGATCAAGAGAAGGCGTTTGACAGGGTGGACCATGGTTACCTCATAGCCACTCTGCAAGCGTACGGCTTTGGCCCACAGTTTGTGGGCTTTATAAGAACGCTGTACGCCTCAGCAGAGTGTTTACTTAAAATCAATTGGTCCCTAACAGCACATTTGGTATTTGGACGAGGGGTGCGTCAAGGATGTCCCTTGTCTGGACAGTTATATGCACTGGCCATCGAGCCTTTCCTCTGCCTACTGAGGAAAAGGCTCACAGGGCTGGTGCTAAAAGATCCAGACATGCGGATTGTCCTTTCAGCTTATGCTGATGATGTGCTCCTCGTGGCCCAGGATCCAGTTGATCTTGAGCTGGCAAAACAGTGCCAGGAGGTATATTCAGCTGCCTCCTCCGCTCAGATCAACTGGTCCAAATGCACAGGCCTTTTAGAGGGTAATTTACAGGTAGACTCTTTGCCTCCCACGTTTCGTGACATCACGTTGGAGGCAGATGTCATTAAATATCTGGGGGTCTACCTGTCTGCTGCGGACGCTTCCGTCCCAGACAACTGGAGATAGTTAGAGGGCAGTGTCCTTTCTCGTCTGGGAGGATGGAGGGGTCTAGCAAAAATGCTTTCCCTTAGGGGGCGGACTCTAGTGGTGAATCAGCTGGTGGCTTCTCAGATCTGGCACCGGCTGATTTGTCTGAGTCCGACCCCCGAGTTTGTCACCAATATCCAAAGGAATTTGTAAGATTTCCTCTGGATGGGAAGGCATTGGGTCTCTGCAGGGGTGGCAAGTCTGCCTTTGGTGGAGGGTGGACAGGGAGTAGTTTGTGTGTGCTCCCAGTTGTCCACCTTCCGCCTTCAGTACCTGCAGAGATACCTATATGCAGATCCCTCTCCGCAGTGGTGCGCACTGGCATCCAGCTTTTATCGCCAGTTGCGCAACCTGGGGTATGACCGGCAATTATTTCTGATCAGGCCCGAGGGGTTTGGGAGAGACCTCTCTGTGTTGCCGGCATACTACTAGGAAACCCTCAAGGCCTGGAGCATGGTCTCCGTTACCAGACAGGGCGTGCCTTTGGGGGATAAAATATTCATGGAGCCCCTTCTATTTAATCCAGCAGTGAGGGCTCCAATGTTACAGTCCCCCAGTATCATCCGCCGCCTTAGTCATGCACGGATGACCCGAGTCGGGGATCTCTTGGAATACGGGCGTTCTGATTGGGTGTCACCCCAGGAGCTTGCGCTCCGTTTGGGATATGTGACGCCCAAAGTCTCAGGACGCTTGCTCCAGGAGATTAGGGATACCATCTCCCCCTACTCGCGCACCTTCCTTCGCGGGGCTTTGCAGGCCGGAGTGCCACATGCACCTTTCAACACCCCTGCTCCGGCTGTTTGCATTGGACACAAGCCTCGTGTTTCCCCTCAGGCTCCTCCTGTCCCCAACCTCTCGAAGTTGAGGGACATACCCTCGGCATGCTTTCGCGGCATGCCGAGGAAGATCTTATATTCTCTCATGCTCCATACAGTGCACTTCCTTGCCCTCGTGACCCGTCCCGATACCATCTGGAGGCGGGTCCTACCAGCTGACGAGGGCTGATTTAGTTCCACGACCCACCGGGGACTTGAGTTGGAGAGTGCTCCATGGTGCACTGAGCACGGGAGAGTACTTAGCTAAATTCACGGACTCTCCCTCCACTTGTCCATTCTGTGGCAAGGGAGAGTCAGTGTATCATATTTATTTTAGTTGCGCCAGACTGCAGCCCCTCTTGTCACTCTTGAGGGGCCTCCTCCTGCAGTTCTGGCTGCATTTCTCCCCTCACATTTTTATTTTTGGGCGCCCAGTGTCCCGGGGCAATAAGGCTAGGGACCTCCTCGTCAACCTGCTCCTGGCATTAGCCAAATTGGCTATATATAAGTCCAGGAAGCAGTGTTTCATAGGGGGGGTTCCCTTGTCACCTAAGGCTATGTTCCGGGTGCTGGTGCGCTCCCGTATCCGGGCAGAGTACCACCTGGCTTTGTCCACTGGGGGAATGGATGAGTTTGTCTCCCAGTGGGCTTTAGATGGTGTGCTCTGCTCGGTATCCCCCCCATCCGCTTTCTTTATCTCTCAACCTCCTAAAATGATTTTTATTTAGTTTACAGATCATGTTTCTCATAATGCCAAAATACACTGTGCCAAGTTCAACCAATCCAGTCTAGTTGGGGTACCAACAGTCCACATTTAAAAAACCCAAACTTTTATTTTCTTAAATCTAAGTGCATTTGCCTGACCGTCAATCAAAGTTCATTTGCTTGACCGCTTGCCAGAGTATGTGTCTTGCTTACAAGTACTGTGCCAAGTTCAACCAATCCAATCTATTTGGGGTACCAACAGTCCACATTTAAAAAACCCAAACTTTTATTTTCTTAAATCTAAGTGCATTTGCCTGACCGTCAATCAAAGTTTATTTGCTTGATCGCTACCCATAGTGTGTGTCTTGCTTACAAGTACTATGCCAAGTTCAACCAATCCAATCTAGTTGGGGTACCAACAGTCCACATTTAAAAAAAAATGACAGGCAGAGGCAGGACACACCGCAGAGGCCGTTGTGGTCGTGGTGCTGTGATTCCCTTTGGCCCTACAATAATGCCCAGTGTTCAGAGACCAGTTACCCTGAACTTTAATAGTTCAGAGGACGTAGTTGACTGGCTAACACAGGACACCCAATCTTCTACAGCTTCCGCTTGGAACATTGACGCACCATCCCCCTCCAACTTAGCTTCGGGCACCTCTCAATTTACCACTCACCCGCCTGCCGCCACCACCAACAGAAGTACCACAGCCAATTCAATTGATCAGTCAGAAAAGTTATTTACACATCAGTTTGAAGAAATGAGTGATGCGCAACCATTATTGACAGAGAATGTAGATAACAGGGATATGTCTCAGTCAGGCAGCATTACACACATGTACGTACAATGTGATGATGATGATGATGATGTATCCGCTGCTGCTTCCTTTGTTCAGTTGTCATATACAAGTGAGGCGGGTGATGATGATGACGATGCGTCTGTGGATGTCACGTGGGTGCCCGCTAGAAGAGAAGAAGAACAGGGGGAAAGTTCAGATGGGGAGACAGAGTGGAGGAGGAGACGAGTTGGAAGTAGAGGGAGGTCATCGCAACGAGCTAGTGGCACAGTCAGACAACATGCATCAGCACCCGGGGTCAGCCAGACAGCACACCAATCAACGCAGGCTGTTGCCACCACCAGAATGCCGTCACCGCCGAGCTCAGCAGTGTGGCATTTTTTTTGTGTGTCTGCCTCTGACAACAGTGATGCCATTTGCAACCTGTGCCAAAAGAAACTGAGTCGTGGGAAGTCCAACACCCACCTAGGTACAACTGCTTTGCGAAGGCACATGATGTCACATCACAAACGCCAATGGGATCAACACATGAGTACAAGCAGCACACAAACTCAAAGCCGCTATCCTCCTCCTGGTCCAGCATCTTCATCCACATCAACCACTGCTGTCCTCCTTGCCCCCTCTCAACTCTCCACCACTCCGTCTCTCGCCTCTTGCTGTTCCTGCTCATCTCCCCACAGTCAGGTGTCTGTCAAGGGCATGTTTGAGCGTAAGAAGCCAATGCCTCAAAGTCCCCCCCTTGCCCGGCGTCTGACAGCTGGCTTGTCTGAACTCTTGGCCCGCAAGCTTTTACCATACAAGCTGGTGGAGTCTGAGGCATTTAAAAAGTTTTTAGTGATTGGGATACCGCAGTGGAAGGTACCCGGCCGAAATTTCTTTGCCCAAAAGGCAATCCCCAACCTGTACTCAATTGTGCAAAAGGAAGTAATGGCATCTCTGGCACACAGTGTTGGGGCAAGGGTCCATCTTTCCACTGATACCTGGTCTGCAAAGCATGGTCAGGGCAGGTATATCACCTACACTGCGCATTGGGCAAACCTGCTGACGCCTGCCAAGCATGGAATACGTGGCTCTGCAGAGGAGTTGGTGACACCGCCACGACTTGCAGGCAGGCCTGCTGCCACCTCCTCTACTCCTCCTACTCCATCCTCTTCCATAACCTCCTCAGCTGAGTCCTCTTCTGCTGCTGCGTCTTGCTCCACATCAACGGCACCCCCCCAGCTCCCCAGATACTATTCCACATCCCGGATACGGCAGTGTCATGCCGTCTTGGGGTTGACTTGCCTCAAAGCAGAGAGTCACACTGGGCCAGCACTCCTGTCCACCCTGAACGCACAGGTGGATCAATGGCTGACTCTGCACCAACTAGAGATTGGCAAAGTGGTTTGTGACAACGGAAGAAATTTGTTGGCGGCATTGAATTTGGGCAAGTTGACGCATGTGCCGTGCATGGCACATGTGTGTAATCTGATCGTACAACGCTTTGTCCATAAGTATCCAGGCTTACAGGATGTCCTGAAGCAGGCCAGAAAGGTGTGTGGCCATTTCAGGCGTTCCTACACGGCCATGGTGCACTTTTCAGATATCCAGCGGCGAAACAACATGCCAGTGAGGCGCTTGATTTGTGACAGCCCCACTCGTTGGAATTCAACACTCCTAATGTTCGACCGCTTGCTCCAACAAGAAAAAGCCATTAACTAGTATTTGTATGACCGGGGTGCTAGGACAGACTCTGCGGAGCTGGGGATTTTTGTGCCACGTTACTGGACGCTCATGCGCAATGCCTGTAGGCTCATGCATCCTTTTGAGGAAGTGACAAACCTTGTCAGTCACACCGAAGGCACCATCAGTGACATCATACCATTTGTTTTATTCCTGGAGCGTGCCCTGCGAAGAGTGCTGGATCATCCCGTAGATGAGCATGACGAGGAAGAAGAAGAGTTGTGGTCACCATCACCACCAGAAACAGCCTTATCAGCATCGCTTGCTGGACCTGCGGCAACGCTGGAAGAGGATTTTGAGGAAGAGGGGTCAGAGGAGGAATGTGGCTTTGAGGGGGAGGAGGAAGACCAATCACAACAGGCATCCCAGGGTGCTCGTTGTCACCTATCTGGTACCCGTGGTGTTGTACGTGGCTGGGGGGAAGAACATATCTTCAGCAAGATCACTGAGGACGAGGAACGGGACATGACTAGCTCGGCATCCAACCTTGTGCAAATGGGGTCTTTCATGCTGTCGTGCCTGTCGCAGGACCTTCGTATAAAAAGGCTGAAGGGGAACGACCTGTACTGGGTGTGCACGCTACTAGACCCCCGGTATAAGCAGAAAGTGCCTGATTTGTTACCAAATTACCGCAAGTCAGAAAGGATGCAGCAGGTCCAAAACAAATTAACAAGTATGCTTTACACAGCATATAAGGGTGATGTCACAGCACAAGGGCAATATAACAGGGGAAGAGGTGAAAGTAATCCACCTCCCACGACCACGCCGGCAAGGACAGGACGTATAAAAGACGTGTTGTTGATGGAGGACATGCGGACCTTTTTCAGTCCTACGCATCGCATCAGCCCTTCGGGATCCACCCTCAGAGAACCACTTGACCGACAGGTAGCAGACTACCTCGCCTTAACTGCAGATATCGACAATCTGAGGAGCGATGAACCCCTTGACTACTGGGTATGCAGGCTAGACCTGTGGCCTGAGCTATCCCAATTTGCAATTGAATTTCTGGCCTGCCCCGCTTCAAGTGTCCTGTCAGAAAGGACCTTCAGTGCAGCAGGAGGTTTTGTCACCGAGAAGAGAAGTCGCCAAGTTTAAAAAAAGTCTAGATTGCCTCACCTTTATAAAGATGAATGAGGGATGGATCCCGAACGGACTGACACTGGGATATACATTAGACTAAAAAAGGACTGATGAGATGAGCTGCCTTCGGCTATAAATGGTCCACAAGCTGCAGTATGTTATCTGTGAATGCCGCATGACTTGCGTGACTTATCCGCCACCAACTAGGGTTCAAGACACAATGTTTTAGGGCAGTTTCTGCCTGGGAAACAAACGTACATTTTTCTGGTCGTTGCAACAGCAGCGGCTGCAACAATACCTATTTTTTTTTTTTCAGATTTCTCAGTCTAGCTTTATTAGATCAATCAATAAACATTCTTCAAAGTGGCATTTTCTACCGTTTCCACTATTAGAAAGGGTCTGACCAACAGTGAAAACATACAATATTTCTACATTCTTCACAACAGAAATTATTTTTACTCAACGTAGAGTTGGACTGTAATATTTTAAATGTTGTCATAGTGGGAAAAGATGTGCGTTGAGAATTTCACCACGAATGATCCTGTTCTGACTGTGCAATGTGCTAAAGGTTACTACCTTCAAATACACAACTGAACTGCAGTTAGTTGTAAATGAAAAATAAAAGTGAAAAAAAATATGAATGCAGGCTTGCGTCTACAGGTTTAAAAGGAACATCACTGAGATAGCAGCAAAGGACCAGACAACCCAACCCAGATTCGATTAGTAGTTCTGTGTGCAACAATTTAGCCAGTTTAACCACATATTACTATAGGTTATTGATTCAGTAGTCCTAAAACAGATACATAGTGTAATAAACTCTTACAAGGATTTATCTGTTTTACAAACAGGAACCAGAAAAACTAAATAAAAAATACATGGTGCATGCAAATAAGATGTATGCAGACATATATGTTGTGTGTGAATGTATTTGGTCTTGAACAAAAGATTATTTAAAGGAAGCCAGAATGTGCTTTCTTGAAGATTATTACTTGACAAATGTAGATACATATCTACTATTCTTCAGCATGCTAAACCAACATGATACAGTGACTCAATGAAGAATTCAAAATGCATCAATTTCAAAATGATTTAAAATGCTCATAAAATTGTCTGATTTTTTTTTTTTCTTGAAAGAATCAACAGCATAATTGCAATTAACCCACATCATATGCTTTAGTTTATTTTTTTGGTCCTTCGTATGAATGCCTTTTCAAAAGGGCATTAGCAAATAGAAAGACTGAACATAATCAAATAGGAAATGCATTTAAAATGGTTGCAACTTTGGTTTATGTATAAACTTTGGATGGGGTGTATGGGATGTGGCATATTATTATTATTATTATCTTTATTTATATCGCGCCAACATATTCCATAGCGCTGTACAGGGGTTGAGTACATAGCAGAAAACAAATTAAACACCTTGTAAAGAATGGAGGGCCCTGTTTTTGAGCATAAAATCAAATGTACATAGAGCTTGTTTAAAAGGCACTGACACAAGATTAAAAACTCGCAAACTTACAATCTAAGGGTTTATGTGTGATACAAGAGGGTGACAAAAGCAATTGAAAGCAATTGGTTCAGTAAAGTCGAGTGGTCTGTATGTTGTACTGTAGATTGGGGGTTGGAGTTTTATTAAGCTGTGGAATGTTCAGTTGTACATGTTAAGGCTGAAGGTGATAAGATTTTTTAAACAGGTGAGTTTTTAATAATTTCTTAAAGGTTTTGAGGCAGGAAGATAATATAATGGAGCGGGGCAAGGAGTTCCAAATAGATGGGGCAGCACGAGAAAAGTCTTGAAGACGGGAGTAAGAGGAGGTGATGAGAGAGGAGGAAAGAAGAAGGTCGTTAGCAGAACGAAGGGGCCGGTTGGGAGAGTATTTTGAAACAAGAGCAGAGATATAAGGGGGTGCACTGTTGTTGAGGGCTTTATATGTTAGGGTCATGATTTTAAATTTGATTCGGGAAGCTATGGGAAGCCAGTGGAGTGATTGACAGAGAGGAGCTGCAGACACTGATCGTTTGGTATTGATGATGAGTCTAGCGGAGGCGTTCATTATGGATTGGAGGTCAGACAGACGAGAGATGGGGAGGCCAGCAAGGAGGGAATTGCAGTAGTTGAGTCGAGAGATGATGAGAGAGTGAATTAGAATTTTAGCTGTGTCTTCTGTAAGATAATGACGAATTTTGGAGATGTTTTTTAGGTGAAACTGACATGATTTTGTTATTGCTTGGATGTGAGGAATAAAAGAGAGGGCAGGATCCAGTAGTCTCCCAAGACAACGGGACTGGGAGGTAGGGGTGATGATGGTGTTGTCAACAGTGAGAGATATTTGAGGTGTGGAAGCTGTAGTAGAGGGTGGAAAGATTAGAAGTTCAGTCTTAGACATGTTGAGTTTGAGTTGACGGGTGGACATCCAGGAGGATATGCTAGAGAGGCAGTTGGAAACTTGAGCTAAAAGAGAGGGGGATAGATCGGGTGCAGAGAGGTAGATTTGAGTATCATCTGCATAGAGATGATACTGAAATCCAAAGGATTTTATAAGGGTGCCAAGGGAGGAGGTGTAGATGGCAAAGAGGATGGGGCCTAGGACAGAACCTTGGGGAACGCCAACAGACAGAGGGAGAGGTGAAGAAGAGGTGCCAGAGAATTAGCCACTAAATGTACGATCTTTAAGATAGGATGTGAACCATGAAAGAGCTGTGTCCTGGATGCCAAAAGAGCGGAGAGTTTGGATTAGAAGAGGGTGGTCAACTGTATCGAAGGCAGCAGAGAGATCCAGGAGAATTAGAATAGAGTAGTGACCCTTTGATTTGGCGGTTAGCAAGTCATTAGTGACTTTTGTAAGGGCTGTTTCTGTAGAGTGTTGAGCCCGGAAACCAGATTGGAAGGGGTCAAGTAGGGAATTGGAGGAAATAAATTGAGTGAGGCGATTGAAGAACTGTAGTACCATTCCTAAAGTGCAATACCCGTCCTCCACTAGAAGTGATGTTTCTACTACCAGCACTGGATGATCTGCACAATCAGCTGTCTTTGTGCTCCAATATGAAAACCTTCCAGTGGGGGGGACATAACAGGGAAGATTCAAACAGAATTGATGCACATGGAAGTAGTAAAGACACCACAGTTATACACAGAGCAATCATTTCTTCCGCTCCTGGGTACAGCGAGGACAAAACCATTTCCCTTTAGATTTTGTGGTGAGATCCACACAAGCAAAATGAAACCATTCAATTGGGCAATCTGGGTTGTCACAGCCAATCATTTCTCCATAGGACACTTGGTGACACAGGCAGTATGTAGGCTCATTAGGATCCACTGGAATATCCAGGACGTCTGACGGATGGACAGACAGTACTGCCTCTGAAAAGACCGGCCCTCCTTTTAGTTTCTTTTTCTTCACAGTGTCTTCTTCAGATACCCTGCGGCCCCGAGATCCTCACTTTTCTTTCTGACCACGATTCTTTTTTATTCCACGTCCTGTTGGGCTGTCAAACTCTGTTCCCTCAAGCTTATCCTTCAGGTCAGCTTCAAAACGAGCAAGATCTGCATCCAGCCTCCGGATGTGCTTATCCACCATCTCATAGGTCTGCATGGCCAGCTGCACCTTATCATCACTGTATTCTTTGCACTTGCTGTAGGCATTCTGTATTCGCTGAAGGTGCTGCACTCTCTGCTCAGGTGAGAGGTCACGTACAGTGGCAATGTACTCAGCAGCTAATAACTGATTAAATGAGAAATTTGCAGTTTCACTGTACCGGCTATGTGTATTTAAACGTGCACGGCTTAATCTTTGAGGCAGGATCAACCAGGTAGCCCGACGAGGGGGCGCCCCCGACCCTGTAACAGTAGGAGGACCGACCCAGCATCTTTTTCCATCTCCTAGTTCTAAAAATACAGGCCTTAAACACGCCCCCTAATAGGTGACGTAACAAGTATTAAACTGATAAGAGTAGTACTTACAAACACGCCACTCCCATCTGGTGGCACCTTTGACTGCACGTGCCGTGCCCCAAAATTGAAGTGATACGACCAACAAAGCATATTTTTCCATCTGCCAGTTCTAAAAATCCAGGCCTTATACACGCCCCCTGATACGTGCTGTAACAGGTATTAAACTGATAAGAGTAGTACTTACAAACACGCCACTCCTATCTGGTGGAACCTTTGATTGCACGTGCCGTGCCCCAAAATTGAAGTGATACGACCAACAAAGCATATTTTTCCATCTGCCAGTTCTAAAAATCCAGGCCTTATACACGCCCCCTGATAGGTGCTGTAACAGGTATTAAACTGATAAGAGTAGTACTTACAAACACGCCACTCCTATCTGGTGGAACCTTTGATTGCACGTGCCGTGCCCCAAAATTGAAGTGATACGACCAACAAAGCATCTTTTTCCATCTCCTGGTTCTAAAAATCCAGGCCTTATACACGCCCCCCGATAGGTGACGTAACAAGTATTACATTGATAAGAGTAGTACTTACAAACACGCCACTCCTATCTGGTGGCACCTTTGATTACATGTGCCGTGCCCCAAAATTGAAGTGATACGACCAACAAAGCATCTTTTTCCATCTCCCGGTTCTAAAAATCCGGGCCTTATACATGCCCCCTGATAGGTGACGTAACAAGTATTAAACTGATAAGAGTAGTAGTTACAAACACGCCACTCCTATCTGGTGGCACCTTTGATTACATGTGCCGTGCCCCAAAATTGAAGTGATACGACCAACAAAGCATCTTTTTCCATCTCTCGGTTCTAAAAATCCAGGCCTTATACACCCCCCCTGATAGGTGCTGTAACAGGTATTAAACTGATAAGAGTAGTACTTACAAATACGCCACTCCTATCTGGTGGCACCTTTGCTTGCACGTGCCGTGCCCCAAAATTGAAGTGATACGACCAACAAAGCATCTTTTTCCATCTCCTGGTTCTAAAAATCCAGGCCTTATACACGCCCCCTGATATGTGCTGTAACAGGTATTAAACTGATAAGAGTAGTACAACTTAACACACCTTATAATATTGCAGAGAGAGGCAATACGGTAAGAGCAGTCTGAAGAAGAGGATTTAGAGGAGGAAGGTGGCTTTGAGGAGGTGGAAGACCAAACACAGCAGGAGTCCCAGGGGGCTTGTTGTCACCTTTCGGGGACCCTTGGTGGCTGGGTGGAGTAAGAGACCTTCAATGACATCAGTGAGGAAAGGGAACGGGACATGGCTAGCTTGGTATCCAACCTTGTGCAAATGGGGGGTTTGCGGTTGTGCAAATGGACAGGTTTTTGGTTGTTTGCGGTGCGTTAAACGGGGAGTTTGGTCTGTCACTGTGAAGCGGGCCTAACCCTTACACTACCCGATACAACATCATACCTGATGTTTTAAAGCACGTTATTCCAAACAATTTAGGAATGTTAGGTAATTTATGCCCTTTATGGCTGAAAACCAGACTCTGCATCAACTATGTAATTTTCCATGGGAGTTTTGCCATGGATCCCCCTCTGGCATGCCACAGTCCAGGTATTAGTCCCGTTGAAACAACTTTCCCATCACTATTGTGGCCATAAAGAGTCCCTGTGGGTTTTAAAATTCGCCTGCCCATTGAAGTCTTCGGCGGTTCGCCGGGTTTGCCGGTTCGCAAACATTTGCGGCGGTTCGCGTTCGCGGTTCGCGAACCGAAAATGTTATGTTCGCGACATCACTAATCTCTGTCTATTTTCTATTTTTAGGACCATTATCTTCTGTGCAGAGTGTGTATTATGGTGTAACTATTGCATTAAGCTAGTATAAAAATTTCCATACTCATGTTCAACCCCAACCCCCCACCCAGACATTTTGGCTCCAAGGTTCACATTGTCTTATCAACCCCTGCTGTGTCCACATCCTGACTGGAAGCTGTAGACTCCTCTTCACCAAGTTAGAGAGATATACAGGATGTGGTCCCGTCCTTGGGGCCTGTGCTAGCCCATGTGTGGGTAATTTAAAGGGCGGAAGGTAACTTGGATTTGTCAAAGGAAGTGACCCACTGCTGTCGGGTGCACGGCTGGACTATTGTTTTCTTGTATTGAAGAAATGTATAAAAAGAGGCCCAATGAATAAATTAATAGAAATTCTCCTGAAACCTTGTACCTTGTCCTGATAAGAAGCAAATTGGAGCACCCGTGTTGATCTGTGGGTAGAATTGGGTATTGTTAGTAGTTTTCCAGCCCACTGAAGAGAAAGATCAGGGCCAAAGTCATGTCAATTATAGGGGTTTCTAAGATATTTTCACAAATTAAGTTTATGCTACAACTAATCCAAAAAGGGGCATCTTATGATTTCAATCAATATAATAAAAGAAAAAAAATATCACATTGATTCTATTTAATAATATTGACTCTAAAATATCTAAATATGGTTTAGGATACTAAGATATTCAGCAGAGTTAATAAAAGTCTGGTTGAATGTCTGGTCTTTTGGGTGATATACATAAACACAGACATACTCAGACTACACATAATGATGATTAAACTCTGGAGTCTTAGATACCTCATGAGACATCCTCTGAGATGTTCCAGTTTACTGATAAATACCCTGCTCTGAAGAGAAATAGAGAGGAAGAAGCTGGAGAAGGTAAGTGGGCAGCCCTTCCATGTTATAGTTTCTGTTAGAGACGTGGTATCACAACATCTGACTAGTGGATCCTGGAGAGAGGACTCGTGTGTCAGAGCAGGGGAAGAAGAAGGGAGATCTTTTCTGTGCTATGTTCTTAGTATCAGCCAACAATTTTTATGAAATCTTGCAGTTATGAAACTAGAGTCTTGGCTTTGATGGACCTTTGGTGGGACAACTTCTATGTCTTGTGGTCACACAACCATCCCTAGATTTGTCAATTCATTATCATTATCATCGTTATCAATTCATTATCTGCAACTTGTCTAATCTATCTCATATTTCTTTTTATCACACATTTTTATCTTTCCTCTCTGATCTTCTGTCATTATTTATCTTTCTCTTTCCTCCTTCTCTCCATCCTGCTCTCTTTAGAGACTGTATTTTGTACTTTTCTCAATCATTGTCTATTTATTTAACACAATATTTACTTTATATTATGTTTTACTAGTGATATCATCATCTTGTATAAAATGAGGTAATATTTTTAATAATAAATGACTGTTATTTTGCTTCACTACACTGCATGATGATTATATTTACCAAAACACTCCATGTTTTATAAGGAAAAATAATCCTATACAGATGAATATCAATAATTAAAGTGATGTTTTATTATTTACTAGCGACTTGCCCATCAAAAAATTACGGCAATGAGATGTGTATGTTAGGAAAGTTGTTTAGTTATGAATATATATATATGTGACAGTTGTATTGTGATATTAAAATATGTTTAGTTTTGTAAAATGTTCTCTTGGTGAACAATAATTTGTAAAGCATTTTGTATTAACATTTAAATGTAAGAATAGTGGAACTTGAAATTAATTATTATTGTAAACTTTAGGCAATGGTTTGTTAAGATGCAATTTGTATGTGAAGAATTGTTAACTTCAATATACATGAAATTCCGAGGAAACCAAACAGTAAAAACCCTTGTTGAAACGTACACAATATTAACCCGAACTTTGTAATATATGTAAGTAAGAAACTGTGTAAATTCTTGGAATTATTTTATTGCCTCTGCTTTTTCTTGGTCTCCATAATCCATTCACAAAAACATAGTGATATGGAATTTCAATATATAAGTATTGTGTTGCTTCTGAATCAGTGGAATTTAATTCAAACCATGCAGTTAGTGTAGTGTGACTATCTTCACTTTGGGCCAATGCATTCATTTCATTTCCAGCATGGAAATAGACTAAATGTCGTTGTGGCAAATGTACTGCTAACCTATATACTGCATGTGATCTATCATGCATTTCAAATTTTAAAAGCCGCCACATAGCTTCTGGCGCACTGACATAGCGAGCATCTACATGAGATGCAAGTTCATCATGTACTAACTCACTACATTCAGGGTTGTCTGCCCTTTTGACGACTACAGTAGCTGCATCATAGCCTTTGTAAATATATTTGTAGACATATTTAATGGATTTGATGGAAGTGCAGGCTTCTACGTTGATGTGGGTGTTGTACTTCATGAGTAAATGTGGATTGTAGGGTACTACATATCTATTGTCCACTTTTTTTCCACGAATAATGGCACTATCTCCTTCTCTTCTTTTATAAAGTGATATCCATCACAATTGGCATAGGTTTTGTCTCTATAATCTTTTGGAAATTCTTTGGAACATTTATTATTTTCCAAACATGGGCCCTCATTCAATTGCAATTTGGCCAATTGAATAGGGCTCTAAATAAGCACAAAGCATATATTTTTTAAAGAAGTTTTTATTTAGTGAAGACCTTGCTTTTGGATAGATGCTTACTAACTAAAAACTTCTTGAAAAAATATATGCTTTGTGCTTATTTAGAGCCCTATTCAATTGGCCAATTTGCAATTGAATGAGGGCCATGGTGATTGTGGATTAAGGTCACCACAGGGTCCATGAATCATGCGATGAGTAACAATCTCATATAGTCTACCATATAGTTCTGGATCTGGTAATTCAGCAACAATGACTGCATCCACTTTGTCCGAAGTATCTAATTTATCTTTTTCTTGAAGTATTATTAGAAGATGTGTATGTGGAAGGACTCTTTTTTTAAATTCAATGGTATAAAAAATAAGCAAGACATTTGCCAAATAACTGATTTATAGTGAAGTCACGTATTAATTAATTTAATTTAATCTTAAAAACTCTGGCTACTAAATCTTGTTGATTTGAAGCACTTTGTCCAAGAAGTAGATTTTGTGTAATTTCTGGCCATTGTGGATTACATGTAAATGTCAGAAATAAATCGGGTTTCCCAAATTTGGTGACAATAGCCATAGCATCATTGTATCTTTCTCTCATATTTCGAGGAGATCCTTGAAAGGAAGATGGTAAAATGATGGCTTTGCCAGCTGTCATGTCTCTGCTTGTAGCCACGTCAGTAACATAGTCCATGAGTCCAGAATATTGTTCTACACGGAGTTTATCTTGTTGATATTTGATAAAGTTTAAATTATTTGCCTCAACTTGCAAATAAGAATCAATAATCCATTCTTGGGTTAGTTTTCCACCACATAAAATTGGATTAAATACATTGCGAATGGAAAATTTGAGCAACTTTAAATTCAAGCATAGAAACATTATTTCGGATTCTGGCTTTAGCATTTGGGTAACTGGGAAGTATTAATTTTGGTTGCCAACCTGCTTCTCCGTGTGGGAAAAAGATGGGATTTGTCATTGGATCTAAATTTGGACTTAAGATACTCATATTAATGAACGGTTGCTCCTCATTTCTGGGATATATTCTAATGTCTCTTTTAAATGGTGGTTCTCCTTCATCATTTTGAAACACCATTGCAACCTCATTTGATGTTGGCAAGTTATAATGATGCTTATCAGTATGTCTGTCTCTTTTAAGCACCATATTAACCTTCGGCATTGGTAACTGATGTCTTTGTGCATGAAGTAGTTCATTTTCTACTTCTGCCAATTTTTTATAAGCTTTAGTGTAGGGGTTATTGTCCATAATGTTATCTAGCTCTATAAAAACACTGTGTAAGCATTTTTTATTTTCTTCCATCTGCATACGTTGGTCAACAGCTTCCATTGTATCTAGGACATATAGTTGAGCAAATTTTCTTTGATCTCCTTCCTCTGGATGTAAATGGGAAGTGCGATGATAAATTTGTCCTTGGACTTTAAAACAGTAAGGACCATGTCCTGGTACATTAGCAGCTAATGTTGCCCCCATAGATGCAAAGGATATGGCACTATTGTAGGATCTTATGTTTGTTTTAAAAATGTTGTAGTTTGGAAAAGTAGGTTCAGTCATAATGTTTTGTAAATAGATAGGAAATTCTTTCCTTTCTGGAAGTTTGAACTTGCCTTTTTGACAGCAACTAATAAATTGGCCATCTCTGGGTCTCTCCTGTTTAAAATAATAAGCCTCACAAAACTGACATTGAGTAGTCATGTCCCCACAACTATGAACCTCTACTGCTAAAGACTTGAGTAAAGGACAATTTGCAAAGCATATAGGATTTTGACTTTCATATTCATCAGGTGAAATGTTATATAATGTTTCAACAACAGGTTCTAAATGCTTAGTTTTTTGTGTGGCTTTTCTTGGTATATGTTGTATTGTTTGAGGTAAAATGTCATGTAATGTTTCATGAACCGGTTCTAAATGCTTTGTTTTTTTCGTTGCTTTTTTTTGTATCCCTTGTATTTTTTCAGGTAAAATGTCATCTGATGTTTCAGCAACAGGTTGTAAATGCTTTATTTGCTTGTTCGTTTTTTTTGTCATATCTTTAATTTCTGCAGGTGACAGTCTTTTGCTTGCAATTCTTTTGCGTTCTTTTTCTCGTCGAATTTCCTTCTTCTCGGTGTCTGCTGGTTGTCTGCTCTCTGTCGTCGTTCTCTAGCTTGGCGTCTTTTCTTTTCTTGTTTACTCTCGTTATCAGCCATGTTATTCTGTAAAAATAAAATAATGTATCTTTAGTTTATTTTGAGATGTTAAGTTTGTTTTCATCAAAAATTGTTATCAACAGTGTGGTTACATTTTATACTTAATCAATTTCAATTTGGTCAATTGAATAGAGGTCTAAATAAGGTCATCATCTAATTTTTTAAAGAATTTTTTATTTAGTAAACATGTATCCAAAAGCAAGTTTTCACTAACTAAAAAATGTGAAAAAAAATGTTATGGTCTTATTTACAGCACTATTCAATTTGTCAAATGGCAATTCAATGAGGGTCTAGGACTGGAAATGTCCAATGAGAAATTGTATAGAGTCTGTGTTTAGAGCCTTTTTTGGCGTATGCATTTTTTTTTCTGGCTACATTGAAGTTTGTATTTACTGTTAAAGATTATTGGCCCTAAAAGACAAATAAGATATAGCTGAAAAATGTGTTAGTTATATTTTTTTCAAAGTTATAGTTACTGTTTTTTTTTTAGAAATTAAATTTTCTGTTGACATCGATACAAAGCTAAGCTATTTATTTATTTTTCTCTTTTTTTACTTGTTATACTGTACCTTGGTTGAAGTTTGATTTCAAGCAGAATCTTTGTTGGTCCTGTGTTGAAAGCCTTCGTCCGATGGTCTGGTCCTGTGTTGAAAGTCCTCGTCCAATCGTCTGGTCCTCTGTTGAAAGTCCTCGTCCGATGGTGTAGTCCTGTGTTGAAAGTCCTCGTCAAATGGTGTAGTCCTCTGTTGAAAGTCCTCGTCAAATGGTGTAGTCCTCTGTTGAAAGTCCTCGCCCGCTGGTCTGGCCCTCAGTTGAAACTCCTGGTCCGATGGTCTTGACGCAGTATCTGTTGTCAAATAAAAATGAAAATGTTATTTTATTTGAATGTATTTGTATTAACTAAAAAATGACATTATTTCTGTGTATTGTATGTGTTATGGTGAATTTTTCTGCTATAAATTTTTTTGTGCAACCTTTTCAAAATACTTGAAATGTATTTTTATATTGCATACATAATTTTTTTATACTGTAATTATTTTTTTGTGAATTATTTTGTATATGATTGCACTGGTTTTAGCATTATCCTATTTTCTGTCCAGCACTTTTGGTATACTTATTTAGGCTTCTTTCTAAGACTTATAGGTTGTTAAAGATTCTTAAATATTAAAGAAGAATATTAATTTAGTTTGCTATGTGTTTGTGTGAGTTTTTCAAAAATCCTCTTTGGTGCGCACTAAAAGTGGTATGCTTATTTAGGCTTCTTTGTAAGGCTTATACGTTCTTAAACATTAACTAAGAATATTAATTTAGTTTGCTATGTGTTTGTGTGAGTTTTTCTACAATCCTGTTTGGTGCGCACCGCTTTTGGTATTCTTATTTAGGCTTTTTTCTAAGGCTTATAGGTTGTTAAACATTAAATAAGAATATAAATGTAGTTTGCTATGTGTTTGTGTGAGTTTTTGTACAATCCCGTTTGGTGTGCACCACTTTTGGTATGCTTATTTAGGCTTCTTTGTAAGGCTTATAGGTTGTTAAACATTGAATAAGAAAGTTAATTTAGTTTGCTATGTGTTTGTGTGAGTTTGTTACAATCCTGTTTTGTGTGTACCACTTTGTGTGTACCATATGTTGCATACTTTGGCCCTCATTCAATTGCAGTTTGGCGAATTGAATAGGGCTCTAAATGTGCTTATTTAGAGCCCTATTCAATTGGCCAAAATAGCAATTGAATGAGGGCCTTTTGTTGCTGCATTTGTTATATAGTCGGGGCCTCATTCAATTGCGTTTTGGGCAATCGAATATGGCTCAATATGACCACAGAGCATCTTTTTTTACAGAAGTTTTTAGTTAGTGAACTTGTATCCAAAAGCAAGCAGCCTTATTTTTAGTAAGTGAATACCTTGCTTTTGGATAGAAGTTCACTAACTAAAAACTTCTGTAAAAAAATATGCTATGTGCTTAAATAGAGCCCTTTTAAATTTGCTGAATCGCAATTTAATAAGGCTGAAGGTGTTCACTAACGAAAAAGTTCAGTAAAAAAATATGCTCTGTGCTTATATAGAGCCCTATTGAAATGGGCAAATCACATTTAAATGAGGCCCTCGGCCATTAAAGATATATAGGTCCTCATTCAGTTGCAATTTTGCCAATTGAAGAGGGCTCTATATAAGCACATAACATATTTTTTGACTGTATAAAAAATATGTTATGTGCTTATATAGAGCCCTATTCAATTGGCCAACTCGCAATTGAATGAGGCTCATAGTTCGTTTCTTTTTTGTACTTTATACTTTACCTTGATTGAAGTGTCGAATGACAGAGGATCCCCTCCTGCCAATCTTAATCCGCCGGTCTTCTTGTAGTGTCTGAAAAAAAAAGTGAAATGGTTAATTGTATATTTCTTCATTTTGATTTAGCAAAACATGGCCTTTTCAGCATGTAATGTAGTTTTCTATTTTACCTGTTCTTCTTTGTTGGTGTTCTTTAAAAGGGTTTGTGCTTCACAATGCACGGTGCAAATTGTTGAGTGACGCTGTTGATGCAGAGTCTGTTTGAATATTAAAAGAAGTAGAAAGATTGAGTGTTAGGTAATATATTGAATTGCAGTAAATTAATGTCATTTAAATATACTTCTGTATTTATTTTCAATTAACATTTTTTTTTGGGGGGGGGGCTACACACATATGTCACATACATGAAGCACATTTTCAGAGTTCAATGTAATTTTTTTCTGTGCGTGTGACATATCACTATACATGAATCATATTTTAATTGTTAAATGAACCTTAATTTTTTTTTTTGTGGTGTCTTTATAATAAAATGTAATATATTATAGCTTACCTCTCAGTTGTAATTTGCACAATGTAAAGTAGTCAATTAGGAAACAATTCTCTTCTGAAGTAACAGCAGCAGTTACCTATCTAGTCACTCTGCGCATCACCTGAGGAGAAATGTAGAAATTTCTGGAAAGTAGGCAGTATTTATAAACTTTCAAGTGCCTCAGAACGTTATAACGCAATACGCATGCGCTATTTGCGTTCCAGCTTATAATTTGCGTTCCATCCACCATTTTGTGCGTAGTAGTGTTCAAAATGGTGTTTAATATAAGTGTGGTACGTTCCGCATAGTTTGTGTTTCATTCTTCCGAGTTACTGCAGTGTAGTTACGTCTGAAGCCTCGTTTTCGTTTTGTTTGGCGGCCATTTTTTCTCTCGCTTAGCCGATTTTCGGCCGTTTAAACTCATTTTTTTAACTTAAATGGACGTGTAAATGAACTTTTGGATGTGCCGGATGCCCCCCCGTGCTGTAAGTAAGCTTTTAATGTGTTTGTTGTGTTTATTTCTTGTGTTTGTGATGTTTTGATGTGCAGCATTTGGAATGGGTCTTTCGCGGCCGTATTTTTTCCCGATGCGGCCGTATTTTGTTGCGATGCTGTCGTATTTTTTTGCGATATACGCAGTTAGCTTTTACGTGTACGACGCAGTGTATTTGTTTCTAAGTCGTGCGTATGTGTGTTGAGAGCGTGTGAAGGGCCTTTTTTGCTGTTTTTTTGTTAAGTCTTGCTTGTGTGTGTCTGGGTGTAAGCGGGTGTGAGGGGCCTTTGAGTATTTTTTTGTTAAGAAGTCGTGTATGTGTATGTTAACACAGCCGACGTTGGGATGCTCCCACCACCGCAAATGCGGACCCTCGCTTCGCGAGGATCCACATTTGCGGGGACGTTGTTCGGTTTTTGTTGGCTGGGAGGTTGGGTTTATTTTGTTAAAAAATTGTGTGTGTGTATGTGTGTGTTAACACAGCCGACGTTGAGCCTCCACCTCCGCAAATGCGGACCCTCGCTTCGCAAGGATCCGCATTTGGGGGGACGTTGGGATGCTCCCACCACCGCAAATGCGGGCCCTCGCTTCGCGAGGACCCGCATTTGCGGGGAACTGCGTCCCACGCAGTTCTTGCGGGCTCGCTACGCGAGCACGCAAGCGTGAGCAACGGCCCGTACGCTCACAACTATATATGTGATTATTGGTTAGATTCCATATTTTGTACCAAACATTTATAATAACTCAGGATTCTTTCTAGATGTCCATTTGGAAACACTCCATGGATCTCATGGTGCTCATAAGTCATTATAATTTATTAACTTTGTTGGTAGCTTTGAGACACAGATGTGCTAAGCCTCGTCCTTCATCATGTTACTGGGTGGAATAAACAACTTTTCATCCGTTTTATATTCAAGTGAACGGAAATGGTTACCAATCTGTGAGGTTGTTGTTGTTTAGTCATTCAGACATGTTCCACTCTCCATGACCCTATGGACCACAGGACTTTAGACATATCTGTCAGCTACTGCCACCCTGAGTTCTCCAAATAAATTGTTCATTGCATCAATTGACCTTCTCTATCCATCTCCCCTGTTTTCACAATCTTCATGTGGCTTTAGTCTTTCATGGAATCAGAGTATTCTCTAGAAAATCCTCTCTTATGATATCAACAAAACATTTGAGCTTTAGCCTCATGATCAAACCTTCCAGGGAACAGTTTTACTTGATTTCCTGCAGTATTAATTAATTGAATCCTCTTGCAGTCCGAGTGAATCTAAGAAGTTTTCTAAGATATCACACTGATAAAAAATTATGATAAGCCTTAGCAGATTATACATCTATAATTATGGAGGAAGAAAACCACACAATGGTGACATATTTTATTCTGAAGGGGATTTCCGACCATCCCAGTCTGCAGGCTTCAATCTTCCTTCTGATTCTAATAATTCTATTTCTCACTCTTGGTGGTAACATGACCATTCTTGTACTTGTCTGTCTGGATCATCATCTTCACACTCCCATGTACTTCTTCTTGGGGAATCTGTCTCTCATGGACATGTCTACCAGCACCATTACTCTACATAAGACTCTTAGTAACTTCGTATTTAGTGATAACACAATTTCTTTGTTTGCTTGTAGGACACATATGTTCATATATTTGTCCATTACGTCTGCTGAAGCGTTTCTATTGGCGGCCATGAGTTTTGATCGATATGTGGCTATTTGTAAACCCTTGCATTATCCTGTGGTCATGAACGATATAGTCTGTGCTCTGTTGGCTACCATATGTTGGATGTTGGGTTTTTTAATAATTATACCTCATCTCATCTTATTGTCACAGTTATGGTGTTACAGATCCAATATAGTCAATCACTTTTTTTGTGACCTTGTGCCTGTGTTGAAACTGTCTTGCAATGATGTCTCTGCCTTTGAGAGATTGGACATCATTGAAGCACTCACTTTAGCTTTACCTTCCTTTCTTCTAACCTTCAACTCCTACATGTTCATTATTAACAACATCCTGAAGATCCGTTCAAGCACAGGGAGAATTAAAGCTTTCTACACGTGTTCCTCACATCTCACAGTTGTCATAATTTTCTATGGAACCCTCTTCTCTCAATACATGCTACCAAGTTCAAATAATAGTTTAGACTACAAAAAATATGTTTCTCTGTTTAACACAGCAGTTGTCCCTTTAATAAACCCAGTAATCTACAGTTTAAAAAATACAGATGTGAAATCAGCATTTAGACAACAGATAAAATGTTGCAAAGTCATATTTTAAAGCAATGTCCCCTAGAAGCTATTTTTCACAACTTTTTTGGGGGGCCAGGGTGGGACTCCTCTTACCCCAAAACCATTGGTCCTGTAGGGCCCTGATGTGTTGGTGAAGATCAATGGACTTTACTTAAGCCACAGACTACTTGTTTCCCTGATTGTTCTCACAATCATCTAAGCTGTCCTTGTCACGAACTCCAGGACATTTGGACTTTTAGATCTAGTGAATGGACCCTGATGGACATTAGCCAGTTGAGTCACAATTATTTTTTAATGTCTATAAGAACATTGTGAAATACTTTACCACTAGTTGGTTTGTTATATGATGGTTTGTATGTCCAGGATCCCTAAGGCCTTTTTTTACCAGGTCATTTAAACATAGAGGACTCTCTATGTCTATTTTCCATTTTTATGACCAATATTTTGTTTGCAGAGTGTGTTTTAGGATGTAACTTTTGCAGTTGATAAAAATATTACCCTACTTCGGTTAAACCTCAGCCCTGCACCCAGACGTTTTGACTCCAAGACTCATATTATCTTATCAACCCCTGCTGTGCCCACACCCTCGCTGGAGTTAGCTGTGGCTGCAGACTCCTGTTAGTATAAGAAACTGACCAACTGCTGCCAGGTGCAGGGCTGGACTATGTAAGTGTACTATTGTTATATTTTATGTTAGAAATGTCTAGAAAGGAGGCCCAATGAATAAAGATAGTGCTCTGTTTGTGACACTTATGTATGGTGTGTTAAATACTTTCATTACTTTTACTGAGCTAAGCTCTGGGCTAAGCTGTCTAAGCAATACATATTAAGGTCATGATGTTAATCCTTATAAGTGTTGTCTTTCAGACAAGTTATAATATTAAACAAAAAGCACTATTGAAGTCACATTTTTAAAAAACAAAAAGTCTTAAAATATCCCAATGCACAGAAAAATAAAGCAAATGTGTAAATATCCTTAGCATCTTCCTACAAGAATATCCCAGTATACTTATTATGTATTTTTGTACATTACATACTTTCCTCAAAAGATGTAAGCCCTGATCTCCAGAAACATAAAAAACATTCTTAGTCACAACTTCCACCAAAGTTCTGGCCAGATCCTCCCAATCCATATTCCTTGCCCTAAGTACTTTAGCTCCACCTTAGCAAAGTGGCACTTGTCAGGCCAATAGTACCAATCTTGTGGTAGGGTTAAATAGGGAAGGACAATATATAAAGTGCTAAGTGCTGGTGCTAGGGTGACTACTAGCAGGAAGGTATTCTGCTGTGAAAACACACAAAAAAGGGCATGGTGCTGAGATAATAAAATGACTGCCTAGTAATGACGGATCTTACCATAATGAATTCAGAAAGTGTTAAAAATTCATGAATGCTATGTTGAAAATTAAGTTAGTGATATATCCATCCACGTGATTGGGTGGTTATTATAGAACTGCCAGGTAATTGAGGGACTGACGCAAGGACATTAATTAGACATAACTCTGAAGGATATACTGCTCCACTAAGGGATCCCTATCTGTCTGATGTCTCTGATGGGGACTATCTAGATATAGCTGCAGAAAATCCTATTGAAGTCTGTCCTAGTGGTGTGAGCGTTTCCTTGTTCTGCCTGGGAATGCTATGATGATGTCATAGGCCAGCAACTATGGGAGGGTGAGTAGCGTAACATCAATCCGACGTATGTTTCCTGGACTTCAGCAGGGGTTCCTGTCTGCCCCTACATGGTCTTTTTTAAAACAAGACAGTTTCTATGGTAATGACAATTAAATTAAAAACAATGTGTACAAAGGTAAAAACAATGGTTACTATGGATGAAATCCAGAAAACCTGCGTTGGGTTGATGCTACGCTACCCACGCTCCCATAGTCGCTGGTCTATGACGTCATCATAGCATGCCCAGGCAGCACAAGGGAATGCTCACACATAAGATCCTTCATTGGCACTCAGTCATTTTATTATCTCAGCACCTTGCCATTTTTTGTGTGTTTGCACAGCAGAATACTTTCCTGATAGTAGTCACCCTAGTGCCAGCACTTAGCACTTTATATCTTGCCCTTCCCTATTTAACCCTACCACAAGATTGGTATTGATATTTTCCCAGCCAGTAGATATATATATATATATATATATATATATATATATGTCCACAATAAGGTAGCACCAGTGTCGTGTTATAGGTTTTTATTATATTCATTGGTTTAAAAGATACTACCAAGTTTTAAAGGCTATTCTTGTACTGGTTCTCAGGTGTGAACCATGATAAAGGGATTCCTTTCCTGTCCTCTTTTGCTGATACATTAATTTGTCTGATCCCAGGTAGCACCCTTATATCTAATTTTACCTTGGGTTTATAACCTAGTGCCACCTCATCCCTTTTCCTTTTTTCCAATAGTAAACCCTGGGTGAATATGCTAATGTTATCCACTCCTGGCACCCATGTAGTAGGTGCTTAACAAGCTGTTGGCAAGTGGAAGGGCCATTGTTTGTCGAAAAAGTTGTAACAGTGAAATGGTACAGTCCAAATGGGGTGGTGAATGCTGCCTTCACTCTAGTGGTTTTAGCAAGTAAAATTTGCCAGTAGTAGACCAGAGTGGTCACATAGATTGCCCGTCCTAATCTATCTAGGAGTTCATCTTGTCATTTGGCCCTTCTAAAGTCCACACAAACTTGGTGGTCCTTTCCTTCTTATAGACAAACACCACAGGGAACACCCGATGACTAGATAGGACTATGCTCAATGAACCCTAGCTCTATCATCTGATAAAGCTCCTTCCTTATGTTGCCCTTACCGGAGATACAAGTGTCAGGGTTAAGGACATCATGGCCTGGTAAGTCCATCCTACCCAGTTGGGTCAAAAACAAGCTTAGCGGGTAACTGCTGTAACTGGTCAAGGGACAAGTATGTCAGGAAAAGGGAAGCAGGTGATGAGTAATCCGAAGCAATCATGTCTAGTAGTAACCCATCCTCAGAAACTTCAGTCTCTGCTAGGCCTATAAAAATTACTTGGGGATTCCAACTCTGGTATGGCTTCAGTATATTCCCGTGGTTCTACTTCTTAATCTGCTGTTGCTCATCCAGGGCTACCATATAGGTGGTGTTGGCTAGTTTATGGGCAGTTTTGAAGTTACCCTCCAAAAATCAACTGGAACTTGTATTGACATTAAAAACTGCTGACCTACCTGGAGCTCCCTAGTCCATGCTTTTCAGTCATACAAGCACTTCTGCTTGACTTGAACTCCAGCAGATTCTCCTTGGCTATCCCAGTGAGAGTATCCAGTCTATCTCTGAACCACAGCACATATGGCACTATGAGGAGTTAGACCTGGTGGTCCCTTCCCAAAACTCAGATAAAAGATCCTCACTCATTGCTTGTATAAAGACGAAACAAAAAAATGGTGAAGAAGACAAGCACACCTCCTAGTGCAAGGTAAATGTATTCACTATTTCACAAAAAGAAAACGTAGTAAAAAAAAAGGAGAATAGAGAAAAAAATACAAAATCATATTTTATTATTATCTCACTATTTGAGGTATGCAAAGCGCATCACTGGAGATCATCTCCACACAGCCTCCTGGATGATGTCATGTTGTCCTTCTGCTGTTGGTGCTCCCTTGGGGGTCGCTGGATCTCTATTATCTGGACATCTAATTATCGAGCATTCACCGCTGTGTGGTACTTATGGGTGTAAGTAGACTTTAGATCCCAGGACAGTATTCTCAATTTAAAGGGAGTTTCGCCTAATAGAAGGCTCCAAAAGTAGTAAAAAATAATAACTACCGAGGAAGCCTTCTATTAGGCAAAGTACATCATTTTGATATATCTTGGTATTTTATATTGACGGTGGGTTTCACAGTTATATCACGTGACAGTGCTTCCCTTTCACATTCACATGAGATGGTGTACATACATCCTTTATTGTTTCACTACTCATAAAATTTTTCAAAGGGGAGAATCCCATGGACACCTGAAGTACCTCCCTTTAGGCAAAGTGGAGGCAACTTTTCCCAATCCTTCTCCTAGTCCATTGAACCTCCCACACATGCCATTGATCTGAGGATGATTTCAGGTGGGTAACTCCACAATTCTGCCAAAACTGTATCTGATTTGGGAATTTATAACCATGATAATCATTATATATAATCTCATTCAGCGGGTGTACATGGCTCTTACTGCACCATGTTAAATAAAATGATAATACATCTAATAAGGATGCCACCTACTTTACAAAATCTAAGTCTATATATGCTCCCAAATGTATTTTATTACTACTGAAGAGGATTATCAAATTTTATTTCCTCCATATAAAAATTTAATTTTTTAATCTATATATTTAATCTATTTTTAATTTTGATATCCAAAGCAACTGAGGTGCTTGAATTATAATAGAAACGCGCTTTCTGTGAATATTATAATAGAAACGTGCATCGGGTTAAATGCCACGTTACGCTATTTCGGCACTGACCAATAACATAATTCCTAGGTGTCTAGGCAGCATACGCGTGGTTAGGAGTCCTCCATTAGGTTGTTCCAAGATTAGGTCCCGATATTAGTGTAGTACGATATTACCTACTAACGTCCTTTTATATAAAGATAAGCAATCAAGAACATAATAGGAATTAGTATTGAGCTATTGTATGGTTATAAATAGGGACATGGTTATTAAGTATTGGTCTAATATTTTGGAAAAAGGTGCTCCATTTGATACAATTAATAGTTTATGGAAATACTTACTTGTGGGACACTTGGTTGTGTATTAGTTATTTCATCCATCCCTTTAAGTCCAATTTTCAATACCTATTTGTGCACATATAGTGATGTCGCGAACATCAAATTTTCGGGGCGCAAACCGCGGACGCAAGTTTCATCAAATGTTCACGGACGAACATTGGCAAACCGCCATAGACTTCAATGGGCAGGCGAATTTCAAAACCCACAGGGACTCTTTCTGGCCACAATAGTGATGTCAAAGTTGTTTTAAAGGGACTAACACCTGGACTGTGGCATGCCGGAGGGGGATCCATGGCAAAATTCCCACGGAAAATTACATAGTTGATGCAGAGTCTGGTTTTAAGCCATAAAGGGCATAAATCACGTAACATTCCAAAATTGTTTGGAATAACATGCTTTAAAACATCAGGTATGTAGTTGTATCGATCAGGTAGTGTAAGGGTTACACCCGCTTCACAGTAACAGACCAATCTCCCCGTTTAATGCACCGCAAACAACCGCAAACAGTCCCTTTGCACAACCGCAAACTCCCCATTTGCACAAGGTTGGATACCAAGCTAGCCATGTCCCGTTCCTTGTCCTCACTGAT
Organism: Discoglossus pictus; assembly: GCA_027410445.1. NCBI lineage: Eukaryota > Metazoa > Chordata > Amphibia > Anura > Alytidae > Discoglossus > Discoglossus pictus. The sequence continues at coordinate 7,827,633 of CM050170.1, forward strand.
GTCATTGAAGGTCTCTTCCTCCACCCAGCAACCAAGGGTCCCCGAAAGGTGACAACAAGCCCCCTGGTACGCCTGCTGTGTTTGGACTTCGACCTCCTCAAAGCCACCTTCCTGTTACGTCACCTATCAGGGGACGTGTATATGGCATGGATTTTTGGAACAGGGATATGGAAAAAGATTCTTGGTCGGTCCTTCCACTTCAAATTTTGGACACTGCGCTTGCAATCTAAGGTGTCACCAGATAGGAGTGGTGTATTAAGTTGTACTATTCATTCCTATCAGTTTAATACCTGTTACGTCACCTATCAGGGGACGTGTATAGGGCATGGATTTTTGGAACAGGGAGATGGAAAAAGATGCTTGGTCGGTCCTCCCATTTCAAATTTGGGGCACTGCGCATGCAATCTAAGGTGCCACCAGATAGGAGTGGGGTATTAAGTTTTACTATTCATTCCTATCAGTTTAATACCTTTTCCGTCACCTATCTTTCCTCCCAATAGCACATTCTATAGGGCATCAACCGGCCTGTGTGTATTTAGAGAACCACACTTTAAGGCACTTAACCTGGGACAAGGTGGCTTGGCTATCAGAATTGCCTCAGAGCCTTAAAAACTCGCCAAACCCCCTAATCAGACACTTACTATCATACTGGAAATGGGCAAAGAAACACACAGGTTTGTTCCCTGGATCCACCCAAATGACCCCAATTCTTGACCACCCTCAGGCCCCCGGAACACATGAGCACAACATCACAACACTGGTGGAGGTCAAGGAAACTAGATAGACTGGGAGACTGGTTAGTAAAGGGCCAGATGCTCACCTATGAGGAACTGAGGGACAAGCATGAGCTACCGCTGTCAGAACATTACAATTACTGTAGGCTGAGGCATTTCACACACTCCCTGACCCAGAAACAGGGGACACCGGTCTTAAATTGGTTCTCCAAAATTTGTAAAGATAAACCTCTATCAAGGGGGATCATTGGGTCGCTTTACAAATATAAAACATTTGTTACTGGTTGAAGCGACACTGGGGGAAGGACCGGAGTGGGGGAGCCCTGGAGACCCTTCAGAAGCAACCGGCGGCAAAATCATCCCAGGAAAGGAGAGGTCGCTTACTGAAGCCTGCCCTAGGGTAACCCAAGGGTGATTGCCCAGGTTAGATATTGTAAATAATAAGCTAATACTGCTGGAGGGATGATAGCTAATAGGACTTTGGTGTTTCCTGCAGATATACTCTTTACTATTGTCTCTTTTACCATGTTTTACGTATCTCTTAAATTGCAATCACAGTAAAAAATAAGAAAAATTATTAACCTAAAAAGTTAAAATAAGAAGGAATAGCCAGCTAACTTTCACAAAATGTCTTTATTGTAAATATGTATTTTTGCACAACTGTTATGCAAGACTGTTCAAAAATGCTTTATTTTTCATTACATGCTGTACGCCTTCTAAAATAAAATAATTTAAATGCAAAAATTAGGTATTGTTGCAGCGACCAGAAAAATTGGTGTTAGTTTGCCATACAGAAAGTGCCCTAAAACATTGGGTCTTGAACCCTAGTTGGTGGCGGATAAGTCACGCAAGTCATCCGGCATTCAGGGATAAAATACAGCAGCGTGTGGACCATTATTAGCTTGAGTCGTTTTTTGAGGGTGGACCCTGAAGGGCTGGGGTGATGCATAGGACTTAAAAAGCTCTGCATGTCCTCCATCAACAACACGTTTGTAAAGCGACCTCTCCTTGCTGGCGTGGTCGTTGGAGGAGGAGGATTATGTTCACCTCTTCCGCTGTTAGATTGCCGTTGTGCTGTGAAATCACCCTTAAACGCTGTGTAAAGCATACTTTTTAATTTATTTTGGAAGTGCTGCATCCTTTCCGACTTGACTTTCAGGCACTTTTTGCTTACACCGTTGGTCTAGTAGCACCCAGTACAGGTCGTTCTCCTTCATCCTTTTTATACGAGGGTCCCTCAACAGGCACGACAGCATGAAAGACCCCATTTGCACAAGGTTGGATGCCGAGCTAGTCATGTCCCGTTCCTCGTCCTCAGTGATCTCACTCAAGGTATGTTCTTCCCCCCAGCCACGTCCAACACCACGGGTACCAGATAGGTGACAATGAGCACCCTGGGATGCCTGTTGTGGTTGGTCTTCCTCCTCCTCCTCAAAGCCACATTCCTCCTCTGACTCCTCTTCCTCACAATCCTCTTCCAGCGTTGCCGCAGGTCCAGCAAGCGATGCTGATAAACTGTTTCTGGTGGTGATGGTGACGACAACTCTTCCTTTTCACGCTCATCTACGGCCTGATCCAGCACTCTTCGCAGGGCACGCTCCAGGAAGAAAACAAAAGGTATGATGTCGCTGATGGTGCCCTCGGTGCGACTGACCAGGTTTGTCACCTCCTCAAAAGCACACATAAGCCTACAGGCATTGCACATGAGCGTCCAGTAATGTAGCAAAAAAATCCCCAGCTCCACAGAGGCTGTCCTAGCATGCCGGCCTTTTCTTGTTGGAGCAGGCGGTCGAACATTAGGAGGGTTTGAATTCCAACGTGTCGGGCTGTCTAAAATCAAGTGCCTTACTGGCATGTTGTTTCGCCGCTGGATATCTGTAAAGTGCGCCATGGCCGTGTAGGAAGACCTGAAATGGCCACACACCTTCCTGGCCTGCTTCAGGACGTCCTGTAAGCCTTGGTGCTTATGCACAAAGCGTTGTACAATCAGATTACACACATGTGCCATGCTCGGCACATGTGTCAACTTGCCCAAATTCAATGCCGAAAAACAAATTTCTTCCGTTGTCACAAACCACTTTGCCGATCTCCAGTTGGTGCGGAGTCAGCCACTGATCCACCTGTGCATTCAGGGCGGACAGGAGTGCTGGTCCAGTGTGACTCTGCTTTCAGGGAAGTCAAACCCAAGACGGCGTGACACTGCCGTATCCGGGATGTGGAATAGTACCTGTGGAGCTGGGTAGGTGTCGTTGATGTGGAGCAAGACATAGCAGCAGCAGAAGAGGACTCAGCCGAGGAGGTTATGGAAGAGAATGGAGTAGAAGGAGTAGAGGAGGTGGCAGAAGGCCTGCCTGCAAGTCGTGGCGGTGTCACCAACTCCTCTGCAAAGCCACGTATTCCATGCTTGGCAGCCGTCACCAGGTTTACCCAATGCGCAGTGTAGATGATATACCTGCCCTGACCATGCTTTGCAGACCAGGTATCAGTGGTCAGATGGACCCTTGCCCCAACACTGTGTGCCAGAGATGACATTACTTCCTTTTCCACAATCGAGTACAGGTTGGGGATTGCCTTTTGTGCAAAGAAATTTCGGCCGGGTACCTTCCACTGCGGTGTCCCAATAGCTACACATTTTTTGAACGCCTCAGACTCCACCAGCTTGTATGGTAAAAGCTGTCGGGCTAAGAGTTCAGACAAGCCAGCTGTCAGTTGCCGGGCAAGGGGGTGACTTTGTGACATTGGCTTCTTACGCTCAAACATGTCCTTGACAGACACCTGACTTTGGGCAGATGAGCAGGGACTGCTCAGGGTGAGACACGGAGTGGCGGATGGTTGAGAGGGGGCAAGCAGGGCAGCAGTGGTTGACGTGGCTGAAGATGCTGGACCAGGAGGAGGATGGCAGCTTTGACTTTGTGTGCTGCTTGTACTCATGTGTTGATCCCATGGGCGTTTGTGATGTGACATCATGTGCTTTTGCAAAGAAGTTGTACCTAGGTGGGTGTTGGACTTCCCACGACTCAGTTTCTTTTCGCACAGGTTGCAAATGGCATCGCTGTTGTAACAGGCAGACACACAAAAAAATTGCCACACTGCCAAGCTCTGCAATGATGGCATTCTGGTGGTGGCAACAGCATGCTTTGACTGGCGTGCTGTCTGGCTGACCCCGGGTGCCGATGCATGCTGTCTGACTGTGCCACTAGCTATTTGCGACGACCTCCCCCTGCTTCCAACTCGTCTCCTCCTCCTCTCTGTCTCCCCATCTGAACTTTCCTCCTGTTCTTCTTCTCTTATAGCGGGCACCCACGTGACATCCACGGACGCATCGTCATCATCAACCGCTTCACTTGTATCTGACAACTCAACAAAGGAAGCAGCATCGGGTACAACATCATCATCATCAGACCGTACGTCCATGTGTGTAATGCTGCCTGACTGGGACATATCCCTGTTATCTAAATCCTCTGGCACTAATGTTTCAGCATCACTCATTTCTTCCAACAGATGTGTAAATAACTCTTCTGACGGATCAAGTGAGTTAGTCCATCAAGTTCAACCTTTTTAGATCTCTATTGATCTTTTTAATTTGGACTATTTATTATTATTGTTAATTGTTAATTATTTTTAATTGTTGTTAATTGATCCAGAGGAAGGCAAACATAAAAAAAAAACCCCATTGAAACTTTGCCAATTGTCTCATGAGGGGAAAAAAAGCAAAATTCCTTCCTGACCCCAGAAACTGGCGATCAAATTTCTTCCTGGATCAATATTCCTTGCTAGTTATCTAGGATAGCCTTGAATGCCCTCTTTATTCAGAAATATATCTAACCCCTTTTTGAAGTTGTCTATCGAATTCGCTGTCACCACCTCCTTTGGTAGAGAATTCCACAGTTTAACCACCCTAACTGTGAAGAACCATTTTCTTTGTTTAAGGTGAAATCTTTTTTCCTCTAACCTCAACGGATGTCCTCTTGTCAGTTGAAAATCTCTTGCTACAAAAAGTTCACTTGACAAAGCCTTATATTGACCCTGGATGTATTTAAATAACGTAATCATATCTCCTCTTAGACGCCTTTTTTCTAGCGAAAATAAGTTTAATTTTGTTAGTCTTTCTTCATAACTTAGCCCCTCCATTCCCCTTATTAGTTTTGTAGCCCTTCTCTGTACTTTTTCCAGCTCTAAAATGTCTTTTTTGTGAGGTGGTGCCCAAAATTGTACTCCATATTCCAAATGAGGGCGTACTAGAGATTTGTATAGTGGCAGAATTATATCTTCTTCCCTGGCTTCTATACCCTTCCTAATACATGCTAATATTTTATTTGCCTTTGCAGCCACTGCTTGGCTTTGAGCGCTGTTACCTAGGTGGTTGTCCACTAGTACTCCCAAATCCCTTTCAATATCTGATACCCCTAGATTTGCTCCATTAAGATTATAGATTGCTTGGCTATTGTTCCTTCCCAAATGCATAACCTTACATTTATTTGTATTAAATCTCATCTGCCATTTAGCCGCCCATTTCTCTAATTTATGCAAATCCTTTTGTAGGGAAAGTACATCATTATCTGATTTGATTACCTTGCACAACTTAGTGTCATCAGCAAAAATGGAGACACTACATTCGAGTCCTACTTCAATGTCATTAATAAATATGTTAAAAAGGAGAGGACCCAATACTGAGCCCTGAGGAACCCCACTTATCACATTAGACCAATCGGAGTATGTTCCATTTACAACAACCCTTTGCTTCCTGTCTTTTAGCCAGCTCTCGATCCATGAGCAGATATTTACTGCAATTCCTGTATCCCTTAGTTTGCTCACTAGTCTTCCATGTGGCACTGTATCAAATGCCTTTGAAAAATCTAAAAAGACTACATCCACTGAGTTGCCCTGATCCAAGTTCCTACTAACCTCCTCATAAAAACTAATTAGATTGGTCTGACACGACCTTTCCTTCATAAATCCATGTTGACTGCTACCTATGATCCTGTTCAAATAGACATATTCTTGTATTCTGTCCCTTATTAACCCTTCTAAAAGCTTCCCAACTACAGAAGTGAGGCTCACTGGTCTATAATTCCCCGGATTTGCTCTAGATCCCTTCTTAAATATAGGTATCACCTCTGCTTTTCTCCAGTCATCTGGTAGAGACCCTGTAGTGAGCGAGTCTTTAAAGATTAGATATAATGGTTTGGCTATTACAGAACCCAGCTCCCTCAGTACCCTTGGATGTATTCCATCAGGACCTGGGGCTTTATTAACATTTATTTTCTCCAACCTCTTTTGTATTTCTTCCTGCGTTAACCAATTATTTAGTGAAGGTAGTGTAGCCCCATTATGTTGCAGTGTCCCAACCACTGGTACCTCCCTTGTGTAAACCGACGAAAAGAACCTATTTAGCTCATCTGCCTTTTCCTGGTCACTAATTATCAGATGGCCTGTGTCACATTGTAATGGTCCTATCGATTCCTTCCTGGCCTTCTTCCCATTAATATATTTATAAAATATTTTAGGGTTAGTCTTACTTTCCATTGCAACTGACTTCTCATTTTCTATTTTAGCCAGTCTAATAGCCCTTTTGCAAGCCTTGTTGATTTCCTTATAGTCACATAAAGATGCCTCTGTTCCCTCCTTCTTGTATAATTTAAATGCATATTTCTTTTTCCTCATCATGATCTTTAAGTCATTGTTAAGCCACATGGGATGTGATTTACTCCTATTTATTTTATTTCCACATGCTACATGCTGATGAGTATGTTTATTTAGTAAGGATTTGAATGTTGTCCATTTATTTTCAGTATTCTTCCCTGTAAGTTCTTTGTCCCAGTCTATATGTTGTATTGCTGCCCGTAGCCCATTAAAGTTAGCCCTTTTAAAATTTAGAGTTTTTGTTGGCCCCTTACAACTTTGTTTTTTGTATTCAATCTCAAATGAGACTGTGTTGTGATCACTGTTCCCCAAGGGTTCCCCTATTTTTACATTTGATATTATATCAATATTACTTGTGATGACTAAATCCAAGATGGCCCCATTTCTAGTAGGTTCTTGTATTACCTGGGCTAGATAATGATCCCTGAGTGTACTCAAGAACCTGCTCCCCTTAGCTGAGCTGCTGGTCTCGTTTATCCAGTTTATATCAGGGTAATTAAAGTCTCCCATTATTAGAACTTGCCCATGCTTAGCTGCATTTCCAATCTGTAACAATAATTGTATTTCCTCACTTTCAGCTATATTTGGGGGTTTATAGCATACTCCCACCAATATGCATTTAGAATTAGCTCCTCCACTATTTAGCTCAACCCACAAGGATTCAATGATGTCGTTAGTGCCAGCATAAATATCTTCTCTAACTATAGGCTTAAATTCAGGCTTAACATAAAGACAGATCCCTCCTCCTCTTTTACCATTTCCCCTATCTTTCCTAAATAGGTTATAACCATCCAGATTAACAGTCCAGTCATGAGATTCATCCCACCATGTTTCCGTAATGCCTATTAAGCCCCATTTTTCTTGTACTGCTAATATTTCTAGCTCATCCATTTTCCCAGGCAAACTTCTTGCGTTTGCAATCATACACTTTATGTTGCTATGGCTCTGCTGGTGTGAAGTGCCTGCCACTGAATTTGAGGCCCCTATTAATATCTCCCTACTTTCTATTGTAACCCTCCCCCCTTCTCCTCCCCCATGGGTAAATAATTCATCCCTTTCCCTCTCTACCCTATTTACCCCAATACTTCTATATAGTCCCTCCCCCCCACCTACAAGTTTAAAAACTCCCCCAGCCGTTCTACCATCCTATTCCCTAGCACAAAAGCGCCCTCATCATTAAGGTGCAATCCATCCCTGCTATAGAGATTGTACCCAAGTGAGAAGTCAGCCCAGTGCTCTAAAAACCCAAAACCCTCTGCACTGCACCACTTTTTTAGCCACGCATTAACCTCCCTAAGCTCCTTCTGCCTCCCTGGGCTAGCACGTGGCACTGGTAGTATCTCAGAAAATACTACCTTGGAGGTCCTTGCTTTAAGCTTATTCCCTAATTCTCTAAAATCATTCTTTAGGACGCTCCATCTTCCACTAACTTTGTCATTGGTACCAATGTGTACCAAGACCGCCGGTTCATTACCAGCCCCTCCCAATAATTTATCCACCCGATCCACAACATGCCGAACCCGAGCACCCGGGAGACAGCAAACTGTTCGATTGCTGGGATCTGGGTGACAAATTACCCTGTCTACCTTCCTAATAATAGAGTCCCCTACCACCAAAACATGTCTGTTGCTCTGCCTATTCTGCCCTCCCTCTTCTCCAGTAGAGCTGTTCGCCCGGCTGTTAGAGGGAACAGCTCTATCTGGCATTGCCATTCCTGAATGGACATCGCCAACAGTTTCACTCAATCTGGCAAATCTGTTGTGGTTTGCCAACTCAGAACTGGCCTGCCTCCTCCTGTACCCTCTGATTCCCCTTCTAACTGTAACCCAGCTACCTCCCTGGCCATCCTCACTAGCCCCAGCTCCTCCCTCCATACTAGGCCCAGCTAAACTGTGCTCCGTGAGCACCAACTCCCTTTCCAGTGGAGCAATATCACCAAGTGCTGCAATTCTCCTCTCCAGATCTTCAATTTGAGCTTCCAAAGAGGCAACATGCTCACACCTGTCACAGAGGTATGGACCCTGGATCATCTGTTCCAGTAGTGCATACATTTGACAGGATGTACACTGAATAAGGTTGCCACTGGACTGACTCATAATTATTATTATTGTCTACGAAATTTCAGTGGGAAAAATAAAGAATATAATATAATATATTTATATAAAGTTTTCCTCCTTTGCACTATAAATCTGCCCTCCCTTTTCTTTGAAGGCCCTCCTTTTATTTAAACTCCTAGGCTTTTACTAGAATTGCACTTGATACTGAAAATGTTCGCAAGCTCACAAGTTCCCCTTCTCCGGTTTCTATTAACTTCTGCCTTCTCGCCTGGGCACAATTAGTGCACTCTGCAATTTATCAGCCTTTACTTGTAAGGTAAATCCACTTGTAAACAGGCCCCAAACCAGCTCACAAATCCTTTATCCTAGTTTAACAGTCAAGCCACACCCCTCTTACCTGGGCACACTTAGTACACTCTGCAATTTATCAGCCTTTACTTGTAAGGTAAATCCACTTGTAAACAGGCCCCAAACCAGCTCACAAACCTTTATACAAGTTTAACAGTCAAGCCACACCCCTCTCACCTGGGCACAATTAGTGCACTCTGCAGTTTATCAGCCTTTACTTTTTAAGGTAAATCCACTTGTAAACAGACCCCAAACCAGCTCACAAACCTTTTATACAAGTTTAACAGTCAAGCCACACCCCTCTCACCTGAGCACAATTAGTGCACTCTGCAGTTTATTAGCCTTTACTTTTTAAGGTAAATCCACTTGTAAACAGACCCCAAACCAGCTCACAAACCTTTTATACAAGTTTAACAGTCAAGCCACACCCCTCTCACCTGGGCACAATTAGTGCACTCTGCAGTTTATCAGCCTTTACTTTTTAAGGTAAATCCACTAGGGCCAAAGGGAATCACAGCAGCATGACCATGACGGCCCCTGCGGGGTGGCCTGCCTCTGCCTGTCATTTTTTTTTTGATTAGTGGTACTATGCGTGCAAGCTACTGTGACACCAGATATGAGTGGCACTGTGCACTGGCAAAAGTTGGCACAATAGACGCAATAGGCCTCACACACATGCCTGTAGGCAGGCAACTGATATTCAGTCAATTACAGTAAAAAAAGGGTTCTTTTATTTCACTGTACACTAGGTTGCACCAGATATGAGTGTCACTGTGCACTGGCAAAAGTTGGCAGAGTAGGCGCTGTAGGCCTCACACACACACCTGTAGGCAGACAATTGCTATTCAATCTATTACAGTCAAAAAAGTTTTGTTTTATTTCACTGAGCACAATATAAGCTGTGAGCCTGACACAGGCAGGCAACTGAAATTAGATTAAAGAAAAAAAGAGTTGCTTTTTTCAATGTATGGTACACCAACTATGACTTGTGAAACAGAGCAGAATATTAGCTGTGAGCCTGACACAGGCAGACAACTGAAATTAGATTACAGGAAAAAAATGGTTGTTTTCAATATATGGTACACCACCAGGTATGAGTAGTGAAAATAAGCACAATATAAGCTGTTAGGTGTTAGCCTGTCACACACACACGCTGGCAGGCAGGCATATGCAATTAGATTACACAGAAAAAAAATATAAAATAAAATAAATGATGTTTTAGCCCTAAAAAGGTCTTTTTGGGTTGCTGTCCTTGCAGCAGATATCAAATGAGTCCTTCAGGTCTGTAGTCGAAGCTAAATACACAGCCTGGCTATCTATTTCCCTATTAAATCTCAAGCAGCTACACTAGCTGTCCTCTCACAACGAATGCAGCTTCAGAATGATTCTAAAATGGAGGCTGTCCTTCAGATGGAAGGCTTTGGAAGGGAGTGTATGCTGCTGATTGGCTGGAATGTGTCTGCTGACTGTGAGGTGCAGGGTCAAAGTTTCCTCAATGATAAAGAATAGGGGGCGGATCCAAAAGCGCATGTGTCCGCCGTCCGATGCAAGCGCGAAAGAGCCAAAATCGCCGCGTATATTCCGCGGGCGAACTGTCCGCGACATCTCTAATCATGAACTATACAGTCTGTGCTCTATTGGCTACCATACGTTGGATGTTGGGTTTCTTAGTAATTACACCTCATCTCATCTTATTGTCACAGTTATGGTGTTACAGATCCAATATAGTCAATCACTTTTTCTGTGACATTGTCCCTGTATTAAATCTGTCTTGCAATGATACCTTGGCCTTTGAGAGCTTGACCCTTATTGAAGGATTCAGTTTTGGTTTAGCCCCCTGTCTTTTAACCTTCAACTCCTACATGTTCATAATTAATAACATCCTTAAGATCCCTTCAAGTACAGGGAGGATTAAAGCTTTCTACGCATGTTCCTCACATCTCACAGTGGTCATCATTTTCTATGGAACCATCTTCATTCAATACCTAAGACCAAGCTCAAATAATAATTTAGAGTTCACCAAATATATTGCCCTCATTAACACAGCAGTTGTCCCTTTAATAAACCCAGTTATTTACAGTTTGAAAAATACAGACGTGAAATCAGCATTTAGATGCCAACTAAGACGTTGTAAAGTCATCATTTAAGGAAGTAGCCCCTAAAGGTACATCCAAGGGTATCTAAAAATCTATTTTCACTGGGAACGCTCTAAGTTGCTGAGAAGACCTTATTGAAGATGTTGACAAGCCTGTAAAATGTTCTAATGGAATTTGGTTTGTGATGGAAACTATGAAATGCCACTAAAATCGGACTACACCTGGTTGATATCTTTCTGAAAATGGGATAAATTGTGATCATTTGTTTTTGGATTTTGATGGATCTAATGTTACAGAGACCAAAACCATCCATATCTCCAAAATTTGGGATAAACTAAACATAGAAACACATAGATTTGACAGCAGATATGAACCAAAATGGGTGGTCATCTGGTTTATCCATTCTATATACCTAAACGTTTTGCTTATTTAGGTCCCAGGACATATTTATGCTTATCCCAGGCATACAGTGGAAGGCTTCTCCATGTATCTACTGGCTTTCTCAAATTATCTCTAAACCTTCCACCTTGCAACTTGTTACCCCTTGTTCTTGGATTCATCTTTTACTTGAAGACACCTCATTCTAAAACTTTTATTAAATCCTTTTATACATTTGCAGGTTTCTCTCATATCTCCTCTCTCCCTTCTCCTCCCTTAGGTCTATTAAGGTCACGAAGTGTATCCTTAAAGGTTTTGGCTTTTATTCAAGTTACAATCTGATTGATGTCACATTTTTAGAGTATGATTGTTTGAAGATGTTTGAAGAAATACAAATATCTTAAGATAACCCAAGGTAAAATAACCCATAACACAAAAAGAAAACAAACGTGTCAATATCCTTAACATCTTTAGAAAAAATGCATGAATTTAGCAGTTAGAATTAGGTTTTCGTTGAGAAACAAGGATGAATAAAAAGTCATTATTTATCATCATACTGGACCATCTTTACTGTTGCTTCTCTGATCTCTGTATCTTGGTGTCATGACCCCCTGGACTCATGTGGCTACCAAACCCAGAGGGTTTTCTCATGGCCTTAGTTGCTTATAGGGACTATGAAACTTTTAAAGTTATGTTGTTGTGTCACATTGGAGCCTAGGCTCAGGTTGTATGGCCACCAAAAGCACTTTCCACCAAGTCATTTGAGTCAATATATTTTTATTTTTATTTTTGAGAGTTTATTTCCTGCGCACGACTGTGTTTTGTGGTGAAACTGTAACGTGGGCTAATTAAACATATTTTGAAGCTTGTACCACTTTAATGTTGATGAGTATGCACATCCAGTAGCCAACCGTGATACCCAAATCACTCCAAGTCCCATGTTTAAACTTGGTCAAGAATAGGCTCCATAAATTTCTCCGGGAGATTTACAAACTCAATGAAGCCACTAAGTATAATCGAAAAGCAAAAAAGTTGAAACCCATTTTTCAATAGACAAAGGTTAAGTGATGTCAAGTGCTCTGCAACTGATACCCCTTTGATCATTTGTCTTATGGTTACAACAAATTAGGAAGTATTTGACTATAACAGCCTGAATGTCTAGAAATGTATGGAAGTCCTGGTCGGCCCTGAAAGTTGAACATCCCTTATCCGACACCTCTCAGACTCAATAAAGGTTTCTCCATCTTAGAGGGAGTGTAAGCTGGGAAGCACGTAATCCCAACTGCTTAGTCCTCCCTTTATTGTTCTTTCCCACTAGTCCCTTCCTGGTTAGGAGGTACCTTGAGACTGCTAGCCTACCCCACTAGCTTCTACTGGGTCTGCTGAATAGCAGAAACCCTGTCCTCAAAAAATGTAAGACTCCTACACCCCGGGTTTACGATTCCTTAAGTAAGCTAAAGACCCAGGCCCATCAACCAGACACTATGGGCCCTATTAAATTCGAGCTGCGTAAATAAAAGGTGAAAACGCAAGGCCTACGTAGTTGAAAATTGAAACCATTTCCGACGCTATTAAATTCCAAGTGCTGCGAGATACGAGCGATGGATGCGAATGCGTAAACGTTAGGATTTGCGCATGAGTTACGATATCTCGGATCCCTTTGCGTAGGAAAAGAGCGCGAAATACGTGATACGTACCACTTAACCTGACGGCAGTATGCCTTTAAAAGGGAGCCAAAAACAGAACATAATTGACTGTGCTGGAGCTTTTGCAAGTAGACACACAGGTCTAGGCGTTGGTGGGTTTTTGGAGAGCAAGGAGAGAGAGAGAAGAGAGAGGAGAGAGGAGAGAATTTCAATTTTGAACTAGCAGATAATTTAACCCTTTGTTTACAATACACATAATTACTGATATCACATAATTCACACACATAGATTAATACGTACACATAGCAACACCTAGTGGTAGGCCACTGCACACCTACACCCCCCCCTCCCCCCACGACCTCCCCCCCCCCCCTCCCCCCACACATAATACTACACATAATACTTGCATCTTTTTTTACCTCCTAAACCAACACAAAGATCATCTTGCTTTATTGTTAATTTTGTTTTGGAGGAGTTTAGAGGAGAGGAGGTGGTAAGGCAAGAGAGGCGCGGAGGAGAGTGAGGAGAACATCTGAGGAGAGGAGGAGGATGAGGAGGAGAGGAGGAGGAGGAGGAGGGAGAGGAGGAGGAGGGAGAGGAGGAGGAGGGAGAGGAGGAGGAGGGAGAGGAGGGAGAGGAGGAGGAGGTCGAGGGAGAGGAGGAGGAGAGCAAGGAGGAGAGCAGGGGGGGAGGGAAGTGCCCCCAGAGCTAGGAATTCTAGTGGAAGGGGCAGAGGGTCAGGGGCCTGATCCCTTGGTGGGAAGTAGTGGGGATGAGGGAGCGGCCCCAGGGATAGAAGAGGAAGACCAGGCACCGTCTGTAAGGCAACGGGTTGTGGCAAGGCCCAGGGCCCCCAATTACAGCCCAGAGGAGATCCAGGTTCTCCTCAGGGAAATCTGTGCCCGCCAGGGAATTATATGTGGTGGCAGAGACATTAATGCCAGCCAGAGGCAGCAGGCCTGGTCCCAAATTGCCAGAGCTGTGTCGGCAGTAGGGGTTACTAATAGGGACTGGAGGTTAGTGCGGCACAAATTTGATGATTTAAAGATGGCGGTGAAAAGAAGGATGTCCGATGAGGCAGCAGCAGCACGTCAGACTGGTGGTGGGCCCGCGGTCCCTTTTGTTTACAAGGAATGGGAGAGGACAGTGATGCGCTTCATCCCTTCTGAATCTGTGGTGGGAATACCGGGGCAGGTGGACACAGATTGTGCTAACACCCTGCAACGTGAGTATCATATCACACACATGGTTGGCTGAGATTGTGGGGGGATGGGCTGGCTAAAAGCCTGCAGATAACATGCTGTATGTATGTATGTATGTATAAATAGGCTTGTGTTCTGGCTGTTGTATATAATGAGCTGTATCCCTCTAGAACAGGTGTGGGTAAGGAGGGCCACATACATGCCGGACTTTCAGGATATCATGCTGTATGTATGTATGTATGTATAAATAGGCTTGTGTTCTGGCTGTTGTATATAATGAGCTGTATCCCTCTAGAACAGGGGTGGGTAAGGAGGGCCACATACATGCCGGACTTTCAGGATATCATGCTGTATGTGTATGTATGTATAAATAGGCTTGTGTTCTGGCTGTTGTATATAATGAGCTGTATCCCTCTAGAACAGGGGTGGGTAAGGAGGGCCACATACATGCCGGACTTTCAGGATATCATGCTGTATGTATGTATGTATGTATAAATAGGCTTGTGTTCTGGCTGTTGTATATAATGAGCTGTATCCCTCTAGAACAGGGGTGGGTAAGGAGGGCCACATACATGCCGGACTTTCAGGATATCATGCTGTATGTATGTATGTATGTATAAATAGGCTTGTGTTCTGGCTGTTGTATATAATGAGCTGTATCCCTCTAGAACAGGGGTGGGTAAGGAGGGCCACATACATGCCGGACTTTCAGGATATCATGCTGTATGTATGTATGTATGTATAAATAGGCTTGTGTTCTGGCTGTTGTATATAATGAGCTGTATCCCTCTAGAACAGGGGTGGGTAAGGAGGGCCACATACATGCCGGACTTTCAGGATATCCTTTTTGGGCACAGGTGAGACAATCAGGATGACTGAAAAGGCGATTGGCTCACCTGTGTGGCCCTCCAGGCCCGAACCTGCCCACCCTTGCTCAAGAATTATATGGCCTCCTACACCCCTGCCCACACACTGGGATAATTCACATCCAATAGCACTGTAAGCCCTATGGTTGACTAAAAATTTATGGGGCGACAATAACCATTTCAGACCTGGTAGCAAACCTATCATGTTCATAATTTGTCTCCCTGATATGTCAATTTCTAATTATATCCAGATTAATTGCAATAGAGCAGGGTGTCCAAAGTCAAACTTGCTGTGCTGCGCACAGGCCTGTATATGTGGATTTCCTTTATGTGAACAGATGAGTCAATTAGACTTAATGACTTGGAGAATGATATTCTCAGCTGGGTGCAGCATGGCTATCCACAACTGCAGGCCTGACTTTGGCCTCCACTGCGATCGAGAATAAAAATTTGCCTGTGTGGCATATGTGGATACAGACTCTGTAGCACTGCATGTGTGTCATATACTGTCCTAACCTGGCCCATGTCTCAGCTGCATATTAACAACCATTGCTGGAAACTGGTCAGATTGGTCAGTCTCACACACTGCACAGCAGATGCAGCAGAGCACGTGTCTGAGGCACATGCAGTACACATTCATATGAGCCATGATCCACAATGCTCATTATGCAGCCCGTGGCTCATCTGTGTAACACAAGCACCACAGTCGCTCACAGGTGACCATGATGTCAATGATATGTAAATGCATAGCTGGCAATTGTGTATGGCAACCAACTGAAATATATGTTTATTCCATTGCAGTATCCACAGATTCAGAAGAGGAGGAGGCAGGAAGAGCTGAAGTGGCCCAGGACATTCAGGAGGGCCCGGGACCATCCACATCACTTGCTCATACGGAGCGGGAAGTGATGCCCGGGCCCTCTTCGGCGTGGCCACCTCAGGGCCTGCACCAGCCACACCATCCTGTGCCTCTCTCAGCGGCTCCACCCTCAGCGGCTCCACCCTCAGCGGCTCCACCCTCAGCGGCTCCACCCTCAGCGGCTCCACCCTCATCCTGGGCTCCTCCCTCATCCTGGGCTCCTCCCTCATCCTGGGCTCCTCCCTCATCCTGGGCTCCTCCCTCATCTGGTGCTCCACCCTCACCCTGGGCACAGCCCTCACCCTGGGCACAGCCCTCACCCTGGGCACAGCCCTCACCCTGGGCACAGCCCTCACCCTGGGCACAGCCCTCATACTGTGCTCCCCCGACATACGGGGCACCGCACTCAGCCTGGGCTCCACCATGGGCCCCAGGAGGAGGTGCCCCGGCAGGAGGTGCCCCGGGAGGAAGTGCCCCGGGAGGAGGTGCCCCGGGAGGAGGTGCCCCGGGAGGAAGTGCCCCGGCCCCAAGTGCCCCGGGAGGAGGTACCCCGGGAGGAAGTGCACCGGCCCCAAGTGCCCCGGGAGGAGGTACCCCGGGAGGAAGTGCACCGGCCCCAAGTGCCCCGGGAGGAGGTGCACCGGCCACAAGTGCACCGGCCCCAAGTGCCCCGGGAGGAGGTGCCCCGGGAGGAAGTGCCCCGGCCCCAAGTGCCCCGGGAGGAGGTACCCCGGGAGGAAGTGCACCGGCCCCAAGTGCCCCGGGAGGAGGTGCACCGGCCACAAGTGCACCGGCCCCAAGTGCCCCGGGAGGAGGTGCACCGGCCCCAAGTGCACCGGCCCCAAGTGCCCCGGGAGGAAGTGCCCCGGGAGGAAGTGCCGCGGAGTCGCCGGCCGCGGAGTCGCCGGCCGCGGAGTCGCCGGCCGCGGAGTCGCCGGCCGCGGAGTCGCCGGCCGCGGAGTCGCCGGCCGCCCAGCCGCCAGCCGCCAGACCTCCAGGTCCTCTGCCACATCTCCCTGCCCAATTACGGAACATAATGTCCCACATTGATGAAGAGGACCAGGCCCAAAGCCAGCTCTCAAGTCAAATGCTGGCCATCAGTGCTAATCAATTGGCAGTCAGCAGGGCCATCCTGGCTGGAAATCGGGTCATCTCAGCCACCACACGGGCCATATATGCTGAGATGAGGAGGCACAACCGAAGGATGGAGAGATATGAGGAACGCGCAAGCCGGGAGAGACGCGCATTATTGCGTAATCTCCGTCGGCAGCCCATACCTCTCCAGCCTTCGGTGGTCCAATCTCAACCTGAAATGTCTGCCTCCTCATCTCAGACATCGCCCACCCATGAACCCCAGCCACCTGCTGTAGTGGCACCCCCTGATCCCACACCAAGGCGTGGAAGAGGGAGACGGGCCGCGGGCACAGACGGTGGGGGGCCGCTAACTCGGAGTAGGAGGTGTTAGGACCATCCGAGAGGGCCTCCTGACCACTCCTCACAGAATACAGATTGTTATACATGTTGACATAATATTGGCTACAGAGTGTGTACATGTCTGGTTATGTTGAACATTTTAACAATTGATGTTCAATGTGGATTGACCTTGAGCTTAAATGCTGTATTTAATCATAATATTGTTCGGAATGAGACATTGTTTTTGTCTTTGTAGGTGTTAATAGCCAAATCACACAACTATGAAGACATTTTCTTCATCTTCGAGCAGTACAATACCATCATGTGAGTAAACGCTCAACCCAGTTCCCAACGGGCATTCTATCAGGATTATTCCCCACTGCAGATGGCTCTGAAATTAAATATATGACTCCATATCTTTTCACTAAGAAACATGACTGTGTGATCTTCCATTATAATGATCAGTGTCCAGGCTATCGAGTTGCACAGTCCCATTACTATCTGCTAATCCAAACCAGCAATTCCACATAAGTTTATAGCATTCCATCCCGTTAACATTATGAAATTGGCTTCAGTTTTTTCATGTCATCCAAACCAAAGTGGCAATTTCAAGGGTTTGACTTCATGATCAATGTGCATGTGTTTAGGGGTAATGTGAACAGTGTAATCTGTCTGGCCTTGGTACCACCCATTTAGAAGTGAGATGTGATATCAGCATGGCACAACTATTCCACATAGATAGTGATAGTACATTTTGCTGAAGGATTGTGTTCACAGTGAAGCATGCCTTGTCGTATTCCACATCCTAAGCATCTTCCTGGAAGGCTGACTGAACAGGATAGAATACATATGGTTCTTACTGCTCGGAGATGATGTTCATGTTAGTTGGTTTAGAGTAGTGTCAAAAGCAAAAACAATGTACTCTAATAACAGCTTATGATTGTTCTAACACCTCCTACCTCTGTTTTCCAGATTCATATCATCTATTGACCAATTCACACTGTGTGTGAAATCGCTTAGTATGACATGATCCCTGTTTTATAGTGTCTGTTTATTCTGGCAACCATATGGTTGTTGTATGCGCATTAATGGTTATGTTGATTAGATGTCGTGTTATATGCTGTTGGTTACTGTGGGGTCCTGACCACATGTGACCCTAGGAGATGCTATGCATTACCCTGATGATGTTGTCTGTTTCCTCTTCAGATGTCCTCAGATTTGCCACAGCCCCTTGCCATACTAGGATCTCTTCACAACACACACATGATATTAATGCACATTCCTGTCTATTTCTGTTTGTACTCTGTGTATGCAATAAAGTATGATTGTTATACTGTTATCACTGTTTCTGTGTGTTTGTACCATATCATGCTTTCTAGTTGCGACAATACAGAGAGAATGAAGTGTCATTGTTAAATACATATATCTGTGTGTGTTTACATAGATACATATGCTACATTAATCTGGCCCTTGCCAATATACATGTAGGTGCAAGTTGGAGGGGTGGGAATTCTGAAATCAGGTCTAGAGACCTGCAGGGTTGTATATAGTGACTTGAAGGGCTCAACTTGAATGATATGAATCGACATTCATGATTATGTAGTAATGTCAACGCAGATTGCCCCGAATAGCTACACCACTAACTGATGGTGATGAGCACATCTGACTTTCAGGGGAATTGAATTGTTACATGGTAAATATACAGGATTACACAAACATTGAGTGAAAAAAAAACGGTTTAATTGTTCACAAAGCCACACAGTGACAAATTACCACAGGCATGCTCAGTATCATGGTGGAGGTGGGTAGGATACAGAGTTCCAGTAACACACGGAAATAGGGACATGGGGCCAGAATGCACGCGGGGGGGGTGACATTGGTATAGATGATCAGTTGAGGGGGGGAGATACAGTGCATCAGCCAACGTGAGGCAATATCAGTTATATTCTTAAATATATCAGGCTAACATTCAATATTCAAAACCAACAATACAGAAGGAGATATGCTCATGGGGAGAAGTAATCTGTAGTCTTGTGTGTGCGCGCAACACACACTCCTATGCAACTGCAGAGGTAGAAGTGCTCAATCAGTCAATGTTAGAACCCCCGTAGGTCATGTCACTGGAAATGGCACTATGAGAGAAGACTCTACATACATAAGTTTGGACACTCAGATGGGAACATGACCAGGACCATATCAGTGTGTTCCAAATAATTTCAGGTGTTAGCAGAACTACCAACCAACTGGCCAGTTCGAGGTGTATTCTGTTCTGTGAATGAGCATCTCTATTATCTGCTGTTGCATATTCATAACTGAAGGTAAATGGAACCTCATTAACAGTTATGTTCCAAGGCTAGAGTTACTGTTCCCCATATGTACAGGGAGGATCACATCAGCACTGAGGAAGAGATCTGGAAGGAAGTATGATACAGGCTTCACAATAGTCCAAGTAGAGGAGAGAATGGCAGATCTAAAGCAATAGGTACATCTAAAGCGATGTAGAGGATGTGATATCACACCCGATGCAACACATGATGACTGACATCTGAACATACATGATGCAATGTGACAATAGCATAGTCCTGGAACGTGGGAATGCTCATCATTCCTTGTTCTGACCGTGGAAAGGGACTAATCTTTGCGATCTGAAACATAAAAGGAACATGTCAAGATTTACATTGCACATGCTCCCAGAGCGCTTACTTCGTCACTTACAGTGGTTATAAAAAGTCTACACACTCCTGTAAACAAATTAGCCAATGAAAAATCATTTCAGAACTATATCCACCTTTAATGTGACAAAAACTGGACAACTCAATTGTCAAACAAACTGAAATCTGTAAGGTGAAGGGAAGAAAATATGAAAGAAAACTAATGTGGTTGCATAAGTCTGCACACCCTCTTATAACTGGGGATGTAGCTGTGTTCAGAATGAAGCAATCACATTCCAAATCATGTTAAATAGGAGTCAGCATACACCTGCCATCATTTAAAGTGCCTCTGATTAACCCAAAATTAAGTTAAGCTGCTCTAGTTGGTCTTTCCTGAAATGTTCTTAGTCGCATCCCACAGCAAAAGCCATGGTTCACAGAGAGCTTCCAAAGCATCAGAGGGATCTCATTGTTAAAAGGTATCAGTTAGGAGAAGGGTACAAAAGAATTTCCAAGGCATTAGATATACCATGGAAGACAGCGTAAAAAATATGGCACAACAGTGACATTACCAAGAACTGGAGCTCCCTCCAAAATGGAGGAAAAGACCTAAAGAAAACTGGTCTGGGAGGCTACCAAGAGGGCCGACAGCAACATTAAAGGAACTGCAGGAATATCTGGCAAGTACTGGCTGTGTGGTACATGTGACAACAATCTCCCGTATTCTTCATATGTCTGGCGTATGGGGTAGAGTGGCAAGATGAAAGCCTTTTCTTACAAAGCAAAACATCAAAGCCAGGCTGCATTTTTCCAAAAAAAAAAAACATCTGAAGTCTCCCAAAAGCATGTGGGAAAAGGTGTTCTGGTCTGATGAAACCAAGGTTGAACATTTTGCCCATAATTCCAAAAGATATGTTTGGCGCAAAAACAACACTGCACATCACCAAAAGAACACCATACCCACAGTGACGCATGGTGGTGGCAGCATCATGCTTTGGGGCTGTTTTTCTGCAGCTGGAACCTTAGTTAAGATAGAGGGAATTAGGACCAGTTCCAAATACCAGTCAATATTGGCACAAAACCTTTAGGCTTTTGCTAGAAAGCTGAACATGAAGAGGAACTTCATCTTTCAGCTTGACAACGACCCAAAGCATACATCCAAATTAACAAAGGAATAGCTTCACCAGAAGTAGATTAAAGTTTGGGAATGGCACAGCCAGAGCCCAGACCAAAATCCCTGTGGGGTGATCTGAAGAGGGCTGTGCACAGGAGATGGATTCGCAATCTGACAGATCTGAAGTGTTTTTGCAAAGAAGAGTGGGCAAATCTTGCAAAGTCACAATGTGCGATGCGGATAGACTCATACCCAAAAAGACTGAGTGCTGTAATAAAATCACAAGGTGCTTCAACAAAGTATTAGTTTAGGGGTGTGCATACTTATGCAACCTTGTGATTTTCTTTTTTGATTTTTTATTCACTCTACTTAACTGATTATAGTTTGTTTTTCAAATGAGTTGTCCAGTTTATAGGTCACATTAAAGGTGGAGAAAGTTCTGAAATGATTTATCTTGGTCTCATTTTTTGACAGCACAGAAACATGACATTTTAACAGGGGTGTGTAGACTTTAGACCTTTTCGATCCACTGTACCGATATATGTTGCTCATTTCATACAAACGTCTTCACTGTTCTTTCCCTACAAAGGAAACGAGCTACTCATCTGGCTAATGATGTAGGAATATCACATAGATTACACATTAATGCATCTGTGGAGAGCCAAATGTGGTGTTTTACCTTGGACGCAGTCCCAAGCTCATCCACGAGGTGATTTGTTCCACCAGGACACGTGCGCTGTGGATCGTAATTAGTTATCACCGCTTACCTATCTGCTGTATCCTGGAAAGAGATAGGCTGATATTAATAAAGTGATTGATGTGTTATTTGTGTCCTTCAGCATACGTGGCCATATTATTACACAAATACTCGCTATGTAGCTTACATTGATGTAGCAGTTCTGTTGCTGGTCATGTTTTTCCATGTCTAGGTTGTTTAAAGAAGAGTTGACACACGACAGCAGCTCTGTAAGGTTAATATGATGTTAGGATTACAGTCACAAATTAGACTAAAGTATGTGTGTATGGTATTTTTCAACCACATTTGGATCCCATTTCATGTGGTTTTGCAGGATCAGACAATGTGAGCAATCCTGGTCCGTAGAGGTTGTAGGTGACTTTAAAAAGGGATTGGGTATCTTTTTACATTACAAAACCAAACAGGCATTAGGGGCTATCCTGGATAAAGAGATAGGGAGTATTGATCCAGGGATGAATATGATCACCAGTATCTGGGGTCAGGAAGGAATGTTATATTTTTCGTCCCTGTGTAGACAATTGGCAAAGCTTCACTTTTTGTTTTTCGGTGACTTCCTCTGGATCAATTAACAATAATTCTGCGTATTGCAGATCATAGATCTATAGAGGTTGAACCTGATGGACTAAAGTCTTTTTTCAATATAAATTACTAGATAACAATGTAACGTGGGGCATATATACATTGACATAGTGGGATATATAATCCACTCAAATTATCTATGCCATTGATGTTTCTAACCGTCAGTACTTAAGATGTGTATGGGAATGTGTGCTTACTTACCTGTAACTGATCATGTGGCTTGTTCCAGTGTACAAACATTGACAACGTCAGGGAACTCTCCTCTACTGTGGACTGGTTGGAATTCTGTATGACAAGGGCGATGGATAAAGGTGGATTTGGGAGTTAGGCATAATCCAGATACATTAGACTGTGTTCCATGCATATTGGGTATGTACTTACATGTGAAGTACTCACGAATTAGGCGGGCACGTTGTTGTGACCCCTGCAGATTATCCACTTCAGGGTGAAATAAAGGCTCTTCCTCCACAGGTAGCGGAGCCGCATCAATGTCCCCCAGACAGTTGGCCTGTAGTGCTATATTGTGCAGACAGCAGCAGGCAAGGATGATGCGACAAACTTTCTGGGGCTTGTATTGTAGAGCCCCCCCAGTGGAATGTAAACATCTGAAGCGCATCTTTAGTACACCAAAGGTGCGCTCAATTACATTCCGGCAGGTTTTATGCGCAGCATTATACCGCGCCTCTGCCCGAGTCTGGGGATTGCTCACAGGGGTCAACAACCACGGCAAACACCCATATCCTGCATCACCTGGTGTAAATAAAATATGATGTTGATATGAATAGGATGTTGTGATGTTTGACAAAGCATATGGCCAAATATCGTCATCATGACCTATCAACACATCCCTGTGGCTAATACACAGTTAAAGATATATGTAAGGGAGATGGATCATGGATGCATCTGATAGGATAATTACTAGGGTATTAACACATGGATTCTATCTGAAGCTTCAGATCAATTATAATGTAATTTCAACAAATGGAAAATCCAGATGTTCACACCCACAGGACACTTACATGAGGCGGAGATACAAGGGAAATACAACAGGGTACATATTGCGACCCTTCTGGTAGAGAGCAGGAAGTCACTGTTGCAGTTCTTGTAACGAGCACATGCCAGAGGTCTGAGGTGAAGAGTGATCGTGTATTCTTGTGAACGTAAATGTGATGCTAATTCAGGTGGAATTTCCCAGGGGCGTACACGATCAAACGCAAATGCCAAAAGACCTTGGAGATTTTGATAACTTCAAGGTAAGCTAATTCATGTTTATTCCGGGATATATTCAGGCAAGAAAAAGTTGGCCAAACAATATTAATTCTCCTCTATCAGATGAATTCTGAAGACATCTCACTTACATAGGCCGTACAAGAACACACAACACGTTATGTAGACTAGAGATGTCCATGTCACAGGATACAATGGAATGCATCAGAACATATACCTAATGATTAATCAATTGTGGTTTTTGGCATATGTTGTTGTGAACTGCATACTGTTTGGCCAAGCTAACACAGGGTTCTGGCCAGCAATGAGCTATTATGTTCTGGCTTTGGTCGTATTACTCCGTAATGCACATGTGAACATCAGATCAATAGAGGGAAACATGATGTACCGTATGTGTTATTGTATCCAGTCATAGTAAGATATGGTTGACTGCCATTACTAATGTGTACTCACCCAGTAGCCATCCGGATGGAAATCTGCCGGACTCAAAGATGTGATAGATTCCGGATGCTCGCAGGATATAGGCGTCGTGAGCACTTCCCGGGAAGCCTGCAAACACACCTTGTATGCGCATGTTCGCATCGCAAACAACCTGTACATTGATTGAATGATAATGCTTACGATTTCTGTACAGCGCTTCTTGCTCTCTAGGAGGTATCAGTGCCACGTGTGTACAGTCAATAGCACCAAGCACATTGGGGATACCTCCTAATTGGAAGAAATCGAACTTCACCTTCGAGATCTCTTCAGCAGTGTTAGGGTAACTGATGTATCTGGCAGCTCTCCGACCAATAGCACGGAGGAATGCACTCAGACAATTCGAGAGGCTTGGCTGAGACATTCCTCCGGCTATGCTCAGGGTGGTCTGAAAGCTCCCAGAAGCAAGGAGGTGTATTGCAACTAACATCCGTGTCATTCCTGGGATGGCTCTATTTGCCCGTGAGCGAGGCTCAAGGTCCGCTCTGAGAACCTCATAGAGCTCCACAAGACTGGCACGGGTCAGCCGAAAACGCTCATACACCTCCCCATCAGTTAACCCCTCTAATGTGAGTCTCTCCCTGTACACATTGGGTGCCCGCCTCCTCACAGGCTCCTGGTCAGGCTCCTGGTCAGGCTCCTGGTCAGGCTCCTGGTCAGGCTCCCCCCCTTCTGCCTGAGCCAACACATCCTGTACTCCCCCCAGCAGCTGATCACCGACAACATTGTCAGCCTCCCTGGGTGCAGGTGGCCCTATATCCCTCTGTCCCTGTGCTACTGGAGCTCTCTCTCCTCCCTGATCCACCCCCACGATACTAGGCATGGCCTGTGGTAATTCCCTTGCCTGGCTTGGTTCTGCCCCAGCATGGATCACATCACCACTCACACCCTCATTCACTCCCAGACATTCCTCTCTGCCACTCCCCATCACCCCCTCAATCACACACCTTGCTTCCTGGTCTTCATACTGTGCTAGTTGAGCTGCACAAAAGCGTTTCAACCTCATACGCCCACTCATCCGAGCCCTCATCCCTCTCTCATGATCATCCATGCTGTTTCAGACATGCTGATGACTTGTTGGGGACGGGGTTATATAGCTTGTTGATTGCATGATCTGGTATTAGGCACGTTAATTTCTGCTTTGCCATTGGTCACCTGTGGATCTTTACATGGCATTCCAGCTGATGATTTTAGGTCAAGAAGCCTCTCAACCTATTACATACGCACTTGGCCGCATGTAATTGGCTGTCCCAACGCGGGACGCCAAGTGCGTATGTAATTGGCTGAGAAGCCCAACGCGGGACGCCAAGTGCGTATGTAATTGGCTGAGAAGCCCAACGCGGGACGCCAAGTGCGTATGTAATTGGCTGAGAAGCCCAACGCGGGACGCCAAGTGCGTATGTAATTGGCTGAGAAGCCCAACGCGGGACGCCAAGTGCGTATGTATTGGGACTCTCAGCCAATTACATACGCACTTGGCGGCCTGACACTATACGTGCGTATGTAATTGGCTGAGTCTGTTGGCGCGCTCGCAAGCTGATAAGGGGACGTCCTAGCGAGACACGCCTCTCAGCCAATCACGTACGAGCTAAGAATTAGATTGACAGTATGAGCTTATAAATGTGAGTGATACAAACCCATGCGCTGACTGTGTTGTAAGAGCCATTGGAGTTAGCACGCAGTTTCAGGAGCAGGTGGGAGAGAGTTTGATTAGTACTTTGGAGAGAGGGAGATTACTGTAGTTATTTTTTTCTTTTTGCATTGTCTATTTCATAAGTCCTTCCATTTAAGCATTACACATATTTACAGATTTCACATATTTGCAAGACACATAGATTAAATAACACACATAGAGACATATATATAGTTAGGACACACACCCCACACACCCATTCCCCCCACCACACCCCATCCCCCAACACACCCCATCCCCCACCACTTATTAAATACACATAGCACACACATCTTTTCTTTCCAACAGACATTCCAGTAATACTTTTATTTCTTTATCGTTCTTTTGATTTGTAGGCGCACTCTTTTTGATTGTTTTGTATTTTATTACTAGCATATTTACACGTAAGAGTTACACATATTTACACATTACACATATTTGCCTGACACATAGATTAAAGACACATAGAGACATACATAGCGTTAGGACACACAACACACACCTCCCACCCCCCCAACCTTTGCACCGCATCCCCCAACAGTTAGTAAAAACACATAGAACATACACTTTTGTTTCCTTCACATATATAACAGTTACACTTATTTTGAGTTATCCTTATTTTTGTATTATTTGAGCATGGAGGGAGGAGATAGGTGGAGAGAGGAGGAGAGGAGAGGAGCGGAGAGTGAGGAGAGTGAGGAGAGTGTAGTGGAGGGTGGAGGAGAGGTGGAGGAGGTGTCCCCGGAGGAGGAGGTGTCCCCAGAGGAGGAGGTGTCCCTGGAGGGGGTGGAGGAGGTGTCCCCAGAGGAGGAGGTGTCCCCAGAGGAGGAGGTGTCCCCAGAGGAGGAGGAGTGGTCCCCAGAGGGGGGGGGGGAGGAGGAGGAGGAGGAGGAGGAGGGAGACAGAGGCACTTGTAGAGGAGGGACAGAGGGGAAGGGGCCTGTTCCCAGGGGGCGGGGTAGTTTGGGGAAGGGACAGGCCTCAGGAAGAGTGCAGGGAGGCCAGGGTCCCCCAGCACAGTCGAGAGAGCAAGGGGCTATTGGCAAGGGCAGGCGCAGGGCCCGTAATTATACGCCCCAGGAGAATATGGTCCTCCTGGGTGCGATCCGTGACCGGCCCGTCATCCTTGTGGCAAGGGAAGCGAAGCCTGGGCCTAAGGCTCAGGCTTGGAAGGAGGTAGTGGAAGTGATGAAGGAGGTGTCCACGGTTCCTAGGGGCTTGAGGTCCTTGAAGCACAGATATGTGGATATCAGGGCCACGGTGAAAAGGAAGATGGCCAGAGAAGCGGAGGGACACAGTGTCGCCTATAAGGAGTGGGAGAGGATCGCAAGGGACTTTCTAGGACCATCGCCCGCAGCTGGAGCTTCATCCCCGGTGGCCCAGCACGACCCAGCCTCCAGTTCAGGTGAATATCACATACACCAACATGCCACCACATGTGCATCACACACACTACACATGGTGACCAACAAGGACACTGACATGTCAGCTCCATGGAATTAACAAGGGATGGATGGATGTATCATTAAATCCATGAAGCTGAAAAATCACTGTCATTCCTGGCCACCCCAAGAGTAATTAAGCAATAGAGTCCATGTACTGGTGCGCCCAATGCAGCCTATGCAGTTACAGACCGCAGGCAAAATCCAGACAGTGTTAGGAGCCAGGAGAGGTCAAGACAAGAAACCAAAGAATAGATCCAATCTAGCAAATGAGAGCTAATGGGAGTTGCAATTAGGAGAATCATCCATGTTCAGGCCTAGATGTCAGATAGTTAGGAGTGAAACCGCAGGCAAAATCCAGACAGTGTTAGGAGCCAGGAGAGGTCAAGACAAGAAACCAAAGAATAGATCCAATCTAGCAAATGAGAGCTAATAGGAGTTGCAATTAGGAGAATCATCCATGTTCAGGCCTAGATGTCAGATAGTTAGGAGTGAAACCGCAGGCAAAATCCAGACAGTGTTAGGAGCCAGGAGAGGTCAAGACAAGAAACCAAAGAATAGATCCAATCTAGCAAATGAGAGCTAATGGGAGTTGCAATTAGGAGAATCATCCATGTTCAGGCCTAGATGTCAGATAGTTAGGAGTGAAACCGCAGGCAAAATCCAGACAGTGTTAGGAGCCAGGAGAGGTCAAGACAAGAAACCAAAGAATAGATCCAATCTAGCAAATGAGAGCTAATAGGAGTTGCAATTAGGAGAATCATCCATGTTCAGGCCTAGATGTCAGATAGTTAGGAGTGAAACCGCAGGCAAAATCCAGACAGTGTTAGGAGCCAGGAGAGGTCAAGACAAGAAACCAAAGAATAGATCCAATCTAGCAAATGAGAGCTAATGGGAGTTGCAATTAGGAGAATCATCCATGTTCAGGCCTAGATGTCAGATAGTTAGGAGTGAAACCGCAGGCAAAATCCAGACAGTGTTAGGAGCCAGGAGAGGTCAAGACAAGAAACCAAAGAATAGATCCAATCTAGCAAATGAGAGCTAATAGGAGTTGCAATTAGGAGAATCATCCATGTTCAGGCCTAGATGTCAGATAGTTAGGAGTGAAACCGCAGGCAAAATCCAGACAGTGTTAGGAGCCAGGAGAGGTCAAGACAAGAAACCAAAGAATAGATCCAATCTAGCAAATGAGAGCTAATGGGAGTTGCAATTAGGAGAATCATCCATGTTCAGGCCTAGATGTCAGATAGTTAGGAGTGAAACCGCAGGCAAAATCCAGACAGTGTTAGGAGCCAGGAGAGGTCAAGACAAGAAACCAAAGAATAGATCCAATCTAGCAAATGAGAGCTAATAGGAGTTGCAATTAGGAGAATCATCCATGTTCAGGCCTAGATGTCAGATAGTTAGGAGTGAAACCGCAGGCAAAATCCAGACAGTGTTAGGAGCCAGGAGAGGTCAAGACAAGAAACCAAAGAATAGATCCAATCTAGCAAATGAGAGCTAATGGGAGTTGCAATTAGGAGAATCATCCATGTTCAGGCCTAGATGTCAGATAGTTAGGAGTGAAAACATATCAATGTATTGATCAGCATACTAATGACATGTACCTTTCTTTTCTCTATTTCAGCATCCAGTAGGAGGTCTGGGTCCAGTGATGAGCCACGAGCGGGGCCGTCAGCCCCCGCCCCGCAGGAGACCGCTCAGGGGGAGGAGGCTACAGGCTCATCCGAGGGCCCTGGCTCTTCGGAGGGGGAGGTCGTGGTCGTTGACAGCCCCCCTGTCCAGAGCCCGACTGTCCCCTTCCTCCAAAGACTTGCCATCTCGCCGGGGCCCTCAGAAGGAGTGGAATATGCCACAGCTCCTCCTTCCCCACACTCTGAGCCACCGGGGACAACAACATCAGAGCCCCTGTCTCCAGCCGGGTCCCAGATCCTCCCCACTCTGTCCCCGCCATCTTCCCACCCGGCCCTGCCAGCAGGACCCGAGCCCCCACCACCAACGACCGAGGCTGCGCTGCTGGAGTTGTTGGCCGCCGTGAATAGGATTGAGGCCAACATCTCTGGCATGAGGCGCAGCCTGGACAGGCGCTTTAGGGAGGAGAGGAGCCATCATCGGAGGCTGGAGCAGCATTTGGTCAGGCTGCTGGGAACGGGGCAGGTCACCAGCCAACAGCAGCCTGGCCCCTCCTCTCCTTCCACCATGCCTCCGCCGCCACCACCACCCGTGGTGCCACTACCTCCTCCTGCTCCCCCACCACCAAGGAGACGGCGTCCGGCCGCGGACGATGCAGGTCCTGTGCCCAGGCGGAGGAGGACCTAGGGGCTGTGGACATAATTGTGCCTTCTCAACAGCACTCCTCAGTGACAATCTATTGGTCACAATGCTGACCTCATCTAGCCTGGCTACAGAGTTTTGGATCTTTGCCTATGTGATGGTGACATTTTGTATGCAGATGGCTACCTCCCATCACATGGTCCATGATCCTCTTCTCTGTGGACACGTAGGGTTCGGTTGAGCATGCCACCAATTGATGGTCACTTGGGAATGCTGTTGGAAAGGGATGCTGCAGTCCCCTTTTTTTTTAGGCCCTTAGATTTTATGTTTTCTCTTTATGTTTTTCTTTCCATTTGTTTTAGGTACAATTCAGGCCCATGAAGGCATCTCCTGCATCTGCAAGCATAGTGGAGGAATTATATGAGGCGTAAGGTTTTCCCAGTGCCTCTCAGGTAGACATTACTCCAATGACCGCCCCCCCCCCTTAACATGTAGCTACCACAATCTTAAAGCTATCATATTGCCAGATATCTCAGACATGATTATTATTAGCTGAAATGTAGACTAATACCGCTATGGCGGTGGACTTGCAAAGTCTCACAATGGCATGTTAATGACAGCCAGCATTAATATATGCACTAATAAAGCATGTGATCCTGACCTCAATATCGGTCTGAGAACAGATCTTTGGGTCTGATGTAAGAAAAACTGAATGTGGCTGCTGACCTTTGTGTCCTGTCCATATTAATGGGTATTTGCCCATATTACTCATTATCCAGAGACCTAGCTAATAGTTAGTAATGCTTGCAGATGGGAATCAGGTGAGTTGGTATATTGGTACAGTATTTAGCACTTTACTGTACATGCATTGTCAATATTTTTTTTCTATCCTCCTCCGCCTTTTTTGTTTTTTGTTGACCATTCATTTTTGTGGGCAATTTCACACACCACACTGTATGTGTGAAACTGGATTGGATTACACAGTCCAGAGGTTGAATTATTTGTTCCATTGAGCAGATCCAGACAAGTTGTAAGTACCATGCACTCTAATGGTTTCTTCAGTTAAATGGAGTGATTTGTGATGATCCTTTTTCTCATCATATTCCGGTGGCAGCGGTGTACTGACCGCATGTGACCCTGGTAGGTGCTATGCATCATGCTTATTCTAGCCCATTGCTCTCTCGGGACCCGCCCACACCACACCCATGATATTAATGCACAGTCTTGACCACTGCTGATTGTGGTCTGTGTCCAAAAATACATTTTTGTTTTACCGTTATGTGAATGCACAGTCTTGACCACTGCTGATTGTGGTCTGTGTCCAAAAATAAAGTTTTGTTATACCGTTATGTGAATGCACAGTCTTGACCACTGCTGTTTGTGGTCTGTGACCAAAAATAAAGCTGTGTTATACTGTTCTCACTATGTCAGTGTGTTTTCAATGGTTGGGGTTATGGGACATCCACATGCATCACATTAGTGTCACATTACTATAGCTGTAAACTAATGAGCACTAGTTAACCAGCAATAGATCCATACATACTAAGAGGAATAATAGTCCTAATACCATTATATATCATATAATGCATCTAATAGTTCTACAATCTAGGCATAATAAAGGGTTAATGCACAGGCCAAGTCCATTTAGCGATACTGTGGAGTAGGAACATTCCCCTGAGGGCCTAACAGGATAATGATAGGTGATACTGCAGTGGCTTGTCAGTTCCTTCTCCAGTGATTTGGGATTTGTCCGTCCACTCTGCTTTCATCCGCACATCCCCAACATCACTTAGCAATCGAAACTAATGTAAATTGATGAATAGCCAAATGGGAATGAATGGACATCTTGGCACATGGCTACCAGCAATGGCGTGGGACTTCCTTGGATAAGAGTAGTGCCGATTACCCCTGATGGAGGTGAGTTGGCTGGTGCTCAATGTGCCTCTGCAAACCCTCCGTGTGTGTTTGCTGCCCTTGCTGATGGGTTACTGCAGGGTATGTTCCCATGGTCACCTTGTGGTTTGATAAGTGATGAGGCTTGGAAGCTATGAGCTATAATAATAAGGGCAATTGTGGGTGGAAGAGAGTGAGTGAGAGTGAGTGGACGACCAAATCCCAAACCACTGGAGAAGGAACTGACAATCCACTCCAGTATCATCAGTATACAAACCTTGTAAGAAAGCAGTGACAGAGGGTCACAGACAGTCAGACACGACCGAAAGACCAAACAAGAGATATTGTGTACTTCAATGAAGCTTCGAGCTATACCATTAAGGGCCATTGTGGGTGGGAGAGTGAAAGCAGAGTGGACGGCCAAATCCCAAACCACTGGAGAAGGAACTGACAATCCACTCCAGTATCACCAGCATACAAACCTTGCAAGAAAGCAGTGACAGAGGGTCACAGACAGTCAGACACGACTGAAAGACTGAACAGGACATATTCACATGCTCCCTGTGTACTTGATATACGTCATGTGGCAGTGTAATGTGCCCCATATTTGTGTTCCCAAATGTAGATGTGATGAGCAACATGTATACAAAATACGGTAACAGGGTTAATATGGAATTATTTTGATGTTTTTGTGTTTTTATGTAATCAGGTAGTGTGTCTTTAATTGCTTTATGTAAGCTGCAGCATGGTTGTATAATGCATTTGCTTTGGTGGGGGGAGGGGGTTGTGCAATCAATTGTAATGGCCTTCCATGCTTTCCCTCTGTTAAACTGTCACTTTTACAGTTTAAGTTGTCTGTAAGTAATGCATAAACCTTTTTGCTGGTGTATTTTGCGCACGTATCGATTTTGCGAGATACAAGCGTCTACGCAAAGAATTCTTGTCCGCTACTTACTACATGGCACTTTTCCGAGGCAAATCTCGGAAAATGAGTCTGAAATTATGCAAGTCAATCGCAAGTCAATTCGTAGTACGTAAATCGCGCTACGATGCGCATTTGCGAGATACGATTCCAAACGCAGCTCGAATTTAATAGGGCCCATGATGTTTAAACACAAATCCAAAGAAGGCCTATCTTGCCCAAACTTTATCTCTACTACAAGGAAGCAGAGCTAGCATTCATCCAAATACCTCATTCTGTAACCCTCCAACTCTTAGAGATATTCATGGAAAACTTTATGATGGATTCTTATTTGTTGGATTCCATAATTTGACTTCTGAAACCACACCTCCTTCTTGGGAAAGTAAAAACTCTGTATCTAAAGCAACCCTCACCCATGGCAATTGCGCCAATTAAAGTCATGACTTAACACCTAAATACTCTTCCCTCACACCAACTATCCCCCACCCGCATCTTCCTATTGAGGTTTCTGCAAACTCTTTAGTGGAGATCCCATGATCTTCTAAGAGTCAGCTCTTGGGATATCGATAACCCTATCTTGTCATTCAACCATCTAAGAGGTCGCTGTAATGTTCGCCTACAAGAACATTTTACTTTTTGCAGAATGAAACACTTTCTTTATACCTCAGAACGCACGTTAGGTAAACCAGATTCAATATGGCTTGCTAGTATCTGCCATAAGGCTCCACTTACCAAAGTCCTCATTAGTATTTTAAAAGACACTTCCAATTCAGGCGCTGCCACACAAAATGTAAATTATGTAACCTCTTGGGAACATGACCTGAATGTTACTTGGGACCAGGAAACTTGGCAAGACCCATGGCAGAACCTCACTAGAGGCTCGCTCAATAGTATCATTTTGGAGACTTCTATAAAAGTCCTTCACAATATATATATCACCACCGACAAACTCCATAAATGGAAGATTGCCCCTAGTCCCAACTGCTTCAGAGATAGGATATTTTCTACATATTTGTTGGACCTGCCCTCGTGTTGCCCCCCTATGGTGGTCTCAATATACAAAAAAATAAGAGGGAATGGGGGGAAAGAAGTGCCAAGAAATTTTGATGGCGCAGATCAATACAATTTTATTAGACAAAATAGCAGTAATGGAGTAATTCACACTCACATTTAGAGTATGTAAAACACATATAAAAAGTTGATCATAGGCTCACTTGTGTAGGTCTCTTCTGTCGATAAACACACAGCAGGTTCTATTGATGCGTTCACATTTACTGTACTAGATAAGACTTATGGAGCTTTTAGTCTTATAAACCACTAACCATGAAAGTCCCATAAAATAAAGGACTCCTCCAAATGGTCACTTGTTTTCTACTCTACATTAATACATTTATACAAATAAAGATGTATTTATGGGAATTTGCAGTCAGGTTTTGCTCCTTTCAGGACATGGAGAGACGAGTTACACCAAGACAAGCGGTGGGAGGACGGTAAGAGGAAGACAATCAGTAACCTATATAGCTAGTTGAAAAATGAAAAAAAAATGATTTTCTCTTAATTTTCTTAGTTTTTGTCTAAACAGAGCTATACAGAATACAACAGGAAAATGGAGTTGGGGAACCTAATCCAAAGAGCTTGCAGTCTACATGGGTAAAAAACCTTACAGAAGTAGGTGCCAAACCGTCCTTAATTTGCTCTAATTTAAGTTATTCAGTGTTAGTATTTGGTAATATTTAGAATATATTTCCTATATGTGATCGTACTATTGCTGTATGTAAAGTAAATATATGTATATATAGGTATACACATCTTATATAACATGGACTGAAATGTACATCTTATCATTTAGATTGATCCTTACATTTGATTTTCCTTACTGGATTTCCCAGTGTACATTGCATATGTGAATACTTTAGGCTGAACACGTTCCTGAGATGCCACCTCATCCCATCTAAAAAAGCACCAACATTACAGCTCCATCTCATTATACCCACCCCCACATTGTATTTCTTCTTTCCCTCCCATCAAACCAACCTTATCCCATACACCACTATACTACTTAATCTAATCTTCAATACAGATCATTAGTTAAGTTTCCCCCATTTTCTGACCACATCTTATTAAGTCACACTTCAGTTTTCCCCACATTCCAATCATATCACTAAAATTATATTCATATTTTATTAAATGTCCTCCATTACCTAATTCCCAACCATGGCACATCAACCGACTTGCACTCAACATCACTTATGGTTACTTTCTTGGTAAGAATGTCATAGGTTGCTTACCTGTATCTAGATGATATGATTAGAAGTCTTAGACAAGAGAGTGACAATTCCATGATGGACAGTGATTGAGTCAGTAGGCTGTAGGCACTGGAGTTGTCCATCTCTTATAGGCAGTAATAATGAGTCTGTTGGACACATTTGACAAATTGTAAATGGTCAATTTTTTTAAACTGATACATTTTTGTGGGCCTTTAAATCTTTTAGTACAAGGTAAGAAGTTCTGAAGTGTAGTTGTAGCTTCAGGAAAGTCAGGAAGGCAGTAACAAGAGAGGTGGAAAAGCATTGGTCATGCAAAGGAGGATTCTGGGAGTATTTGGAGATGATGGCAGCCAAGATATTAAACTTTATGGTGAGACCAGATGAAGCAAGAAGAATAAGAGACAGAAAGTGCTGTAGATACTGATTGTTGAGTGAGGAAAAGCCTTCAATGTGATCTGTAGTGGAAAAAGATGAGGACATCTTGGAGCCCCCAATGTTTACTGCAAAGTTGGGTGCACATTTATAATGCATAACATATTACATGTTACTGACATACAAGAAAAATATTTTAGTTCATGTAATTTACATTAAGCTTTTGGTATCAATATTGAGTTGATTCCCTTATCACATATTATAATTGTCCAACTACGAGTCATTGTCACGCTGTTTGCGCAGTACGTACGACTTAGCGATGAGCGCACAAAGCCTATATATAGGGTACACTTGACACATAACTGACACTTTCTCCTCAGGTGATGACAGTCTGACTAGACATTTTCTGATGCCGGAAAATCTCAAGAGATTGTTAGCTCTTCAGAATACTGCTTCATGAATATTACATTAAAAAAGGTAAATTACATTAATAATCATTAATGATTCATTATTTAATACATTTTTAAATAATAAAATAAATGAGAGGAAACAAGAAAATTTAATTTATTTAATTTAAAAATAATATCATGCTTACATGTTTGAAAGAATTGAATAATTAATTAATAATGTACTTTAATTAATTACTCATTAGTAATCATTAATAACAAAAAAGGTTAACGTTTAATAATGTGCATAAAAAAATGTACACATTGATTAATTATTTATTAATAATGTAAACATTATTTTAGTAATTCATTCGTAATATATTCATTAAAAACTACCAAAAAAAAAAGACTTTTTGAATATAGTCATGCTTACATCTTTATGTTATATTTAGTCAGTCATTAATTTATTATTGACATTAATTGATTCTTCTGTAAAGACTAACAATAAAAAAAGGTCAAAGAAAAAAAGAAAAAAAGAAAAATCTGTGATGATATGGATTGACTAATCGGGATTAATTAAAATATTCAAAAATGTTTTTTGTTTTCTTTTGAACACTTTCAGTGACGCTGCAGCTGAATCAACACACACAGTGACCTTTGCAGCCTTTCAACAGCACCTTTACAGGTATATCATTCAATTATGTACTTGGGGGTAAAAAACTATTATAAATCTTCATAGTTGTAATTGATGACAGTTACATTATTAAGGTGTATTCATATTAGTAAGCAGGACCTAAAAAATACATTGCTGAATATGGATTTCATATTTTTAAACTATGCTAACATATCTGTGTTCATGCTGATTGATTGATATATTCATTTCATGTTTTTAATCTACGCAAAAATATCTGTGTTCATGCTGATTGATTGATACGAATGAAGCAAAATATTATACATAAATTTTCAATTTTTGCACACTTTCAGCGGACCGGCAGCTGAATGAACACAGACAGTGACGTTTCGAGGCATTGAACATCATAAGGATAATCTTGACAGGTATAGAATTTAATTATATTACTACAGCAAAAAAAAATATATATATATTTTACAATACATTCAGGAATATGCTTTTAGGTTTTTAATCTATCCAAATATATGTCTGTTGCTAATGATTGAATGATACGGATGAAGCAAAATATTAAAAAGGATTTCATTCTTATTTCACAGTTTCATCGGATCTGCAACTGAATCAACACTCAGAGTGACGTTTGCAGCCTTTGAACACCATAAAGATCACCTTCACAGGTATAAGATTTAATTCTGAAGTGATGGAACAAAAAAGGCTACAGTACATTTTGATAAAATGGATAGCACTTATTGATTAATTAACGTATAATAATATTTTCATTCAGTAATAATTAGTCATCACTTAAAACAAATATGTTATAATATAAGAACAATTATTAACATGCACTTATGTAAATTTGGGAAGAGAATAATAGTTAATAATAATATAAAAAACAACAACAATAAGGTTGGAAGACTTGAGAAAAAAAGTAATTAAATCTATGCAGTCAAGGCAATCAAGAATGAATGGAATTGGAGGATTAATAATTACGTTAGAAAAATATATATGTGTGCAGCCCTTTGTTATTTAATATATGTCAATAAAAAAGAATTGAAATAGTTTTATTTATTTCATTGTAAAAAAGTACAAGATTTAAAAAAAATTAAGAGTCTGTTACAATACATGTATACTTTCTTAATAGCTATTTATGTTTCAGCTTCTTTAGGAGAATATAAGTAACTTGGAAAGTTCGACATTTATCCCATTTTTAAAAAAAAATCAATAACGGATATTCATATTACTTTACTAATTAATTAATAATTACCTTTGAAAAATATATATATGTGCAGGCCTTTGCAATTTAATATATGTCAATAAAAAATTATTGAAATGGTTTCATTTATTTCATTGGAAAAAAGTACAAGATTTAAAAATGGTTGATTAGTTCATCCATCCAATTTAATGTAACATTAGAAACAGGTAAAAACAATATGTACAGAAAACAAACAACAAATAATAATTACATCTCTATTTACAATTACAGATTAAAATGGTGGCTAATGTAGAAGACAAAATTGAACGCTAAAGAAGATTGGCAAGGGAAAGAAAGCAAAGGTGGAGAGATGCACAGTCACCGGAAACTTCCCAACGCTTGAGAGAAGAAGATCGACAGAGATATTTAAATAAAAGAAAAATGATTAAGAACGCAGCAAGTGAGTGTGCTGGGGCTTCCAAGAAAAAGAAAAAGTAAACAAAAATATGTCTGTGAACCATTATCCAATGATTCTATATTGCCTACTGACTCCAATGTAGAGAAACATGACACCAATGTTTGTTGTTCTGTTCTGATCTCTATGTTGAGAAAATGCATGACAATGTGTTTAGTAGAGTACTACAAGTAGACACTCATTATTGTGGATTACTTAATGTTGTTTGTCAGTTTTGTGGGGCCTATCATTTTCTAAAGGAAAGACCTACTGACGGTGATTACTGATGATGTCATTAGTTGCTGTCAGAAAGGAAAGGTAAGACTTCCACTAAGACACCCATTTCCAAATTATTTAGAAAGTATCATGAGCGATCCAACATTTCCAAATTATACTAATTAAAAAAAATATATAATTTGCACAGTTATATGTATTAGATACAATGGAAGCTGTGGAACAAAGAATGATGCTTTCAGAAAATAAACAGTGTTTGCACAAAGCCTTTGAACAGCTGGATTAAATTATGGCGAAAAACCCATACAGTCAAGCATACAAACAATTAGCACAGCTTGAAAAAGAACAACAGGAACATGCTCAAAGACATCAATTGCCTAAGCCAAGAGTAAATATGGTGTTAAAAAGAGATCGCAACACTGATCAAAGACGATATAATTTACCAACAGTAAATGAGGTTGCCATGGTGTTTAAAAATGAAGATGGTGAACCACCTTTTCAGCGGAATATTAGAATATATCCACGCAATGAAGAACAACCATTTATCAACATAAATATATTAAGTTGTAATTTAGATCCAATGACATTTCCCATTTTCTTTCCAAATGGGGAACCTGGATGGGAACCAAAATTACAATTGCAAAGTTATCTCAATAGTAAAGTTCGTGTAAAATCCAATATTTCCCTGCTGGAATATAAAGTGGCACAAACTGCTATTCAGATTCTTTTAATCCAATTTTAAATGGGGGCAAACTCACTCAACAATGGATTATTGATTCATATCCACAAGTTGAAGCCAATAATCTAAATTTCATTAAATTTCAACAAAATAAGTTATGAGTAGAACAGTATTGTGAATTGATGGATTATGTCGCAGAATTGGCTTCCAACAGAGACATTCCAGCTAGAAGAGCAATTATTTTGCCATCCAGTTTCCAAGGATCTCCTCGCAATATGCAAGAAAGGTATACTGATGCCATGGCTATTGTCTCAAAATTTGGAAAACCAGATTTATTTATTACATTCACATGTAATCCTCAATGGCCAGATATCAAGGAAAATTAGAATCTGGGATAAACTACTTCTGACCGACCAGATTTAGTGGTAAGAGTATTCAAAATCAAACTCAATTCATTAATACATGATATCACTAAAGCACACTTATTTGGACAATGTGTGGCTTTTGTTTATAACATTGAATTTCAAAAAAGAGGATTGCCACATGCTCACATACTTTTAATACTGCAGGAAAAAGATAAGTTGAATACTGCAGAGTGGATTCAGTAATTTCAGCTGAATTGCCAGAGCAAGAAAAATATAACAAACTTTGGGAGATTGTTACACACAGAATGATTCATGGACCATGTGGAGAAATTACTCCTATTTCACCATGTATGGAAAATAATAAATGTACTAAATAATTTCCAAAACAATTTCAAATGCAAACTTATGTAAATTGTGATGGACATCCTTTGTATAAAAGAACACAAGGACAAATAATAATCGTTTAGCTGTACATTTGCCTCAAAGTCAGTTTGTTTGCTTTACTGCAGGAAATGAAAGAACTGCATTAGATCAAGGTGAACACAGAGATACCACACTTACTACATGGTTTAAATTAAACTTCCAGGATACGTAGGCCAGACAATTTTTATACATAGAGATACCATATCACTATGTATTTGTAAATGGTCTATGGCGACAACGAAAAAGAGATGCACAAAAAATTATACCACGGATTTATACCGTCAGTCCAAGGGACATTGAACGTTTTAGTTTAAGATTACTTCTTTTACATGTTCCCGGTGCACAGAGTTTTGAGCATTTACTTACAGTGAATGACAGTTTATGATACATTCCTATTAGCTGCAAGACATCAAAACTT
Organism: Discoglossus pictus; assembly: GCA_027410445.1. NCBI lineage: Eukaryota > Metazoa > Chordata > Amphibia > Anura > Alytidae > Discoglossus > Discoglossus pictus. Next base: position 7,867,301 of record CM050170.1, read on the forward strand.
CATAGCTGATGATACAGAATGGGAGAGGTGTCTGGAAGAAGCAGCACTATGTCAAATGCCAAAGCAAATGAGACAACAATTTGCATTCATTTGCATCTTTTGCAATGTACTTTTACTTTGTGGGAAACATTTAAATTACATATGTCAGAAGACTTCTTGAAACGTTACAAGGAACCAATAGCACTGTTAAAAACCTTGATGGAAATACAAGAAATATTGTTTGATCATGGATTAAATTGTGCAAGTTTTAAATTGCCAGATCCAGGACTTATAGATGATATCAACTTTGATGATTATGACACTGAGCTTCAAAAACAAAAAACTGAAGAAAAACTGGCAACTTTAAATACTTTACAGTTACAAGCATTTCATGCCATCACAAGTGCTACAGATGATGAAATGGTCAAAGACCGGTATTTCTATCTAGACGGCCCAGGTGGATCCGGAAAAACTTATCTGTACAATTATTTGATGAGTTATATTCGAGCACAGGGTCAGATAGCTATGCCATTTGCAACAACTGGAATTGCTGCACTTTTGTTAGACGGTGGTAGAACTGGGCTAAGTGGATTTAAGCTGCCATTTCCCATTTTGGAAACATCAGTGTCAGATATTCGACTGAATTCTTTACAAGCAAAAAAAATTAAAAATACAAAACTAATTATCATAGACGAGGCAACAATTATTTCATGTCATGCACTGCAATGTATTGACAGATTCTTAAAATAAGTGATGGATAATAAGTTGCCCTTTGGTGGAAAGGTGATGCTGTTAGGAGGAGATTTTAGGCAAACATTACCTGTTGTGCCACATGGAAATAGAACAGAGATCATTGAAACATGTATCAAGACAAGTAAACTTTGGAAAATATTTACACATCTGAAATTAGAATTAAATATGAGATCTGAAGGCCAAAATTAATTCAATGATTGGCTCATTAAATTGGAGAAGGAAAACATCCAGAAATACGTGATTTACCAAATGATATCATTGCAATTCCATCAGAAATGGTTTGCAATGAATCACTCATATCAGCCATATTTCTAAACACTCTTAATAACGAGGATTACTCAGACATTGCAAACAAAGTGATATTAACATAAAAAAATATTGATGCCTTGAATGTAAATAATGAAATTTTAAAATACATAAATGCACCAGAAAATAATTATTACAGTGCAGATTCAGTTCTGGCTGATGATAAAGACAGTGAATCGAATTTTAGTATCAAATGTATTAATTCTTTAACACCATCTGCAATGCCACCACATATTTTACAATTGAAAAAAGGGGCAATTGTCATGTTATTGAGAAATATGAATCCAAAAAAAGGAGTTTGTAATGGGACAAGATTAATTTTGCATGAGTTAAAAGATCATTTTATACATGCAGAAATTATAACTGGGACCCATAATGGTGAACAAGTTTTTATACGAAGAATTGATTTAGCTCCAAGTGAGAGTGGTTTGCCTTTTGTCCTTCGAAGGAGACAATTTCCAGTTATCATGGCATTTGCCATGACCATCAATAAATCCCAAGGACAAACTTTTAAGTCTGTTGGTATTTTTTTTAAAAGAACCAGTTTTTGCACATGGACAACTCTATGTTGCTTTTTCAAGGTGCACGAATCCAAAGGAAATTAAAGTTCATGTTGAAGAAAACCAAAGTCAGGGTCATTTATTGGAAGATGGATGCCAATAAACTATGAGGTGCTGTAAATATAGAGGGCAGTGGTTTCATTTCCACGACAACATTTTATGGTACTCGATATTATTGCAGAAAAACAATATTTCTATAAGAAACTCTATAGAATGGAAAAAAACATAGAGAACAGTGGTTTTACTTCCAGTACAAAATGTAAGTACTCTTTAAATAGGGGACCACTATTTCACTTAGGAAACTCTATGTGCCATTTGCACAAAGTACAAACAGAATAAAAAACAAAAGGAAACTACAAGAAAAACAACAGTAAAACATCCTTAAACATATTGGAATGGGTTAAAAATTACCTTTTCACATGATTGGCCCCACAAAACAATTATCTGACATTTTATTGACTTGCAAGGGTTAAATGTTATTGTTTTATGTTACTATTTCACATGCTGACTGTGTATTTTCAAAGTTTGGGAAAGTTAGTTCAATATATATGTGATATAGTGAAAGATGTATATCACTACAAGTTGCAGCATTTCATAATACTTTGAACTGTATAATTTAAAGACAGAGTATTGGTTCAGGGAGTAATCCAATCACCAGTTAATGGGGTCAGGAAGGAATTAATTTTTTCCCCTCTTTGATACAGTTGGAAAAGTTGAAATGGGGGGTTTTATTGTTTGCCTTCCTCTGGATTCAATGCCAATTTAGTTTAACAAAAGTTTAACAAAAATATAATGTATGTTACAAAGCATATCATTGTTAAAATTATTCCATTCCTTTGTTTCTCGTCCCACTCTGCAAAAGTGAACGAATCCGTATTGACCCCACGAGAGCAGAACTGATTCCCATTCTTCACCATTAGGATCAAGTATGAGACTGATACCCTTTTTATATATTACCCTATGAAAGCGAGATATGACACATATTACCATCTTCCATCCCATTGAGGAACCCTCGCCTTTCTTACCATTAATGATTTATGACTGATTTGTTATAACATAGACTTGCCAGTGCTACGACATTAGTATATACAACTAAGATTGGGAATATGGATTTGTTTACTGATTTTTACACTTACCCATTATCATAAAGAAAGAAGACTTAGTGTTACATGCAATTAATATTAATTATAAAAGGTTTATGTTTAAATTATATTTTTTTCTTTTTTTTAGCTCTATACATTATTCATCAATTTCAAGAAGGAAAACACCTTTTCCATAAGCTTTTTCACTGTCTATCTTTATGTGAAGTTAAATCTGGTGTCTACAACATCTTAGTTGCCGTCTAAGTGCTGACTTCACTTCATTATTTTTCAGGCTGTAAATTAGAGGATTTAGTACAGGGACGGCAACTGTGTTAATTAGAGAAAATATTTTTGTAAACGACATATTTCCCATTGAGGGTAGTCTCAGGTATAAACAGAAAAGAGTTATGTAGAGTAGAACAACGACAGTGAGGTGTGAGGAACATGTGTAAAAGGCTTTCTGTCTCCCAGTACCGGAATGGAGCTTCAGGATGGTGGTAATAATGAAAATATAGGAGAGAATAGATAGAAAAAATGGAGAGACACCTAATAGCAGTCCTTCCATAACAATTACTATCTCCAGTGTAGTTGTATCATTGCATGTGAGCTTCATAAGTGGGACAATGTCACAGTAGAAGTCGTTGATGATATTGGATCTATAGCAGGTGTAACTGGACAATATGACAAGATAAGATGTGATGGCTACAAAACCAAGCAACCAACAGATAATGGCCAAGGCAACGCAGACTGGAGTGCTCATGATCACTAAATAGTATAATGTTTACATATGGCCACATATCGGTCATAACTCATGGCCGTAAGGATAAGCAACTCATCAGCAGTCAATGATGAAAACATTAACGCCTGAGTCATGCAGGCAAAGAAAGAAATGGTGTTATTCCCTGATATATAACAAAAAAAAAGTGGGCAATAGTAAAATGTGAACTTTATTGGTTGGAAAAAACGACGATTAAAACTTTAAAAAGGGAAAAAATAAAAACTGTACAAATACCTTTGAACAGAAAAACTGCAAACCTAATGACCACTGGACAACTGTCACTCATTAAGTGGGGTTTGAGCAGTATTATAAATGAGACACAGAGAGTGTCTATGTATAAGCTTGTAGTACTATGCAACAAAAGGTGTAAATCATTAGAATAGTGGACCAAACCTTCCTAAATTACCTTGTGCTATAACTATATATCTCTCCCCAGTAACGGTTGTGAACCTAGTATAACAACATAAGGAAGATATAGGTAGCTTGGTAGTATGCTTCTAAACAACAGATTTCTTTGCATACAAAAAATCCTCAGTTTGGCTCTTAGATCACCAGGTACTTCATTGCCTCTTATTAGGGTACAATGCCCCTATTATTTAAATGATATAGGTATAAATCAACCATTCAAACAATATGGCTCTTAAATGTCCAGATATTGCATTACCTCTTGTTAGAGTATCACACCACACCTATTTTGGTGGTGTAAGCATAATTTGGGCCATTCTTAACAAGCTCACTCTCTGTATACTCGCATATAGTATAACAGCGTCTCCCTGTGCTGGGGAGATTCACGCTGCCTAGTTGCGCCGTGCGTGATAACCTCACGTTACGCTAGCCTACATCCTAACATGTTTCTACGTGTAAAACGTCTTTTTCAAAGGATTAAGGCGTGTGTAGGGACAGGAAGCTATTTAAAGCATATGGTAGCCATGGTAACCTGGACTACCTAATTGCTACACCTAAATTAACCCTATGAGTGAAAGTATGTATGGCAGGAAAGGACTGAACAAAGAAAGAAATGGGCCATATATATTATTAGCATAGTGGATGGAGCAACATCAGTGAGAAGGGGGAACCTTAATGAATAAGTGTGTATCTGGATACAGGATACTGAAAAGAGAATATATATGAATATCATGATGTGAAAAGAGAAAAAGTGCATATTGTGCATGAAAATAACTAGATAAATTAAAGCCCCTGTATAAGGGCAATACAATAGCCAGGGTATAAAGACCCTGTATGTAAACCATAATTAGGTCAAAATTGACATATTAAGACCATAGTGAAAAGTGACTACGTGCATGAATGAATACATGGCAAGAAAAATCTAGTATGGCCATATATATTATAACTCAGAATGTGAGGGTGAGTGGTGTTGACCACTAAAAAAAAAAAAAAAAAAAAAAACTTCCAAAAACTTCTTAAAAGTTTTTTCTCTTTTTTTTTTTTTTCCTTCCCTTTTTTTTTTTTTCCCTATAAATTAAAAAAAATAAATAAATAAATAAATAAATAAATAAATAAAAAAAATATAATGATGGTCACGTGAGACCAAAAGTGAAAAGAATAATTCTATTTCAGGTAAGATGTGACACATGAGTGGGCCACATCTACCTGAAAAAGATTATAAATAAAGCAAAAATTATTTTATGCAAAGTTGAGACATATATGAAGTGAAATTAAAGTGCATATATCATGATCCTGATTCAGGAATTACTAGGTGGTATTTCTCATATAGTTAGAGGGTCCAAATCTAGGGCCCAGAAAAAGGCCTGTATAGACAACTTATGTAAGATAAAATTACACAAGACTATATGAAGGCCGTATAGGAAAAGCCTTCATTCAGGCCATCAGGTACCTGTGCTCTTAATTTATAAATCCATTGCGATTCACGCTGTAGTAATTTATTTTGAAAATCACCCCTTCTAGGTCCAGTTTTCACAGAATCAATAATACAAAATTTTAGTACTTCCGGATTGTTGTTGTGACAGTATTTAACATGTCTTGCTATGGGAGTGTCATATTCGTTTTTAATAGAATATATATGTTCCCCCAATCTTCGACGGAATTCCCTGCAGGTTTTCCCTACATAGATCTTGTTACATAAACAAGTAGCTATATATATAACTCCTGATGATTTACAGTTGAAAAAATTATCAATATCAAAAATAGCACCATTTGTCGGATGTATATAATGTTTGCATGGTCTCACAAATTTGCAAAATTTACAGTTCCCACACTTATACATTCCCTTCAGTGGTTGGAGCCAAGTTTTAGGTTCAGATATCTTATCTGTATATACACTATGTACAAGCATATCTTTAATGTTCTTTCCTCTTCTATAAGTAATACTTGCTTTGGACGTGAGGGTGTCTTTAAGATCTTTATCACTTGTGAGGAGATGCCAGTGTTTAGAAAGGATGTTTCTGATTATTTCAGAGTCATGACCAAATGTCATTATACATCTAGTAATCTTAGATTCATTAGATATAGTCCTGTTAGTGGGGGTATCCATTTTACCTTGAGCTTTTCTATTTACATTTAGCAGATCGGTTCTATTGCAGTTCATAGCATGTTTATAAGCCAACTTAAGGCTTCTATTAGGGTAACCTCTTGCTTTAAAACGTTCCCTAAGTTTGTTCGCTTCAATTTTAAATTCTTCCTCTGAACTGCAATTCCTCCGGATCCTGAGGTATTGTCCCTTAGGAATTCCTCTCTTAAGTGGCTCAAAGTGTTGGCTCTCCCATTTCAGCAGAGTGTTAGATGCTGTTTCTTTTCTAAATGTAGATGTACATATTTTCCCTCTTTCATCCTTTTTAATTATTAGATCCAAAAAGGAGATCTCACTCTGACTGGTCTCAAAGGTAAATTTGAGGCCTAATTCATTAGTGTTCAGAAATTGTATAAATGAACTCAATTCCTGTCTGTTACCAGTCCAGACCAGGATAATATCATCTATAAATCTCCTCCAGACAAGTATATTTGCTCCAAAGGGATGTGCGTTGTCATCATATATGTATTTGTCTTCCCACCACCCCAGAAACAAGTTCGCATAGCTAGGGGCACATGGTGTACCCATAGCTGTTCCCTGTTGTTGGTGGTACCATTTTTGGTTGAATAGGAAGAAGTTGTGTTTTAAAACATATTCCAATAGTGCTATTAGCAACATGTTTAGTTCATCAAAAGGAGAACCTTTCATCTGTAAAAAGTATTTTACTGCATTGATTCCAAAGTTATGTGGAATACTGCTGTATAAGGCCTCAACATCAATACATACCAGCCATGATTCAGGAGGTACAAATAGATCTTCTAATTGCCTGAGAATATCAGGAGTGTCCCTGACATAGGATGGTAAGCCCATCACAAATTCCCTAAGATGATAATCCACAAATATACTGCAGTTGTGGGAAAGATTATTAGTCCCGGAGACTATAGGTCTACCTGGGATGGGATAGATTTTCTTGTGAACTTTGGGGAGAGAATAGAACACTGAGACCATAGGGAATTTGGGAAATAGAAATTGAAAAGTCTGCTCATCAATTATTCCCTTATTTTTTACATCTACAAGGATGTTTTTAAGTCTCAATTTGAATTCAGGAGTCGGATCTTTTGTAATGATGTTGTAAGTAGTTTTATCCTTTAAAATTCTCATACACATCTCCTTATAGTCATCATTATCCATGAGGACTATATTGCCTCCCTTGTCTGCTGGCTTGATGTGTAGAGACACATCATCCCTAAGTTCTATAAGAGCTTGATATTCCGGCTTAGTGAGGTTATATTCTTTTTTGTAACTCCTGTAGTCAATTTCCTCTATGTCCTTAGAGACTTGCTGTAGGAAAACCCAAATATTTGCATAGTCTTTAAGTGGAGGAGTAAAAGTGCTTTTGATCTTCCATTTCTTTGGTTCTATGATTGGAGTGCAATTTTCCTCCAAAAGCTCTATAAGGCCTTGTACTATTTCTATGTCATCTTGTGGGACTCCCAGGCTCATAAATTCTCTATCTCGTTTCCTCTTATAAAATTTGTGAAGAGCTAATTTCCTAGAGAAAAGATTTAAATCTTTGATGTGAGTGAAGATATTTGCCTTAGATGTTGGTACAAATGTAAGGCCTTTACTTAAAACTGTGATATGGTCTTTATGTAAAACAAAGTGGGATAGGTTTATAATTCTCAGAGTATCCTCTGACTTGTCAGTATCTAAAGGAACTGATTGGTGTTGATCTGTATTGATCTCCTTGTTTGAGATCGTCCTCTCCCTAAAAAAGGATATGAGGGAGTTTCATTATCATACATAGGATGTAATCCTGTCTGTCTATCAGAATCATATTGGTTTCTTCTGGAGCGTAGTTCATATTGTTCTCGCTTCCAGTTGGGATTCCTATCTTTATACATTCCTCTTTTTGGATAGGTTCTTGCACCCCTAACATTCTTTCTGGTAGTATGATCTTCTATATCTGAGGTGTCATAATCAGACGAACTTAACTCAGATCCTGTTAGATATTGAGGATTAGATGGTAATCTTTTGTATATTCTTCCTATTTTGAAATCATTTTGATCTCTTAGGAATTTCCTATGTTTTCTATCTTTAATGTCCTTTTTGAACTTTTCTATATTTGAGTTCAATTTAGTGCATAAATTCTCAAAGTCAGAGGTATCTCTAAATTTGTCAACTTCCACTTGGTTAAGTACCACAGTTTTTTTGATGTCTTCAAGATTACTTTGGTGGGTTTCAATAATTAATGACATAAGTTCAATAGAACATTTAAAAAGGATATCCTTCCACTTGGACATGAAAATTTCATCATGTATATTTAAGGCTGGTGTGATGTTAGTTCTAAGGCCTCTAGGGATCAATTTATTTTTTATGTAATTTTGTAAACTGGATATTTCCCAAATGGATTTAATTTGTTTTCTCATATTTTTTTGAAGTTCATAAAATGCTGAATTAACATCTTTATTTTCTATTCTGGGTTGTGTAGAGGGCAGAAAAGTAGCCTCTGCCTCTATTTGTAATTGTGTAAAATCCAGATTGGTGATGTTTGATCCTGCCATGTTATTACTTGGAAATTTGGATATAAGGGTTAAAGTGTAGACTTGTTAGTTAGTAACCCTAAATGTGGATTGAACCACCTATTCAACAAGCAGAAATAATCTTTAGGGAATAAAGCCCATTAGTGCATAACACTCTAAATATATATAACAAAAAAAAAGTGGGCAATAGTAAAATGTAAACTTTATTGGTTGGAAAAAACGACGATTAAAACTTTAAAAAGGGAAAAAATAAAAACTGTACAAATACCTTTGAACAGAAAAACTGCAAACCTAATGACCACTGGACAACTGTCACTCATTAAGTGGGGTTTGAGCAGTATTATAAATGAGACACAGAGAGTGTCTATGTATAAGCTTGTAGTACTATGCAACAAAAGGTGTAAATCATTAGAATAGTGGACCAAACCTTCCTAAATTACCTTGTGCTATAACTATATATCTCTCCCCAGTAACGGTTGTGAACCTAGTATAACAACATAAGGAAGATATAGGTAGCTTGGTAGTATGCTTCTAAACAACAGATTTCTTTGCATACAAAAAATCCTCAGTTTGGCTCTTAGATCACCAGGTACTTCATTGCCTCTTATTAGGGTACAATGCCCCTATTATTTAAATGATATAGGTATAAATCAACCATTCAAACAATATGGCTCTTAAATGTCCAGATATTGCATTACCTCTTGTTAGAGTATCACACCACACCTATTTTGGTGGTGTAAGCATAATTTGGGCCATTCTTAACAAGCTCACTCTCTGTATACTCGCATATAGTATAACAGCGTCTCCCTGTGCTGGGGAGATTCACGCTGCCTAGTTGCGCCGTGCGTGATAACCTCACGTTACGCTAGCCTACATCCTAACATGTTTCTACGTGTAAAACGTCTTTTTCAAAGGATTAAGGCGTGTGTAGGGACAGGAAGCTATTTAAAGCATATGGTAGCCATGGTAACCTGGACTACCTAATTGCTACACCTAAATTAACCCTATGAGTGAAAGTATGTATGGCAGGAAAGGACTGAACAAAGAAAGAAATGGGCCATATATATTATTAGCATAGTGGATGGAGCAACATCAGTGAGAAGGGGGAACCTTAATGAATAAGTGTGTATCTGGATACAGGATACTGAAAAGAGAATATATATGAATATCATGATGTGAAAAGAGAAAAAGTGCATATTGTGCATGAAAATAACTAGATAAATTAAAGCCCCTGTATAAGGGCAATACAATAGCCAGGGTATAAAGACCCTGTATGTAAACCATAATTAGGTCAAAATTGACATATTAAGACCATAGTGAAAAGTGACTACGTGCATGAATGAATACATGGCAAGAAAAATCTAGTATGGCCATATATATTATAACTCAGAATGTGAGGGTGAGTGGTGTTGACCACTAAAAAAAAAAAAAAAAAAAAAAAAACTTCCAAAAACTTCTTAAAAGTTTTTTCTCTTTTTTTTTTTTTTCCTTCCCTTTTTTTTTTTTTCCCTAAAAATTAAAAAAAAAAAAAAAATAAATAAATAAATAAATAAATAAAAAAAATATAATGATGGTCACGTGAGACCAAAAGTGAAAAGAATAATTCTATTTCAGGTAAGATGTGACACATGAGTGGGCCACATCTACCTGAAAAAGATTATAAATAAAGCAAAAATTAATTTATGCAAAGTTGAGACATATATGAAGTGAAATTAAAGTGCATATATCATGATCCTGATTCAGGAATTACTAGGTGGTATTTCTCATATAGTTAGAGGGTCCAAATCTAGGGCCCAGAAAAAGGCCTGTATAGACAACTTATGTAAGATAAAATTACACAAGACTATATGAAGGCCGTATAGGAAAAGCCTTCATTCAGGCCATCAGGTACCTGTGCTCTTAATTTATAAATCCATTGCGATTCACGCTGTAGTAATTTATTTTGAAAATCACCCCTTCTAGGTCCAGTTTTCACAGAATCAATAATACAAAATTTTAGTACTTCCGGATTGTTGTTGTGACAGTATTTAACATGTCTTGCTATGGGAGTGTCATATTCGTTTTTAATAGAATATATATGTTCCCCCAATCTTCGACGGAATTCCCTGCAGGTTTTCCCTACATAGATCTTGTTACATAAACAAGTAGCTATATATATAACTCCTGATGATTTACAGTTGAAAAAATTATCAATATCAAAAATAGCACCATTTGTCGGATGTATATAATGTTTGCATGGTCTCACAAATTTGCAAAATTTACAGTTCCCACACTTATACATTCCCTTCAGTGGTTGGAGCCAAGTTTTAGGTTCAGATATCTTATCTGTATATACACTATGTACAAGCATATCTTTAATGTTCTTTCCTCTTCTATAAGTAATACTTGCTTTGGACGTGAGGGTGTCTTTAAGATCTTTATCACTTGTGAGGAGATGCCAGTGTTTAGAAATGATGTTTCTGATTATTTCAGAGTCATGACCAAATGTCATTATACATCTAGTAATCTTAGATTCATTAGATATAGTCCTGTTAGTGGGGGTATCCATTTTACCTTGAGCTTTTCTATTTACATTTAGCAGATCGGTTCTATTGCAGTTCATAGCATGTTTATAAGCCAACTTAAGGCTTCTATTAGGGTAACCTCTTGCTTTAAAACGTTCCCTAAGTTTGTTCGCTTCAATTTTAAATTCTTCCTCTGAACTGCAATTCCTCCGGATCCTGAGGTATTGTCCCTTAGGAATTCCTCTCTTAAGTGGCTCAAAGTGTTGGCTCTCCCATTTCAGCAGAGTGTTAGATGCTGTTTCTTTTCTAAATGTAGATGTACATATTTTCCCTCTTTCATCCTTTTTAATTATTAGATCCAAAAAGGAGATCTCACTCTGACTGGTCTCAAAGGTAAATTTGAGGCCTAATTCATTAGTGTTCAGAAATTGTATAAATGAACTCAATTCCTGTCTGTTACCAGTCCAGACCAGGATAATATCATCTATAAATCTCCTCCAGACAAGTATATTTGCTCCAAAGGGATGTGCGTTGTCATCATATATGTATTTGTCTTCCCACCACCCCAGAAACAAGTTCGCATAGCTAGGGGCACATGGTGTACCCATAGCTGTTCCCTGTTGTTGGTGGTACCATTTTTGGTTGAATAGGAAGAAGTTGTGTTTTAAAACATATTCCAATAGTGCTATTAGCAACATGTTTAGTTCATCAAAAGGAGAACCTTTCATCTGTAAAAAGTATTTTACTGCATTGATTCCAAAGTTATGTGGAATACTGCTGTATAAGGCCTCAACATCAATACATACCAGCCATGATTCAGGAGGTACAGATAGATCTTCTAATTGCCTGAGAATATCAGGAGTGTCCCTGACATAGGATGGTAAGCCCATCACAAATTCCCTAAGATGATAATCCACAAATATACTGCAGTTGTGGGAAAGATTATTAGTCCCGGAGACTATAGGTCTACCTGGGATGGGATAGATGTTCTTGTGAACTTTGGGGAGAGAATAGAACACTGAGACCATAGGGAATTTGGGAAATAGAAATTGAAAAGTCTGCTCATCAATTATTCCCTTATTTTTTACATCTACAAGGATGTTTTTAAGTCTCAATTTGAATTCAGGAGTCGGATCTTTTGTAATGATGTTGTAAGTAGTTTTATCCTTTAAAATTCTCATACACATCTCCTTATAGTCATCATTATCCATGAGGACTATATTGCCTCCCTTGTCTGCTGGCTTGATGTGTAGAGACACATCATCCCTAAGTTCTATAAGAGCTTGATATTCCGGCTTAGTGAGGTTATATTCTTTTTTGTAACTCCTGTAGTCAATTTCCTCTATGTCCTTAGAGACTTGCTGTAGGAAAACCCAAATATTTGCATAGTCTTTAAGTGGAGGAGTAAAAGTGCTTTTGATCTTCCATTTCTTTGGTTCTATGATTGGAGTGCAATTTTCCTCCAAAAGCTCTATAAGGCCTTGTACTATTTCTATGTCATCTCGTGGGACTCCCAGGCTCATAATTTCTCTATCTCGTTTCCTCTTATAAAATTTGTGAAGAGCTAATTTCCTAGAGAAAAGATTTAAATCTTTGATGTGAGTGAAGATATTTGCCTTAGATGTTGGTACAAATGTAAGGCCTTTACTTAAAACTGTGATATGGTCTTTATGTAAAACAAAGTGGGATAGGTTTATAATTCTCAGAGTATCCTCTGACTTGTCAGTATCTAAAGGAACTGATTGGTGTTGATCTGTATTGATCTCCTTGTTTGAGATCGTCCTCTCCCTAAAAAAGGATATGAGGGAGTTTCATTATCATACATAGGATGTAATCCTGTCTGTCTATCAGAATCATATTGGTTTCTTCTGGAGCGTAGTTCATATTGTTCTCGCTTCCAGTTGGGATTCCTATCTTTATACATTCCTCTTTTTGGATAGGTTCTTGCACCCCTAACATTCTTTCTGGTAGTATGATCTTCTATATCTGAGGTGTCATAATCAGACGAACTTAACTCAGATCCTGTTAGATATTGAGGATTAGATGGTAATCTTTTGTATATTCTTCCTATTTTGAAATCATTTTGATCTCTTAGGAATTTCCTATGTTTTCTATCTTTAATGTCCTTTTTGAACTTTTCTATATTTGAGTTCAATTTAGTGCATAAATTCTCAAAGTCAGAGGTATCTCTAAATTTGTCAACTTCCACTTGGTTAAGTACCACAGTTTTTTTGATGTCTTCAAGATTACTTTGGTGGGTTTCAATAATTAATGACATAAGTTCAATAGAACATTTAAAAAGGATATCCTTCCACTTGGACATGAAAATTTCATCATGTATATTTAAGGCTGGTGTGATGTTAGTTCTAAGGCCTCTAGGGATCAATTTATTTTTTATGTAATTTTGTAAACTGGATATTTCCCAAATGGATTTAATTTGTTTTCTCATATTTTTTTGAAGTTCATAAAATGCTGAATTAACATCTTTATTTTCTATTCTGGGTTGTGTAGAGGGCAGAAAAGTAGCCTCTGCCTCTATTTGTAATTGTGTAAAATCCAGATTGGTGATGTTTGATCCTGCCATGTTATTACTTGGAAATTTGGATATAAGGGTTAAAGTGTAGACTTGTTAGTTAGTAACCCTAAATGTGGATTGAACCACCTATTCAACAAGCAGAAATAATCTTTAGGGAATAAAGCCCATTAGTGCATAACACTCTAAATATATATAACAAAAAAAAAGTGGGCAATAGTAAAATGTAAACTTTATTGGTTGAAAAAAACGACGATTAAAACTTTAAAAAGGGAAAAAATAAAAACTGTACAAATACCTTTGAACAGAAAAACTGCAAACCTAATGACCACTGGACAACTGTCACTCATTAAGTGGGGTTTGAGCAGTATTATAAATGAGACACAGAGAGTGTCTATGTATAAGCTTGTAGTACTATGCAACAAAAGGTGTAAATCATTAGAATAGTGGACCAAACCTTCCTAAATTACCTTGTGCTATAACTATATATCTCTCCCCAGTAACGGTTGTGAACCTAGTATAACAACATAAGGAAGATATAGGTAGCTTGGTAGTATGCTTCTAAACAACAGATTTCTTTGCATACAAAAAATCCTCAGTTTGGCTCTTAGATCACCAGGTACTTCATTGCCTCTTATTAGGGTACAATGCCCCTATTATTTAAATGATATAGGTATAAATCAACCATTCAAACAATATGGCTCTTAAATGTCCAGATATTGCATTACCTCTTGTTAGAGTATCACACCACACCTATTTTGGTGGTGTAAGCATAATTTGGACCATTCTTAACAAGCTCACTCTCTGTATACTCGCATATAGTATAACAGCGTCTCCCTGTGCTGGGGAGATTCACGCTGCCTAGTTGCGCCGTGCGTGATAACCTCACGTTACGCTAGCCTACATCCTAACATGTTTCTACGTGTAAAACGTCTTTTTCAAAGGATTAAGGCGTGTGTAGGGACAGGAAGCTATTTAAAGCATATGGTAGCCATGGTAACCTGGACTACCTAATTGCTACACCTAAATTAACCCTATGAGTGAAAGTATGTATGGCAGGAAAGGACTGAACAAAGAAAGAAATGGGCCATATATATTATTAGCATAGTGGATGGAGCAACATCAGTGAGAAGGGGGAACCTTAATGAATAAGTGTGTATCTGGATACAGGATACTGAAAAGAGAATATATATGAATATCATGATGTGAAAAGAGAAAAAGTGCATATTGTGCATGAAAATAACTAGATAAATTAAAGCCCCTGTATAAGGGCAATACAATAGCCAGGGTATAAAGACCCTGTATGTAAACCATAATTAGGTCAAAATTGACATATTAAGACCATAGTGAAAAGTGACTACGTGCATGAATGAATACATGGCAAGAAAAATCTAGTATGGCCATATATATTATAACTCAGAATGTGAGGGTGAGTGGTGTTGACCACTAAAAAAAAAAAAAAAAAAAAAAAAAACTTCCAAAAACTTCTTAAAAGTTTTTTCTCTTTTTTTTTTTTTTTCCTTCCCTTTTTTTTTTTCCCTAAAAATTAAAAAAAAAAAAAAAAAAAAAAAAAAAAAGATAATGATGGTCACGTGAGACCAAAAGTGAAAAGAATAATTCTATTTCAGGTAAGATGTGACACATGAGTGGGCCACATCTACCTGAAAAAGATTATAAATAAAGCAAAAATTATTTTATGCAAAGTTGAGACATATATGAAGTGAAATTAAAGTGCATATATCATGATCCTGATTCAGGAATTACTAGGTGGTATTTCTCATATAGTTAGAGGGTCCAAATCTAGGGCCCAGAAAAAGGCCTGTATAGACAACTTATGTAAGATAAAATTACACAAGACTATATGAAGGCCGTATAGGAAAAGCCTTCATTCAGGCCATCAGGTACCTGTGCTCTTAATTTATAAATCCATTGCGATTCACGCTGTAGTAATTTATTTTGAAAATCACCCCTTCTAGGTCCAGTTTTCACAGAATCAATAATACAAAATTTTAGTACTTCCGGATTGTTGTTGTGACAGTATTTAACATGTCTTGCTATGGGAGTGTCATATTCGTTTTTAATAGAATATATATGTTCCCCCAATCTTCGATGGAATTCCCTGCAGGTTTTCCCTACATAGATCTTGTTACATAAACAAGTAGCTATATATATAACTCCTGATGATTTACAGTTGAAAAAATTATCAATATCAAAAATAGCACCATTTGTCGGATGTATATAATGTTTGCATGGTCTCACAAATTTGCAAAATTTACAGTTCCCACACTTATACATTCCCTTCAGTGGTTGGAGCCAAGTTTTAGGTTCAGATATCTTATCTGTATATACACTATGTACAAGCATATCTTTAATGTTCTTTCCTCTTCTATAAGTAATACTTGCTTTGGACGTGAGGGTGTCTTTAAGATCTTTATCACTTGTGAGGAGATGCCAGTGTTTAGAAAGGATGTTTCTGATTATTTCAGAGTCATGACCAAATGTCATTATACATCTAGTAATCTTAGATTCATTAGATATAGTCCTGTTAGTGGGGGTATCCATTTTACCTTGAGCTTTTCTATTTACATTTAGCAGATCGGTTCTATTGCAGTTCATAGCATGTTTATAAGCCAACTTAAGGCTTCTATTAGGGTAACCTCTTGCTTTAAAACGTTCCCTAAGTTTGTTCGCTTCAATTTTAAATTCTTCCTCTGAACTGCAATTCCTCCGGATCCTGAGGTATTGTCCCTTAGGAATTCCTCTCTTAAGTGGCTCAAAGTGTTGGCTCTCCCATTTCAGCAGAGTGTTAGATGCTGTTTCTTTTCTAAATGTAGATGTACATATTTTCCCACCAATCAGTTCCTTTAGATACTGACAAGTCAGAGGATACTCTGAGAATTATAAACCTATCCCACTTTGTTTTACATAAAGACCATATCACAGTTTTAAGTAAAGGCCTTACATTTGTACCAACATCTAAGGCAAATATCTCTTCACTCACATCAAAGATTTAAATCTTTTCTCTAGGAAATTAGCTCTTCACAAATTTTATAAGAGGAAACGAGATAGAGAATTTATGAGCCTGGGAGTCCCACAAGATGACATAGAAATAGTACAAGGCCTTATAGAGCTTTTGGAGGAAAATTGCACTCCAATCATAGAACCAAAGAAATGGAAGATCAAAAGCACTTTTACTCCTCCACTTAAAGACTATGCAAATATTTGGGTTTTCCTACAGCAAGTCTCTAAGGACATAGAGGAAATTGACTACAGGAGTTACAAAAAAGAATATAACCTCACTAAGCCGGAATATCAAGCTCTTATAGAACTTAGGGATGATGTGTCTCTACACATCAAGCCAGCAGACAAGGGAGGCAATATAGTCCTCATGGATAATGATGACTATAAGGAGATGTGTATGAGAATTTTAAAGGATAAAACTACTTACAACATCATTACAAAAGATCCGACTCCTGAATTCAAATTGAGACTTAAAAACATCCTTGTAGATGTAAAAAATAAGGGAATAATTGATGAGCAGACTTTTCAATTTCTATTTCCCAAATTCCCTATGGTCTCAGTGTTCTATTCTCTCCCCAAAGTTCACAAGAAAATCTATCCCATCCCAGGTAGACCTATAGTCTCCGGGACTAATAATCTTTCCCACAACTGCAGTATATTTGTGGATTATCATCTTAGGGAATTTGTGATGGGCTTACCATCCTATGTCAGGGACACTCCTGATATTCTCAGGCAATTAGAAGATCTATCTGTACCTCCTGAATCATGGCTGGTATGTATTGATGTTGAGGCCTTATACAGCAGTATTCCACATAACTTTGGAATCAATGCAGTAAAATACTTTTTACAGATGAAAGGTTCTCCTTTTGATGAACTAAACATGTTGCTAATAGCACTATTGGAATATGTTTTAAAACACAACTTCTTCCTATTCAACCAAAAATGGTACCACCAACAACAGGGAACAGCTATGGGTACACCATGTGCCCCTAGCTATGCGAACTTGTTTCTGGGGTGGTGGGAAGACAAATACATATATGATGACAACGCACATCCCTTTGGAGCAAATATACTTGTCTGGAGGAGATTTATAGATGATATTATCCTGGTCTGGACTGGTAACAGACAGGAATTGAGTTCATTTATACAATTTCTGAACACTAATGAATTAGGCCTCAAATTTACCTTTGAGACCAGTCAGAGTGAGATCTCCTTTTTGGATCTAATAATTAAAAAGGATGAAAGAGGGAAAATATGTACATCTACATTTAGAAAAGAAACAGCATCTAACACTCTGCTGAAATGGGAGAGCCAACACTTTGAGCCACTTAAGAGAGGAATTCCTAAGGGACAATACCTCAGGATCCGGAGGAATTGCAGTTCAGAGGAAGAATTTAAAATTGAAGCGAACAAACTTAGGGAACGTTTTAAAGCAAGAGGTTACCCTAATAGAAGCCTTAAGTTGGCTTATAAACATGCTATGAACTGCAATAGAACCGATCTGCTAAATGTAAATAGAAAAGCTCAAGGTAAAATGGATACCCCCACTAACAGGACTATATCTAATGAATCTAAGATTACTAGATGTATAATGACATTTGGTCATGACTCTGAAATAATCAGAAACATCCTTTCTAAACACTGGCATCTCCTCACAAGTGATAAAGATCTTAAAGACACCCTCACGTCCAAAGCAAGTATTACTTATAGAAGAGGAAAGAACATTAAAGATATGCTTGTACATAGTGTATATACAGATAAGATATCTGAACCTAAAACTTGGCTCCAACCACTGAAGGGAATGTATAAGTGTGGGAACTGTAAATTTTGCAAATTTGTGAGACCATGCAAACATTATATACATCCGACAAATGGTGCTATTTTTGATATTGATAATTTTTTCAACTGTAAATCATCAGGAGTTATATATATAGCTACTTGTTTATGTAACAAGATCTATGTAGGGAAAACCTGCAGGGAATTCCGTCGAAGATTGGGGGAACATATATATTCTATTAAAAACGAATATGACACTCCCATAGCAAGACATGTTAAATACTGTCACAACAACAATCCGGAAGTACTAAAATTTTGTATTATTGATTCTGTGAAAACTGGACCTAGAAGGGGTGATTTTCAAAATAAATTACTACAGCGTGAATCGCAATGGATTTATAAATTAAGAGCACAGGTACCTGATGGCCTGAATGAAGGCTTTTCCTATACGGCCTTCATATAGTCTTGTGTAATTTTATCTTACATAAGTTGTCTATACAGGCCTTTTTCTGGGCCCTAGATTTGGACCCTCTAACTATATGAGAAATACCACCTAGTAATTCCTGAATCAGGATCATGATATATGCACTTTAATTTCACTTCATATATGTCTCAACTTTGCATAAAATAATTTTTGCTTTATTTATAATCTTTTTCAGGTAGATGTGGCCCACTCATGTGTCACATCTTACCTGAAATAGAATTATTCTTTTCACTTTTGGTCTCACGTGACCATCATTATATTTTTTTTTTTTTTTTTAGGGGAAAAAAAAAAAAAAGGGAAGGAGAAAAAAAAAAAAAAAAAAGAGAAAAAACTTTTAAGAAGTTTTTGGAAGTTTTTTTTTTTTTTTTTTTTTTTTTTTTAGTGGTCAACACCACTCACCCTCACATTCTGAGTTATAATATATATGGCCATACTAGATTTTTCTTGCCATGTATTCATTCATGCACGTAGTCACTTTTCACTATGGTCTTAATATGTCAATTTTGACCTAATTATGGTTTACATACAGGGTCTTTATACCCTGGCTATTGTATTGCCCTTATACAGGGGCTTTAATTTATCTAGTTATTTTCATGCACAATATGCACTTTTTCTCTTTTCACATCATGATATTCATATATATTCTCTTTTCAGTATCCTGTATCCAGATACACACTTATTCATTAAGGTTCCCCCTTCTCACTGATGTTGCTCCATCCACTATGCTAATAATATATATGGCCCATTTCTTTCTTTGTTCAGTCCTTTCCTGCCATACATACTTTCACTCATAGGGTTAATTTAGGTGTAGCAATTAGGTAGTCCAGGTTACCATGGCTACCATATGCTTTAAATAGCTTCCTGTCCCTACACACGCCTTAATCCTTTGAAAAAGACGTTTTACACGTAGAAACATGTTAGGATGTAGGCTAGCGTAACGTGAGGTTATCACGCACGGCGCAACTAGGCAGCGTGAATCTCCCCAGCACAGGGAGACGCTGTTATACTATATGCGAGTATACAGAGAGTGAGCTTGTTAAGAATGGCCCAAAATTTGCTTACACCACCAAAATAGGTGTGGTGTGATACTCCAACAAGAGGTAATGCAATATCTGGACATTTAAGAGCCATATTGTTTGAATGGTTGATTTATACCTATATCATTTAAATAATAGGGGCATTGTACCCTAATAAGAGGCAATGAAGTACCTGGTGATCTAAGAGCCAAACTGAGGATTTTTTGTATGCAAAGAAATCTGTTGTTTAGAAGCATACTACCAAGCTACCTATATCTTCCTTATGTTGTTATACTAGGTTCACAACCGTTACTGGGGAGAGATATATAGTTATAGCACAAGGTAATTTAGGAAGGTTTGGCCCACTATTCTAATGATTTACACCTTTTGTTGCATAGTACTACAAGCTTATACATAGACACTCTCTGTGTCTCATTTATAATACTGCTCAAACCCCACTTAATGAGTGACAGTTGTCCAGTGGTCATTAGGTTTGCAGTTTTTCTGTTCAAAGGTATTTGTACAGTTTTTTATTTTTTCCCTTTTTAAAGTTTTAATCGTCGTTTTTTCCAACCAATAAAGTTTACATTTTACTATTGCCCACTTTTTTTTTGTTATATATATTTAGAGTGTTATGCACTAATGGGCTTTATTCCCTAAAGATTATTTCTGCTTGTTGAATAGGTGGTTCAATCCACATTTAGGGTTACTAACTAACAAGTCTACACTTTAACCCTTATATCCAAATTTCCAAGTAATAACATGGCAGGATCAAACATCACCAATCTGGATTTTACACAATTACAAATAGAGGCAGAGGCTACTTTTCTGCCCTCTACACAACCCAGAATAGAAAATAAAGATGTTAATTCAGCATTTTATGAACTTCAAAAAAATATGAGAAAACAAATTAAATCCATTTGGGAAATATCCAGTTTACAAAATTACATAAAAAATAAATTGATCCCTAGAGGCCTTAGAACTAACATCACACCAGCCTTAAATATACATGATGAAATTTTCATGTCCAAGTGGAAGGATATCCTTTTTAAATGTTCTATTGAACTTATGTCATTAATTATTGAAACCCACCAAAGTAATCTTGAAGACATCAAAAAAACTGTGGTACTTAACCAAGTGGAAGTTGACAAATTTAGAGATACCTCTGACTTTGAGAATTTATGCACTAAATTGAACTCAAATATAGAAAAGTTCAAAAAGGACATTAAAGATAGAAAACATAGGAAATTCCTAAGAGATCAAAATGATTTCAAAATAGGAAGAATATACAAAAGATTACCATCTAATCCTCAATATCTAACAGGATCTGAGTTAAGTTCGTCTGATTATGACACCTCAGATATAGAAGATCATACTACCAGAAAGAATGTTAGGGGTGCAAGAACCTATCCAAAAAGAGGAATGTATAAAGATAGGAATCCCAACTGGAAGCGAGAACAATATGAACTACGCTCCAGAAGAAACCAATATGATTCTGATAGACAGACAGGATTACATCCTATGTATGATAATGAAACTCCCTCATATCCTTTTTTAGGGAGAGGACGATCTCAAACAAGGAGATCAATACAGATCAACACCAATCAGTTCCTTTAGATACTGACAAGTCAGAGGATACTCTGAGAATTATAAACCTATCCCACTTTGTTTTACATAAAGACCATATCACAGTTTTAAGTAAAGGCCTTACATTTGTACCAACATCTAAGGCAAATATCTTCACTCACATCAAAGATTTAAATCTTTTCTCTAGGAAATTAGCTCTTCACAAATTTTATAAGAGGAAACGAGATAGAGAAATTATGAGCCTGGGAGTCCCACAAGATGACATAGAAATAGTACAAGGCCTTATAGAGCTTTTGGAGGAAAATTGCACTCCAATCATAGAACCAAAGAAATGGAAGATCAAAAGCACTTTTACTCCTCCACTTAAAGACTATGCAAATATTTGGGTTTTCCTACAGCAAGTCTCTAAGGACATAGAGGAAATTGACTACAGGAGTTACAAAAAAGAATATAACCTCACTAAGCCGGAATATCAAGCTCTTATAGAACTTAGGGATGATGTGTCTCTACACATCAAGCCAGCAGACAAGGGAGGCAATATAGTCCTCATGGATAATGATGACTATAAGGAGATGTGTATGAGAATTTTAAAGGATAAAACTACTTACAACATCATTACAAAAGATCCGACTCCTGAATTCAAATTGAGACTTAAAAACATCCTTGTAGATGTAAAAAATAAGGGAATAATTGATGAGCAGACTTTTCAATTTCTATTTCCCAAATTCCCTATGGTCTCAGTGTTCTATTCTCTCCCCAAAGTTCACAAGAAAATCTATCCCATCCCAGGTAGACCTATAGTCTCCGGGACTAATAATCTTTCCCACAACTGCAGTATATTTGTGGATTATCATCTTAGGGAATTTGTGATGGGCTTACCATCCTATGTCAGGGACACTCCTGATATTCTCAGGCAATTAGAAGATCTATCTGTACCTCCTGAATCATGGCTGGTATGTATTGATGTTGAGGCCTTATACAGCAGTATTCCACATAACTTTGGAATCAATGCAGTAAAATACCTTTTACAGATGAAAGGTTCTCCTTTTGATGAACTAAACATGTTGCTAATAGCACTATTGGAATATGTTTTAAAACACAACTTCTTCCTATTCAACCAAAAATGGTACCACCAACAACAGGGAACAGCTATGGGTACACCATGTGCCCCTAGCTATGCGAACTTGTTTCTGGGGTGGTGGGAAGACAAATACATATATGATGACAACGCACATCCCTTTGGAGCAAATATACTTGTCTGGAGGAGATTTATAGATGATATTATCCTGGTCTGGACTGGTAACAGACAGGAATTGAGTTCATTTATACAATTTCTGAACACTAATGAATTAGGCCTCAAATTTACCTTTGAGACCAGTCAGAGTGAGATCTCCTTTTTGGATCTAATAATTAAAAAGGATGAAAGAGGGAAAATATGTACATCTACATTTAGAAAAGAAACAGCATCTAACACTCTGCTGAAATGGGAGAGCCAACACTTTGAGCCACTTAAGAGAGGAATTCCTAAGGGACAATACCTCAGGATCCGGAGGAATTGCAGTTCAGAGGAAGAATTTAAAATTGAAGCGAACAAACTTAGGGAACGTTTTAAAGCAAGAGGTTACCCTAATAGAAGCCTTAAGTTGGCTTATAAACATGCTATGAACTGCAATAGAACCGATCTGCTAAATGTAAATAGAAAAGCTCAAGGTAAAATGGATACCCCCACTAACAGGACTATATCTAATGAATCTAAGATTACTAGATGTATAATGACATTTGGTCATGACTCTGAAATAATCAGAAACATCATTTCTAAACACTGGCATCTCCTCACAAGTGATAAAGATCTTAAAGACACCCTCACGTCCAAAGCAAGTATTACTTATAGAAGAGGAAAGAACATTAAAGATATGCTTGTACATAGTGTATATACAGATAAGATATCTGAACCTAAAACTTGGCTCCAACCACTGAAGGGAATGTATAAGTGTGGGAACTGTAAATTTTGCAAATTTGTGAAACCATGCAAACATTATATACATCCGACAAATGGTGCTATTTTTGATATTGATAATTTTTTCAACTGTAAATCATCAGGAGTTATATATATAGCTACTTGTTTATGTAACAAGATCTATGTAGGGAAAACCTGCAGGGAATTCCGTCGAAGATTGGGGGAACATATATATTCTATTAAAAACGAATATGACACTCCCATAGCAAGACATGTTAAATACTGTCACAACAACAATCCGGAAGTACTAAAATTTTGTATTATTGATTCTGTGAAAACTGGACCTAGAAGGGGTGATTTTCAAAATAAATTACTACAGCGTGAATCGCAATGGATTTATAAATTAAGAGCACAGGTACCTGATGGCCTGAATGAAGGCTTTTCCTATACGGCCTTCATATAGTCTTGTGTAATTTTATCTTACATAAGTTGTCTATACAGGCCTTTTTCTGGGCCCTAGATTTGGACCCTCTAACTATATGAGAAATACCACCTAGTAATTCCTGAATCAGGATCATGATATATGCACTTTAATTTCACTTCATATATGTCTCAACTTTGCATAAAATAATTTTTGCTTTATTTATAATCTTTTTCAGGTAGATGTGGCCCACTCATGTGTCACATCTTACCTGAAATAGAATTATTCTTTTCACTTTTGGTCTCACGTGACCATCATTATATTTTTTTTTTTTTTTTTTTTTTTTTTTAATTTTTAGGGAAAAAAAAAAAAAAAGGGAAGGAGAAAAAAAAAAAAAAAAAAGAGAAAAAAATTTTAAGAAGTTTTTGGAAGTTTTTTTTTTTTTTTTTTTTTTTTTTAGTGGTCAACACCACTCACCCTCACATTCTGAGTTATAATATATATGGCCATACTAGATTTTTCTTGCCATGTATTCATTCATGCACGTAGTCACTTTTCACTATGGTCTTAATATGTCAATTTTGACCTAATTATGGTTTACATACAGGGTCTTTATACCCTGGCTATTGTATTGCCCTTATACAGGGGCTTTAATTTATCTAGTTATTTTCATGCACAATATGCACTTTTTCTCTTTTCACATCATGATATTCATATATATTCTCTTTTCAGTATCCTGTATCCAGATACACACTTATTCATTAAGGTTCCCCCTTCTCACTGATGTTGCTCCATCCACTATGCTAATAATATATATGGCCCATTTCTTTCTTTGTTCAGTCCTTTCCTGCCATACATACTTTCACTCATAGGGTTAATTTAGGTGTAGCAATTAGGTAGTCCAGGTTACCATGGCTACCATATGCTTTAAATAGCTTCCTGTCCCTACACACGCCTTAATCCTTTGAAAAAGACGTTTTACACGTAGAAACATGTTAGGATGTAGGCTAGCGTAACGTGAGGTTATCACGCACGGCGCAACTAGGCAGCGTGAATCTCCCCAGCACAGGGAGACGCTGTTATACTATATGCGAGTATACAGAGAGTGAGCTTGTTAAGAATGGCCCAAATTATGCTTACACCACCAAAATAGGTGTGGTGTGATACTCTAACAAGAGGTAATGCAATATCTGGACATTTAAGAGCCATATTGTTTGAATGGTTGATTTATACCTATATCATTTAAATAATAGGGGCATTGTACCCTAATAAGAGGCAATGAAGTACCTGGTGATCTAAGAGCCAAACTGAGGATTTTTTGTATGCAAAGAAATCTGTTGTTTAGAAGCATACTACCAAGCTACCTATATCTTCCTTATGTTGTTATACTAGGTTCACAACCGTTACTGGGGAGAGATATATAGTTATAGCACAAGGTAATTTAGGAAGGTTTGGCCCACTATTCTAATGATTTACACCTTTTGTTGCATAGTACTACAAGCTTATACATAGACACTCTCTGTGTCTCATTTATAATACTGCTCAAACCCCACTTAATGAGTGACAGTTGTCCAGTGGTCATTAGGTTTGCAGTTTTTCTGTTCAAAGGTATTTGTACAGTTTTTATTTTTTCCCTTTTTAAAGTTTTAATCGTCGTTTTTTCCAACCAATAAAGTTCACATTTTACTATTGCCCACTTTTTTTTTGTTATATATATTTAGAGTGTTATGCACTAATGGGCTTTATTCCCTAAAGATTATTTCTGCTTATTCCCTGATATGTAGGAAGAGAAGATCTTATGTAGACAGATGGTGGTGGAGGACATGTCTATGACCGACAAGTTCCCCAAGAAGAAGTACATGGGTGTGTGCAGATGAGGATCCTGGGACACAAGCAGAAGAATGGTCATGTTACCACCAAGAGTGAAGAGATAAATGAGAAGTATTACAAGAAATATTGGAGTCTGAAGATCTGAAATGTCTGTAATCCCTATCAGTATGAAGTTTAGGACCTCCGTCTGGTTTATTTTCTCCATATCTTTGTGAGTCTAAATAATGAGAAACAAGTTTAACATTATTATGGTCTACAAAACAATATTTATTTTCAAAAGACTTCATGACCTGAATATGTATAAGTTATGGTACAGAAGTGAGTGGGGAGATGTGAGAGAATCCTGTAAATATATTAGTGGATTTAATAAAGTTCAAATGGTAGGGAAGTGTCTTCCAGAAAAAAAGGGACATGATTTGACGTTATAAGGTGCAGGATTCAAGGGCAACATGGAAACTACACTGTTACAGAAAAGGAAGTAGATATGTATAATATGCTATGAGTAGAAGTGTTACTGATAAACCCAAGAGAGAAGATCCAACATACCTGATTATAACTGAGGCCAAGGTTTTTAGGAAGATCAAATAGGCAGACTTTTAGTAAACACATATTGGTGTTTTTTTTAATTATGTCAATGAAGTTCCCTTTTATATTAAAGGACCAATGACGTCAATAAAACTGCTCTGTACCATCATGTAGAGAAAATAAAGCAACGGCAGTAATTTAAAACATTAAAAAAAAATCACATCTTTTAAGTGTTTTAACTGATGATATAGAACAGCATTGATGGGTCTCAGGTCCCTTTATATCCTGATTCAGAAGACACATGGAGAGTAAGCTTTAGCCTATCCATACGTGTATCTGATCTAGATCGTTACCAGTTACACTGCGGCATTACATGGTCTGGCAATGATCTGTAAGGAAGTACTCACCTCTTCAGATTGTTGCTGTATTTATTATTCTCTTACGCATGTTGTAGTAGGTGATACATTTTAGAGGGTCCACCGAGTTACAGAGCTTCTGAAACACTAATGGTTTCCTATTTCTTTTTCTTCATTATCATAGAAAGTGGCATCACCTTCTACTTACACCAGGCGTCTTGTAAGGATTTAGAATAAAGATGCTCACCCTCATTTCAGGAGTGGATTCACTGACAGGGCCCTAAAAAGCATCATCTAGCCGTGTACAGCTGTTTCATCCCCCTCCACTGGTCATATCATGGAGCCAGCAAACAACAACACCTACTCTGATGATGTTGTCCTGGCCCCAGCCATCATCACGACCACCACTGACATCTGTTATAGACCCATCACAGCCATGGTAGGCACAACCAATCCCACACAATCTGGTGCACTAACCTTGCCTCCCACACAATGGGGTTTCCTAACATGGCCTAAAACACTGGCATTTCTGCTGACACCTCATGCCCTTCTGCTGACACTTTAGGCCTTCCTGCCATCACCTCAGGCCCTCCTGCCATCACCTCAGGCCCTCCAGACATCATCTCAAGCCCCCTGTCATCAACATCGGTCCCACTGCCATCAACATCGGCTCCTCTGCCATCGATACCACCACCCCTGACTTTGAGGGAAATCATCGTCCAGTTTCACAGGGATGACGGGAGACGTAACAACACCCAAAGGACTTAGAAGCTATGATTGCTCCAAAAGAAGGTTCAGCTCACCAACTCCGTCTGTGCAAGCAACATATTGCATCATTCTGAGGAGAGGAGGCACAACCGAAGGATGGAGAGATATGAGGAACAGGGGAAGAGGGGCTCTCCAGCCTTCGGTTTCACAACCACAACCTGAGACAGCAGCCTCCTCATCTCACCAAGAGTGTAAGGTGATCCCTAGCCACCCGAAGTAGTGGCACCCCTCGCTCAAACACCATATAGACGTGGAAGAGAGACTATGTGCATGGGCATGGAAGGTGGGGCCCCGAAGTCCTTCTCATCAACACTCCTCACTGCATACTAATTGGTATAGATGTTGACATACTATTGGCTGGCTACAGAGTGTGCACATGTCTGGTTATGTTTAACATTTCACCAATTGATGTTCAATGTGGATTAACGTTGAGATGAGATGTTGTAGTTAATCTGAATATTGTTCTGATTGATATCTTGTTCTTGTCTCTGTAGGTGCTAACGACCTTCCTCTATCCTCCATCCTTATCACCTCCTCTCACTCCCACCTTCAGGAATTTTCTTAAGCTTCCCCTATTCTTTGGAATTCCTTGCCTCATTCCACTAGACTATCCTCCTGTCTCAAAAACTTCATACCCTAACTAAAAATATTATTAATGAAGACTATCATCTTCAGCTCAGATATGTAGAACATATCTATCACCGCTTTATCTCACCCGTACCCTTTAGAGTGTAAGTTTGGGAGTTTTAGATCTTTTGGTGCTTTGGGGTAAGCTCTGTGTATGTTTGATTTTAAACTCAATAACAGGCCCCTCCATTCTTGCGCATTGTGATAAAAAATGTTGTGATTTGTACTTAACCCCTGTACAGCGCTACAGAAGAACCCTAATCCTAACCCTAACCCCTAACCCCTAACCCTAACCTTAACCCTAACCCCTAACCGTAACCCTAACCCCTAACACTAACCCTAACGCCTAACCCCTAATGCCTAACCCTAACCCCTAACCATAATAAAATATCATGCATACAGTCTACGTTTTAAATCTATTAACACTTTTTAAGATGTCTACCTGGCATGTAGGTGGAGCTTTTCTCTCTACAGTTTGTGATAAACACTTGAAAGTAAATGCAGGTACAGGATCCACCCCTACTGAGAGGATGGCTCTGTGTATGTTTGATTTTAAACTCAATAACAGGCCCCTCCATTCTTGTGCATTGTGATAAAAAAATTTGTGATTTGTACTTAACCCCTGTACAGCGCTACAGAATAACCCTAATCCTAACCCTAACCCCTAACCCTAACCCCTAACCCTATCCCTCACCCTAACCCCTAACCATAACCCTAACCATAACCCTAACCCCTAACACTAACCCTAACCCTAACCCCTAAACCCTAACCCTAACCCCTAACTATAATAAAATATCATGCATACAGTCTAAGTTTTAAATTATTAACACTTTTTAAGATGTCTACCTGGCATGTAGGTGGAGCTTTTCTCTCTACAGTTTGTGCTAAACACTTGAAAGTAATTGCAGGTACAGGATCCACACCTACTGAGAGGATGGCGACTCATTTATACCACTTGGGTTATTTATATGGGGAATGTTTAGAGTACTTGTTTGCTCACTGACCTGAGAAAGAAGAGTGTTGCCCTTGGATTTATTTTAATTGGTGAAACAAGAATCTCTTTAAACCATGCCTGCTATACATTTTAAATGTTTATATAAAAGTGGATCTTATGGAACACGCCCCATAGCTGTCCCGTGTGTGTACACACTATGTGCCCCATTCAATTCCAAGCCCGCAACGTGTGATCTAGAACGTACGTCTGCAAGCGTGCTGTGGGCTCCCATTTATCTCAGATTACGATGCTAATCAATTCATCAAGGGCACGAGATACAGGCCGATGCCTCTAGCCCATAAAGCCTTCCCTCAGCCGCAAGCTGTTAAGGGGCTGGTCGAGATGTGATCGGCTTTAACGCCAATAGAAATCGGTCTAACAGCCGCAGATGATCGACAGAGGGAGATTATAAAGTTGCGTTCCACCCGCCCATGTGTTGACTGTGTTGTATTTTCTGACGAAGTAGCAATCAGGTCCTGGAGGTTTTTCAGAGAGAGAGTAGGAGTATTTTGAGAGCAGTAATTTACAGTAATAGCAATACACATAGAGACACATAGAGCTAGGACACTCAGTACACCCCCCGTCCCATCCCCCACACCCCATCCCCCAACAGTTATTAAATACACATAATACACACATCTTTTTTTCATTAATATACAGCCACATTTTTATTGATTTATTTTTAAATTATTTTCGATATTATAATGGAGGGAGGAGGGAAGAGGAGTGGAGAGGCAGGGATGAGGAGACGCAAGGAGGACAGAGGTGGCCCTTAGGAGTGGAGGAGAGGGGTGGTGGAGTGGAGGAGGAGAGGAAGTGTCGGAGGAGGAGGTGGTGGAGGAGGAGAGTGGAGAGGAAGAGGTGATTGGTGGCAGGGAGGCCCTAGCACTAGGAACACAGATTAGGGAAAGAGGCGGAGGCGCCTGATCTCAGGGGGGGTGGAAGTTTGGGGGAAGCATATGCCTCATGGACAGGTCAGGGAAACGATCCCAGTCCACAATGGGGAGGGCAAAAGACTAAGGGCAAGCACAGGGACCACAATCACCAGGAGAATGTGGTCCTCCTTCGTGCTATCCTTGGTGATCCTTGCAGGGGGAGGGAAGTTAGGCCAGGGCCTGTGGTCCAGGCATGCAAGGAGGTAGCGGCAGAGGTTACAGCAGTGGGCTCAACACAAAGGGATGTCGTTCCATCAAGCTTTGTTTTGACAACATCAGGGCTAATGTGAGGAGGATAATGGCTTAGGAGGAGAAGAACATGACTGTGCAATATAGTGAGTGGGAGGGGGGTCGCCAAGGACCTTCTCAGCCAGTTGCCCACCACTGGACCTTCAGGCCTGGTGGCCCAGCAGGACCCAGCCTCCATGTCAGGTGAATATCACATACACCAACATGCACCACATGTACATCACACACACTACACATGTACATCATCACCAACAAGGACACTGACACACCAGCTTCATGGAATTAACAAGGGATAGATGGATGCATCATTAAATCCATGAATCTGACAAATCACTGTCATTCGTGGGAACTACAAGTGTAATCAACCAATAGAGAGTCCATGTGTTGGTGTCCCCACTGCAGCTTATGCAATTACAGCCCGGAGCCGGAATCAAGATAGGGTTAGGAGCCAAGAACCATCAAGACCCTAAACCAAAGACTAAATCATATCTAGCATTTGATAGCTAATTGGAGTCGCAATTAGGAGAATCATCAAGGTTCAAGCCTAGATGTCAGAAAGTTAGGAATGAACTAAAAACAATATATTAGTCATCATACTAATGACCTATACATTTTCCTTTCAGCATCAAGGAGGTCTGGGTCAAGTTGCACAGCAGGAACCAGCTCAGGGTGAGGAGAAAAGAAGAGGACCCAAGAACCCTGGTTTGGAAGAGGAGGATGTCATATGGCTAGTGAGGTCACCATCAGAACCACCGGCCCCACTGCCAAGCTTTGATCCCACTATCCCCCTCCTCAAGAAACTGAGCATATCGCCAGGGCTCTCCCACTGGAGGGAACATCTACACCAGCCACCACCTCCTCCCCCCCTACAGCAGTGCATTGGATTGGCCACCATCACCGCCACCGCGCCCACCAACACCACCCTCCTTACTGCATCAGGCTCCAGCCAGGCAAAAGACACTCCTTAATCACTCACCAAGCCACGCCACTAGGATCTCTATCCCCAACAGAAAGCCAGGCTGCGCAAGTAGATATCCTGGCCCTCATGCAGTAGCAGATAGAGTGTCTCCGGGGGATCTAGGCCAGCATCTAGGCCAATCATGCAGAGGTAATGCGTAGCCTGGTAAGGCGCAATAGGGAGGATAGGAGACATTCCTAGTGACAGAATCCTACGTGGCAGGGGTTCCCAGGATTAGAGAGGACCAGAGCGCATTTCAGGGGGTGACAGAAGATGCTATGTGATGCGCTCTGGGACCCAGCCCCGCCTTCTTCACCCCGATGGCATCCACAGGCTACCCGCAGCCTGGCCCCTTTTGTCCTCCCACCATGCCTCCACCATTGTCACTGCATGTTTTACTGCCTCCTGAGGGGATGCCTTCCCAATGTACCCTCCCCCCACCACCACCATCACCAGGGAGCTGGCATACAGCCAAGGGGCATTGGGCTGGGCAGATATTTGTGCCTTTTCAACAGCACTCCTCAGTGACCATCTATTGGTCACAATGTCAACCTAATCTAGCCTGGCTACAGAGTCTTGGATCTTGGCCTATGTGATGGTGATATTTTGTATGCAGATGGCTACCTCCCATCACATGGTCCATGATCCTCTTCTCTGTGGACACGTAGGGTTCTTTTTAACATGTCACCAATTGATGGTCACTGAGGAATGCTGTTGAGAAGTGATGTCTCAGTCCTTACCTTATTTAAGGCCTTATTTTGTAGGTGTTATGTTTTTGTTTTGTTTTATTTTGGGTACAATTCAGGTCCATGAAGGCATCTTCTGCATATGAAAGCATTAAGGAGGAAATGTAAGATTTGTAAGGTTTTCCCAGTGCTTCTCGGGTAGACTTTCCTTCAATGACAGCCCCCCCCTTAACATGTAGCTCCCACAATCCTAACGCTATCATATAGCCAGAAATCTCAGACATGATTGTTGTTAGCTTAAATGTAGACTGATATCGCTATCGCGGTGGACTTGCAAAGTCTCACAATGGCATGTTAATGACAGCCAGCATTAATATATGCACTAGTGAATCATGTGATCCTGACCTCAATATCAGTCTGAGAACAGATCCTTGGGTCTGATGTAAGTGACATTGAACCTGCTGCTGACCTTTGTGTCCTCTCCGTATTAATGGGTATTTTCTTATATTGCTGATTATCCAGGGACCCAGCTAACAGTTAGTAATGTTTGTAGATGGGAATCAGGTGAGTTGGTATATTGGTACAGTATTTAGCATTGTACTGTACATGCATTGGGATTAGTTTTTTATCCTCCTCCGCCTTTTTTTAGTTGACCACTTTTTGTCAAATTTTTGTTTTGTCACCACACTTTTGTTTTGTCACCACATGTGTGACACTGGATTGGATTACACAGTCCAGAGGTTGAATCATCTGTATCATTGAGCATATCTAGACAAGGTTTAAGTGCTATGCACATTAATGGTTTCTTCAATTAAATGGAGATGATCCGCTTTTCATCAGATTCTGGTTGCAGCGGTGTAGTGACCACATGTGACCCTGGTATGTGCTATGCATCATGCTTATTCTAGACTATCACATCACCTCCTGTAGGTATCCCCTTTTTCCAACAAGCCTCTTCCTCTAAGGGGAACCGCCCACATCACATCCATGATATTAATGCATAGTCTTGTCCATTTCTGATTGTGCTATGTGTATAAAATAAAGCTTTGTTATACCATTCTAACCGTGTCAGTGTGTTTTCAGTGGTTAGGGTTATGGGACATCCACATACATCATAAGTTACATTCCTATAGATGTAAACTAATGAGCCCTAGTTACTATGCAATATATTTATACATGACATAATAATAATAATAATAATACCATTAGATAGCATATAATAAAATATATGATATATTATAATAATATTAATAATAATAATAATAATAATAATAATAATAATAATAATAATAATAATAATAATAATAAAGGGTTAATAAACATGCAAAGTCCAATTTTTAATATTGTGGAGTATCAACATTCCCCTTAGGGCCTGAAAACAATATGACAGGTGATAATTTGATTGATTGATAGCAAAACACTTCATGGGATGTCATCAAATGGGGATGTCTACCAGCAATGGTGTGGGACTCTCCAGGATGGGCGTAGCGGAGATTACCCCTGATGGAGGTGAGTTGGCTGTGGCTACACGTGCCTCTGCACATCCTCCATGTGTGTTGGCGGCCCTTCCTGATGGGTTAGAATAGATTAGTGTGGTTTATGTTTCCCTGGTCCCCTTCTGGATTGCTAAGTGGTGGTGGTGAGGGGGCTTGTGTACCTAAAAAAAACTGTGAGCTATACAATGTAGGGCCACTGTAGTGGGCAGGTCATTGCAGAGAGGTCAGACAAATCACAGTCACCTAGAGAAGGAACTGGCAACCCACACTGGTATCGTTGGCATGCAAACCTTGTGGATACTAACAGACAGAGACATTATTAGGTGTGCTGCAGTTTATAGGGTCAGAGAGAGTAGGCATAACTGAGGGACTGATTTTTAGTGTCCACCTTAGAGCCTCTGTGAGTGTGAAAGGGTTAATATGACAGCCATTTGCATGTATTTGTGTTGCATTTTAATCAGGTAGTGTGTCTTTAATTGCTTTCAGCATGTGCCAGCAAGGCTATTCATAGTGGCATGTTCATGACCATTACAACCTATGAGGAAAATATAATATTATTTTTTGCTATCACATATATAGTGAGCATACGAGTTGTTGCTAACGCTTGCGGGCTAATTAAACAAGTATATTTAAATGACTTTACAAAAAAAAAAATGTAACTATTAAAATATGATTCATGTATAGTGATATGTGACACGCACATTTATGTGTATAGGCCCTACAACAAACTAATCTTAATCCAAACTAATTCAACAAATAATCCAAACTAATCAAACAACTATATTTAAATGACAGTAAAAAAAAAAAATTAACTATTAAAATGTGATTGATGTATAGTGACATGTCACACGCACATTTATGTG
Source organism: Discoglossus pictus (assembly GCA_027410445.1). Lineage (NCBI taxonomy): Eukaryota > Metazoa > Chordata > Amphibia > Anura > Alytidae > Discoglossus > Discoglossus pictus. Next base: position 7,901,376 of record CM050170.1, read on the forward strand.
TGTAGGCCCAAAAACTAAGTAATGTTAATTGAAACTAATTACAGAAATATATTTAAATGACATTAATTTATTGTAATTCAATATATCACCTAAAGATCAATCTTTCTCCTTTTTTTTACTACAGACTCTGCACCCAACAGCGTCACTCAAAAATTTGCACCGTGCATTGTGAACCACAATCCCTTTTAAACAACTCCAAGAAAGAAGAAGAGGTAAGATAGAAAAATACATTACATGCTGAAAAAGACCATGCTTTGCTAAATCAAAAAGAAAAAATATACAATTAACTATTTCACTTTCTTTTTCAAACAGACACTACAAGAAGACCGGCAGATTAAGAATGGCAGGAGGGGACCCTCTGTCATTCAACACTTCAATCAAGGTAAAGTATAACAAGTACAAAAAATAAAGGAACTATAAATGTTTAATGTCCGCCAATATAACAAATGCAGCAACAAAAAAGTGGTGAACACAAAATAGGATAATGTTAAAAATATAGCCAGAATATCCAAAATAGAAAAAACATTCATTTGCACTGTAGAAAAACATTAAAGCTTCATAAAAAATACTAATTAAGCAAATCAAGTATGCAACATATGGTAGACACAAAACAGGATTGTACCAAAAATCACACAAACAAATAGCAAAGTAAATTAATGTTCTTCTTTAATGTTTAAGAACCTATAAGCCTTAGAAAGAAGCCTAAATAAGCATACCAAAAGTGGTGGGCACAAAACAGGATTTTACCAAAACGCACACAAACACATAGCAAACTAAATTAATATTCTTCTTTAATGTTTAAGAACCTATAAGCCTTACAAATAAGCCTAAATAAGCATACAAAAAGTGGTGGGCACAAAACAGGATAATGCTAAAAACATTGCAATCATATCCAAAATAGCAAAAAAATTCAATTTCACTGTACAAAAACATTTCACCTTCATAAAAAAAGACTTATTAAGCAAATAAAGTATGCAACATATGGTAGACACAAAATAGGATTATACCAAAAATCCCACAAACACATACCAAAGTAAATTAATATTCTTCTTTACTGTTTAAGAAGCTATAAAGCTTACAAAGAAGCCTAAATTAGCATAGCAAAAGTGGTAGACACAAAACAGGATAATGCTAAAACCATTGCGATCATATCCAAAATAAGAAAAACTGTTATTCAACAATACAAAGAAACTACAGCTACAATGAACTACAAGCACATATGAACAAACTGTTGATAATATAAAAATTAAAAAACAAACTTAACATCTCAAACTAAACTATTTATACATTATTTGCTTTTACAGATTAATATGGCTACTAACGAGAGCAAACACGAAAAGATAACACGGCAAGCTAGAGAACGACAATGGAGATGGGCCAACCAGCAGACACCAGAGGAGAAAGAAATTCGACGAGAAAAGAACGCAAAAGAATTGCAAGCAAAAGACTATCAGCTGCAAAAATTCAAGATACACCAAAAAAAGATAATAAGCAAACAAACGATTTAGAAACGGTTCCTGAAATATCAAATACGTATATTAATAATTAAACAACTTTCCAAACATACACATCTCTTTGCCGTCATTTTTTGACGGGCAAGTCGCTAGTCTTATATAATATGGACTGAAATGTCACCTTATCATTTAGATTGATCCCTACATTTGCTTTTCCTTCCTGGATTTCCCAGTGTACATTGCATATGTGAATACTTTAGGCTGGACAAGCTCTTGAGATGCCACCTCATCCCATCTAATAAAGCACCAACATTACAGCTCCATCTCATTATACCCCCACATTGTATTTCTTCTTTCCCTCCCATCAAACCAACCTTATCCCATACACCACTATACTACTTAATATAATCTTCAATACATATCATCAGTTAAGTTTCCCCCATTTTCTGACCACATCTTATTAAGTCACACTTCAGTTTTCCCTACATTCCAATCAAATCACCCAAATTATATTCAAATTTTATTAAATGTCCTCCATTACAGTTGACTACATACTTAATCTCCAACCTTGGCAAATCAACCGAGTTCCACTCAACATCACTTATGGGTAATTTTTGGTATGAATGTCATATGTTGCTTACCTGTATCTAGATGATATGATTAGAAGTCTTAGACAAGAGAGTGACAAATCCATAATGGACAGTGATAGAGTCAGTAGGCTGTAGGCACTGGAGTTGTCCATCTCTTATAGGCAGTAATTATGAGTCTATTGGACACAGTTGACAAATTGTAAATGGTCCAATTTTTAAACTGATACATTTTTTGGGCCTTTAAATCTTTTAGTACAAGGTAAGAAGTTCTAAAGTGTAGTTGTAGCTTCAGGAAAGTCATGAAGGCAGTAACAAGAGAGGTGGAAAAGCATTGGTCATACAAAGGAGGATTCTGAGAGTATTTGGAGATGATGGCAGCCAAGATATTAAACTTTATTGTGAGACCAGATGAAGCCAGAAGAATAAGAGACAGAAGGTGCTGTAGATAATGATCGTTGAGTGAGGAAAAGCCTTCAATGTGATCTGTAGTGGAAAAAGACGAGGACAACAAGGAGCCTCCAATGTTAACTGCTAAGTTGGGTGCACATTTATAATGCATAACATATTACATGCTACTGACATACAAGAAAATATTTTTGTTCATGTAATTAACATTAAGCTATTGGTATCAATATTGAGTTGATTCCCTTATCCTTTATAACTGGTGTGGTTATTAAGACTAGTTACCCAAGGTGATCTACACTTGGGATTATTCCCTTGGGAGACACTAAGGGATACAGGAGATTACCATACCCCAAATAGCTAGACACTTCCAGGGGTATAAGCAGAGTTCCAGTGGAAAATAATCCTAACAAACTCCGGAGAATAATTCCTGCAACAGAAAGGAGGATCTGGAACCCCAAGGAGAATCTAAGAATGGGATTTCTCGTAACGCATCATCTATACCTCATGTTGTGGGTCTTTAAATGTGAGTGTTCTGATGTTATATTCATATTTTGTTTGAAGATTAGCATTTATCTGCACTAGGAGGTGGTGCGCCCCCACCCCCATTCTGTTTTCCTATTTCATACTTTGAAGAACACAACATGGACAGTGTTATGTGAGAACGAGCAAACCTCCATTACATTGTTTTTTCGTCCCAGTCTGCAAAAGTGGACGAATCCGTATTGATCCCACAAGTGCAGAACTGATTCCCATTCTTCACCATTAGGATCAAGTATGAGACTGATACCCTTTTGATATATTACCCTATGAAAGTGAGATATGACACATATTACCATCTTTCATCCCACTGAGGAACCCTCGTCTTTCTTACCATTAATGATTTATGACTGATTTGTTATAATATAGACTTGCCAGTGCTACAACATTAGTATATACACCTAAGATTGGGAATATGGATTTGTTTACTGATTTTTACACTTACCCATTATCATAAAGAAAGAAGACTTAGTGTTACATGCAATTAATATTAATTATAAAAGTTTTATGTTTAAATTAGATTTTTTTATTTTTTTTAACTCTATATAATTTTCATTAATTTCAAGAAGGAAAACACCTTTTCCATATCCTTTTTCACTGTCTATCTTTATGTGAATTTAAATCTGGTGTCTACAACATCTTAGTTGCCGTCTAAGTGCTGACTTCACTTCATTATTTTTCAGGCTGTAAATTAGAGGATTTAGTACAGGGACGGCAACTGTGTTAATTAGAGAAAACATTTTTGTAAACGCCATATTTCCCATTGAGGGTGGTCTCAGGTATAAACAGAAAAGAGTTATGTAAAGAAGAACAACGACAGTGAGGTGTGAGGAGCATGTGTAGAAGGCTTTCTGTCTCCCAGTACTGGAATGGATCTTCAGGATGGTGGTAATAATGAAAATATAGGAGCACAAAGTTAGAAAAAATGGAGAGAAACCTAATAGCAGTACTTCCATAACAATTACTATCTCCAGTGTAGTTGTATCATTGCATGTGATCTTCATAAGAGGGACAAGGTCACAGTAGAAGTGGTTGATGATGTTGGATCTAAAGCAGGTGTAACTGGACAATATGACAAGATGAGGTGTGACGACTACAAAACCAAGCAACCAACAGACAATGGCCAAAGCAACACAGACTGGAGTGCTCATGATCATTAAATAGTGTAATGGTTTACATATGGCCACATATCGGTCATAACTCATGGCCGTAAGGATAAACAACTCATCGGTAGTGAATGATAAAAACATAAACACCTGAGTCATGCAGGCAAAGAACGAAATGGTGTTATCTCCTGATATGTAGGAAGAGAAGATCTTATGTAGACTGATGGTGGTGGAGGACATGTCTATGAATGACAAGTTCCCCAAGAAGAAGTACATGGGAGTGTGCAGATGAGGATCCAGGGACACAAGTAGAAGAATGGTCATGTTACCACCAAGTGTGAGGAGATAAATGAGAAGTATTACAAGGAATTTTGGAGTCTGAAGATCTGAATTGTCTGTAATCCCTATCAGTATGAAGTTTAGGACCTCCGTCTGGTTTACTTTCTCCATATCTTTGTGAGGCTAAATAATGAGAAACAAGTTAAAACATTATTATGGTCTACAAAACAATATTTATTTTCAAAAGACTTCATGACCTGAATATGTATAAGTTATGGTACAGAAGTGAGTGGTCAGATGGGAGAGAATCCTGTAAATATATCAGAGGATTTAATAAAGTTCAGGAGGGAGGGAAGTGTCTTCCAGAAAAAGAGGACATGATTTGACGTTATAAGGTGGAGGATTCAAGGGCAACATGGAAACTACACTGTTACAGGAAAGGAAGTAGATAAGTATAATATACTATGAGTAGAAGTGTTACGGATAAACCCAAGAGAGAAGATCCAACATACCTGATTATTACTGAGGACAAGGTTTTTAGGAAGATAAAATAGGCAGACATTTAGTAAATAATTATTTAACAGTATTCCTTTAATTAAACAGACCACGACGCAAAAATAAGAAAAAGTTATTAAAATTAAAATAATACTAGTGTACTTCACCCCTATCAGAGCAAATAATATTATTCTGATCTAATCCTGCACATCTATGTACCCAGATATAGTGACCAATGATTGCTAATTTCTAGTGTGGACGTTCATAATATGGGAAAGAAAGGTTTACACAAATTAACTGTATAGACCTATATAATAATTGTGAACCACCTAGTAGATGAAGAGAGACACAATTTCCAAGCAGGTAGAAAAAATTGAAATTACAAGGGGAATTATGTATAAAAGCAATCCTCAGCTATGCACATGCAAATCATCGGAAATGCTTAAAGTAACACAATTATTAAAAATGCATATAAATGCTATTAAAAAAAAAGTACAATCACAGTATACACTTGGGCATGGATATTAGGGATTCCTTGAAAGGATTCCTAGGTATATTCTTAATGGATTTAAATATAATAAAATATATAAAACGCTATGATTTTGAATGGTAAAAGAAGAAAATGGGGGTTGTACAACTCCCCTCTTACCTACAGCACCTCGCACAAGGTACCGAATAGGTGTTTGTGCCTTAATAGGCCACTGGCTTCATTATCCACCTGTCAATTGCGTTGTCAAAAAATCCAACATATGTATATAGAGCTGATTTAAAGATCAGCTTAGAGGTATATCTTTAAAGCTTCCAAATAAGCCAAAATTCCATCCCAGTGAGAGTGACTGTGATTTCATTTGCCAACCGGTTTCACCATAGCATGGCTTCTTCAGGACAATTATTATATAGGTCTATACAGTTAATTTGTGTAAACCTTTCTTTCCCATATTATGAACGTCCACACTAGAAATTAGCAATACTGGTCACTATTTCTAGGTACATAGATGTGCAGGATTAGATCAGAGTAATATTATTTGCTCTGATAGGGGTGAAGTACACTAGTATTATTTTAATTTTAATAATTTTTTCTTATTTTTGAGTCGTGGTCTGTTTAATTAAAGAAATACTGTTAAATAATTATTATCAATTTTTGTGCTTCAATGCACTTAGTAAAGTCCTTTGTTGTGACTTAAGACTTTTAGTAAACACATACTAGTGTATTTTAATTAGGTCAATGCAGTTGCCTATTATATTAAAGGACCAATTACGTCATTAAAACTGCTCTGTCCCATCATGTAGAGAAGATAAAACAACGGCAGTAACTTAAAATATAAAAAATAAATCCCATCTTGTTTTAACTGATGATATAGAACAGCATTGATGGGTCTCAGGTCCCTTTATATCCTGATTCAGAAGATACATGGGGCCTCATTCTATTATCAGCCGCAGCCGTTGCGGGGCCGCAAGGACCGGCCGCAAGCTATTCGGCTATTCTATTCCCTTACGGCCGGAGGCTCCGGCAGGCTTGCGGCCGGTGCCTTGCTATCTCTTGCGGCCGCTCGCGCCGGAGGAAAGCCTTTGATCTAAAACGGCCGCAAGAGATTTGCAATTCAATTGCTCCGGGAAACCTCTCTGCAAGGCTAAAAACGAGCCGCAGTTACTTGCAGGAAAAAGGTCTCGCTAGCAACAATTAAGCACATAAAATAGCTCAAATAAAGCCATCCTGCACTTTGAGAAGACTATAAAGGGATTTTAGGTGTTAGAAAAAATAGCACATAATTATCCTGTACTCAAATCCGTAAAATATTTAATTTTTAATATCCGTAAAATATCCATGTAAAAAGTCCAGAGTGCTTGGAGCACCTCAGACACACCCACGCCGCAGCCGGAAAATAAACAGTTAATTTGAACTCGGGTTTGGGCAGATGTGCAAGCTTGAGAGTGGGTTCCTTTTAATCCTCATGTCCCCCAATATGATCCCTAGCATTTACAGAGCTGTACAGTGCAGGCTTGAATTTATTTTTCAGTTTTTATATTTCACAGATTACGGCCGGTTCCAAGATATGCGGCCGGCCGTAAAAGGAGATCCTTGCGGGGCCGTATAATAGAATCGCGAGTTAACTGAACCCCCGCAAGGAATCGCAGCCTTACGGCCGATTTACGGCCGATAATAGAATGAGGCCCATGGAGAGTAAGCTTTAGCCTATCCATACGTGTATCTGATCTAGATCGTTACCAGTTACACTGCGGCATTACATGGTCTGGCAATGATCTGTAAGGAAGTGTAATGGTGGAAAAATGTACTCACGTCTTCAGATTGTTGCTGTATTTATTATTCTCTTACGTAGGTTGTAGTAGGTGATACATTTTAGAGGGTCCGCCGAGTTACAGAGCTTCTGAAACACTAATGGTTTCCTATTTCTTTTTCTTCATTATCATAGAAAGTGGTATCAACTTCTACTTACATCAGGCGTCTTGTAAGGATTTAGAACAAAGGAGTATGAAAATGTCCAGGTGCAAAAATGTATCAACGTAGAATAATTTCATTAGAAAAAAATAGTCTCATCCACAGGTACCAGCATTTTATAGCTCTCTATCTATGGTAAGACTGGAGGTTTCATCATTTGGAATCATCTCTAGAGGGTCAAAAGCCCATAGGCTTCATTATATTTTTTCAGACATAGACATGTCCCAGTTGGTACAAAAACCAAGAGATGACATTAGTTCATTGGAAACAAGTCCATGGAGGCTAACAGACCAACCAGTCCATGATTTTAACTAATTTGGCTCAACTCCTAAACAATCACATATATAGTTGTGAGCGTACGAGTTGTTGCTAATGCTGCGGGCTCGCGTAGCGAGCCCGCGGCCCTCGCGAAGCGAGGGCACTGTGCCAGGTTCTCAGTTGCTGGCATGGAGCGCCGAAGGCGCTCCTTGCCAGCAACTGAGGACCCTCGCGAAGCGAGGGCCTCAGTTGCTGGCTTGGAGCGCCGCAGGCGCTCCATGCCAGCACCTGAGGACCTCGCAAAGCGAGGTCTTCAGTTGCAGCAACTGCGACCCTTGCAAAAAAAAGTTTAAGTCGCAACACATTACGACACTCGCAAACAACATACGACACACGTTCACACACATTACGACACTCGCAAACAACATACGACACACGTTCACACACATTACGGCCTCGCAACACTCGGACGCAACTCGCGAACATTACAAAATTACAAACACAATACATACACACAGCACATACATAAAAACCTTACCTACACAAACAGGAAGCACCCAGGACCTCAAAAATGCAACTTACAACTTAATTGCACTCAAAATAAAAGAGTTTAGACAATAAATAGTTTGTTAAGCGACACAAAAAATGGCCGACGAATAAAACGAAAACGAGGCTACACACGCAAACACCATACGAGACACGTTACCACACATTACGACTTCGCAAACATCGGACGCAACACGCCGACATACAAACATTTCAAACTTAACAAAGACACACAACAAACACATAAAAAGCTTACCTACAGCAAGAGGAACCAGCCAGCACCTCAAAAAAACAAGTTACACCTACATTTAAATCAAAATAAAACACTTTAGACACTAATACCATCGCTAAGCGAGAGAAAAAATTGCCGACGAACAAAACGAAAACGAGGCTTCAGACGTAACTATACTACACTTACTCGCAATAATGAAACACATACTATGCGGAACGTATCACAATCATATTAAACACCATTTTGAACAGTAATACGCAGAAAATGGCGGATGGAACGCAAATTGTAAGCTGGAACGCAAATAGCGCATGCGTATTGCGTTCTACCGGTCTCACTTTCCAGAACTTTCTACAAGTTTATAAATACTGCCTATTTCAAACAAAAAAATACATTTCTCCTCAGGTGATCAACGGAGTGACTTCTGAGATAACTGCTGCTTTTACTTGAGAAGACAATTCTTTACTAATTTACTACTTTGCATTGTGCAAATTACAACTGAGAGGTAAGCTATAATATATTACATTTTATTATCAGGACAGGTCAAACAAATAAAAAAATAAACTAGGATTTATGTAGTCATCATGTATGGCACATTTATGTGTATAGGCTCACAAAAAAAATACGGTTCATTTAACAAAACAACAAAAAAACATAATTCAATATTAAACAGAGGTTTATGTATAGTGACATCTGACACGCACATATATGTCTATAATGTATAGTGACATCTGACACGCACATTTCTGTGTATTGCCCCATCATAGTGACATGTGACACGGACATATATGTGTATAATGTATAGTGACATGTGACACGCACATTTCTGTGTATTGCCCCTTCATAGTGACATGTGACACGGACATATATGTGTATAATGTATAGTGACATGTGACACGCACATTTATGTGTATTGCCAATGCAACAAAATTAGCTTACAACAAAATCAGTAAACAACTACATTTAAATGACATTATATGTCATGTATACTGATATGTCACACGCACATATATGTATATCATCTATACTTACATCTCACACACAGACATTTATGTGTGTTGGAAAAAAAAAATATAAGGTTAATTTAACCATTTAAATTTGACTCATGTATACTGATATGTCACACGTACACAAAATAATTACATTAAACTATGGAATGTGCTTCATGTATGTGACATATGTGTGTAGCCCCCAAAAAATAAAAAGGTTAATTGAAAAAAATTACACAACTATATTTAAATTACATTCCTTTACTGCAATTCAATAGATCATATAAAGCTGAATCTTTTTATTTCTTTGAATATTCAAACAAACTCTGCATCAACAGCGTCTCTCAACAATTTGCACCGTGCACTGTGAAGCACAATCCCTTTTAAAGAACACCAACAAAGAAGAAGAGGTAAGATTCAACAAGACATTACATGCTCAAAAGGCCATGCTTTGCTAGATGAAAAATTATAAATATACAAATAACTATTTCACTTTCTTTTTCAAACAGACACTACAAGAAGACCGGCGGATTAAGATTGGCAGGAGGGGACCGTCTGTCATTCCAAACTTCAATCAAGGTAAAGTATTAAGTATAAACAAGAAATAACCATGAGCCTTATTCAATTGCGACTTCCTCAATTGAATAGGGCTCTATATAAGCACATAACATATTTTTTATACAGAAATTTTTAGTTACTGATTTTCTAACCACAATCAAGGTTTTCAATAACTAAAAACTTTGCTCAATAAATATGTTATGTGATTATATAGAGCCCTCTTCAATTGGCAAAATTGCTATTCAATGAGGACCTATATATCTTTAATGGCCAAGGGCCTCACTCAAATGTGATTTGCCCATTTCAATAGGGCTCTATATAAGCACAGAGCATATTTTTTAAAGGAAATTTTTCTTTTGTGAACACGTTGCTTTTGGATACAAGTTCACTAAATACAACATTCCCTAAAAAAATATGCTCTGTGCTGATATTGAGCTCTATTCCATTGGACAAAACACAATTGAATGAGAAGCTCACAATATAACAAATGCAGTAACCAAAGGCCCTCATTCAATTGCTATTTTGGACAATTAAATATGGCTATAAATAAGAACTTTTAGGCCCTTATTCTATTTTAACAAATATATGTGATGTGCTTATTTACAACCCTATTCAAATTTCTACATTGCAATTCAATTACGGCCTTAGAGTACTATTACATTGTAAAAAATGCAATTGAATGAGGGCCAAACTATGCAACATATGGTACACACAAAGGCCCTCATTCAATTGCAATTTGCCCAATTGAATAGGGCTCTAAATAACAACATAACAATTTCTTTAAAATACATTTTTAGTTACTAAAAAAATATCAAAAATAAAGTTTTTCAATGACTAAAAACTTATTTGAAAAAATATGCTATGTGCTTATTTAGGGCACGATTCAATTAGCCAAATCGCAATTGAATGAGAAACAAACTGCTACACACAAAACAGAATTTCTTATTCAATGTTTAACAACCTATAAGCCTTACAAAGAAGCAAAAATAAGAATAACAAAAGTGTTGTGCACCTAATAGCATTGTACAAAAAATCACACAAACTCATAGCAAACTACATTAACATTCTTCTTTAATGTTTAACAACCTATAACCTGTACAATCAAGAAGAAATAAGTTTTGCACAAGTGCTGCGCACCAAACAGGATTGTCAAAAACTAACACAAACACATAGCAAATTACATTAATTATATTATTTCATGTTTCACTAACTATAACCATCCCAATAAAGGTTAAATAACTATACCACAAGTGGTGTGCACAAAACAGGATTGTACAAAAAATAACATAAACACATCTTATTTAATATATCACAACCCACAAGCCTTACTAAGAACCTTCAATAAGAATAACAAAAGTTGTCGGATTGTACAGAAAGTAAAAAAAAACTAAGATAGAAAAAAATAACCATAACTCATACAATACAGTCAAATTAATACATTTTTAAATTATTTAAAAGACATTGCACTCAAACAACATTTTCTATTTTATATTACAACAGATACTGCGTGAAGACAATCGGACGAGGACTTTTTCCACAGGACCGGACCATCGGACGAGGACTCGGACCAGACCAGCAGACGAGGAATTTCAACACAGGACCAGACCAGCAGACGAGGAATTTCAACACAGGACCAGACCATCGGACGAGGACTTTCACCAACGGACCACAACATCGGACGAGGGATATCGCCACAGGACCACAACATCGGACGAGGGCTATCGCCACAGGACCACACCATCGGACGAGGACTTCCAACAGAGGACCACACCATTGGACAACGATTTTGAACCGAGGACCAACAAACATTCGGATTTAAATCACACTTCAACCAAGGTAAAGTATAATAAGTACTAAAGTATAAAACTAAAGAAACTGCTTTCAGTTGCATCCGTGTCAACAGAAAAATAAAATAATTAATTTACTATCTCCCTTATTTTATTTAAATTGCTACTATGCAATACATAGCTCAATAACCACATCACTTTTTTTTTTAGCAAAGAAGTTTTGCAGTGGTAAATATCTATCCACAAACAACGTTTTTAATAAATAAAACCATTATTTTACAAAAATATGTTACATGCTTATTTACAGCAGTATTCCATTGGCCAAATTCTTAGCCAGTGAGGACAGGAATTATAAATTTAACTAAATATAAATGATACATTAATGATTTGCCTTTTATTTCACCAATTGTGCACAAGAATCTTTTACAGGAATTACAAATTTAAATATACACAATTACATTTCTTTTTTTTCCTTTACAGATTAATATGGCTGATAACGAGACCAAAGAAGAGAAGAAAAGACGTCAAACTAGAGAAAGACAAGAGAGATGGGCCGCCCAGCAGACACCGGAGGAGAAAGAAATTCGACGAGAAAAAGAACGCAAAAGACTTGCAAATAAAAGAATATCAGCTGCAAAAATGAAAGATACAACCAAAAAAAATAAAAAAATAATAAAGCATTTACAAACTGTTCCTAAAACATCAGATGACATTTTACAACATACCAGTCAAGACAGACCAAAAAAAGCAACTACAAAAACAAAGCATTTACAAACTCTTACTAAAAACTTACAGGACATTTCAACCAAACAAGTCCAACATATACCAAGAAAATCTACGAAAAAAACTAAACATTTAGAACCTGTTGTTGAAACATTTCATGACTTTTCATCTGATGAATATGAAAGTCAACATCCAATATGCTTTGCAAATTGTCCTTTACTGAAGTCTTTAGCAGTAGAGGTTCATAGTTGTGGAGACATGACTACTCAATGTCAATTTTGTGAGGCTTATTATTTTAAACAGGAGAGACCCAGAGATGGACAATTTATTAGTTGTTGTCAAAAAGGAAAGTTCAAACTTCCACAAAGGAAACAATTTCCAACCTATTTACTAAATATTATGACTGAACCTACTTTTCCAAATTACAAAAATTTTAAGACAAACATAAGATCCTACAATAGTGCCATATCATTTGCATCTATGGGGGCAACATTGGCTGCTAATGTACCAGGACATGGTCCTTACTGTTTTAAAGTACAAGGACAAATTTATCATCGGACTTCACATTTACATCCAGAGGAATGAGAACAAAGAAAATTCGCTCAACTATATGTCCTAGATACAATGGAAGCTGTTGACCAACGTATGCAGATGGAAGAAAATAAAAAATGCTTACCCAGTGTTTTTATAGAGCTAAATAACATTATGGACAACAATCCCTACATTAAAGCTTACAAAAAATTGGCAGAAGTAGAAAATGAACAACTACTTCATGCACAAAGACATCAATTACCCATGCCAAAGGTTAATATGGTGCTTAAAAGAGACAGACATAGTGATAAACGTCGTTATAACTTGCCAACATCAAATGAGGTTGCAATGGTCTTTCAGAATGATGAAGGAGAACCACCATTTCAAAGAGACATTAGAGTATATCCCAGAAATGAGGACCAACCATTTATTAATATTAATATCTTAAGTCCAAATTTAGATCCAATGACATATCCCATCTTTTTCCCACACGGAGAAGCAGGTTGGCAACCAAAATTAACCCTTCCCAGTTACCCAAATGCTAAAGCCAGAATCCGAAATAATGTTTCTATGCTTGAATTTAAAGTTGCTCAAATTGCCATTAGAGATGAATTTAATCCAATTTTATGTGGTGGGAAACTAACACAACAATGGATTATTGATTCATATTTGCAAGTTGAGGCAAATAATTTAAACTTTATAAAATATCAACAAGATAAACTACGTGTAGAACAATATTGTGGACTCATGGACTATGTTGCTGACGTGGCTACAAGCAGAGACATGACAGCTGGCAAAGCCATCATTTTACCATCTTCCTTTCAAGGATCTCCTCGAAATATGAGAGAAAGATACAATGATGCTATGGCTATTGTGACAAAATTTGGAAAACCAGATTTATTTGTGACATTTACATGTAATCCACAATGGCCAGAAATTAATCAAAATCTACTTCTTGGACAAAGTGCTTCAGATCGACCAGATTTAGTAGCCAGAGTTTTTATGATAAAATTAAATGAATTAATACGTGACTTCACTATAAATCAGTTATTTGGCAAATGTCTTGCTTATGTATATACCATTGAATTTCAAAAAAGAGGGCTTCCACATGCACATCTTCTCATAATACTTCAAGAGAAAGATAAATTAGATACTTCGGACAAAGTGGATGCAGTCATAGTTGCTGAACTACCAGATCCAGAACTATATGGTAGACTATATGAGATTGTTACTCATCGCATGATTCATGGACCCTGTGGAGACCTTAATCCACAATCACCATGTATGGAAAATAATCAATGTTCAAAAGATTTTCCAAAAGATTATAGAGACAAAACATATGCAAATTGTGATGGATATCCACTTTATAAAAGAAGAGAAGGAGATAGTGCCATTATTCGTGGAAGAAAAGTGGACAATAGATATGTAGTACCCTACAATCCACATTTACTCATGAAGTACAACGCCCACATCAACGTAGAAGCCTGCACTTCCATCAAATCCATTAAATATGTCTACAAATATATTTACAAAGGTTACGATGCAGCTACTGTCATCGTCAAAAGTGCAGACAACCCTGAAAGTAGTGAGTTAGTACATGATGAACTTGCATCTCATGTAGATGCTCGCTATGTTAGTGCGCCAGAAGCTATGTGGCGGCTTTTAAAATTTGAAATGCATGATAGATCACATGCAGTATATAGGTTAGCAGTACATTTGCCACAACGACATTTAGTCTATTTCCATGCTGGAAATGAAATGAATGCATTGGCCCAAAGTGAAGATCGTCACACTACACTAACTGCATGGTTTGCATTAAATTCAACTGATGCTCAAGCAACACAATACTTATATATTGAAATTCCATATCACTATGTTTTTGTGAATGGATTATGGAGAGCAAGAAAAACCAGAGGCAATAAAATAATTCCACGAATTTACACAGTCAGTCCAAGAGATGTTGAATGATTTTGCTTACGGATATTACTTTTAAATGTTCCAGGAGCACAAAGTTTTGAACAATTAAGAACTGTTAATGACATTGTATATGAATCCTTCCATTTAGCTGCAAGAAATAGAAACTTACTCGCTGATGATACAGAGTGGGAAAGATGTTTAGAAGAAGCAGCACAATGTCAAATGCCACGACAGATGAGAGAACAATTTGCTTTTATTTGTATCTTCTCAAATGCTCCAAATGCATTAGCTTTGTGGGAGACTTTTAAAAGTAATATGGCTGAAGACTTTATGCGACGATACAATGAACCCATTGCACACTTAAAAGCCTTAATGGAAATTCAAGAAGTCTTTTTAACTCATGGATTAAGTTGTGCAAGTTTTAATTTGCCTGATCCAGGTCTAATAGATGACATTAACTTTGAAGACTATGACATTCAACTACAAGCAGAAAGAACAGAAGAAAGACTTGCAACTTTAAATACACTACAATTGCAAGCATTTCATGCCATTAAAAATGCTATACATGATGACATGGTGACAGAGCGTTATTTCTATCTTGATGGACCTGGCGGATCAGGGAAAACATATTTGTACAATTTATTAATGAGTTCAGTACGAGCACAAGGACAAATAGCAATGGCGTTTGCCACTACTGGAATTGCTGCACTTTTATTAGAAGGTGGAAGAACTGTTCATAGTGGATTTAAACTGCCAGTGCCTATTTTGGAAAATTCAGTGTCAGATATTCGCATGACATCCTTACAAGCAAAGAAATTGAAGAAATGTAAATTAATTATAATAGATGAGGCCACAATGATGTCATGCTATGCCCTCCAATGTATTGACCGTTTGCTTCGTGAAGTCATGGATAATATTTTTCCATTTGGTGGAAAGGTCATTTTGTTGGGTGGCGATTTTAGACAAACATTACCTGTCGTTGTACATGGAAATCGAACAGACATTATTGAAACATGTATAAAGTCAAGTACAGTATGGAAACATTTTACCCATCTTCAACTGCAACAACATATGAGATCAGAAGGCCAAACTGATTTCAATGATTGGCTTATTAAAATTGGAGAAGGAAGAACAGAAAAAATACTACATTTACCTGACGACACTGTAGAGATCCCACCTCATATGATTTCTCAACAAGATATTATATCGGCTATATTTGAAGGCAGCATAAATAACGAAGAATATTCTGAGCTTGCCAACCAAGTTATACTGACGTGTAAAAATAAAGATGCATTAATACTCAATAATGAAATCTTAAAAAAAATTAATGCACCACAAAGAAATTATCACAGTGCTGATTCTGTACTTGCTGATGACAATGAAAGTCAGGCAAACTTTTCAACTGAATTCATTAACTCTTTAACTCCTTCTGGAATGCCACCACATATTTTGCAGCTAAAGAAAGTTGCAATTATCATGTTACTGCGAAATATGAACCCCAAAAAAGGCCTATGCAATGGCACAAGATTAATTGTTCAACAATTAAAGGACCATTTTATAGATGCTGAAATTTTAACTGGGACCCATAAAGGAGAGAGAGTTTTCATACCAAGAATAGATTTAGCACCAAGTGAAAGTAGTCTCCCTTTTATACTTCAAAGAAGACAATTTCCCATTATTATGGCATTTGCCATGACCATTAATAAATCACAAGGTCAAACTTTCAAATCTGTGGGTATTTACTTGGAAGAACCAGTTTTTGCACATGGTCAATTGTACGTTGCCTTGTCACGGTGCAAAAATCCACAGGCTATTAAAGTTTACATTGAAAACAATGAAAGTCAAGGTGATTTATTAGAAGATGGACGTATTTTTACTAAAAACATTGTCTACTATGAAGTACTATAACTTTGCAGGATACAAATTAAAGATGCCAAGATTTTTTAAAAGCATTGCAAAATACATAACAATTGGTTGTTTAATTCAGTCATAATTAATGGAAGTCATGTTTATGAATGATTCGCCTCACAAAATACTTGCCTTGCATTGTTAGTAAAAATTATGTTAAAATGTTAAGTCACTATGTTAATGTTTCTAATGTTACAAGTTTAAAAAATATATTTTCAAGTTATTTCATTCAACAGATTACAAAGTGGATGTTAAGAGGTCAAGCACCTTTTAAGTCACAATGTAAATATTGTCTGTTATCTTAAGATTACTAACTACATTAATGTTTATCGCCAGTTTATGTGCTCAGTAATGAATTACTTTAATTACGTACGTTTTAAGGAGAGTTTTACTGTATGCCTTCCTCTACATTCAATGTATATTCAAGTTAACAATTATTGTGATAGAAATTGCATGTTAATACTGATTAATTTAAAGGTCAATTGTTTTTACATTCAAATGTTAATACTTTTAATAAAAAATTAGGTTACAAAATGTATTCACTATGTTCCTGTTTATAATGTTCAAAATTATACCAATGTTTTGTCAACTTCTAAACTTACATAAAAAATAAAGTTCAAGTTTCAAAATATATACTTTGAAGGTTATTGCTTACATATATTTTAAACTTCATGTTAAAATTCGCAACGTTTCAAGAAGGCTTTTTACTTTTTGCTTTCCTATTCATTCAATGTATATTAAAGTTAACAATTCTTCAGATACAAATTACATTTTAAAAAACCATTACATCAACATTTTACAAAAATACACGTTCATATTAAAATACTTACAAGTGTCAAAAATATATGTTAATAACTAAACAACTTGACAAACATATACATCACATTGCCGTCATTTTTTGACGGGCAAGTCGCTAGTAATAATAATAATAATAATAATAAATTAACATATCAAAAGATGATATTAAATGATCCATTCTGAAACTTCCATAAATTATATTAAATGCAAACTTTAGTGCAAGGCAAAGTTTATTCATCCAGTTGGTAGTTGGTAGCTTCAGATTTCAGATGATGTTATTAGCATTGACGTTACAGTATTAGATATAAGGAAGAGTCATATACAGTACATTTCTGAAGAAGTCATGTAGCGGGTGAAACGTGTAGAGAGATGCTTTAATTTTTAGTTATCTGATTATTTTTTCCTTGATAGTCTTAGTTGTAGAGCTGACTTAACATCTTTGTTTTTCAAGCTGTAAATTAACGGGTTTAATACAGGGACGGCTGCTGTGTTAAAGAGAGAGAAGAGCTTATCAGACTCCAAACTATTCTCTGAAGTAGGCTTTAGATATTGACATATAAGGGTTATATAAAGTAGGGTAATGACCGTGAGGTGGGAGGAACATGTGTAGAAGGCTTTACGCCTACCGGTGCTGGAACGGATCTTTAAGATTGTAGTAATGATAAAAACATAAGGAACGAAGGTCAGAGAAAAACAAAACGATACGTGGAAAAGAACTGTAAGAAATAGAACAAGCTGCAGAAGAGTTGTGTCACTGCACGTAAGTTTCAAAAGAGGCAAAATGTCACATAAAAAGTGGTTAATTTCATTAGAATTGGTAAAAGAGAAGCTTGATATCAAAACAACGTGAGGAGCAATTTCTAAAAATCCCAGCATCCAGCAGATAGTGGCCAACAAGCTACAAAACCGATGGCTCATGACCATGTGATAACGTAAGGGGTTGCAAATGGCCACATATCGATCATAGCTCATGGCCGTCATGATCAACAACTCATTACAGATGAGGGTTCCAAAAATATAAGATTGTATCATGCAGCCCAAAAAGGAAATGGTCTTATCTCCTGAAATGTAGCTAATGAGGATCTTGTGTAGCGTGACAGTGGTGGATGTTATGTCTACGACGGACAGGTTACCCAGGAAGAAGTACATGGGAGTGTGAAGATGATGATCTAAGCAGACAAGTAAAAGAATGGTCACATTACCACCAAGAGTGAGGAGATAAATGAGCAGAACCAGGAGGAAGATCGGACCCTGGAGATCAAAAACATCTGAGATACCTTTGATTATAAAATAAGTTGCAGAGGTTTGGTTGGTAGGACACATACTGTATCTATGGATGTATTATGGTGTCTGAAAAAGAAGAAGATCACATGAGATATAACATTTCTATTTTACAGTGCATAATTCACAATGTCCTGTATTAGTGTTGCATTTTAACTGTATAGGACTGGATCCAATAACAATAACATAGAAATCAGTAGATAACATAGAAATCAGGCCTGGAGATCAAGAAAATCTGAGATACCCTTGACTATAAAATAAGTTACTGAGGTTTGTAGGACACATAACTATGAACGTATTATGGTGTCTCAAAGAGGAGAAGATGACATGAGATAATATAGTTCTATTTTATATGTGTATTACTTGCAATATCCTCCATTATTGTTAACAATACCACAATAACAATACCATAGGAATCAGGAAGAACATGTGACCCATCAATAACTGAGAACATCAGATGTAGACATTAATGTTTGTCCAGGTCTTGGCTTGAAACTCAGTAGGTCCCCCTGGTTCTCAGACTCACTTGTAGTTTAGGAATAATTTCACACATTTTAAGCATCCAATAAAGATACAAATTCATGATTAGAGAAAAATAATAATTTTGGAGAGTCTACTTGTTTATATAATATTCCCCCACTGGTGACCAACAGAGACTTCATATTCTAGTTTCTAACTAAAAATTAGCTTTGTGAGATTTTTAATTCCTATTATTTATTTATATAGCAAATATACTCAAATAAATAAAATAATATAAATAAAATAAATCAATAAAATAAAATGAATACATATGAATCAAATGAATAAATAAAATACAATCAATACATACAATTTAAAACAATATATATATATATATATATATATATATATATATATATATATATATATATATTTAAGTGCTTAGAAGATATTAGAATTTTAATATAATACATATATTGTTTTTTTAGCCCAAGACATTCTATGAAGTCACTGCAAAAAAATTATAATATATATAAAAATGAAAGGCCATAGTTATTGTGCAGAAGTTTAACTGGATACTACATCATCCATAGAGGTCAATCAATCTATTAATGTGGTGACGGCGCTACATAGTAATAATAATAATTGTTCAAGAACATACTGTAAGTGCCCAGTTTGGCCAATGGAAATGTTTTGATGTGGGTTTTGGTAAAAAACAAAATATTTGAAATATTTAGTTTAGCAGAAAATATGTTTCAATTGAATTTAATTGCTTTTATTTTTGTTATTGAATTAAAAATATTATGAATGTTGCATACTGTTACTCCCCTCTTTACTGGCCAAAAAAAATTAAAATCAATGGACATAAGAAAATGGGGTTTGTTATGATTATCCCTCTCTCTCTCTCTCTCTCTCTCTCTCTCTCTCTCTCTCTCTCTCTCTCTCTATCTCTCTCTCTCTGCTCTATCTTTCTTTCTCTCTCTCTACTTCTCCTCTCTCTCCTCTTTCTCTCCCTTCTCTCTATCTCTTTCTCTCTCCTTCTCCTCTCTCTGCTCTCCCTCTGTCTCTCTCTGTCCTTCTCCTCTCTCTCCTCTCACTCCTCTCTCTTTCCTTTCTCCCCCTGTCTCTTCTTTTTCTCTCTCTCCTTCTCCTCTCTCTCTTTCCCTCTCCCTCCCTCTCCCTTCTTCCCTCCCTCTCTCGCTACTTTTCCTCTCTCTCCTTCTCCTCTCTCTCTTTCCCTCTCCCTTCCTCTCCTTCTCCCCTGTCTCTATCTCTGTTGTGTACCTCTCTCTCTCCTTCTACTCTCTCTGTCTTTCTCCTCTCTCTCTCTCCTCCCCCCTCTCTCTCTCCTCTTCTTCCCATCTCTCTCCATTTTCTCTATTTTTCCTCTCTCTCTCCCTCCTCTCTTTCTCTTTCTCCCCCTCTAACTCTATCTTTCCCTCTCTCTCTCTATCTTTCTCTCCCAGTCTCTTTCTCCTTCTCTATATCCCTCTCCCTATCTCTCTCCCTCCCCTCCCTCTATCTCCCTCTATCCCCTCTCATCAGTCTTTGTATTTCCCTATTGATTATTTATCTCCTCTTTCCCTCCCCCTCTCCTTTCCCTTTGTCTCTCTCTCTCTCTCTCTCTCTCCTTTCTCTCTCTCTCGCTCTCCTTTTCCTCTCCCTCCTTCTCCTCTCCCTCTTTCCCTCTCTCTCCCCCCTCCTTCCCTCCCTCTCTCTCTGTTGTGTACCTCCATCTACCTCTCTCTCTCTCCGTCTCTCCCTATCTCTCTTTCCTTCTCCTCCCTTTGTCTCTCTACTCTTTCTCTCTCCTCTCCCTCGCTCTATCTCCTCTCTCTCTCCCTCTCTCTCTCTCCCTCTCTCTATTTCTCTCCCTCTCCTCTTTCCCTCTCTCTCTTTCTCCTGTCTCTCTCGCACCCCTCAATCTCCCTCTCTCTACCTCTCTCTCTCTCTTTCTCCTCCTCTCTCTCACCTCTCTCTCCCTCCCCTCTTTCTCTTTCTCCTCCTCTAACTCAATCTTTCCCTCTCTCTCTCTTTCTTTCCCCCTACTCTTTCTCCTTCTCTATATTCCTCTCCCTTTCCCTATCTCTCTCCCTCCCCTCGCTCTCTCTCCCTCTATCACCCTCACTCCCCCTCTCTGTCTTTCCCTATTTATTCTCTCACTTCTCTTTCTCCCCCCTCTCTCCCCTCTCTTGCCCTCCCCGTCTCTCTCCCTTTCCCTCTCTCTACCCTCCTCACTCTTTTCCTCTCTCCATCTCTCTCTTCATATATCTCTCTCTTTCTCTCCCCCTTCTCTTTCTCCTTCTCTATATCCCTCTCCCTTTCCCTATCTCTCTCCATCCCCTTGCTCTCTCTCCCTCTATCCCCCTCACTCCCCCTCTCTGTCTTTCCCTATTTCTTCTCTCTATCTACTCTTTCTCCCCCCTCTCTCCCCTCTCTTGCCCTCCCCCTCTCTCTCCCATTCCCTCTTTCTCTACCCTCCTCACTCTCTTCCTCTCTCCATATCTCTTTTTATATCTCTCTCTCCCTCTCTTTTTACATCTGACTGAAACATAGAAAGAATAGGAATGGATGAGAGAAGAATGTAAAGAGAGGGGAAAAAAATATTATTTTTTCACAATATTTAATAATATTCTTTAGAAAATACACAAATGACAGCAATCAGTCATCCCCCCCCCCCAGATCTCTTTCCTGTACCAGTATGGGCTGTCTCCAATGATAGATGACTGCGTGTCCTCACACATACATTAGATATGTTTAAATAGCTTCTTAAAGTGACCCCCCTCCTAAGCCGAAACCAGAGACGTGATGTAGATCATATATAGTATAAAGCAGTTTAGTTCTCTCCTACCTTCTCTTGTATGTGTAACATTGGCTGCAATCTACACCAGGCTGAGGGTTTTATAAGCTCATGGTCGTCTTGAGACTATGTCTTGGGGGAGTCGGAAAGCTCAGCTCGTCTAATTTGAGATGTTTGCTTTGTTTACATTGAATGAAAAAATCAGATACACCGTTAATTAGCAATTAACTAATATATTGAGTAGGTAGATAGATAAATAGATAGAGAAATGTGTCAAAATATTTATTTGCAGACACATTACATTT
Source organism: Discoglossus pictus (assembly GCA_027410445.1). Classification (NCBI taxonomy): domain Eukaryota; kingdom Metazoa; phylum Chordata; class Amphibia; order Anura; family Alytidae; genus Discoglossus; species Discoglossus pictus. The sequence continues at coordinate 7,923,789 of CM050170.1, forward strand.
TGTAAAATTCCTTGAAAGAAAATCAACTTCTCCAGGGTGTTTCTCAAAAGTGTCTAATGCCTAATGGAAAATTAAGTTTGAATAAGCAAATAATAATAATTATTGCAGGAGTCATTATTCATAGGGCTGAAGCCGGTGGTCATTAGTAAGGGTTTTGGTCACTGCCAAAGGCAGAGAAAGGTTATAATCAAGGATACTTGTGGTCACTGCCCAAGATCAAGGAAGGTGGTAAATAATTATAGTTGTGGTCACTGTCCAAGGCAGAGAAAGGTTATAATCACAGATACTTGTGGTCACTGCCCAAGGTCACGGAAGGCGGTAAATAATAATAGTTGTGGTCACTGCCCAAGGTAGACAAGGTATATAACCAAGGATACTTGTGGTCACTGCCCAAGATCAAGGAATGTGCTAAATAATGATAGTTGTAGTCAATGCCCAGGACAGAGAAAGTTTATAATCAAGAATACTTGTGGTCACTGCCCAAGATCAAGGAAGGTGGTGAATAATAATAGCTGTGATCACTGCCCAAGGTAGAGAAAGGTTATAATCAAGGGTAATTGTGGTCATTGCCCAACATCAAGGAATGTGCTCAATAATGATACTTGTGGTCACTGTCCAAAATCAAGGAAGTTGGTAATTCATGATTGTTGTGGTCACTGCCCAGAGTAGAGAAAGGTGATAATCACAGATACTTTTTGTCACTGTCCAAGATCAAGGAAGGGGGTAAATAATTATAGTTGTGGTCACTGCCCAGGGTGAAGAAAGGTGATAAATAATGATAGTTGTGGTCACTGTCCAAGGATGACAAAGGTAATCAAGAACAGTTGTGGTCACTGCCCAAGGTCAAATAAGGTAATAATCATGGATAGTTGGGCTCACTGCCCAAGGTAGAGAATGGTTATTATCAAGAATAGTTGTGATCACTGCCCAAGATCAAGGAAGGTGGTAAATAATTATAGTTGTACTCACTGCCCAAGATGGAGAAAGGTTTTAATCAAGGATTCTTGTCATCACTGCCCACGATCAAGGACGTTGGTAAATAATAATAGTTGTGGTCACTGCTCAAGGTAGGGAAAGGATATAATCAAGAATACTTGTGGTAACTGCCCAAGATCAAGGAAGGTGGTAAATAATAATAGATGTGGGCACTGCCCAAGGTAGAGAAAGGTTATAATCAAGGATAGTTGTGATCACTGCCCAAGCTGGAAGTTGGTAATCAAGGATACTTGTGATCACTGCCCAAGATTAAGGAAGGTGGTATATAATAATAGTTGTGGACACTGCCCAAGGTAGAGAAAGATGATAATCAAGGATACTTTTTGTTACTGCTGAAGATGAAGGAATGTGATAAAAAATGATAGTTGTTGTCACTGCCCCAGGTAGAGAAATGTTATAATCAAGGATTCTTGTGATCACTGCCCACGATCAAGGAAGTTGGTAAATAATAATAGTTGTGGTCACTGCTCAAGGTAGGGAAAGGATATAATTAAGGATACTTGTGGTCACTGCCCAAGATCAAGGAAGGTGATAAATAATAATAGCTGTGGTCACTGCCCAAGGTAGAGAACGGTTATAATCAAGGATACTTGTGGTCACTGCCCAAGATCAAGAAAGGTGGTAAATAATAATAGTTGTGATCACTGCCCAAGGTAGAGAAAGGTTAATAATTTAGGATGCTTGTGGTCACTGCCCAAGATCAAGGAAGGTGGTAAATAATTATAGTTGTAGTCACTGCCCAGGGTAGAGAACGGTTATAATGAAGGATACTTGTGGTCACTGCCCAAGATCAATGGAGGTGGTAAATAATAATAGGTGTAGTCACTGCCAAGGGTAGAGAAAGGTTACAATAAAGGATACTTGTGGTCACTGCCCAAGATCAAGAGAGGTGGTAAATAATGATAGTTGTGGTCACTGCCCAAGGTACAGAAAGGTTATAATCAAGGATACTTGTGGTCACCGTCCAAAATCAAGGAAGGTGGTAAATATTGATAGTTGTGGTCACTGCCCAGGGTGGAGAAAGGTTAAAATTAAGGATAGTTGTGGCCACTGTACAAAATCAAGGAAAATGGTGAATAATGATAGTTGTGGTCACTGTCCAAGGATGACAAAAGTAATCAAGAACAGTTGTGGTCACTCCCCAAGGGCAAAGAAGGTGATTATCAAGGATAGTTTTGCTCACTGCCCAAGTTTGACGAAGCTGTGAATAAGGATAGTTGTGGTCACTATCCAAGATCAAGGAGAATGGTAAAACATCATAGATGTGGTCACTGTCCAAGGTTGAGGTAAGTGGTAATCAAGGATAGTTGTGGTTATTGCCAAAGGCTGAGAAAGGTGATAATCAAGGATAGTTGTGGTCACTGCACAAGATCAAGGCTGTTGGTAAATAATGAAATTTGTAGTCACTGCCCAAGGTAGAGAAAGGTGATAATCAAGGATAGTTGTGATCACTGCCCAAGCTGGAAGTTGATAATCAAGGATAGTTGTGGTCACTGCCCAAGGTTGATAAAGGTGGTAATCAATTATATTTGTGGCCAATTAATAGTTTAGTTCTAGCTCACTTCTGCCATTTACATAGATAAATATCCTGAAGTATATCAGTCAGGTCTTACTCAATAGAGTGACCAAGCCCTGAAATACCTGGCAATTCTACCGTGAACAGGAGAAACAGCAAACCCAAGCAAAACCCTGCCTTGATTAAAGCCTTCAATATCTCTGCTGTCATCTCCAAGTACACTGTAAACTGCTCACTTCTGGTCTTGGAAGTATGGACCTGCTTTGGAAGGGCAAGAGAACAGCTATGGGAATGGGTCTCGGGGAGGGGAGAAGCTATGCGGAGGGGTCTGGGTGAGGGGAGCAACTACGGAAAGGTGCCTTGGGGAGGGGAGCTGCTATGTGAAGGGCTCTTGAGGAGAGCAGCAGCTATTCAAAGGTGTCTTGGGAAGAGGAGATACTAAGGGATGGGGTATTGAGGATATTTTGAGGGGGCAGCCCTGGGGAAATAGGTCTTAGGGGCATGGATCTGCTTAAGAAGGGCGTCTTGGGGAGGGGAGGGGAGATACTATTGGAAGAGTCCACTGGCTGGGGGAAAAGGGTCTTATTGGAAGTGAGCTGTTTTAGGAAGTACTCTTGGGTAAGAAAAGTAAAAGAGAGCAGTGGGTTGGAAATCGGGGTCTTGAGGGAGGGGAGGAAAGCTGTTTTTGGAAGCAGTTATGGGGGTAAGAAAACTAAGAGGAGCAAGTAGATGAGGAGAAACAAGCTGACCTGGGAAGGGGTATTTTGCAAGTGGAGCAGAGGGTGGGAAAGAAAGTGGCACAGATTGAGTTGGCACCAGGAGGGGTCAAGATATATATTTTTTTTTGCTCTGGGATCCTCCATGCACTAGTGGTAGTAGTATTTGTGGCTGCCATACAGCGACCTTGTGCTATTTGTTTCTCCCTAATTAAGAACAATTTTTAACCCTGCCTATTTCCCCAGCTAATTGCCAAGGAGTCTTCTGCCCCAGCTATCAGTTACCTCCGGTCAAGATCTGGGCACAACAGGAGTTGAAACGACAATGTGAGCCCTGGAGCCAGAATATCGGGTGGGGGTTGGTGTCTAAACTGAATAGGGGAATATTTTATATTAGCTTAATGTAATAGTTGCACATTAAAACACACTCTACTCCTAAAAAGAACGGCCCTAAAAATGGAAAATGAACCTAGAACCCTTTAAACATCAAACAACATAACACATCAACAATTAGTTAAGTCTTTCACAAGGTCCTTATGATCATTATAATAACCCCTTGATCCAACGGGCTATGTGGCTAATGTCCATCAAGGTCCAGTGGCCAGAACCACATGTCCAAGTGTCCTTGGGCTCCTGGGACAGTGAACATTAGCTTTCTATATGATATGAAGTGCTGTTTGTCTCATAAGCTCAGAGGATACTTAATATTTCTCCTCCGTGACACTGTGAATAGTAGGGACGTAACTGACCGAATGGAGAAGATAATTTCCCAAGAAAGATGAGAGTGTGACCAGGTTATTATGGGTGAATTGAGATGTCTGTTATTGGTAAACTAGATGAGGCAGTTAGAGGAGTATTTGGAGTTTAGATCTGATATAAAGGGGTACAGTGTTGTTGAGGGGTTTGCAGGTGAGTGTCAGGATTTTTTTTTTTTCAATGAATATGGGAAGCCATTGAAGGGATTGGTGAATTAGGGCAGTAGATGAAAAACTTCCCACAATATAATATACTTAAAAAAAAAACTATAGTACAATAGTGTAGTGATTTAACTTCATCTGACATTATGTCTGTGCTCACACCCTCAGTAAAATGGATCAAGGAATCATAGTATATTACATTTAAAATAAATCATCATCATCATTATCCTCATACATCTAGAACTAGGCTGTCAGTTTAAGTTAGTGGTATATTTCGGTTTCATCCTGCACAGGGGGCACTAAGAGGTGGGCAAATTGCAAGGATGTGTAGAGGGAATGGTTAAATATTCTAAGCTCTCTAATGGTTAAGCACCCGTCATTCAAAGAAGTCAATCAGGTATAAATCTCACACCTAAAACACGTATAACATACAGATATGAATGGTCTTGTTGGATCAGGCTCCACCATGACTCTCCAACCAGCTATTAGTTACTCTTCTCCCCCACTTCTTCTATATCACTTGCCAATCCATGTCCTTTAGAATTAAGCTTCTATGGAGCAGGGACCTCCACTCCTTCTGAGTTTTCTGGATTGTGATATCTAAACATGATTGGCTACTCTATTGAGATAAGATGTTTAAAAAATTGAGATAAGTTTCACCAACCTGTACAACAAAAAATAACACTAATAGTTGTAGTGAAAAAAAGAGTTGGTAATGATTGAGATAAAACATCATCAATGTACCTGCACTTTCTAAATAAATACAATAGTTTGTACAGAGTTTGTATACATTCACTCATGTTTATATTTTTTAATATTTTATTAGAAGTAAACTAAATCTGACTTTTTTGTCATATCTACTAAGAAAAAAATATATACATTTTTAAATGCATTTTTTAATGAAGAAATACTTTCATGCACCTTAAATACTTTATTGATTATTGAGAAAGTGATGTACAAAAGCCAAAATGTTTCTCGTCCTTGGTCGAAACTAGTAAGTATTGAGTTGCATTGTTCATCTATACTCTCTTTAGTGCATAAAACATTAAAATTGTATCTTCTAGAAGACATCTTGAAGGCCACACATTGGTACCAGTGATATAGAACAGTTTACATGGCCAGTGTTTGAGTCCTTACCTATTTACCTGATTACTTTACCTTGAAACCTCAATAGTAGACGTTTCAAAGCGGTCTTAACATCTTTATTTTTTAAGCTATATATTAATGGGTTAAGCATGGGGATGACTGCTGTGTTAAACAGTGAGAAGATTTTATCTGAGTCCAAGTTGTCCCCAGAAGTTGGTTTAAGATATTGAGTGATAATGGTTATATATAGAAGTGTAATAACTGTGAGGTGTGAGGAACATGTGTAGAAGGCTTTACGTCTTCCAGTGCTGGAACGCATCTTCAGGATGGTGGAAATAATAAAAATGTAGGGAATGAAAGTCAGAAAGAAACATAACCCGAAATGGAAAAGAACAATAATAAAGAGCATGGACTTCAAGACTGAAGTGTCACTGCAGGTAATTTCTAAAAGGGGCAAGATGTCACATGCAAAGTGGTTAATTTCATTGGAGCCTATATAAGAAAAATTAGCAAACGTTAGAAAAAGAGGCATAATATCTATAAATCCAAACACCCAACTGAACGTGGCCAGTAGAAGGCATGCTTGATGATTCATGACTACATGATAACGTAAGGGGTTACAGATGGCAACATATCGATCATAACTCATGACAGTCATGATCAACAACTGATCACAGATGAGGGTTCCAAACATATAACATTGAATCATGCACCCCATAAAGGGAATTGTCTTATCCCCTGATATGAAGTTTATGAGGATTTTATGTAAAGTGATGGTGGTGAATGTCATGTCCAGGATGGACAAGTTCCCCAGGAAAAAATACATGGGAGTGTGAAGATGATAATCCATGCATGTAAGTAGAAAAACGGTCATGTTACCATCAAGAGTGAGGAGATAGATGAGAAGAACGAGGCAAAAGATAGGAGCCTGCAACTCGGGTATATTGGAAATAGCCTGGATAATGAAATAAGTCACTGCAGTCTGGTTTGTAGGACACATATCTAGGACTGAATCTGGTATCGGAAAGAGAGAAATCAAAAAAAGAATTATAGTTCTCTCATTTATCTACTGTATCCTACATTCCCTATGTCCTAATACAGATGACCTGAATTGACTATGTCGAAACCACTCTCCCTCATCTCTAATCTAACTTGAAGGGTTCTACCAAGCTGATCCCAATGCCCATCATAATGCTTATCATCTCCACATCCTAACAGCCATCATCTCCTCATCCCAAAACTCACCAACTGCTCACCTCATTGCCCATAATCTACTCATCCCAATAACTCCTCATCCCAAAGCCCTCTATCTGTTCATCTCAACCCCCATCATCTTCTCATCCCAATGGCTATCATCTGTTGCACTCTCTATTTTATCAAGTATTAGAAAACCTAAGGCTAACTTGCAAAGCTCTCACCAGCACTATTCTTCTGTGTATCGCAATTCTTCTGATTCACCTACAAGACTCCTCAAAGTCCCCACTATTTGGAATTCCGTACACGGCTTCATTAGACCCCGCCCGAGTCTTCAGATATTCATACAATCATCATAATCTGAAATCCCACCAGTTCCGAGAAGCATAGAAATTTACCTCTCTTCTGGTTTTCTCACATCTCTCCTTCCACCCATGTCTCTACCATACCAATTACTACTTAGATTTTAAGCTCTTCCCCCGAGCAGGGCCAAGATAAATAGATAGATAGATAGATAGATGGTTGGATAGAGGGATATATTGATAGATAGATAGATAGAGAGAGAGAGAGAGAGAGAGAGGGAGAGAGATAGATAGATAGATAGATAGATAGATAGATAGATAGATAGATAGATAGATAGATAGATAGATAGATAGATGGTTGGATAGATTTATAGATGGATGGGTGGATAGATAGATAGATAGATAGATAGATAGATAGATAGATAGATAGATAGATAGATAGATAGATAGATGGTTGGATAGATACATAGGCCCTCATTCAATTGCAATTTGGCCAATTGAATAGGCCTCTAAATAAGCACATAACATATTTTTTTTAAAGAGGTTTTTAGTTAGTAAGCATCTATACAAAAGCAAGGTTTTCACTAACTAAAAACTTCTTTAAAAAAAATATGCTATGTGCTTATTTAGACCCCTATTCAATTGGCCAAATCGCAATTGAATGAGGCCCATAGATAGATAGATAGATAGATAGATAGATAGATAGATAGATAGATAGATAGATAGATAGATAGACAGATAAAACTCTAATTCTTTTTTTCTCTCTCTCGCTCCCTCTCTCTTCCTCTCTCTTTCACCCTCTCTCCTTCTATCTCTCTCAATGCGAGTTGACATTTAGTGAACGAGTGAGAAAGACAAGAGGAAAATAGGAATTAGAAGAAAAGAGACAGAAAGAGAGAATGGGAGGATATGACAAAGAAAGTGAAAGTTAAAAAGAGTGGAACGGGAAGAGTGAAACTAGAAAAGAGATAGAAAGTAATAAGGAATAGGGGAGCAATTATATAGGAGGAAGAAAGTGTGATAAAGAAAGAGATAAAGAAGAGAAAAAGAATAGGAGAACAAGGGTGTATAGAAGAAGAAAGGAGAGAAAGAAGGGAGAAACAGGCACAGAAAGAAAAAGAGAGAAACAAAGAGAGAGAGAGAGGAAGTGAGAGAGGGAAGAGAGAGAGAGAAGGAGAGAGAAGAGAGAGAGGTAAAGGGAGACAGAGAGGTGAAAGAAAGAGAGCGAGAGATAGAGAAAGGGATACACAGGGAGAGGGTGAAGGAGATAGGTGAGAGAGAGAGGGGGGATTATAGAGGAGAGATAGAAAGAAATAAGGAATAGGGGAGCAATTATATATAAGGAAGAAAGTGTGAGAAAAAAGAGAAAAAAGAGAAAAAGAATAGGAGAACAAGGGTGTATAGAAGAAGAAAGGAGAGAGAGGAGGGAGAAGCAGGCACAGAAAAGAAAAAGAGAGAGACTGAGAGAGAGCAGAGGGAGAGAGAGGGAGTGAGAAAGAGTAGAGAGAGAAGAGAGAGAGGTAGAGAGAAATAATAGGAGAACAAGGGTATATAGAAGAGGAAAGGAGAGAGAGGAGAGAGAAACAGGCACAGAAAAGAAAAATAGAGAGACTGAGAGAGAGCAGAGGGAGAGAGAGGGAGTGAGATAGGGAAGAGAGAGAGAGAGAAGGAAAGAGAAGAGAGAGAGGCAGAGGGAGACAGAGAGGTGAAAGAAAGAGAGCAAGAGATATAGAAAGGGATACACAGGGAGAGGGTGAAGGAGAGTGGTGAGAGAGGGAGAGATGGGGATTATAGAGGAGAGATAGAAAGAAATAAGGAATAGGGGACTAATTATATATGAGTAAGAAAGTGTGATAAAAAAGAGAGAAAAAAGAGAAAAATATTAGGAGAACAAGGGTGTATAGAAGAAGAAAGGAGAGGGAGGAGGGAGAAACAGGCCCAGAAAAGAAAAAGAGAGAGACTGAGAGAGAGAGCAGAGGGAGAGAGAGGGAGTGAGAAAGAGAAGAGAGAGAGAAGAGAGAGAGGAAGAGAGAGAGAAATAATAGGAGAACAAGGGTATATAGAAGAAGAAAGGAGAGAGAGGAGGGAAAAACAGGCACAGAAAAGAAAGACTGAGAGAGAGCAGAAGGAGAGATAGGGAGTGAGAGAGGGGTGAGAGAAGGGACAGAGGATGAGAGAGAGAAGAGGTAGAGGGAGACAGAGAGGTGAAAGAAAGAGAGCAAGAGATAGAGAAAGGGATACATAGGGAGAGGGAGATAGAGAGTGAAGTGAGAAAAAAAAGAGATAACTAGAAAGAGAGAGGGAAGAGAGTGAGAAAAAAAGAGGGGGGTAGTGAGAGAGAGATATAGAGAGAGAGAGAAAGAGAGAGATTAAGGGAGGGAGAGAGGGGGTTTATAGAGGAGAAATAGTGAGGCAGAGAGAGAGAGAGAAGGAGAGGGAGAGAGGGTGAAAGAGAGAGGAAGAGAGAGGACGTGTGAGAGAGAGAAAAATAATTAGAGAATTATGGTATATAAACGAAGAAATAGAGAAATAAAAAGGGGAGAGAAATAGAAAGAGAGAGAAGAGAAAGCAATATATATATATAGTGAAAGTGGAATAAAGAATAAGAGAACTATGGCATATAGAGGAAGAAAAAGGAGATAAAGAGGAGAGAGAGCAAGAGAGAAAGAGACAAAGAAAAAGACATAAAGAGAACGTGAGATATAGAATACAAGAACATTTGTATATAGAAGAAGAAGGATGAGAGATAGAGATGTCGTGAATAGTTAGCCGGCGGATTGTTCCCGGCGAACATAGCATGTTCGCGTTCGCGGCGAACAGCAAATATTTGCGAGATTCGACCCACCCCCAATACTTTATCATTGAGCAAACTTTGACCCTGCATGTCACAGTCAGCAGACACATTCCAGCCAATCAGCAGCATACACTCCCTTCCACACCCTTCAACCTCATGGACAGCAGCCATTTTGGAATCAGAACTAAATTGCAGTCTTACTGAGAGGAGGTAGAGTGTAGGTGATACTGCATCAATAGGGAAAACCATAGCTAGGCAAGTTTATTCAGTGTCCAGTGCAGTGCTGAAGGACTCATCAGATCTCTGCTGTAAACACAGCACTCCAAAAGGCCCTTTTTAGGGCTATAACATCATTTTTTTTCCGTTTTTTTTCTGTGTAATCTAACTTCATTTGCCTGTCTCCCTGCTAGCCCCTGCTTGTAAGTATGTGTGTCAGGCTCACAGCTTATACTGTGTGTGCACAACTCATACAATATAATATTGTATGCTAGTTGTCTACTTTTAAAAAACCCAAACTTTTATTTTCTTAAATCTAAGTGCATTTGCATAACCGTCAAATAAAGTTCATTTGCTTGACCGCTACCCATAGTGTGTGTCCTGCTTACAAGTACTGTGCCAAGTTCAACCAATCCAGTCTAGTTGGGGTACCAACAGTCCACATTTAACAAAACCAAACTTTTATTTTCTTAAATCTAAGTGCATTTGCATAACCGTCAATCAAAGTTCATTTGCTTGACCGCTACACATAGTGCGTGTCCTGCTTACAAGTACTGTGCAAGAGAGCATGTTGTGTGCATGCTTGAGCTCCAAACAAAAGGCTTTTTAGGGTCTTAGTCCCTCAAATACAAATTTTATTTTAACACCTTTCTGTTAATAAGCACTTTGTGCACGGTGTTGTTCATTTTTGGGAGTTTTTGTGTTTTTTTTTTCTTAGTTTAATTTAAGTTTTAGTTTTCTGGGGGTCAGGCTCAACTCTCTATCCCAGGAGAGTGAGCTGTCTCCTGGATACTTTGCCACACCCCTCCCTTAGCACTTTACCTTCACTCCTGAAACTTTTTTTACTTTGACTTTTTTTTTAAAAAGTTTTTCAGGTTTTGTAAAAGTTTTGTTTGTTTGGTGTTGGGTTTTATGTTTTGGGGGGAGAGAAGACAAGTAACATCTTTGTAGGCAGTGGGGGGGAAAACAATTTGAAGCTTTGTTTAAAAGGCTTTTTTAACATCTGACACAGAGACAAAGAGGGGTTAAAAAGCCTCTGTGTTCTCTGTGTTGTTGCAATTAGCAACACCTTGCAACAGGCCATTAACCCTTCCACTGCCAAACATCATCTCTCTCTCTCCCTTAGTTTTATCTCCCTTAGTTTTGTCTTTTTGTTTCTTTTTCACAATTTTTGTATTTAAAAAAAAAGAAAACAGTAAAAAATCATAAAACAAAAAATAAAAATAAATAAAACAAATAATCTAAAAAAAAAAAAAAAGGGTCTAAACATGAGGGATAAGACCACTAAGAAGCCTCAGGGGTCAAAAGGGGGAATAATGGCCCCTGAAAATCCAAGCTGCAGCACTGCACAGCATAGGCCCCAGGCAGATAAGGCAGTCCCAGCTCCTGGTGGTTCTGCCAGCAGACCTACCCCTGTGGCTAATACCTGGTCACAGGTGGTTTCTGCTGGCCCCAGTAATACCACCGCTGGGGCTGAGGGGCAGATCACCAGGAAGCATGGGGTTAAATGTCAGATGTCTGGGGTCTACAGCATTGATATCTATCTGCGTGCTGCAGCTAATGTCATCAGCCCCTCTGTTATAGTAGCAGCCAGCAAAATTTACGGGAAAGCTGTTTTCTTTACCCGTACGCTGGCTGCTGCTCACATTCTTATACAGAGAGGCATCACAGTGGGGGGATTATATGTCCCAATAGAACCCCTGGAAGGGTTGGGCACAAAAGTAACACTCTCTAATGTGCCCCCCTTCCTACCAGACTCCCTCCCGTGCCCCCACCTGCTAACCCTAGGGGAAGTAAAAACAGCATTTATTAAAATTCCCCTGGCGTGCAGAGAGAGAGCACTAGGTCATGTGCTCTCTTTCAAGAGGCAGGTACAAATGTGCCTGCCTCAGGGCGCAGAAAACATTGAGGGGTCTTTTGGGGTTCCATTTGAGGGGGTGCTCTACAGGATTTTTTACAGCACTACGGAGGTGCAGTGCTATCATTGCAAGGGGTTGGGGCATACACGTAGGAATTGTCCTAATGAAAAGCATCATGCCCCAGCCCCAGCAAATGGCACCTCCGTCAGTACAGCACCCATCCCCGCTGAGCCCATAACAGCGGGGACCTCAAGGGTCATAGCCCCCCCACAGAGCTCAGGCAAGGAGGCCGTTCCTCAAGCCACCACCACGGCCTCCAAACCCCCTTCTTCCCCAAAAAAGCCATCTGTGTCTGTGGTTTCCAGCAAGACTGCAGACACGGGGAAAAAGGGGAAGAATGTCACCGGTCCTCCCAGTGTCACAGCTGCATCTCCCAAGTCCCAATCTGCCCCCACCATAATTACATCAGTTAGTGTGGGGGCACAGTGTAAGCAGAGGGATAATAAGCCCTCTGCAGGGGAGGCAGCTAGTGGCAGCTCCTCTTCCAGGAGTGACGTCCCCAGGAAGAGGAAGCATAAAACCAACAGGGAGGTTGCTGATAAGTGGGAAGTGCTCTATAGTGGAGCACCTCCCTCTAAAAGCAAGAAGAGGAACAAAACATCTCCTCCTCATGCGGTGACATTGTCTGGCCCGGTTATTAAGCTCAGCCAGCCGGTGCCAGACCACACATCTCTCTCTCCACACCCTATAGGGGTTAATGTGGAAAAGGGTCTGGATGAAAAGCAGGGGCAAGAGGGTCTCCCAAGTGAGGCAGGGGTAGACAAGAAAGATCAGGTTCTGCCTCTGGCCTTTGAGGGGGGTCCCAACAAAGCCCCTGCTGAATGGGTAGTCAGTGTCCCTGAGGTGCTGAGCTTCAAGGGCACCAGTCAGTCTACTCCTCCAGTGTCACTCTCTAGTGACGTACCTCGGGCTTTGTTAGAGCCCCACGCCGAGTCACTACTGGAGGGGGGGAATATAGGCATGACCCCCATTCAGGACCCCATGGATTTGTCTGTCAGGGGGGATGTGGCACAAGGGGAAGTGGAAATGGGGGAGGGTGATAAAACAGGTTTTCCTGTTAACATCATGGGAGAGCCTGTCTACCCTCCTCAGCCGTCCACTGACCCTAACATCGGTGCCATCTAAGCTGAGCAAGCAGCGGTGGAACTGGCAGAGGAGGCATATAAAGCCTCCAAGGCTTCCATTAAGGAAGCCATGCCAGCTACTGCTGTCCAGCCAGCTACCCCTGAATGCACTCCTGAAGCTACAGGGGTGCAGCAGCAATCCAAGGGTCCATTATTTACCTTGAAGGGTGCTAAAGGGACTCCTTCTGTATCATCTAAGAGGGGGTCCCTGAGAATAAAGCTGAGGAAACTGACTCCAGCCGGGGAGGATGGAGTAAAAGCCCTTAGCCAAGAGGAGCCCAGGGGTGACCCACTAGAAGGAACATCAGATTCTGGGTGGGTTATCCCTGTCAAGGAAATAGATCTATTCCTTGAGAGCACCCTTCATGGACAAAAGAAAAGGAAGGTGCGGCTGGCCTTGGAGAGGTGGAAGAATATGTTGTTTATTCTCCACTCTCTCCAGCAATATCTAGTGGTCAGCACTAGGGCCAAGAATTCTGGGACTGCGGAGCATCTCCGCGTCCGGAAATTCTATAAAATGTGCGTGTCCTATCAGCAGTCTCAAGGGTCTGAGGAAGGCACAATTCCTGACACGCAGTAATGGCTTTGCACATCAGCACGCTAAATACCAATGGCTGTCAAGACAGTTTCCGCAGGTTCCAGGTACTCTCCTATTTATATCAGGGAGGGTACTCTGTGAGCTTCCTGCAGGAAACTCACACCACTCCAGAGGCTGAGGCCTCGTGGCAACTGGAGTGGAGAGGCAGGGTCTTCTTCAGCCACTTCACATCGGCTTCATGTGGAGTGGTGACCCTGTTCTCAGAGTCTTTTCAGCCAGAGCTGCTGCTTGTAAAAGCTGTTATCCCAGGCCGTCTAATCCACCTCCGGGTCCGAGAGCAGGGTAGCATCATTAACCTAGTTAATATATATGCCCCTGCTGGAGGGCCCGAGAGAGTGAGGTTCCTCGCCAGACTGTCCCAGTTTTTGGAGACGGTTGACGCAGATGAGTGTTTGGTACTCGGGGGTGATTTCAACTGCACCCTCGACGCTCTGGACCGGAATAGTCCAGAGCCGTACCCGCCTTCTGCGTCAGCCCTGCGGGAGATCATCGCCCGCTTCTCCCTGGAGGACATCTGGCGAGAGCAGAACCCAGGGGCATCAGACGGTTTCATCTACGTCAGGGTGAGAGCCGGTCTGGTGTCCCACTCCCGGATCGACAGACTATATATATCTAGTCACTATATGTCACGAGTCGGTTCTTGTGCCATTAGGCTGGCTCCGTTCACAGACCACAACTGTGTGTCTGTGACAGTGGCGCTAACGCCAACAGCGCCACGAGCCGCCTATTGGCACTTCAACAATGCTTTGTTGAAGGACTAGGGGCTCGTGACATTGATCCGGGAGTTTTGGACGGACTGGAGGGGTTGCAAGGGGGACTTTGCCACGTTAAAACTGTGGTGGGACGTGGGCAAGGTTCATTTGCGACTTCTGTGTCAGGAATATACCAAGGGTGCGAGTGGCCAGCGCGAAGCTGAGTTGGAGTCACTCCGGGGGGAGGTACTCCATCTGGAGCAGAGGCTGTTCACTTGTAGGGACCAATCCCTGCAGAGCGAGTATGTAGAGAGGAAGGGTGTCCTCTGTGACCTGGAACGACACCAGGCCAAGGGGGCATACGTGCGCAGCCGCTTAGGTTTTCTCAAAGATCTAGACCGCGGCTCGCGCCTCTTCTACTCACTGGAGAAAAAGGGGGGTAACAGTAGGCACATCACCTGTCTTCTAGATGAAGACGGTGCCCCCCTTACAGATCCGGAGAGTATCCGGGATAGAGCCCGGAACTTTTATAAAGATCTTTACTCTCCGGATCCCATTTCTCCAGACACCTGCAGGGTGCTATGGGAGGGGCTGTAAGAGAGCGGCTTGATATACCACTTACTTTTCAAGAGCTCTCTGAAGCTCTCCGTGCCATGCTCGTGAGAAGTCTCCAGGACTGGACGGAATGACTGTAGAGTTTTTCCAATTTTTCTGTGGGACTCTGGGACCTGATTTCCATCTGGTCCTTGGGGAAGCCCTGGAGACCGGGGAGATGCCCCTGTCTTGTCGCAGGGCAGTACTTGCCCTGCTGCCCAAAATGGGGATCTCCGGCTTATTAAGAACTGGCGACCGGTCTCTCTGCTCAGCATGGACTACAAGATTGTAGCTAAAGCCATCTCGCTTAGACATGGGTCTGTGCTGTCAGAATTGGTTCACCCTGACCAGTCCTATGTGATCCCGGGCCGGACTATCTTTGATAGTATCTTTCTGGTCCTGGATCTATTGCATTATTCTCGCAGGACTGGTCTGTCACTCGCCTTTCTCTCTTTAGATCAAGAGAAGGCGTTTGACAGGGTGGACCATGGTTACCTCATAGCCACTCTGCAAGCGTACGGCTTTGGCCCACAGTTTGTGGGCTTTATAAGAACGCTGTACGCCTCTGCAGAGTGTTTACTTAAAATCAATTGGTCCCTAACAGCACCTTTGGTATTTGGACGAGGGGTGCGTCAAGGATGTCCCTTGTCTGGACAGTTATATGCACTGGCCATTGAGCCTTTCCTCTGCCTACTGAGGAAAAGGCTCACAGGGCTGGTGCTAAAAGATCCAGACATGCGGATTGTCCTTTCTGCTTATGCTGACGATGTGCTCCTCGTGGCCCAGGATCCAGTTGATCTTGAGCTGGCAAAACAGTGCCAGGAGGTATATTCAGCTGCCTCCTCCGCTCAGATCAACTGGTCCAAATGCACAGGCCTTTTAGAGGGTAATTTACAGGTAGACTCTCTGCCTCCCACGTTTCGTGACATCACGTGGGAGACAGATGTCATTAAATATCTGGGGGTCTACCTGTCCGCTGCGGACGCTTCCGTCCCAGACAACTGGAGGGAGTAAGAGGGCAGTGTCCTCTCTCGTCTGGGACGATGGAGGGGTCTAGCAAAAATGCTTTCCCTTAGGGGGCGGACTCTAGTGGTGAATCAGCTGGTGGCTTCTCAGATCTGGCACCGGCTGATTTGTCTGAGTCCGACCCCCGAGTTTGTCACCAATATCCAGAGGAATTTGTTAGATTTCCTCTGGATGGGAAGGCATTGGGTCTCTGCAGGGGTGGCAAGTCTGCCTTTGGTGGAGGGTGGACAGGGAGTAGTTTGTGTGTGCTCCCAGTTTTCCACCTTCCGCCTTCAGTACCTGCAGAGATACCTATATGCAGATCCCTCTCCGCAGTGGTGCGCACTGGCATCTAGCTTTTATCGCCAGTTGCGCAACCTGGGGTATGAACGGCAATTATTTCTGATCAGGCCCGAGGGGTTTGGAAAAGACCTCTCTGTGTTGCCGGCATACTACCAGGAAACCCTCAAGGCCTGGAGCATGGTCTCCGTGACCAGGCAGGGCGTGCCTTTGGGGGATGAAATATTCACGGAGCCCCTGCTATTTAATCCAGCAGTGGGGGCTCCAATGTTACAGTCCCCCAGTATCATCCGCCGCCTTAGTCATGCACGGATGACCCGAGTCGGGGATCTCTTGGAATACTGGCGTTCTGATTGGGTGTCACCCCAGGAGCTTGCGCTCCGTTTGGGATATGTGACGCCCAAAGTCTCAGGGCGCTTGCTTCAGGAGATTAGGGATGCCATCTCCCCCGACTCGCGCACCTTCCTTTGTGGGGCTTTGCAGGCCGGAGTGCCACATGCACCTTTCAACACCCCTGCTCCGGCTGTTTGCATTGGACACAAGCCCCGTGTTTCCCCTCAGGCTCCTCCTGTCCCCAACCTCTCGAAGTTGAGGGACATACCCTCGGCATGCTTTCGCGGCATGCCGATGAAGAGCTTATATTCTCTCGTGCTCCATACAGTGCACTTCCTTGCCCTCGTGACCCGTCCCGATACCATCTGGAGGCGGGTCCTATCAGCTGACGAGGGCAAGAGGCCCCGGTGGAAGGAACTTTATTCTGATTTAGTTCCACGACCCACCGGGGACTTGAGTTGGAGAGTGCTCCATGGTGCACTGAGCACGGGAGAGTACTTAGCTAAATTCACGGACTCTCCCTCCACTTGTCCATTCTGTGCCAAGGGAGAGTCCGTGTATCATATTTATTTTAGTTGCGCCAGACTGCAGCCCCTCTTGTCACTCTTGAGGGGCCTCCTCCTGCAGTTCTGGCTGCATTTCTCCCCTCACATTTTTATTTTTGGGCGCCCAGTGTCCTGGGGCAATACGGCCAGGGACCTACTCGTCAACCTGCTCCTAGAATTAGCCAAATTGGCTATATATAAGTCCAGGAAGCAGTGTTTGATAGGGGGGGTTCCCTTGTCACCTGAGGCCATGTTCCGGGTGCTGGTGCGCTCCCGTATCCGGGCAGAGTACCACCTGGCTTTGTCCACTGGGGGGATTGGATGAGTTTGTCTCCCAGTGGGCTGTAGATGGTGTGCTCTGCTCGGTATCCCCCCATTCGGTTTCTTTTTCTCTTAACCTCTTAATATGACACAAACTCAAAGCCGCCATCCTCCTCCAGGTCCAGCATCTTCATCCACATCAACCACTGCTGTCCTCCTTGCCCACTCTCAACTATCCACCACTCCGTCTCTCGCCTCTTGCTGTTCCTGCTCATCTCCCCACAGTCAGGAGTCTGTCAAGGGCATGTTTGAGCGTAAGAAGCCAATGCCACAAAGTCACCCCCTTGCCCGGCGTCTGACAGCTGGCTTGTCTGAACTCTTGACCCGCCAGCTTTTACCATACAAGCTAGTGGAGTCTGAGGCATTCATAAAGTTTTTAGCGATTGGTATACCGCAGTGGAAGGTACCCGGCCGAAATTTCTTTGCCCAAAAGGCAATCCCCAACCTGTACTCAATTGTGCAAAAGGAAGTAATGGCATCTCTGGCACACAGTGTTGGGGCAAGGGTCCATCTGACCACTAATACCTGGTCTGCAAAGCATGGTCAGGGCAGGTATATCACCTACACTGCGCATTGGGCAAACCTGCTGACGCCTGCCAAGCATGGAATGCGTGGCTCTGCAGAGGAGTTCGTGACACCACCACGACTTGCAGGCAGGCCTGCTGCCACCTCCTCTACTCCTCCTACTCCATCCTCTTCCATAACCTCCTCAGCTGAGTCCTCTTCTGCTGCTGCGTCTTGCTCCACATCAACGGCACCCCCCGAGCTCCCCAGATACTATTCAACATCCCGGATACGGCAGTGTCATGCCGTCTTGGGGTTGAATTGCCTCAAAGCAGAGAGTCACACCGGGCCAGCACTCCTGTCCACCCTGAACGCACAGGTGGATCAATGGCTAATTCCGCACCAACTAGAGATTGGCAAAGTGGTTTGTGACAACGGAAGAAATTTGTTGGCGGCATTGAATTTGGGCAAGTTGTTGCATGTGCCGTGCATGGCACATGTGTGTAATCTGATCGTACAACGCTTTGTCCATAAGTATCCAGGCTTACAGGACGTCCTGAAGCAGGCCAGAAAGGTGTGTGGCCATTTCAGGCGTTCCTACATGGCCATGGCGCACTTTTCAGATATCCAGCGGCGAAACAACATGCCAGTGAGGCGCTTGATTTGTGACAGCCCCACACGTTGGAATTTAACATTCCTAATGTTCGACCGCCTGCTCCAACAAGAAAAAGCCATTAATGAGTATTTGTATGACCGGGGTGCTAGGACAGCCTCTGCGAAGCTGGGGATTTTTTTGCCACGTTACTGGATGCTCATGCGCAATGCCTGTAGGCTCATGCGTCCTTTTGAGGAGGTGACAAACCTTGTCAGTCGCACCGAAGGCACCATCAGCGACATCATACCATTTGTTTTATTCCTGGAGCGTGCCCTGCGAAGAGTGCTGGATCAGGCCATAGATGAGCGTGACGAGGAAGAGGAAGAGTTGTGGTCACCATCACCACCAAAAACAGCTTTATCAGCAACGCTTGCTGGACCTGCGGCAACGCTGGAAGAGGATTGTGAGGAAGAGGAGTCAGAGGAGGAATGTGGCTTTGAGGAGGAGGAGGAGGAAGACCAATCACAACAGGCATCCCAGGGTGCTCGTTGTCACCTATCTGGTACCCATGGTTTTGTACGTGGCTGGGGGGAAGAACATATCTTCAGCGAGATCACTGAGGAAGAGGAACGGGACATGACTAGCTCGGCATCCAACTTTGTGCAAATGGGGTCTTTCATGCTGTCGTGCCTGTCGCAGGACCCTCGTATAAAAAGGCTGAAGGGGAACGACCTGTACTGGGTGTGCACGCTACTAGACCCCCGGTATAAGCAGAAAGTGCCTGATTTGTTACCAAATTACCGCAAGTCAGAAAGGATGCAGCAGGTCCAAAACAAATTAACAAGTATGCTTTACACAGCATATAAGGGTGATGTCACAGCACAAGGGCAATATAACAGGGGAAGAGGTGAAAGTAATCCACCTCCCACAACCATGCCGGCAAGGACAGGACGTTTAAAAGACGTGTTGTTGATGGAGGACATGCGGACCTTTTTCAGTCCTACGCATCGCATCAGCCCTTCGGGATCCACCCTCAGAGAACGACTTGACCGACAGGTAGCAGACTACCTCGCCTTAACTGCAGATATCGACACTCTGAGGAGCGATGAACCCCTTGACTACTGGGTATGCAGGCTAGACCTGTGGCCTGAGCTATCCCAATTTGCCATAGAACTTCTGTCCTGCCCCGCTTCAAGTGTCCTGTCAGAAAGGACCTTCAGTGCAGCAGGAGGTTTTGTCACCGAGAAGAGACGTCGCCTAGGGCAAAAAAGTCTAGATTGCCTCACCTTTATAAAGATGAATGAGGGATGGATCCCGAAGGGACTGACACTGGGCGATACATTCGACTGAAAAAGGCCTGATGAGATGAGCTGCCTTCGGCTATAAATGGTCCACACGCTGCTGTATGTTATCTGTGAATGCCGGATGACTTGTGTGAATTATCCGCCACCAACTAGGGTTCAAGAAGAGGCAATGTTTTATGGCACTTTCTGCCTGGGGAACAAAGGTCAATTTTTCTGGCCGCTGCAACAATATCTAATTTTTGAATTTCAATTTTTATGCCAGAAGGCGTACGGCATGTAATGGAAAAGAAAGCATATTGAACAGTCTTGCATAACACAACAGTTGTGCAAAAATACATATTTACAATGAAGACATTTTGTTAAAATTAGGTGGCTAGGCCTTCTTTTTTTTACTTTTTTGGTTAATACATTTTCTTTTTTTTTACTGTGATTGCAATTTTTAAGAGAAACCTAGGACATGGTAAAACAGACAATAGTAAAGTCCTATTATCTATCATCACTCCAGCAGTAGCTTATTATTTACAATATCTAACCTGCTCAATCGCCCTTGGGTTACCCTAGGTCAGGCTTCAGTAGGCGACCTCTCCTTTCCTCGGATGATTTTGCCGCTGGTTGCTTCTGAAGGGTCTCCTCCAGGGCTCCCCCACTCCGGTCCTTCCCCCCGAGTCGCTTCAACCATTAACAAATGTTTTATTATATTAGGGGGGCACTAAATGGGGATGTTATCCAGGGATCCCAAATTGTCTGGAACTGGGTGATTCTATCCAAGACTACATGGTTAAATCTCTCGTTGAGCAGTAAATAGTTGATTTTTTTTATTATTTCCTGAAAGTTTTAATTTGGGGTTTTCCAACTACTAGCTATGTGTATTTTTTCTTTCAAAAAATATTTTATTAGGTCAGGTAATATATCATATTCAAACAACCATTTCCATGTTACATATATATCCATACATGATAATACATCACTGAGTTACCTTATCTCTATTAATACTCAGTTTACCCCTTTCCATTCCATAATCTTGGAGCTTATACCATATCCAGGGCTAGTATTTTATCTGGATTTGGTTGTACCTGTAGCCTAAAAATACATTTTTTTTTTACTTTTCAGTTATTAATATAGCTTTAATTCAGTTTGTTTTAAGTTGATTCCCTTTAAGTCTTGAATCCGACTATAATTGGGAAAAAAAATAACTAGTTTTAACATTTAACATGTTGGGAAAGGGAAAGGTCCACAAACATCCTCCTTTTTTACATAAATATGATGTAAAATATATCACTTACCTCCGTCCTCCGCCCCTCTAAGGATCCACACACACCTCCATCCATCCCGTTCTCTTGAGAATATCCTCTCCCATTTAGGGGAGCCCCTATTCCGGACCTAAATTTCTTTAATTGTCTCCAGATGATATGCTATCCCTTAATTGCAGCCACGGAGACCATATATCTCAAAATGTATCCATGGAGTTGTCTACTAAATGGGTAAGGCGTTCATTTATAAGGATAAAGTTTAATTTATTTTTAACCACCTGAAAGTGTAGTGTATCCGATTTCCATTGTCTGGCTATATGGTTCTTTGTGGCCAACATGATGAACTTTAATAGCCTATTTTGAGCGGGCGAGAGACAGACATGCAGAACACCCAGCATGCAGTTTTCTATATTAGCAGAAATCTGAATCTTAAACATTTTAGAAGCTAGTAAGCATGTTTCTTCCTATAGTCTTATGACTGCCGAACACTCCCACCAGACATGAATAAATGTAGCCTCATTACCACTGTTCCTAAAACATGAGCTGCTCTATTTTGGATCCCATTTATTTAGCTTAAAAGGAGTAATATATGTCCTGTGTAGGACCTATATTGAAGTCTCAAGCAGACTATAATTTAAAGATCCCCTACTTAAGCCTCGCCAACTTTTATCCCATGTGCTGTCTGCCAACTCGGTGCCCAAATCCCTCTCCCAGGCTTTGGTATAGTCTGATTTGTTTGCCCATGAGTTTTCATTAAATAGTTCATACATGAGGCTAATAATACCAGGCTGAAAAGGGGAATCCCTACATTTTTTGAGTAGCCAGGTGTTTCTTTGGGGGGTTCCCCTACCACTTATCGTATATATAAAATGATGTATCCTGCAAAATTATAGTGTTCAGCCAGGGGTAACTTGTATCTATCTCTCACCCGTTCAATGGTCATAATTTTGCCGTCATGCCAACATGGACCAACCCTTAGTAGGTTCTGAGACTTCCACCAACTGAGAGAGCTTTCCGGAAGATGTATCTTAAAGTGGGGATTGGGTACGATAGGGGTAAGATCTGATACCCGAGTGTCCAGTTTTTGTGTCCAGTTCATCTCCGTCCATATTTTTAATGAGTGCTTAATCAATGGGTTTTTCAAGTTTCTCAAAAAAGTATACAGGCCTGGAATCCATATTACTGTATCCCATGTATAAGGTGACAAGCTTACATTTTCCATAAATACCCAGAGCGTCTGATGTGTGGGAGAATATGCCAGAGGAATGAAAGCCAGCTGCGCTGCATTGTAATACAGTTTGAGATTCGGGCACGATAGGCCCCCTTTCCCTTTTGGTCTATACATATAATTTTTTGAGATCCTCGGGGCTTTATGTTTCCAAATAAATCTAAAAATGTGTTTTTTCCCTTTTGAGTCTTTATGTGTTGTATGCGATCTCCCGGGAGTTTTAATCTGGCTGACGGGGATGTGTAGTATGTATCTATCAAGTTCATAAATTTGCCTGCAAACCCAAATTTCTGTAATACTGCTTTTAAATAAGGCCATTCCAATGTATCAAAGGCCTTTTCTATATCTAACGCCAAAAGGCATGTGGGTATTTAATGTTGGGATGACCATGAGATTAAATTTTGTGTCCCTCTGATATAGTCCCCCGTTTGTCTATGGGGGATAAACCCTGTTTGGTCTTTATGGATTATGTAGGGGAGAAATAACGAAATCCTGTTTGCCATTAATTTGGCCAAAATGTTTTTATCCCCGTTTAGGAGTGATATGGGGCAGTCATTTTTAAGTTCTAATGGGTCTCGTCGTTCTTTACGGGAAACATATCATATTTGCATGGTTTAGTTCTTGTGGCATGGGAGAGCCTTCTAAAATTTGATTGAAAAGTGTGGCTAAGTGGGGTAATAACAAGTCTATAAAAGTTTGGTAATAAATATTTGTAAATCCATCCGGGCCCCGGTAGCTATGTGTATTTTGAATGCTAAAGCCATTAATGGGAATAGCTTGTTCTAGGATTGAGATGGCAATGACAAAGAGCAGTGGGGAGAGTGGGCATCCCTGCCTGGTCCCTCTCTGTACTTGGATTTTGGCCTTATGGTCCCCTGGTATATTTAAGTTAGCTACTGGTGAGTCTTAGTACCCTTTGAGCAGGTTGAGAAAGCGTCCCTCAAATCCAAACTTATCTAGCATTTTGTACATATATGGCCATTCCACTGTATCAAAAGCCTTCTCTATGTCTAGGGCTAGAGGGCAAACTGGGTTGTTATAGTGTTGAGCCAAGAATTGGGTGTTCAGAACCCTCCTAACATTATCTCCTGCCTCTCTGAAAGGAATGAACCCCATTTGGTCCTTGTGTATTTAGTCCAGTAAAAAGTTAGATATTCGTTTGGCCATAATTTTAGCTAGGATCTTGACATCCACATTTATCAGCGGTATGGGGCGATAATTTTTAACCTCTAAAGGGTCCCTACCCTCTTTTGGAAAGACTATGAGGTCAGCCTGATTCAATTAAGGGGGCATAGGTTCTCCATTTAGTATAGCGTTAAACAAAGATGTTAGGTGCGGGGGTAAGCAAGGGTTCAAATTTCTTATAGTACAGATGAGTAAAACCGTCTGGGCCTGGGGACTTGCCAAATTTAAGATCTTGGATTGTAGATTTGACTTCCTCTTGGGATATGTCTAGGTTCAAGCTGTCCAATTGAGGTACAGGTATTTTGTGGACTTCTTGCTGTAGTAGGAAGGACTCTATGTCAGATCCGCTGCAGCGGGATTGGGATGAATATATGGTCTGATAGAATTTTTGAAATGTTTCTTGGATAGCATTGGGGCTAAAGGAGGTTTGGCCATCAGGTAGTCTAAAGATACCGTATATTATGTCCTCTCTTGGGGGGTAAAGACACTAATAATTCCTCCAATAAAATTCTGCTTTTTTTTTTATGGGCAAGGTCCCTGGTTAGCCCCTTGGGTTATCTATTAAAAAGAGTGGTGCAGAGACTGTGGGGGCTGTTAGCCTCCTTGTCCCCGTGTGGCTGTTTAGAATCCCTGCTGCTGCATGTTTCAGCTTTATTAAGGTGTAATTGTACAGCGTTTGTCTCAAGTGCTGTGCTGGGTCAGTTTGGCTTAATTGCTGGGCCCTTTTCCTGCCAAGATGGCGACCGTCAGTCCATGGGCCTCTATGTCCCTTTCACTACCTTTGTCCCCGCTTGTCTACTTATTTGGGATGGCCCCCCTTTATATCTCCGGCCCGTGGCCTTCTCAGGTCCCCCCCTGAATCTCTGACTGTGGGTATGCGGGGCTGGGGCGTTGAATCAGGCCTACCTTCTTCTCTGCTCGCTGCAAGATCAACAATACCTAATTTTTCAGGCATGTGTACATGCCAAATTTTTCTGGCCTCTGGTGCTGCACTGTGGCTTCAACAACCAAACCCCCAAAAAAGGCACATAACAGGGATTAAACTGATAGGAGTAGTACTACTTAACACACCACTCATATCTGGTGTAACAGTAGTGTACATTTAAAACAAAACATGTTTTTTCTACTGTAATAGATTGCATAGCAGTTAGTTGTCTGCAAGCGTGTGTGTCAGACCTACAGCGTCTACTCTGCCAACTTCTGCAAGTGCACAGTGCCACTCATATCTGTTGTCACAGTAGCTTGCACTCAGAGTATCAATCTGTCAAAACCTGTAATGATGAATGAGGTCTAGAGTAGCCTGGTTCCCTTATCCTCTACAGGTTGAGACCTAATGTTTGGGTGACTCCAGACCAACACATGAGTACAAGCAGCACACAAACTCAAAGCCGCCATCCTCCTCC
This sequence comes from Discoglossus pictus, assembly GCA_027410445.1. Lineage (NCBI taxonomy): Eukaryota > Metazoa > Chordata > Amphibia > Anura > Alytidae > Discoglossus > Discoglossus pictus. The sequence goes on from CM050170.1 coordinate 7,948,426, forward strand.
TGGTACAGCATCATCAGCCACATCAACCACTGCTGTCCTCCCAGCCCCCTCTCAACCATCCGCCACTCCGTCTCTCGCCTTGAGCAGTTCCTGCTCATCTGCCCATAGTCAGGTGCCTGTAAAGGACATGTTTGAGCGTAAGAAGCTAATGTCACAAAGTGCCCCAAATATGAAGTGATACGACCAACAAAGCATCTTTTTCCATCTCCCGGTTCTAAAAATCCAGGCCTTATACACGCCCCCTGATAGGTGACGTAACAAGTATTAAACTGATAAGAGTAGTACTTACAAACATGCCACTCCTATCTGGTGGCACCTTAGATTGCATGCGCCGTGCCCCAAAATTGAAGTGGGAGGACCAACCAAGCATCTTTTTCTATCTCCCGGTTCCAAAAATCCAGGCCTTATACACGCCCCCTGATAGGTGACGTAACAGGTATTAAACTGATAAGAGTAGTACTTACAAACACGCCACTCCTATCTGGTGGCACGTTAGATTGCACTCGCCGTGCCCCAAAATTGAAGTGATTCGACCAACTAAGCATCTTTTTCCATCTCCCGGTTCTAAAAATCCAGGCCTTATACACGCCTCCTGATAGGTGAGGTAACAAGTATTAAACTGATAAGAGTAGTACTTACAAACACGCCACTCCTATCTGGTGGCACCTTAGATTGCATGCGCCATGCCCCAAAATTGAAGTGGGAGGACCAACCAAGCATCTTTTTCAATCTCCCGGTTCCAAAAATCAAGGCCTTATACACGCCCCCTGATAGGTGACGTAACAGGTATTAAACTGATAAGAGTAGTACTTACAAACACGCCACTCCTATCTGGTGGCACGTTAGATTGCACGCGCCCTGCCCCAAAATTGAAGTGATTCGACCAACTAAGCATCTTTTTCCATCTCCCGGTTCCAAAAATCCAGGCCTTATACACGCCCCCTGATAGGTGACGTAACAAGTATTAAACTAATAAGAGTAGTACTTACAAACACTCCACTCCTAACTGGTGTCACCTTTGATTGCACGTGCCGTGCCCCAAAATTGAAGTGATACGACCAACAAAGCATCTTTTTCCATCTCCTGGTTCTAAAAATCCAGGCCTTATACACGCCCCCTGATAGGTGACGTAACAAGTATTAAACTGATAAGAGTAGTACTTACAAACACGTCACTCCTATCTGGTGGAACCTTTGACTGCACATGCCGTGCCCCAAAATTGAAGTGATACGACCAACAAAGCATCTTTTTCCATCTCCTGGTTCTAAAAATCCAGGCCTTATACACGCCCCCTGATATGTGCTGTAACAGGTATTAAACTGATAAGAGTAGTACTACTTAACACACCTTATAATAATGCAGAGAGAAGCAATGCAGTGAGAGGAGTCTGAAGAAGAGGAGCCAGAGGGGGAAGGTGGCTTTGAGGAGGTGGAAGACCAAACACAGCAGGCGTCCCAGGGGGCTTGTTGTCACCTTTCGGGGACCCTTGGTGGCTGGGTGGAGGAAGAGACCTTCAATGACATCAGTGAGGACAAGGAACGGGACATGGCTAGCTTGGTATCCAACCTTGTGCAAATGGGGCGTTTGCGGTTGTGCAAATGGACTGTTTGCGGTTGTTTGCGATGCGTTAAATGGGGAGTTTGGTCTGTCACTGTGAAGCGGGCCTAACCCTTACACTACTTGATCGATACAACATCATACCTGATGTTTTAAAGCACGTTATTCCAAACAATTTAGGAATGTTAGATAATTTATGCCCTTTATGGCTTAAAACCAGACTCTGCATCAAATATGTAATTTTCCGTGGGAGTTTTGCCATGGATCCCCCTCCGGCATGCCACAGTCCAGGTGTTAGTCCCCTTGAAACAACTTTCCCATCACTAATGTGGCCAGAAAGGGTCCCTGTGGGTTTTAAAATCCGCCTGCCCATTGAAGTCTATGGCGGTTCGCCGGGTTCGCCGGTTTGCGAACATTTGCAGCGGTTCGCGTTCGCGGTTTGTGAACCGAAAATGTTATGTTCGCGACATCACTACTGCTAAATGAAACTCAATCCACTTGTATCTGAGAAAATGAGAATGTAACAATTGAGAATAAGCCAGATATCTCGACAACCTTTAGAACATTACAAAAATCATTGCAAAAGCAGATTAAATCGATTTGGGAGATTAGTAGACTCAAGAATTATGTAACAAATTGATTAATATCGAGGGGACTGTGAATACAAATAGTGCCTCCACATCACTTACTTGAAGAAGATTTTGTAAAGAAATGGATAGATATTGTTACCAAATGTTCTACTGATCTTATGATAATAATAACGGAACAAGAACAGACAATTCTGGAAGTATGGAATAAAAAAGTAGATGCATGTAATTTAGAGGTAAATACATTTAAGAATAGTGATGAATGTGAGAGATGGCTATCCAAAATGAATGCAAATTTGGAGAAATATAAAAGAGAATTAATTAGACATAAACAGAAGAAGTTTAATAGGGATAAGAGTTATCTTCAGCAAGGAACAATGTATAAAATTAGTAATACTGATAAAACTGCAAGAATACGGGACATAACCTCCTCTGAATATTCAGAAACAGATGGAGAAATGAACTCCGGTCCCATTAACAGAGACACTCAGGATTCATGGATGGCAGCTCCAATCACTCGAGCACGCCTTAACCAAGCCTATATGGATACTTTTTTAGGGAAGGGGCAAGGCCCAAAACATGTATGCGAGAGAGGGAAAGAGAAATCAAAACCCCAGCAAAAAGTAAAAAAATACAGACACTAAAGAATAATTATCAGAAACCCTCAACGATGGAAAATGGAATAAATATTAAAATAGGCCTAGACCCAATTGAAGAACCAAAAAAGAAGATATCCATAGGAGAGGAAAGCTGTATAGTATATCTTACAGAAATTATACTGACAGAAGCCCAACTAAAAGTACTAAGTCGTGGTCTCTCATGTGTACCATCTAATTATACAAATGGGTTTGAGAATGTGAAAGATATTAATCTCTTCCTTAGGAAGTCAGCCCTTAGAATTTTTTTCTATGAAAAGGATAAGAAAAAACTAGAAGAAATGGGGCTTACAATTGAGGATAAAGAGACTCTAGAAAATGTAATTGCATTACTCCATCAAGAAGATTCAAATGAAAATAAGTCTGATACATTTAAGAAGAAAAGTAGATTTACTCCAGAACTAAAGCACTTTGGTAACCTGACAATGTACTTAAAATTAATGTGTAACAATCTTGAATACTTGAATAAAATCAATGTTTCAAATAAAAATAATAATAATATCTCTATAGATGATAGAAGAGCTATAGGAGAATTAAGAAAAATGGATATCAAATTTAAAAAAGCAGATAAAGGGGGTAACATAGTCGTAATGAAAAAGGACACCTATCAAGATATGTTTCTAGGGTTCTCCCTAGAAATCCATCTTGGGAATATTATGTGGAGTTAGAATCCCTCCTTAAAAAAGCTGTAGAAGATACGTTTATCACAAAGGCGAACTTTGATTATTTGTTACCAAAAGATCCAACAGTGGCGACGTTCAACGCCTTACCTAAGATCCATAAACAACAAGTATCTGTTCCAGGGAGACCCATTGTGGCAAGTACTAACTGTCTGATGGATCACATAAGCCAATATATAGATAATGAGTTGAAAGATATTGTATCGAGCCTTCCATCTTTTTTGCAAGATACAACTGCTACTTTGAAGATATTGAGGATTTAGAGCTACCCCCTTCAGCACTATTGGCAACTGCTGATATTGAACAGCTATACAGCAGTATCCCAAATGATCAAGGGATAGAAGCTGTAAAATATTATCTAGATATAAGGAGCACAAAAAATCAGAAGAGAAACAAATTTATCCTCGACCTTCTAAAATTGGTCCTGACAATGATTTTTTTTGTCTTTCAAGGTAAATGGTACCGTCAGACTAGGGGCACGGCAATGGGAACATGCTTTGCCCATTGGTTTGCCAACCTTTTTCTGAGAATGTGGGAAAGCACGAAGGTGTTTAGTGATCAGACAAATACAGAAAAAGTGTTGGTATGGAAAAGGTACATCGATGATGTCCTAATCTGCTGGCAGGGTGACAAATCTGGGTTTGCTACGTTTATAACGACCAATAATAAAGATATTAATATCAAATTAACCTCTGAAATAAATGAAAAATAAATTAATTTCCTGGATATAAAGATCATGAAAACATCCGAAGGGAAATTAGATACCACCCTGTACAGAAAAGAAACAGCCACAAATAACATTTTGGCATGGGAGAGTCAACACCCCAGATCCCTAAAAGCTGGAATACCTATAGTCCAATATATCAGATTACGCTGCAACTGTAACACTATGAAAGACTTCAAAGTAAAAGCAGATAAATTAAGAGTTAGGCTAAAGAAAGGAGGGTATCCGAATCGAATACTTAAATCTGCTTATAAAAAAGCGATTGGTATGGAGAGGACAGACTGTATTAACCCTTTGTTCTCAAATTACATACCGAAGAGGAACAAATTTGGCTGATAAGATGGTAAGAAGTCTCTTTAATGACGGCAAAGATAAAAAATAATTGGCTAACAAGAACAAAGGGCTTATTTAAACGTGGCAATTGCCGGGCCTGTCAATACATCAAGCTGGAAAAGTCTTTTCGACATCCTCATACCAAAAAGGAGTTTCTATTGCAGTAATTTTTTATATCTGTTGTTAAAGCCCTAGATTCCCCAGTCTCCAGACATGTGAGACTCTACCATCAAGGAGATATGAAAAGTCTTGAGTTCCATGTTATAAAAGGATTAAAAACAGGAGGAGGTGATATGGATCAGAAGATAATGCAAGAGGAATGCAAATGGATCTATTTAATAGGAGCACTAAGTAATTAAGGCCTTAATTGAGGCTTTACTTTTGGCACCTTTAACTAGAATATCCTGTGTTATATTCGTAGGGAAGTGTTTTAATAAGTAATAGGGTATTTCTAGTAAAATTATAAAGTAGTAGGGGCAAAAAATAAGTCCTATTTCATACTTCATGGGTTAATTAGACAAAATTTCAAAAGTAATAACACACTAGCTTATTATGAGATGATGTCACCGTGCTTTTCAATTTTTTATTAATATAAACAAGTTTTTAAAGCCATTAAAACACCTACTCTCAGACCACTTTGTGCATATATTTTGTGTTTTATCCTAATATATAAATAACATTATTATTCTAAAAAATCATGGGATACAAACTGACAAAGTTATTTTCCATAGACAGATTATTAACCCTTACACTTTGCCCCCATGTGCCTTACCATGGATGGAAACAAGGGATATTTAACAAAAGTATTTTACAAAATATAAGACATCATAGTGTCCATCTAGCTGTTAGTATGGCCACTGGCCAGTGCCACTCATTATGTATTAGGGGGCAGTCTAAAACCCATAACTGGAAACGTGTATAGCTCTATACATTATTCAGCAATTTTGGGAAGGAAAACACCTTTCCCATATTCTTTTCCACACTTTATCTTTTTTTTAATATAAATCTGGTGTCTTCACAACATCTTAGTTGCTGTCTAAGTGCTGACTTCACATCTTTATTTTTCAGGCTGTAAATTAGAGGATTTAGAACAGGGACGGCAACTGTGTTAATTAGAGAGAATATTTTTGTAAATGTCATATCTCCCGTTGAGGTTGGACTAAAGTATAAACAGAACAAAGTTATAAAGAGAAGAACAACGACAGTGAGGTGTGAGGAACATGTGTGGAAGGCTTTCTGTCTCCCGGTGCTGGAACGGATCTTCAGGATGGTGGTAATAATGAAAATATAGGAGCACATAATTAGAAAAAATGGAGTGCAACCTAAAAGCAGTCCTTCCATGACAATTATTATCTCCAGTGTAGTTGTATCATTGCATGTGAGCTTCAAAAGAGGGACACTGTCACAGTAGAAGTGGTCGATGATGTTGGATCTATAGCAGGTGTAACTGGACAATATGACAAGTTGGAATGTGACGGCTAAAAAGCCAAGCAACCAACAGACAATGGCCAAAGCAACACAAACTTGATAGCTCATGATCATTGAATAGTATAATGGTTTACAAATGGCCACATAGCGGTCATAGCTCATGGACGTAAGGATAAGCAACTCATTGGTAGTGAACGATAAAAACATAAATATCTGAGTCATGCAGGCAAAGAAAGAAATGGTGTTATCCCCTGATATGTAGGAAGAGAAGATCTTATGTAGACTGATAGTGGTGGTGGACATGTCTATGACAGACAGATTACCCAAGAAGAAGTACATGGGAGTGTGCAGATGATGATCCATGGAAACCAGTAGAAGAATGGTCATGTTACCACCAAGAGTGAGAAGATAAACGAGAAGTATTACAAGGAATATCGGAGTCTGAAGATCTGAATTGTCTGTAATCCCTATCAGTATGAAGTTTAGGACCTCCGTCTGGTTTTCTTTTTCCATATCTTTATGGGTCTAAATGTTGAGAAAAAAGTCAAAACATTATCATGGTCTACAAAGTATTATTTATAATAAAAGACTTCATGACCAGAATATTTATAGCTTATGGTACAGAAGTGAGTTGGGGGATGTGAGAGAATCCTGTAAATATATCAGAGGGGTTAATAAAGTTCAGGACTGATGGAAGTGTCTTCCAGAAAAAGAGGACATGATTTGAAGGTATAAGGTGGAGGATTCAAGGGCAACATGGAAACTACACTGTTACAGGAAAGGTAGTAGATACGTATAATATGCTATCTGTAGAAGTGGTATGGATAAACCCAAGAGAAAAGATCTAACACACCTGATTATTATTAATATCAAAAAGGTGTATCTGATAAATATTGTTACCACCTACACTGTGGCATTACAATGTTCTGTAAAGTGTAAGGGTTGAAAAACTTGACACAGAAATATGTACTCACATCTTCAGGTTGTTGATGTATTTATTATTCTCTTATGTATGTTGTAGTAGGTGATATTTTTTGAGGGTCAACTGAGCTTTAGAAACTCTGATGGCTTTCTCTTTTTCCTCAGTATCGTAGAGAGGGGTATAGCCTTCTACTTGTATGAAGGGTCTTGTAATGACAGGAGTATATATTTCAGAAATAGAAATCTTCTAAATTGCCAATGGGTTAGAAGAACCTTTGATAAGAAACAGTTGAGGTTCTCAAAAGTATAAAAAGCATCTATGAAGAATATATCCATTCGTCTATAAAAAATATTTTCTTTAGAAACTCACAGTATTACAGGTGATGTTGGTATTGTGTGGCAGCTTGAATAGTAGAAAAGAAGAGAGTCTGATCCACAGGTACATACATTTTATAGCTCTCTATCTATCATAAAACTAGAGGTTTAATAACTTGGAATCATATCTCTAGAGGGTCTAAAGCCCACAGGTTTCATTATATTTTTCAGACTTAGACATGTCCCAATTGGTACAAAAACCAAGAGATGACATTAGTTTATTGGAAGCAAGTCCATGATGGCCAGAAATGCAACAGACCAACCAGTCCATGATTTTAACTATTTTTGCTCAACTCCTCAACAATGAGTAATAGTTATAACTGGACATGATCTCCGATTCTGAGTATAATTACCAAGTAGTGTTATCTAAAGGCTTTTTTCTTTGTACTAGTGTTATGTGATGATAAAAACATATAAATAATGATGGGATATAGATGACACGTCATCTTTCTGTATCTGTAGATCATTACTTGGTGCTCATCTTGTATATATAACATAATGACAGAGCCCATAAACCATCTAAACCTTTGCCATTGTTCTTAAATACACCATATGGCATACCAACGACATCACCCACCATGAGAGTTAATTAGCTATATTAAATGTACTTGCAAAAAAGAGCAGCTTCATGATTTACCAGTTCAAGCTACACCATATGACTATGAGGACCAATAGAAAGCTGGTGGCTGTGCTGTGTTTACTTTGGAAGAAACAATATGGAAGTGGTCACCTCATATAGTGACATACCATGAAGATTGTGAGAGAATCCAACAATGAATAATCTTTATAAATAATTATTCACAAACAGCATCATGGGAAACAAAGCTCTGTTTTTACTGCTGTGTAGTAAAGTAAAACTCTCTATACAACATACAATTGTAAAAAATAAAAAAGTACATATCTTATGTTTTATGAAATTAAACTTAGAATCAATATTAAACGTATCACCTTAGTTTCAAGTGTCCTCAACTTGTAGGGTTAGTGTCTGCCTGGGTAATATTACATTGAGCAGTGAGATAAGAGAGTCATGACCCCCTGAATTCACAGACTTTTTTGGATTTTCATCCGGTCATAAATGGACACTTTCACAAGTTACTACCAAACTCAGGGGCTATTCTCATGGCCATAAGAGTTGCTTAAAGGGACTATGACACTTTTACAGTTATGTTGTTGCTTTTGTTCCTAGCCGGGTTTCGTACTCACGTCAAGTGGTAGATTAGGCTCCATAGACTTTCATAGAGTTCTTGTACAACTTGAAGCAAGTCCATGGAGGCCAGAAACCCAACAGACCAACCACTCCATGATTTTAACTATTTTGGCTCAACTCCTAAACAATAAGTAATAGTTATAACTGGTCATGATTTCTGATTCTGAGTACAATTATGAAGTAGTGATATCTAAAGGCTTTTCCTTTGTACTATTGTTATGTGAAGATAAAAACTATGTAATACATGTAAATAAATTGTGACAGATTCACTGTCATGCTCGGGATCCGTGCCTTGTTTTTGCATAAAATGGAGGACGCAGGAGCCCTTTAAATACCACACTTTACTAGTTGTTTGACAGCATACAACATAAAACTGAAGGCAGAAACAAAACCTAGCTTCTCATTGAAGCCCTGCATACCTAAACTGTAGTTACCTCACTGTCTTACATTTAAGTGTAAACATACAGTCCAAACAGTCTAGAGAGGCTATGGATAAGTACAAGAGGAGGAGATGCAGATAGAAGATTATTACAAATGGAGAGCAAATGGATATTTGCATTAGATTACAAATACCCGAAAGGCCTCAATGAAGGCTTTTCTTATTCAGCACTCCTATAGGAATGTCCCATTCTGTTTAGGGATATTTAAACACTCTAACTTTATTTATAATAGCCTACATCATAAAAATACTGTCTTCTGTTTAGAATGTTATATTAATAGGGAATATTTGTTTTTTCTTTCTTTTTTTCTTTTCACTTGTTATCAATATTATATGATCAACATATTTAAATGATTGTAAAACAACGACACACAGGATCTAACATCCAATTTATATAAATACCTTTTAAATACCACTAAATATATTTTAGTAATGTAGAGTAGCACATACAAATCTTTATAATAATGTTCTTATTTTTTGAGCACTAGAGGGTTAAAGTTTTCTATCAGCTGTAGTATTTATTGTTATTAGTTTGCAATTACTAATAGTTTACAGGGTATCTGATACAGAGAAGTATAGGGCACAATATAGGTTTTGAAAAAGAAGATATATAGAAATGGTATTTATAGTAATATCAATGTAACAACATAGGCTTAATAAAGTTGAATGAGTTGAAAAAACGGAGGCTAAATAAAGTTAAATAAGGTTCAATGAATTCAGGAAATGGAGGCTTAATAAAGTCTATTGAATTGAATAAAACGTTACGTCATGACGCTCATGCAAAACCAGGAAGTAACAGGGCTTTATAAGCCAGAGGAGAAGCCAGTACAATACAGCCTTATAGAAAGTCCTCTAAAAGGACGAAACGGACCATTGGCACATTATATTTTTAGTGGGGCAGGTTCTATTCTCATGCAATATGGCTTAAAAGGCTCAAAAGTCAATATCTACAAGGAGAAGGAGTGTGGAGAGAGGGAAGCTGAATCGCAAGTATTTGTTTGCTACATGGTATTACCCTCCCATACATTTATCCTCTAATGATTTACTAATCTTATTTTTGCTGTAACTATGGACATTTTTGTTTAGCAAAATATACAATATATAGTTGTTAAATTGACTGAGAGAATCCCCAGTTTTTGGAAAGATTGAACACCTGTGTCCCACTATATATGTTTTTGTTTTTAACAATATGTATACTATGTGCTTTTTTATTTACATTTTTCAACTCTGTGATTATCAGTGTATCCTGTATTATGACACTGAATTCTGGGAGTCTCATGCACACCATCAGCCCCAAATGTTACCTGCATCCTGGTCTCAGTAGGCCTCACTGGTTACGCTGAATTCTGGGAGTCTCATGCACATTATCAGCCCCAAATTTTACCTGCATCCTTGTCTCCGTAGGCCTCACTGGTTATGCTGAATTCTGGGAGTCTCATACACACCATCAGCGCCAAATTTTACCTGCATCCTGGTCTCAGTAGGCCTCATTGGTTACGCTGAATTCTGGGAGTCTCATACACACCATCAGCCCCAAATTTTAATTGCCCTCCCTTCCTGCCCCTCACCCTCACACCCCATTTCTGATGACATTTTATAGTGCAAAGATTCTAAGCTCAAAGCAGGTTCCTCCATTTTTGGAAGGTTGTTAATGCTGTGTTTTTCCTTGTTTTTTATCCCTGGTATTGCGCTATGGATTATGTTGGTGCGTTACAAATAAAAGTTAATAATAATAATAATAATAATAATAATAATATTAACAGGATTATCAGTATAACCTGATATATAAGTAGCTAAGATCCAGAATAACAGTATTATATCAGTTTATGGATGAAACGGCCTAGACTGATTTATACAGAGCTGATTATCTCTATGTTTAAATATATTTTAGTAATGTGACTTTGGTATTATGCAAAGTTGTAAGCACTTTTTATACATTTTCGGCGCTGTCTAGGATCATAGGTATCCAAATAAAGTTATTTTTATGATATAAGCAAAGGGGTGTTAAGCACCCAAAGGATACATAATAAAAGGTCAATAGTAAATTTTTTACTCCACAGTTACATTGTTTCAATTACATAGTACAGAAAAAAAATAAAAAATAAACAAATAAATACGTAAATAAATAGAAAATAAGATAGTATTTTGACAGCAAGGAAATTGTAATTTCTACCATTTTTGTAGTTTTTAATCTGTTAATCGACTAACCCGTTAACAATTTAATTTAGTGAGGAGCTACCTGTTTCTTTCCTTATTTCTTTCTTACTATTCATCAAATATTATTGTCTTAAATAGAACAAATAGGGTCTAATACTTTACTTTTACTTTAATGGAGTTTCCTCTTTTTCCCCTCTTTTTTTCCCCCTTTTTTTTTTTACCTTTCTCTCTTCCCTTTCACCTTTTTTCTTTTCCTTTAGATATAAATAAATTGAGAGGAGATTTCCATAGATAATTAACAAAAAACATCTATCAATATAAAATGTTCTCTATAATCTGAAGTGTTAATTTTATTAGTTTTAGTGTATTATTATCAGCGAATTTCTATATTGTCAATTTAAGAACTTTTCCTTTCAATCCCTTAATTTTTTTTTTACTTTTACTTTCGGTTCTTTCTAACTTATTTATAAAGTTTCTTCTTATGTAATTATTTTCCTATAAGTGATTTAAATGTGAATTGTGAATTTGTTTCTTGAAATTATTATCTTAAGGTTTCCCCTTTTACAGCTTACTTAAAGAAAAAAAAAATAGTAATTCCTTAAGTGTTTACATTTTTTAATTAATAATCTATTTACTTATTTAAAGTGATCCAATGTGATTTATTATTACATAGTGTTGAGTGTGTGTATATATATATATATATATATATATATATATATATATATATATATATATATATATATATTCTTTTTTGTATTTTTTTTTTTTATTGGTTTCAGTATCTTCAATTTATCTCCACTCCATTTACAAATCTATAACAAACAAGTCAAATCTAGTGCTCCACCAAAATTAATAATTAGCTCATGATCTATTAGTATATAGCCCTCTCAATTTATTTTACAGTTTGCCATGGATGTCTTTTTTGGATTGATTCTAAATTCGAGTGTGAGGTTGTTTCATAAGAAATTGCCCATTCATCTAGTAGAAATTAGGGAAATCTTGAAACCGATGATATGTATTTTGAAGATTAGATTAAGTTGGATAATGGTGTATGGGATAAGGTTGATAAGATGGGAAGGGTAGAAAAAGTATATTGCTGGAAATTGAATAAGATGGGGCTGTAATATTGGCGTTTTGTTTACATGGGAGGAGGTGGCATCTCAGAAACTTGTCCAGTCTAAAGTATTCAGATGTGCAATGTACACTGGGATCTCCAGCAAGGAAAAGCAAATGTAGGGATCAAACCAAAGGAGGTCTGCTGTTTATAAGACTAAAAGCTCCATAAGCCATAGTACCCAAAACAACAAGGTAATTAGAGATTTTAGCTGAGGGGTGGTCTTTATAAAATGACTTATAATTTAGAACATTCTCACTATCAATATACCATTACTAGAAGCTGTATAAAGACCATTTACAGATGACCACCATTTTGTATCTCACTTTCCAGATGTACATTTTGTACAAACTGATCAACCATCTCAGGAATAACTATAAACAATTAATCTACTAGGCACAATCCAGGAGGTAACATGATCATTCACCATGTTGTCAAACACATAACCATCTCCAGTGACTTGAATGGAGAGCTGATAAGAGATTATTTACTTAACCTATTAATGAACACATCTGTAACACTACCAAAACATACTCAGTTCCTGGAGTTGAATCTTGTTGAAGATATATTTGGGACAGTAGACATTTAATAGATGGCAGGTAGATCTTTGGAAATACCAAATGCTACTTCTTCAAGATCCACTGGAGTGAAAAAAGATGGTTGAAGATAAAACCATGAGGGTTTGGAAAAATTCAGCCATTACGCCTAAAAGATATAGACTGAATACTGTAAAATAATAAACAAATGTTGATGTTTTCTAAACATCACATTTATCATCATCTTCGCCTTCGTCTCAAAGCTGACTTCATCTTTTTATTTATTAAGCTTTAAATGAAAGGATTTAGTACGGGTACAGCAGCTGTGTTGATTAGAGAGTGTTGTGTACTAGAACCCAATGTGTATACTGATGGTGGTCTTAGATATTGGCAGTAAAGAGTCATGTAGAGAAGAATGACTACTGTGAGATTTGAGGAACACCCGTAGATGGCTTTCCATCTTCTTGTGCTGGAATGGATCTACAGCTTGATAAATAAAGATATAAAGTTGGCTCTTAGATGTAGACTAAGATGGTGTGGACAAAATCGGAATATTGCCTAGTTTAAGATGAATTACACCTGGTTAGGTTAAGTTAGACCAATGAGCTTTGGTGTCATGCTAGGACTTGGGGATATCGATAGCCTTGAGGGCCAAATACAGAAATACTCATACAAGAAATTGTTGTCAAAAGCCGTGAGAACAATATATATAATTATACTTATATAATATAGTATGTTACCTCTGAGGGCCACAGACAGAAATGCAATGGACAGATGACAGTGACCATTATGTGATAAATAAAAGCTTGGTTATTGGGATAATATCTCAAAATTAACTTTTAAGGAAATTAGATAAGTTATTGCTTGTTTACCTCAGTAAGAAACAATAAATACAGAGTAAGGTCCAACCTATATGTAGGTTTTAGTCCACCACTCTATTCTTATGCTATCTAATATGCCTTATATATTAGGATTTAAAGAACGTTCTAGAATTCCAAGACGTCTCAATTATGTGCTCCAGATAATGTCCACAATGTCCAAACATGAAACCAGAAACAAGAAACACTACAAGACAACTCTGTCTTATACCTTAAATGACCGAAGGCGATCATCGCAAACTCCGTACATAACTGGCTTGATGAGGATGCAATAAATGGCTTGAAGGGGGGAGAGGCTCAAAAGGGCTGACAAGTTACAGGCTTCAAAAAAATGACGGATTTAACGGTCGCCTTTTTTTTTTAAGCCCATAACTCGGAAACCATCTCATGACCACCAAAACACACCAATTAATTAAAAAAATAACTTACAACCTCACACACAGCATTTTTGGGTGGTTTGAAAATGGCTAAGCATGGAAAGAGACACAGGAGAGGGAGTAGGTGGGAAAGAGACCCAGGGGTGAGAGAGGGAAGAAAAAGACACAGAGGAGGGAGATAAGGAAAAAAAAAAAACATCAGAGGAAGAGGGGGCAAAGAGACACGGGAGGAAGAGAGTGGATGGAGGAGCTCAACGCGAGGAACAAAAGTTGGGGGTTGGCCGATAACTGCAATGAGAGGCAGAGGCGCTCATTACGGGGCTTGCGATGAAGGCGCTCATCGCAAGGCCCGTAAAGTTGAGGTGGGGAAAGGCTCATGATGAGCGCTGGCTTCAAATTGTATTGCCGTCATTTTTGACGATCAAGTCTCAAGTAATAAGTAAAATATAATGGATTTCACATGACTATCTAACAATTTAGTTGGACTTATCTAAAGTTATAGGGCCTCATTCTATTATCGGCCGTAAATCGGCCGTAAGGCTGCGATTCCTTGCGAGGGTTCAGTTAACTCGCGATTCTATTATACGGCCCCGCAAGGATCTCCTTTTACGGCCGGCCGCATATCTTGGAACCGGCCGTAATCTGTGAAATATAAAAACTGAAAAATAAATTCAAGCCTGCACTGTACAGCTCTGTAAATGCTAGGGATCATATTGGGGGACATGAGGATTAAAAGGAACCCACTCTCAAGCTTGCACATCTGCCCAAACCCGAGTTCAAATTAACTGTTTATTTTCCGGCTGCGGCGTGGGTGTGTCTGAAGTGCTCCAAGCACTCTGGACTTTTTACATGGATATTTTACGGATATTAAAAATAAAATATTTTACGGATTTGAGTACAGGATAATTATGTGCTATTTTTTCTAACACCTAAAATCCCTTTATAGTCTTCTCAAAGTGCAGGATGGCTTTATTTGAGCTATTTTATGTGCTTAATTGGTGCTAGCGAGACCTTTTTCCTGCAAGTAACTGCGGCTCGCTTTTAGCCTTGCAGAGAGGTTTCCCGGAGCAATTGAATTGCAAATCTCTTGCGGCCGTTTAAGATCAAAGGCTTTCCTCCGGCGCGAGCGGCCGCAAGAGATAGCAAGGCACCGGCCGCAAGCCTGCCGGAATCCCCGGCCGTAAGGGAATAGAATAGCCGAATAGCTTGCGGCCGGTCCTTGCGGCCCCGCAACGGCTGCGGCCGATAATAGAATGAGGCCCATAGTAATTATACAACATTATAATAAACAGTATTGAGAGATGAATGATGGGATACTAATAATGGTCAACCAATGTCGTTGGTTTCTACACAACGTCATCGTTATTTTGAGATTAATAATTCTCCAGTTGAACCATGAGTTACACCAAAACAAGCCAAAAAATAACTAAAATACTAATACTCCTTATTAGGTACTTAACGACTAAAATGTTAAACAAAAATAATTTATTTTTTATGTTTATATGAATATTTTTTGTACACATTACCTTCTTCTTAGTTCTCTTTTTTTATTGGGAAGTATCTCTTCAATAGAAGCATCATTTTGAATATATGTATATTAATTATTATTTTATGTCCATTTTTTATGTTTATGAGGGAGCCATATTTGGGCCAATATCTCCCTGGTTTATTAAAAAAAAACTGACTTTAAAGCCTTTTAGAATCAATAATGATTTACATTAGTCTTCCCATTGAGTATCTCCAAGACTGTGGTACCAGATGAGCTATGGACAATTGGTTAAGAACTCTTTAGTCTCATTAATGGACAATGTTCATTCTCATGACCAGACATATTCTGAGGTATTTACATTTTTATGGTCCGGGTCTAGAACAAGAGGCCACAATTTAAATTTGGATGGTGTGAAAAGGAATATTTATTAATGTACAATGAGAGAAGATGAAAAGAGCAGCAATGATTCTTTACTGTTTGGTTCCTTTTCTTATTTTTATTTATTATTTATTAATTATTTTTATGATAGCATATTATAAATTTCAAAGGCTAAATTGCATTAATATTTGTAAATGTCAAAATGTTGTATGATAAGATGTTAATTGAAGAAACAATGGAAGAAGTTTAGCAATGCCTTTACATTTCTTTTCATAATTATAAAAGTGCTGAGAATTGGTTTAAATACTGAACAAGTCATCAAGAGAGGGGTGCTTCGAGGGAACGAGGAGGTAGATGTTGAGACTCACCATGGAATTCGGCGTGTAAAAGATATATGTGGAATCTGTAGGGAATTTTTAAGTGTCTATTGCTTAAAGTTTGGATATTTCATATGGAGCTAAAATGTATTTCATATAATGTTAATGGCCTAAATACCCAGTTCAAAAGACATGCGATAATGGATTTCCTTCATAAAAAGAATACAGATATCGCAAGTCTACAAGAAACCAATTTTGGAGATAAAAAGGAACCAGGATTATCCCAGAAAGTCTTTGATTATAGAATTTTTTCTAGAGGTAAATATACAACTAAAGTGGTATCAATTCTCTTTAACAAAAGAAATGTAATACATGAAGAATATAGTGAAATTAACAAAGAAGGAATATCAATTATTTATGTCCCAAATTATGGATAAATAGATTTTGGAATCATGTTACAAAAAATAAGAAAAGATTACTGGTCATGTGTGGGGACTTTAACATGATAAGAGACCCTGTGAAAGATAGACAATCTGCTAAAAAAAATCAGACAGTCAGCTTAGGAGAATAGCAAAAAATTAGAATGAAAATCAATTATTGAAACATCAGCTGTATGATTATTGGGGAATATTCCATCCTGATGAGTCTGGCTTCACATTTTTCTCGGCGAGACACCAGAGTTACTAAAGAATTTATCATATTCTAATGGATCAAGAAATGGTGCAAAAAAATGTTTCTACTGAAATCTATCCAATTACTATATCGGATCATGCTTGCATATTATTGATCCTAAATAATCCAGGGAAGTTTCAGAAAACTAGAAATTTACATTAAACCCAATTCTCTTTAAATCAAGGGAGGATGGAGAGAAATTAAAGTTAGAAATGTCACAATTCTTTGAGTTAAATGAGAAGTCAGTCTCATCCGAAGTTATATTATAAAACTTGCATAAAGCAGTTATTAGAGGCATTCTAAAAGCATGGTCCGAGCACAAAATAAAAAACAAGCGGCAAATCATTGAAAAACTTCTATATTGTTTTGAACGAAATTCATCAATTAAATACAAATTCTACTAAAATGGAATATGCTTTAAAAAAATTCCCAGTTACAAGCACAGATTAAAAAAAAACTCAAAAATTGGTTGATAATAAAATTTAAAATGTTGGCAAATCAAATAAATTAAAACATTTCCAAAAAAAGGTAGATAAATTATTAGATAAAAATTTTTTCAGAATATTACAGTTTATCTGGATGGAAAATCTAGTTTAATTAAACAAACTAAATCACAGATAAGAGAGTTTTTGAATAAAATAAACCTCCCCAAAATCACAGAAGAACAGTTAACAACACTTGAGAAAGAAATAACAAAGAAAGAAATTCATGTTTGCATTTCCCAACTGTTATTTTAAGATTTTAGAAAATGAGGTTATTAAATATTTAAAGTTTTCGCATATTTAAATAAAAGATATAAGGAAAGCCCCAGCAGAGATACTATATGCTGCAATAGTGACAATTCCTAAGCTGGACAAAGATCCAACAAATGTTTTGAATTACCACCCAATATCACTATTAAATTCTGATATTAATATCTACGCTTCTATATTAGCTGCAAGGTTAAATTTGTTGATGGAAAATGTGATAAACAATGATCAAACAGGATTTATTAAAAACACGCAAGCCCCAGATAATATCCGAAATTGATTGATTTATTTGTGCATGCCAATCAAAAACGGGATCCCAGATGTTACCCTTTTTATAGATGCTGAAAAAGCGTTCAGGAGGGTCAACTTGGATTTTATAGATGCTGTTTTAGACAAATTTGGTTTCGGCAGATTTGGAAGTTACACAGAAAAAGCAATATATATGCCTTTATCTCTGGTATTGGGTTTAGCTCCGAATCATTCAAAATTTCCAATGGAACTAGGCAGGGATGCCCTTTATCCCCTTTGATCTTTGCAATGGTAATGATTTGGATCAGACCACAACAGTCTGAGTTAGATATCTGCTCCTTCTCCCAATTAGCAATTAGTGTTGGATGTGCACATTCCAGAGAAATAAGACACAGACACAGTGTTTCTGTATAATAATTCTCAAAGCGCTCTATTCCAAAATGGCAGTGTACAAGTTTATATATAAAAACGTTATCTGATCAAACGTCACATGATTCCTTTGTCTAGGAATTAATAGCTTTATTGATTGGTTCAAAAAGATCTGCAGTTTGTTGTCGTCATAGTGGTCAGTTGAGGAAGGATCAGTTCATTGGTCTAGAAGGCAGGCGGTGCCTGTATCCTTATTTGGTCATGGATGTTTGCATCATCAGGCCACTCCCAGTTGTAGTCCATCCTCCATCTTAGGTAACCTCCATTGTTAGTAATCTTCTTCTCATTTATACATACACAAGGTAGTAAGGAATAGAAAAGGACATGGCAGACAAGCATAGTAACATAAAAATACATTTTCCTAATTACCATCCATAACAGTCCCCCCTAAAATGTACTGTTATGTTATTAGTGAGTGTGCAACTTAAGAAAAGCAGCTGTGCTTATGTTAATGCGTGATGAGGGATAAACTCCCCCCTAAACACTAGGTGTATATCTGTCCCTGAGGATGAGGTGCATGACTGCAAGAAAGCCCTAAGCATATGTGCTGTGAATGCCCGTTCTTCTTTGTACATTTGAGTAGCCATGGCTTAGCCATGGCCCCTCCTGCCACTGTCACAGACAAGTCAGACGCCTTTCCCTAGCCCCTTGTATCAGGAACATGTGGGGCAAGGGGTTTATGTGGAAACCTCACTCCTAGATACAATAGACCGTAACATCTTATGTGACTCCTCACAGTTGTCATCATCACAAAGTTCTCGGTGCACAAAGGTTGATGTGACTCCAGCTGACTTCTTTAAATATGTTCGGACACAGGGGATAATACAGCAGGTAACAAATGCAAGAGTTATCAGTATTGAAAGAAAGAAAATGTCAACCTGTAACAATACCCTCTGCCAGTTGTTCATCCACCCAAACCATTTATCCCAATAGTCTGTGGTTCCAGAACTCTCCTTCAATTCTTGTACCAAGTTGTCTAGTGCCATTTTATTTTGGAAGGCCATGTGTGATGTGGCCTTCAATTGTTTTGCTACTCCTTGCAGAGCATGTCTTGTGTAATCCACAAACATTTGTTGGTTATAATATATATAATTGATTCAAGCAACATTTTTTATTTACACCAATCATTGGTATCAGTGATTCAAATCCTGCTGCTATCTGGTTTCGGGCCTTAAACTCATCAGGCACCCCCCTTGGGACTCCAATAGAGTCCATGTACACATGGGGGTCAAAGCTACCTTGTGGGGAAGAGAGCTCTCTCTTACGTCTAGATGTTGTCAGTAGAGTGTGTGGTGAGGTATCAGCTTGGATGGGCACTATGTGCTCTGGCATTATGACCTTTGCCAGGGTACACTCACCATAACAGATACCCTCTAGCCTTGATCTGAGCTTCATGTCCCCACATATCCAATGTATGTCTCTCAGAGCTTGTGTCTGATTGGTTAGTAATGTGGATGAACCATCTCTATATGTGTGACAAAATCCACTTTGGAACTTCTGCAAATTGAACCCATGAGAAACATTTCTCCTGTAACACGTATAATTTCCAGGGTATATAGTTATACCTTCACCTGGATGTATATTGTCAGTTATAATGGGATACCTGTTCTCCCATTGTTCCCAATTCTTCGTACGTAGGTTCACTGATATCAGTCATTTGGGGTAATGCCTGAGTGTGTTGTACTTGCATTAGTCCTTCTGATATGAGTGGTGCATTTAGATTTCTGAGCATAAATTTACCAATCCGTCCTTTTTGCTTCTCCTCTAACCCAGCCACCCATTATGTATGTACCTGCGTCTGTGGGTCTGGGGTTCTTGATAGTCAGAGTAAGTCGCATGTTAGCTCCAGTCTTGCCATTTGGCGAGCATTTGCCTGGCTTTATTAGAGTCATACGTTCAAGTAAAGGGCTTCCACTCAAATCTGTTCTATCTGAGGCACTCCGTGGTCTGTAGCCCCAAGCTCTCCCAGTGTTCCATCGTACAGCTTCCCAATGACTACAATCTTTTCCCCAAGTCTGGTCTGTAACAGATATGTATATAGATGTGCTGAGAGTGTCTTTGTACAAGTTACATTGTTGAGTCATGCTTAGCTGTTGGCAACATACAACATGACAATAATCAAAGGAGAATGTGATCATATGTGTTTTAGATGGATTGTACCAGAATGTAATACCGCCTTTCTTCTCACTAATGAATGCAGAAGGTTCTACTTTAGTTAAGAACAGACAGAAAAGGATATGTGTTATGATCATCATGATGTTGGCTGCTATGGGTCTGGTGCTGAAACTTTTCTTGCAATGAGATGCGTGGATCCAAGTAGGCCGTCCTTCAAGTTTAACTGACAGTGCAGTAATTAAAAGAACTTGAAAGGGACCATCATTTCTGGATTCCAGAGGATTCTTTTCTCACAAATCTCTTGACCAGGACCCAATCTCCAGGAAGTAGTTGAGTACCAGTGTCTACTTCCGGATCTGGAATGGAAGAAAACACTTAGTTACATAGTTACATAGTAATTAAGGTTGAAAAAAGACTTTCAGTCCACCAAGTTCAACCTGTTAAGATCTCCTCTGATCTGCAATATGCGGATTAGTTATTAATTAAATTGTTGATTAAATAATTATAAATAGTATAGTATTGAAGGATGAATAAAGAGTTAGTCCATCAAGTTCAACCTTTTTAGATCTCTATTGATCTTTTTAATGTGGACTATTTATTATTATTGTTAATTGTTAATTGATCCAGAGGAAGGCAAACAGAAAAAAAAAAAAAACATTAAAAATTTGCCAATTGTCTCATAAGGAAAAAAAAAAGCAAAATTCCTTCCTGACCCCAGAAACTGGCGATCAAATTTCTCCCTGGATCAATATTCCTTGCTAGTTATCTAGGATAGCCTTGAATGCCCTCTTTATTCAAAAATATATCTAACCCCTTTTTGAAGTTGTCTATCGAATTCGCTGTCACCACCGCCTTTGGTAGAGAATTCCACAGTTTAACCACCCTAACTGTGAAGAACCCTTTTCTTTGTTTAAGGTGAAATCTTTTTTCCTCTAACCTCAAAGGATGTCCTCTTGAAAATCTCTTGCTACAAATAGTTCACTTGACAAAGCCTTATATTGACCCTGGATGTATTTATATAACGTAATCATATCTCCTCTTAGATGCCTTTTTTCTATCGAAAATAAGTTTAATTTTGTTAGTCTTTCTTCATAACTTAGCCCCTCCATTCCCCTTATTACTTTTGTAGCCCTTCTCTGTACTTTTTCCAGCTCTAAAATGTCTTTTTTATGAGGTGGTGCCCAAATTGTACTCCATATTCCAAATGAGTGCGTACTAGAGATTTGTATAGTGGCAGAATTATATCTTCTTCCCTGGCTTCTATACCCTTCCTAATACATGCTAATATTTTATTTCCCTTTGCAGCTGCTGCTTGGCTTTGAGCACTGTTACCTAGGTGGTTGTCCACTAGTACTTCCAAATCCCTTTCAATATCTGATACCCCTAGATTTTCTCCATTAAGATTATAGATTGCTTGGCTATTGTTCCTTCCCAAATGCATAACTTTTATTTATATTAAATCTCATCTGCCATTTAGCCGCCCATTTCTCTAATTTATGCAAATCCTTTTGTAGGGAAAGTACATCATTATCTGATTAATACCTTGCACAACTTAGTGTCATCAGCAAAAAATGGAGACACTACATTCGAGTCCTACTTCAATGTCATTAATAAATATGTTAAAAAGGAGAGGACCTAATACTGAACGTTGCGGAACACCACTTATCACATTAGACCAATCGGAATATGTTCCATTTACAACAACCCTTTGCTTCCTGTCTTTTAGCCAGCTCTCGATCCATGAGCAGATATTTACTGCAATTCCTGTATCCCTTAATTTGCTCACTAGTCTTCCATGTGGCACTGTATCAAATGCCTTTGAAAAATCTAAAAAGACTACATCCACTGAGTTGCCCTGATCCAAGTTCCTACTAACCTCCTCATAAAAACTAATTAGATTGGTCTGACACGACCTTTCCTTCATAAATCCGTGTTGACTGCTACCTATGATCCTGTTCAAATAGACATATTCTTGTATTCTGTCCCTTATTAACCCTTCTAAAAGCTTCCCAACTACAGAAGTGAGGCTTACTGGTCTATAATTCCCCGGATTTGCTCTAGATCCCTTCTTAAATATAGGTATCACCTCTGCTTTTCTCCAGTCATCTGGTAGAGACCCTGTAGTGAGTGAGTCTTGAAAGATTAGATATAATGGTTTGGCTATTACAGAACCCAGCTCCCTCAGTACCCTTGGATGTATTCCATCAGGACCTGGGGCTTTATTAACATTTATTTTCTCCAACCTCTTTTGTATTTTTTCCTGCGTTAACCTATTATTTAGTAAAGGTAGTGTAGCCCCATTATGTTGCGGTGTCCCAACCACTGGTACCTCCCTTGTGTAAACCGACGAAAAGAACATATTTAGCTCATCTGCCTTTTCCTGGTCACTAATTATCAGATGGCCTGTGTCACATTGTAATGGTCCTATCGATTCCTTCCTGGCCTTCTTCCCATTAGTATATTTAAAAAAATATTTTCAGGTTAGTCTTACTTTCCATTGCAACTGACTTCTCATTTTCTATTTTAGCCAGTCTAATAGCCCTTTTGCAAGACTTGTTGATTTCCTTATAGTCACATAAAGCTGCCTCTGTTCCCTCCTTCTTGTATAATTTAAATGCATATTTATTTTTCCTCATCATGATCTTTAAGTCATTGTTAAGCCACATGGGATGTGATTTACTCCTATTCATTTTATTTCCACATGGTACATGCTGATGAGTATGTTTATTTAGTAAGGATTTGAATGTTGTCCATTTATTTTCAGTATTCTTACCTGTAAGTTCTTTGTCCCAGTCTATATGTTGTATTGCTGCCCGTAGCCCATTAAAGTTAGCCCTTTTAAAATTTAGAGTTTTTGTTGGCCCCTTACAACTCTGTTTTTTGTATTCAATCTCAAATGAGACTGTGTTGTGATCACTGTTCCCCAAGGGTTCCCCTATTTTTACATTTGATATTATATCAATATTACTTGTGATGACTAAATCCAAGATGGCGCCATTTCTAGTAGGTTCTTGTATTACCTGGGCCAGATAATGATCCATGAGTGTACTCAAGAACCTGCTCCCCTTAGCTGAGCTGCTGGTCTCGTTTATCCAGTTTATATCAGGGTAATTAAAGTCTCCCATTATTAGAACTTGCCCATGCTTAGCTGCATTTCCAATCTGTAACAATAATTGTATTTCCTCACTTTCCGCTATATTTGGGGGTTTAAAGCATACTCCCGCCAAAATGCGTTTCGAATTAGCTCCTCCACTATTTAGCTCAACCCACAAGGATTCAATGATGCCGTTAGTGCCAGCATAAATATCTTCTCTGACTATAGGCTTAAATTCAGGCTTAACATAAAGACAGATCCCTCCTCCTCTTTTACCATTTCCCCTATCTTTCCTAAATAGGATTCATCCCACCATGTTTCCGTAATGCCTATTAAGCCCCATTTTTCTTGTACTGCTAATATTTCTAGCTCATCCATTTTCCCAGGCAAACTTCTTGTGTTAGCAATCATACACTTTATGTTGCTATGGCTCTGCTGTTGTGAAGTGTCTGCCACTGTATTTGAGGCCCCTATTAATACCTCCCTACTTTCTATTGTAACCCTCCCCCCTTCTCCTCCCCCATGGTTAACTAATTCATCCCTTTCCCTCTCTACCCTATTTACCCCAATACTTCTATATAGTCCCTCCCCCCCACCTACAAGTTTAAAAACTCCCCCAGCCGTTCTATTATCATATCCCCTAGCACAAAAGCGCCCTCATCATTAAGGTGCAATCCATCCCTGCTATAGAGATTGTACCCAAGTGAGAAGTCAGCCCAGTGCTCTAAAAACCCAAAACCCTCTGCACTGCACCACTTTTTTAGCCACGCATTAACCTCCCTAAGCTCCTTCTGCCTCCCTGGGCTAGCACGTGGCACTGGTAGTATCTCAGAAAATACTACCTTGGAGGTCCTTGCTTTAAGCTTATTCCCTAATTCTCTAAAATCATTCTTTAGGACGCTCCATCTTCCACTAACTTTGTCATTGGTACCAATGTGTACCAAGACCGCCGGTTCATTACCAGCCCCTCCCAATAATTTATCCACCCGATCCACAACATGCCGAACCCGAGCACCCGGGAGACAGCAAACTGTTCGATTGCTGGGATCTGGGTGACAAATTACCCTGTCTACCTTCCTAATAATAGAGTCCCCTACCACCAAAACATGTCTGTTGCTCTGCCTATTCTGCCCTCCCTCTCCTCCAGTAGAACTGTTCTCCCGGCTGTTAGAGGGAACATTCCTGAATGGACATCCTCAACAGTTTCACTCAATCTGGAAAATCTGTTGGTGTTTGCCAACTCAGAACTGGCCTGCCTCCTCCTGTTCCCCCTGATTCCCCGTCTAACTGCAACCCAGCTACCTCCCTGGCCATCCTCACTAGCCCCAGCTCCTCACTGCATACTAGGCCCAGCTAAACTGTGCTCCGTGAGCACCAACTCCCTTTCCAGTGGAGCAATATCACTAAGTGCTGCAATTCTCCTCTCCAGATCTTCAATTTGAGCTTCCAAAGAGGCAACATGCTCACACCTGTCACAGAGGTATGGACCCTGGATCATCTGTTCCAGTAGTGCATACATTTGGCAGGATGTACACTGAGTGAGGTTTCCACTGGACTGACTCATGATTATCAGTTACAAAAATACAGTGAGAAAACAGAAAACAACAAAATACACACAGATATAACTTACACAGGCCAAGCCACACCCACTCTCACCTGTACTCTGATTAATGTAACAGACAGAAAACTGTGCACTGACTTAGAGCGGATTCAAACCAGACCTCACACAAATGCACCCAGATATAACTACACAGACCAAGCCACACCCACTCTCACCTGTACACTGATTAATGCAACAGGGAGAAAACTGTGCACTGACTTAGAGCGGATTCAAACCAGACCTCACACAAATGCACCCAGATATAACTACACAGACCAAGCCACACCCACTCTCACCTTTACTCTGATTAATGCAACAGACAGAAAACTGTGCACTGACTTAGAGCAGATTCAAACCAGACCTCACACAAATGCACCCAGATATAACTACACAGACCAAGCCACACCCACTCTCACCTGTACTCTGATTAATGCAACAGACAGAAAACTGGGCACTGACTAACAGAGCGGATTCAAACCAGACCTCACACAAATGCACCCAGATATAACTACACAGACCAAGCCACACCCACTCTCACCTGTACTCTGATTAATGCAACAGACAGAAAACTGTGCACTGACTAACAGAGCGGATTCAAAGTTAATCACCAATATACCTTAAGGGCTCCAGTAACTAAAGATAGCTCAATTGAATGAGGCTCTATATATATATATATATATATATATATATATATGTGTGTGTGGTGACATACAGACAGCTGAGGTTTGATGTCAGTGAGCACAAGGTCCCCACATCATTTCCCCATTAATACAAGAGGGCCGCAATCTTTTATATCACCCACTCCCCATAATACTGGACCATATAATGCAATGTCACTAATAAAACACTTTGTCCCGGGTAGAAACGTTTGACCCTATCATTGGTTGTCCATACATCCCTGAGGGCAGCAGAAAACATTATAAGGAATAACACAAGATAGGAACTGAACCTTTTATCTGATTCATAAATTTTTCTGCATTTGGTGTTTTTTGTCCACCCTTATGTGTCATTGTGTACAAAGGAACCTCTGTTGGACATTATATTTTGGATAAAACATGGATATCTCTCTAAATCACCATATGATGAGATGTCTAATGGCTGATACCACAAGGCTGAGCTGGGCCCTCCAGGTAACAATCACTTCTTACATCAGAGACGTGTCATAATAGATGAAGATGTCACAGAGCCCAGAGCCCTATATAAGGTGCTGGTTTGGGAGGAAAAGCCATTCAAATCAGGATTGCCAACAGACGAGCAACTGGACAACCAAGTGCCCATGGCCTTATATAGATGGGTATAGGAAGCCTTAAAGGAGCCAACTCTACCTTGCACATATGAAGACTGACAGATCGCATAGATAAAGGTAAGGCTTGATAATTGGTAATTAGGTGAATTGTATAGACAAAAAAGCATATCAATTGGGATAACATTAATTTTTTAAGATTTTTGTAAGATTGTATAGTCACAAATATCTTATATTTACAGTATCCCTTGTATCTTTCTGCAGAAAATGGTGGCAAGCTATAAATATAAGATAGTTACAAATGTGATGAGATCCGTCTAAGAGGTGAGTAAAGAAGTATCTAGACTATATAGACCACACGTTGGCCAGACCTCACTATGTTATACTAAATCAGCTCTGCAATGCGTATTTCTTCTCATTAAAGTGAACGTTTTATCACCCTCATATAAAATGTATGTGTGAGTTCTGCCATTTTGTCTCTGTACGTTATCCCTTGTGAGTAATTATATGAGGAGAGTGGCCTTAGTGAGTACCACAGAGCATTATGTTACCATCTACTCCAAGAAAAAATACACCAACCCCCAAACATTTAGCTACAGTATATTACGTACCTTGGTCTATGGATATGAAAGCATCATATATTACACCGGATGCCATCACAAAGCCTAAGTATTATATAGATATAAGGTCTGAAGACCTGAAAGTTATTGTCTGATGTACAAAAACATTTTACTATAAAACAGAAATAAGCTGGACACAAAAATATAAGACTACTAGTTCTACGGTGTTTCCATGACCTATCACAGACACCCCCTTCGGGTCACTATCATAAGCAGGTGGCAGAGAGACTGCCTCAGATGGTCTAAAAAAACAATGCATGATCTTAAACCAGGAGATTATGTCCTTGTGAAGTCGCTTTCTTTATCTCCTACGTGGACTTGGAACTCACCTTGTGCTCCTCACCAATGGAACTGCTGTCAAGGTTGAAGGATCGTCTGAATGGTTTCCTGGAAGTTCAAGTGTCATGAAAAAGTGCATCTTCACAGCCCTCTCATGAGACTCTCTGTGTATACTCGCTCTGCCTGCCATTGTGGTTATCCCCTTGGTCATCAGATTTGTAGCGTGGGAACAGTAGCAATTCACCCGTGTAGCTGACACCAACTTAAATGGCCTCCTCATCTCCTTAACAATCATTTAAGCATCATAAGCAGGTAGCAGAGAGACTGTTTCAAACGTATGATAAACCAATGCATGAAAATGTCCTTGTGAAGTCTCTTAATAAGGTTTCTTTATCTCCTAGGTGGACTGGACCTCTCACCGTGTGCTCCTCACCAATTAAACTTCTGTCAAAGCTGAAGGAAAGTCAGAATGGTCTCATGGAAGCTCATGTCGCATAGTTTCACCATGAAAAAGGACTCATCACAGCCCTCTCGTGAGACTCTCTACATACCCCCTTGTACAAGAAAATAAAGACACCTCCTGCGTGATTTGATCAGATCTGTGTCATTATTTACGAGTCAAATTCACCTGTAACACGTGGTACAGGCCAAACAATATTGATTATTGGACACCCAGCCACCGCTCTCAGTGATGATGGGGCCATTGTCCACCACACTCTCACCTTCTTGTGTCACTTCCCCATCATTTCCCGCCTTATGGGTCCTTAAAGGACAATACAGACCCCCATAAGCTTTTCATTAACCCCGTCACTCATGGGGGTCAAAATAGACCCCCATAAGCCCTTAATATAACCCTGTCACTCCTGGGTGTCAATACAGATCTCCATAAGCCCTTCATTAACCCTGTCACACATGGGGGTCAATAAAGACCCACATAAGCCCTTCATTTACCCGGTCACACATGGGGGTCAATACAGACCCCCATAAGATAAGCACTTAATTAAACCTCTCACTCATGGTGGTCAATACAGACCCCCATAAACCCCTAATTAACACCCTCACTCATGGGGGGCAATACAGACCCCCATAAACCCTTCATTAACCCTGTCACTCATGGAGGTCAATATAGACCACCATAAGCCCTTCATTAACCCCCTCCCTCATGGGTGTCAATATAGACCCCCATAAGCCCATCATTAACCCTTTCACTCATGGAGGTCAATACAGACCCCAATAAACCCCTAATTACCCTGTTACTCATGGGGGCTCAATACAGACCCCCATAAGCTTTTCATTAACCCCCTCATTCATGGGGGTCAATATAGACCCCCATAAGAGCTTAATATTACCCTCTCACTCTTGGGGGTCAATACAGACCCCCATAAACCCCTAATAACACCCTCACTCATGGGGGACAATACAGACCCCCATAAACCCCTCATTAACCCTGTCACTCATGGGGGTCAATACAGACCCCCATAAACCTATAATTAATCCTGTCACTCATGGGGGTCTATACAGACCCCCATAAGCACTTAATTAACAACCTCACTCATTGGGGACAATACAGACCCCCATAAACCCCTAATTAACCCTGTCACTCATGGGGGTCAATAAAGACCCCCATAATACTTATAATTAACCCTGTCACTCATGGGGGTCAGTAAAGACCCACATAAGCCCATAAATAACCCTGGCACCCATGGGGGTCAATACAGACCCCCATAAACCCCTAATTAACCCCATCACTCAGAAGGGTCAATACAGCCCCCATAAGCACTTAATTAACCCTTTCACTCATGGGGGTCAATAAAAAACCCCATAAGCCCTTAATTAACCCCCTCACTCATGGGGGTCAATACAGACCCCCATAAACCCCTAATTAACCCTGTCACTCATGGGGGTCCATGCAGACCCTCATAAGCCTCTATTTAACCCCATCAGTCCCATATGAGTATATTAAGACCATTATGGGCCTCTTACAACACAACATTAACCACATAAGTGCCATGACGGTCTTCAAGGACCATTATGACACTAAGTATAAACATTACACTGCACTATACCCCCCCAATAAAACATTAAATATCAACTAAACACCCTCTACACTAACCTATTAACACCTACACTACCTACCTACCTTCTAATAACCCCCACCACTCTAATTACAGAAAAAAATAAAACCTAAAGTCACAAAAAAATTAAAAATCTGCATTACAGAAAATAAAAAACTTAAGTCACAAAAAATAAAAAAAAGGAACATTATAGAAAATAAAAAAAATATATTACAACACCCCCCCTACATAAAATAAAAAAAAATTACACACCTGAAAAGGAAATACATACAAATACATACAATACAAATAAAATGAAATACAATACAATACATCCTATCTATTTAATATACATCCCAATCTATCTAAATAAATACCATAATCTAATATACATCCTATCTATCTAATATACATCCCCCAATCTATCTAAATAAATACCATTATCTAATATACATCCTATCTATATAATATACATGACACAATCTATGTAATATACAATAAATTCTATCTATCTAATATACATCCTATCTATCTAATATATATCCCCCAATCTATCTAATATACATCACCCAATCTATCTAATATACAATAAATAATATCTAATATACATCCTATCTTTCTAATATACATCCCCCAATCTATCTAAATAAATACCACAATCTAATATACAATTCATGCTATGCTATCTATATAAAACACAAAACCCTAGCTAACATACAATAAATGCTATCTATATATATAAAATAATCTAATTCTAAGCAGATGTCCCTTCAGATCAGCCATCTAGGGAAAAAAAAATGAATGCATCACATTTACAGTAAATAAATAAACATTCTAAATATTCTAAACATTCTAAATATTCTACTCACCTTTCCAGCATGTTCCCGTCCTTCTTCTTTTCTTCTTCTCCGGTGCGGCCCCTGTTAAAAAAAAAAATTACATTAGTACACATACATAAGCATAAAAACAAAATAAAATAAACATAATCTCCCGGAGAAAATAGGCAATGGTGCCTTCTGATTGGTTGAAAACACTGTCTATCAAATTCACCCAATCAGGAGGTGCCAATGTGTGAGCCAATCAGAAAGGGATACACCCTAAAATCCCACTCTGATTGGATAATGCACCTGTCAATCTTTATTTAAACCAATCACAAGGCGCAGATGCCTTCAGCCAATTACAATGGAATACACCCCCACAGGGTGATTGGCTGGAGGCATCTGCGCATTCTGATTGGTTGCACTGACAATAGCCAATCACAATGGAATACACTCCCACGTATTGATTGGCTTAAGGCATTTGCGCCTTCTCATTGGCTGTTGTCAATGTCAATCAGTATTACAGCCAATTGGAAGGCACAGATGTCTTCAGCCAATCACCGCGTGGGGGTGTATCCCATTGTGATTCGCTGATGGCAATAAAGCCTTCGGATTGGTTCAAATAAAGACTGACAGGTGTTTTATCCAATCAGAGAGGGATTTTGGGTTGTATCCCTTTCTCATTGGTTCACAATTGGTGTCTTCTCATTGGATGCATTTGATAGACAGCGTTTTCAGCCAATCAGAAGCCGCCATTGCCAATTTTATTCTGGAACACTCCGTTGGAAGCTCATTAGCGGCGGAGACATCCGCCAGGGCGGATGTGTGTGTTTTTGTTTTTTTTACCGCGCGGATGCTTCCAGGGCCCATCCGGGGCAGAACACCAGGAGGCCGGAGACATCGCGGGGAGGTAAGTACAATCTAGATTATGTTTATTTTACTTTGTTTTATGTTTATGTATGTGTACTAATGTTATGTTTTTTAACAGGGGCCGCACCGGAGAAAAGGAAAAGAAGAAGGACGGGACATGCTGGAAAGGTAGAATATTTAGAATGTTTATAATGTTTATTTATTTTATGTAAACGTGTTGTAGTAATTTTTTTAATCTTTTTTACCCTAGGTTGCTTATCTGAAGAAACATCTCAAAGGCAAGTGGTCTTAATTATTTTATTTTAGCTTAGAATTAGGGTTGCTATGTAGAGATAGCATGTACTGTATATTAGATCGATTGGGGGATGTATATTAGATAGGATGTATTTTAGATAGATAGTATTGTGTATTAGATTGGGGGATATATATTAGATAGGGGTGTATTGTATTGTATTTAATTGTATTGTATTCAATTGTATGGTATTGTATGTATTATATGTATTACCTTTTCAGGTGTGTAATTTTTTTTTTTCTGTAGTGGGGGGGGGGGTTGTAATGTATTTTATTATTTTCTGTAATGTTCCTTTTTTATTTTTTGTGACTTAGGTTTTTATTTGTTTCTGTAATGTAGATTTTTTATTTTTTGTGATTTAGGTTTTTTTATTTTTTGTAATGTAGATTTTTGATTTTTGATGACTTTAGTTTTTTTGATTTCTGTAATTACAGTGGTGGGGAGGGGGTTATTAGGGGGTAGGTAGGTAGTTAGTGTAGGTGTTAATAGGTTAGTGTAGAGGGTGTTTAGTTGATATGTAATGTTTTATTGGGAGGGTATAGTGCAGTGTTGTGTTTATACTTCGTGTCATGATGGTCCTTCAGGACCGTCATGGCACTTATGTGGTTAATGTTGGGTTGTAACAGGCCCATAATGGTCATAATATACCCTTATGGGACTGATGGGTTTAAATAGAGGCTTATGAGGGTCTGGATAGACCGCCATAAGTGACCGGGTTAAAATGGTGTAATGCTTACACTTTGGGTCATGAGGGTCCTGGATGACCCTCATGGCACTTATAGTGTTATTACATGCATGCATTACTTTGTTAGAGGGGTCTATATAGTTGAGGCACACAGTACACTGACATTGTGTGGCAAACAGCATTTCAACACTTTTTTTTATTGACCGTCATTTTTTGACGGGCAAGTCACTAGCAGTATATTTTTTTAGTAACCTTGAAATCTTTATCCTTTGTATATAGCTATCAATCTCATGGGGTTTAGCCCTATTATTTTGCAATAATTACACAAAATGAACGTATCCGCTCTATACATTGTCACACAATCTCTATAGATGGTTATCTCCAGAGCAGGTCCTTCAACTACTCGGTATCAGAGGGTTTGTGTTGTTATAAGTCATAGAAGAATATATTTTTATCTATAAAAGACATATTGTGAGACCCTTCATTATATCCATGTAATGTGACCCTGTCCTGGAGGAGGAACCCAACCCCCAACCCTGACCTTGCTTTGTGGTGGGAAATGCAAAACAACATTGATTATCTGAAACGTCTTCTCCTCCATCTACTCTCCCCACACTGGGCCAATGTTTTACTATCATCCTCCAGATTGCTTTTTCTGTTCCCCTAAAACCCACCCTGCGTCTTCCATCATAACCACCATTCACTTTCACCCACAATCCGCCATGTGTCTTTTCCCTGCTGTTTGTATCTCCTTCCCCACACCTTGTTCCTTTTGCTTCTTTCATCATAACCACCATTTACCTTCATCCACAAGCCACCATGTGTCTTTTCCTGGTGTTTGTTCCTACTTCTCCACACACTGTGCGTTGATATGATGGGAGGGGATGAAGAAAATAATGTGGGGAATTTAATGAGATGGGGCTGTAATGTTGGTGTTTTGTTTACATGGAATGAGGTGGCATCTCAGGAACTTGGCTTAGCCCAAATTATTCACATATGCAATGTACACTGGGAACTCCAGCAAGGAGATGCAAATATAGGGATCACACTAAAGGAGCTCTGCTGATATAAAACGAAAAGCTTCATGAGCCTTAGTACCCAAAACAACAAGGTAATTAGACATTTTAGCTGTGGTGTGGTCTATATAAGATGACTTATAATGTAGAACATTCTCAATATCAATAAACCATTAGAAGCTGTATAAGGACCATTTACAGATGACCACCATTTTGTATCTCGCTTTCTAGATGTACATTTTCTCAGAAGTATCTATAAACAATTAATCTACTAGACACAATCTAATCGTTCACCATGTTTTCAAACTGATGACCATATCTATGACTTGAATGGGGAGTTGATAAGAGGTTATTCACTTAACCCATTAACATGAAGGAGAATGAAAATGGCTGTAACCCGAAATGTTCGGGATTCCTTGAGTCTTGTTGAAGATATCTTTGGGAAAAGAGACATCTTCCTAGATGGTATATAGATCTTTGTAAACACCAAAGGATACTTCTTCAAGATCTACTCTAGTGAAAGAATATGGTTGAAGAAGAAACCAATAGAGTTTAATTCTTTTTTTTGTTGTTATATTTATATTTAAATATTTATTAAAGTCCAATGAGAGTAGATGAGTAGAGCAGCAATGATTCTTTATGGTTTGGTTCAATTTATTCCCTCCGATTCTGCTTTCTCAGGAGACTGTGTCCGTGTAAACTTACAAGCTTTGTATTAATTATGTTAAACACATTGGCAGTTTTAGTTACCACATCCCCACCTGATCACCTTAGATTACATAACATCATTTTATAGGAAAATTTTGAGGTTGTATTATTTGGCTCATTAGACAAATGTAGTTATATTATATAAATGTTCAAATAAGATATTGTGACAGGCCGCTCTTCTTTGGGCTTGAAAAGGCCATGAAGACCAATCCTACTGGCAGGATGTTAGGTTTCTTTATCCCCACACACAGGACAGCTTAACCAAAGGCTATTATTATTATCCTTTATTTATAACGCCCCAACATATTCCGTAGCTTTATACAGGGGTTAAGTACAAGTCAAGAACAGTTCTAAAAAGTGCAAAGGATGGAGGGCCCTGTTATTGAGTTTTCAATCAGACACACACAGTGCTTTCTGTAAAGCACCTATCGAGATTGAAAACTTGCAAACTTACATTCTAAAGGAAAACACAAGTTGATGATTTTTCAGACCAAGTTGTGGCTTCAGGGCCAAGTTGAAGAGTCTCAGGACAAGTTACCGGGTACCATGACAAGTTGCAGTAATACATTTTTGGTTACAATAATAAACACCTTCCCTCTAAATTAATCACACCATGCATATGTGTCCCGAACAGAGCATAAACTTTATTTTTCAGTACACATTTTTATACGGTTATTGCACTAATCCCCAGTGGCCACTTCCATTGATAAATATACATTTCACACCTTATGTTCTTTTTGAACTACCCCACGTGGGCCAGGTCTGTCTCCAAGGACTTGGTGCCAGTCTATCTCATTCCCCATTTAGGTACACAGGGGTCAGTGGCCCCAGTTATAAGCTACCTCTGGGCAGTAAATTTGCACAGCACGGATTGATTAGGTAATGTAACTGCTGGAGACAGATTGTTTGGGTGAGGAGGTCTAAGTCTAACCCACCTGGGGAACCATAAACCTGAGGTGTTTAAGTTTTAGATGATTGGGAACATGCATTTAGAAATGCAGGTTCTCTATTAGATTGAAGGTTGGTCATGAACAATAACAAAGGTCAAGGACTTCCTAATGTGTGGATAACCACAAGACAAAGGCTCAAAGGGACACCACTTCTAGAGCACTTGACACCACTTGACCTTTGTCTACTGAAACTCACTTTTCAATTGCTGTTTTGCTAGCCTTGCTAATAAGTCTTGATTGATTTATCAGGTACCTGCATCTGCCATAGAAGTCTATTGATCCTAATCTACCATTTAACACAAGTTTAAATCTGGTCAGGCACTAGCCTAGCCCTGGGACTGGAAAAGAACTGTGTAATGTCTGCTGGTCGCCATTTTAAAAAAGTCCATGCGTTAAGGGCGTAATGACAGTTATAATTTACTGGTTTGTTTTATCATCCTTAGATTAATTATGATATAAAACTTCCAATTTGCTTCAGATTAACCAATTCTCAACTTCTGGAGTCTTGCAGCTTTTTCTTGTCCTTCCTTATGTGAGCTGCCATCTTGTACAGCTTTGACCTACGGTGGAATCTCATACTGCTCAGACACACAGCATGTCACTGTCTGCTCATTAGCAGTGAGAATCACCTACCTTGTGGATATATGGTATAAGGTCACAGTTGTGAAAAATATAACCCTTCATGAGAGAAAACAGGAAAAATAAGGTGTTGGAGTGCTGGAAGGTAATAATCGGTTAAAATGAACTGATGAAAGTTGTTCTTCACACTCATGTAGAGAAGTCACAATTACCCTTCTTTTCCAGGTGCGAGATGTCTCAAGAACTCCCCTTTTATCAACCATTAAAAAATTTAAGTTTGTTGGTTAGTAATATATTTAAACTCTATATAACTTTGAGGTTGGTGCAAATATAGATATTTACAATCAATTTTCAATGACCTGGTGTCAAAAACAACAAAAATGAATTGTTATCTGTATGAAACTGGAAGATTCTTTCTGTGCTAATTTTGATGAAATTGTAGGCCATCGTCAAAACATTATTTTGGATTTAAATATCCATTTCCATGCAAAAATATGTATTTTGAAAATAAAGTCAGTCCACAGTTGGGTTTGATGACCCGGGTCATGTCTCATTCTTTTGGTTCTGAACTTATTGCTGTGGACCTTGATCACTAAAAACTTGTCTCAGGTCCCGGTTTCTGATCCTACTAGAACTGTAGGCTAAGTAACTCTCCCGTTGTATTTAAAGGATGACATGCGTCTGGGTCATTTTGTTTTGGGCTTTTGCTGTTTCTATGTGGTCATAAGAAGGTTGTCATGACTGACGTATGGTGGGTCCATATAGGGTCCCCTGAAACCCACCAGTAAAGGTCTGTATGGCCCAGGATCGAACTGTCACTTCCCTAAACTCAAGGACTGTTTCATTATGAGCATAATAACCTGTTTAATGTTAGGTCTCAGTCTCTGATCTAGTACCCTGGATGCCCAATGAGTATGGCCTGTGAGTATTCAGGCCTAATAAGAATAGTTTATTTAATGTTCAGGTTCTGGTTAGTACATGACAATGTTATGCCAAGTCCCTTTTCAAAGTACCTTCTAAAAGTAACGATAACATGTTTAGTATATTGATTTTATCTAATAGGATAATTTGGGTAATTGTATACAGTTTAAATAATGAATTTGTGCAAGACATAGGGTCTGGGGGGTGCTAATATTATATAAAGTCACTTATGGGACAGAAGATAGTTTATGACCTATTGGAATGTTGGTTAAGTCAGAGTGGGCACTGGGGGGGGGGGGGGAGAGAAGAGTTACGTTTCTACAAGAATTTATATGGAGCAGCCAGGCATACCCTCTCTCTGGCCTCAGATAGTAAAAAAAGTTGCTAAGCTCACCAGATATATAACCCATCATCCCTTAAAGCAGAGCAAAACCGTGGTGGGGGCTGGCTTCAGTACTGGGGGTGGTTTATATTGTGATATATTTCTATTCAAGCAAGAATAAAAGTCAGTCTGTTTTGGCACTAAGCAACGGTGCATGCGTTCTTCTTATAACCTAACAAGGGGGATCTGATTGTGCCTTCCACTTAAGAAATGATGTCCTGATCTGAATTGAATTGCTGGGTGCTGAGATTGAACACAAATGCACAACCTAGATGGAGAAAATTGATGTTCGTGGGGCCCTTCAAATCTGGGTCGGCACAAATGTTATTGAATAATATTTTTCTTAAATTTTATCTTTATGGACCATTGTACAATGAATATATATTTATATCTATATTTGGACACTAAGAATATAATATTAAATGTCACATTTTATAAGTATAATCCTTCCATTGAATATGACTACAAACGATCCATCTCTTTTCTATGCTCATTACTACATTTATAGAGCCTCTGATGGTATCAACACTGTTGAATGTTAATTAAGTGAGATGGGCACTAGGGTGTTTTGCTGATAATAAGGCTGCAGGAGTTGATGGAATCCAAATTAAACTATTCAAAATTCTACAGGATGATGCTGTGAAAGAGTTACTGCCAACACATTTGGAAAACTCAACAATACCCAATAGACTGGAAAAGGTCAGTCTACATCCCAATCCAAAACAATGGCAGTGCCAAAGAGTGCTCCAATTATCGAACAATTGCACTCATTTCACATGCCAACAAGGTCATGCTTAAGATTCCACAAGCTCGAATCCACCAATATATGGATCAGGAACTACCAGATGTGCAAGCCAGGTTCTGCAGAGGAAGAGGCACAAGAGATCAAATTGCCAATGTCCGATGGATAATAGAGAAAGCAAAAAAAAACATGTTCTTCTGCTTCATAGACTATTCTAAAGCCTCTGACTGTGTGGATCACAACAAAATGTTGCATGTCCTTGAAGAGATGGGAGTACCAGATCATCTCATCCTCCTTCTAAAGAATCTGTATGTGGGCTAAGAAGCCATGGTCAGAACCGAACATGGGACAACAGAATGGTTCAAGATCGGAAAAGGAGTGCAACATGGTTGTATATTGTCACCTTATTTATTCAACTTATATGCAGTTACAGGTTTAACAACTGCAAAGCTTTCAAGCCTGTAACACGTAAGCCGTCTGGAGCCCGCAAAAAAGATGCCAATCGAATAGCAAATTCACATACTGCCTCCCTTACAGGCTCCAGTAACTTACTTTTGGTCAATGGAATCAGGCTCAAAATGGTATACATTTAATAATTATTAATATTATTATTTTTTTGCAATATTTTTTATGTTTTTGATAACAATAAACAATTTGTTTACCACTCTATAATGAGAAATCATATGTCTTAAATGATGTACAACTGTATTATGGTGTATATGAATTTTTATGTTACTACAGTACAAATTAATATAGAATACGAATCCAACAATGTTTTCATCTACAATTTTATATCTTATTTGATTTTTCCAGTGAAATAGTTGCATGACAAAGACACTATATTATATAATGTGATTATTCCTTTTATAATTTATTATTTATTCCCCCCCCCCCCAAGCAAAAAATGTCTCATTGTTGTGTTCACATTTACTGTACTAGATAAGACTTCTGGAGCTTTTAGTCTTATAAACCACTAACCATGAAAGTCCCATAAACTAAAGGACTCCTCCAAATGGTCACTTGTTTTCTACTCTAAATTAATACATTTAGAAAATAAAGATGTGTTTATGGGAATTTGTAGTCAGGTTTTGCTCCTTTCAGGACATGGAGAGACGAGTTACACCAAGACACGCAGTGGGAGGACGGTAAGAGGAAGACAATCATTAAACTATTTCTATTTATTTTAAAAATGAAAAACAAAAAGCATCTCTCTTAGTTTTCTTAGTTTTTGTCTAAACTGAGTTATTCAGAATACAACAGGACAAGGGTGTTGGGGACCCTAATCCAAAGAGCTTGCAGTCTAGATGGGTAAAGAAACCTTTAAAGAAGTAGGTGCCAAACCATGCATAAGTTGTCTAAGTTAAGTAATTTAGGGTTAGTATTTGTTAATATCACATATATAGTTGTGAGCACGCTCCTTGCCAGCAATTGCGGCCCTCGCGAAGAGAGGAAGCTGTGCGTGCACGCCCCTGGACTGTGTGAGAGAGGGAGCTGTGCGTGCACGCCCCTTGACGGTGTGAGAGAGGGAGCTGTGCGTGCACGCCGCTGGAGAGAGGGAGCTGTGCAGGGGAGCAACCCCCCCCCCCTTACTTGCAGTTTCATTGGTGCTTCTGTGGAGTCCCTGCCAGCGTGTCCGTTCTGCAGCATAGGGGGACTCCAAATTGACATCAGAGCTATGGTGCCACACTGGAGACAGGACGGGTGGGACTCCACTGAACCACCAACATAACTGCAGGTAAGGAGGTACAGAGGGAGCATCCGGGGGGACAGAGGGAGCATCTAGGGGGACAGAGGGAGCATCTGGAGGGCAGGGGGGAGGTAAGGGCAATCAAAAGCGGTGGTATGAGATGCGAGGGGGGTATGAGATGCGAGGGGGAGGGGTATGAGAAGCGATGGGGAGGGGTATGAGACATGAGGGGTTGCATGAGATGTGGGGGGGAATGTTATGAGACACAGGGGAGGGCGAGGGATGTATGAGACACAGGTGAGGGCGAGGGGAGGTATAAGGCACAGGGGAGGGCGAGGGGGGTGTATGAGACACAGGGGAGGGAGAGGGGGGAAGAGACACATGGTAGGGACAGGGGAAGAGACACAGGAGAGGGGGCATGAGACACAGGGGAGGAGAAGGTGGAAGAGACATAGGGGAGGGTGGAAGAGACACAGGGGAGGGGGGAAGAGAGACAGGGGAGGGGGGAAGAGACACAGGGGAGGGGGGAAGAGACACAGGGGAGGGGGGAAGAGACACAGGGGAGGGGGAAGAGACACAGGGAATGAGGAAGAGACATAGGGGAAGGGAGAGAGAGGAAAGAGACTCAGGGAAGGGAGAGGGGGAGAAACAGGGGAGCGAGAGGGGGGAGACACACAGGGGAGGGTGAGGGTGCTATGAGACACAGGGGAGGGCGAGGGGGGAAGAGACACAGGGGAGGGTGATGGGTAAGGGACACAGGGGAGGGGGAGAGACACTCAGGAGGGGGGAAAGAGACACAGGGCAAGGGAGAGGAGGAAAGAGACACAGTAGAAGGGAGAGGAGGGAAAGAGAGACAGGCTAGGGAGAGGGGGAGACACAGGGGAGGGAGAGGGGGGGAAGCGACAAGTGGAAGAGAGA
Organism: Discoglossus pictus; assembly: GCA_027410445.1. NCBI lineage: Eukaryota > Metazoa > Chordata > Amphibia > Anura > Alytidae > Discoglossus > Discoglossus pictus. The sequence continues at coordinate 7,988,251 of CM050170.1, forward strand.
CATTGCGGGGGAGACATAGGGGAGTGAGTGGTGTGGGAGAAAAAAATATATATAGAACTCCACCATGTGCAAGTCGCTAGTTTAGAATATATTTCCTATATGTGGTCCGACTATTGCTGTATGTAAAGTAAATATATGTATATATAGGTATACACATCTTATATAACATGGACTGAAATGTACATCTTATCATTTAGATTGATCCCTACATTTGCTTTTACTTCCTGGATTTCCCAGTGTACATTGCATATGTGAATACTTTAGGCTGGACAAGCTCCTGAGATGCCACCTCATCCCATCTAATGAAGCACCAACATTACAGCTCCATCTAATTATACCCCAACATTGTATTTCTTTTTTCCCTCCCATCAAACCAACGTTATCCCATACACCACTATACTCTTTAATCTAATCTTCAATACAAATCATCAGTTAAGTTTTCCCCCATTTTCTGACTACATCTTATTAAGTCGCACTTCAGTTTTCCCTACATTCCAATCAAATCACCCAAATTATATTCACATTGGATTAAATGTCCTCCATTACAGTTGACTACATACTTAATTCCCAACCTTGGCACATGAAACGACTTCCACTTAACATCACTTATGGTAACTTTTTGGTACGAATGTCATAGGTTGCTTACCTGGATCTAGATGATATGATTAGAAGTCTTAGACAAGAGATTGACAAATCCATGATGGACAGTGATGGAATCAGTAGGCTTTCGGCACTGGAGTTGTCCATCTCTTATAGGCAGTAATAATGAGTCTGTTGGACACATTTAACAAATTGTAAATGGTCCATTTTTTAACTGATACATTTTTGTGGGACTTTAAATCTTTTAGTACAAGGTAAGAAGTTCTAAAGTGTAGTTGTAGCTTCAGGACAGTCATGAAGGTGGTAACAAGGAAGGTGGAAAAGCATTGGTCATACATAGGAGGATTCTGGGAGTATTTGGAGATGGTGGTGGCCAATATATTAAACTTTATTGTGAGACCAGATGAAGCAAGAAGAATAAGAGACAGAAGGTGCTGTAGATACTGATCGTTGAGTGAGGAAAAGCCTTCAATGTGATCTGTAGTGGAAAAAGATGAGGACAACAAGGAGCCCCAAATGTTAACTGCTAAATTGGGTGCACATTTATAATGCATAACATATTACATGTTACTGACATACAAGACAAATATATTAGGTAATGTAATTAACATTAAGCTATTGGTATCAATATTGAGTCGATTCCCTTATCCTTTATAACTGGTGTGGTTATTAAGACTTGTTACCCAAGGTGATCCACACTTGGGATTATTCCCTTGGGAGACACTAAGGGATACAGGAGATTACCATACCCCAAATAGCTACACACTTTGAGGGGTATAAGCAGAATTCCAGTGGAAAATAATCCTAACACACTCCGGAGAAGAATTCCTGCAAAAGAATGGAGGATCAGAAACCCCAAGGAGAATCTAAGAAGGTGATTTCTCGTAACGCATAATCTACACCTCATGTTGTGGGTCTTTAACTGTGAGTGTTCTGATGTTATATTCATATTTTATTAGAAGATTAGCATTTATCTGCACTAGGGGGTGGTGTGCCCCCACCCCATTCTGTTTTCTTATTTCATACTTTGAGGAACACAACATGGACAGTGTTACGTGAGAACGAGCAACCCTCCATTACATTGTTTCTCATCCCACTCTGCAAAAGTGGACGAATCCGTATTGACCCCACGAGAGCAGAACTGATTCCCATTCTTCATCATTAGGATCAAGTATGTGACTGATACCCTTTTGATATATTACCCTATGAAAGTGAGATATGACACATATTACCATCTTTCATCCCACTGGGGAACCCTCGTCTTTCTTACCATTAATGATTTATGACTGATTTGTTATAACATAGACTTGCCAGTGCTACAACATTAGTATATACACCTAAGGCTGGGAATATGGATTTGTTTACTGATTTTTACACTTACCCATTATCATAAAGAAAGAAGACTTAGTGTTACATGCAATTAATATTAATTATAAAAGTTTTATGTTTAAATTAGATTTTTTTATTTTTTTTAGCTCTATATAATTTTCATTAATTTCAAGAAGAAAAACACCTTTTCCATATCCTTTTTCACTGTCTATCTTTATGTGAATTTAAATCTGGTGTCTACAACATCTTAGTTGCCGTCTAAAAGCTGACTTCACTTCATTATTTTTCAGGCTGTAAATTAGAGGATTTAGTAAAGGGACAGCAACTGTGTTAATTAGAGAAAACATTTTTGTAAACGCCATATTTCCCATTGAGGGTGGTCTCAGGTATAAACAGAAAAGAGTTATGTAGAGAAGAACAACGACAGTGAGGTGTGAGGAGCATGTGTAGAAGGCTTTCTGTCTCCCAGTACTGGAATGGATCTTCAGGATGGTGGTAATAATGAAAATATAGGAGCACAAAGTTAGAAAAAATGGAGAGAAACCTAATAACAGTACTTCCATAACAATTACTATCTCCAGTGTAGTTGTATCATTGCATGTGATCTTCATAAGAGGGACAAGGTCACAGTAGAAGTGGTTGATGATATTGGATCTAAAGCAGGTGTAACTGGACAATATGACAAGATGAGGTGTGACGATTACAAAACCAAGCAACCAACAGACAATGGCCAAAGCAACGCAAACTGGAGTGCTCATGATCATTAAATAGTGTAATGGTTTACATATGGCCACATATCGGTCATAACTCATGGCCGTAAGGATAAACAACTCATCGGTAGTGAATGATAAAAACATAAACACCTGAGTCATGCAGGCAAAGAACGAAATAGTGTTATCCCCTGATATGTAGGAAGAGAAGATCTTATGTAGACTGATGGTGGTGGAGGACATGTCTATGAATGACAAGTTCCCCAATAAGAAGTACATGGGAGTGTGCAGATGAGGATCCAGGGACACAAGTAGAAGAATGGTCATGTTACCACCAAGTGTGAGGAGATAAATGAGAAGTATTACAAGGAATTTTGGAGTCTGAAGATCTGAATTGTCTGTAATCCCTATCAGTATGAAGTTTAGGACCTCCGTCTGGTTTACTTTCTCCATATCTTTGTGAGTCTAAATAATGAGAAACAAGTTAAAACATTATTATGGTCTACAAAACAATATTTATTTTCAAAAGACTTCATGACCTGAATATGTATAAGTTATGGTACAGAAGTGAGTAGGGGAGATGGGAGAGAATCCTGTAAATATATCAGAGGATTTAATAAAGTTCAGGAGGGAGGGAAGTGTCTTCCAGAAAAAGAGGACATGATTTGACGTTATAAGGTGGAGGATTCAAGGGCAACATGGAAACTACACTGTTACAGGAAAGGAAGTAGATAAGTATAATATACTATGAGTAGAAGTGTTACGGATAAACCCAAGAGAGAAGATCCAACATATCTGATTATTACTGAGGACAAGGTTTTTAGGAAGATAAAATAGGCAGACTTTTAGTAAATAATTATTTAACAGTATTCCTTTAATTAAACAGACCACGACGCAAAAATAAGAAAAAGTTATTAAAATTAAAATAATACTAGTGTACTTCACCCCTATCAGAGCAAACAATATTATTCTGATCTAATCCTGCACATCTATGTACCCAGAAATAATGACCAACGATTGCTAATTTCTAGTGTGGACGTTCATAATATGGGAAAGAAAGGTTTACACAAATTAACTGTATAGACCTATATAATAATTGTGAACCACCTAGTAGATGAAGAGAGACACAATTTCCAAGCAGGTAGAAAAAATTGAAATTACAAGGGGAATTATGTATAAAAGCAATCCTCAGCTATGCACATGCAAATCATCGGAAATGCTTAAAGTAACACAATTATTAAAAATGCATATAAATGCTATTAAAAAAAAGTACAATCACAGTATACACTTGGGTATGGATAGTAAGGGATTCCTTGAAAGGATTCCTAGGTATATTCTTAATGGATTTAAATATGATAAAATATATAAAACGCTATGATTTTGAATGGTAAAAGAAGAAAATGGGGGTTGTGCAACTCCCCTCTTACCTACAGCACCTCGCACAAGGTACCGAATAGGTGTTTGAGCCTTAATAGGCCACTGGCTTCATTATCCACCTGTCAATTGAGTTGTCAAATAATCCAACATATGTATATAGAGCTGATTTAAAGATCAGCTTAGAGGTATATATTTAAAGCTTCCAAATAAGCCAAAATTCCATCCCAGTGAGAGTGACTGTGATTTCATTTGCCAACCGGTTTCACCATAGCATGGCTTCTTCAGGACAATTATTATATAGGTCTATACAGTTAATTTGTGTAAACCTTTCTTTCCCATATTATGAACGTCCACACTAGAAATTAGCAATACTGGTCACTATTTCTAGGTACATAGATGTGCAGGATTAGATCAGAGTAATATTATTTGCTCTGATAGGGGTGAAGTACACTAGTATTATTTTAATTTTAATATTTTTTTCTTATTTTTGAGTCGTGGTCTGTTTAATTAAAGAAATAATAATTATTATCAATTTTTGTGCTTCAATGCACTTAGTAAAGTCCTTTGTTGTGACTTAAGACTTTTAGTAAACACATACTAGTGTATTTTAATTAGGTCAATGCAGTTGCCTATTATATTAAAGGACCAATTACGTCATTAAAACTGCTCTGTCCCATCATGTAGAGAAGATAAAACAACGGCAGTAACTTAAAATATAAAAAATAAATCCCATCTTGTTTTAACTGATGATATAGAACAGCATTGATGGGTCTCAGGTCCCTTTATATCCTGATTCAGAAGACACATGGAGAGTAAGCTTTAGCCTATCCATACGTGTATCTGATCTAGATCGTTACCAGTTACACTGCGGCATTACATGGTCTGGCAATGATCTGTAAGGAAGTGTAATGGTTGAAAAATGTACTCACGTCTTCAGATTGTTGCTGTATTTATTATTCTCTTACGTAGGTTGTAGTAGGTGATACATTTTAGAGGGTCCGCCGAGTTAGAGAGCTTCTGAAACACTAATGGTCTCCTATTTCTTTTTCTTCATTATCATAGATAGTGGTATCAACTTCTACTTACATCAGGCGTCTTGTAAGGATTTAGAACAAAGGAGTATGAAAATGTCCAGATGGAAAAATGTATCAACGTAGAATAATTTCATTAGAAAAAAATAGTCTCATCCACAGGTACCAGCATTTTATAGCTCTCTATCTATGGTAAGACTGGAGCTTTCATCATTTGGAATCATCTCTAGAGGGTCAAAAGCCCATAGGCTTCATTATATTTTTTCAGATTTAGACATGTCCCAGTTGGTAAAAAAACCAAGAGATGACATTAGTTCATTGGAAACAAGTCCATGGAGGCCAGAAACCCAACAGACCAACCAGTCCATGATTTTAACTATTTTGGCTCAACTCCTAAACAATGAGTAATAATTATAACAGAACAGGATTTCCAACGTTGAATAAAATTATCAAATAGTAATATTTCAAAACATTTTCTTTGTACTATTGTTATGTTAAAAACATGTAAATTATGATATAAATGAAATAACCCTTCATCTTTATGGATTTTATGGAGTGTTCAACTGTACAAATGGCATAATGACAGAGACATTAAAATATCTAAGTATTTGCCATTGTTCTTAAATATTCCACAAGGCATATTTACATTTCTTATCACCGCCACTGTAAGATTTAATTACCCCCATTAAATTTACTCGCAGAAGGAGCAACTTCCCAAAGATCTATGTGGTCATGAGTTACTGGCTCAAGCTACACGTATGACTATGTGGACCAATAGGAAGCTGGTGGCTGTGCTGTGTTTACATTAGAAGATGCAACATGGACTGAGGCTTTTCTAATAACCACAAAGACATTTCTAATTTTTATATTCTCCAATGTTTCCCTAACCCATGAGTGTAGAGAAAGAGTGATTAGCAGATGTTTGGGCCCTCAAGAAGCTCCAACCTTACTGTAGGGACCAACCACAACTCTTTATGCTAATTGTGTCGAGTAGCAGGGGACAATAGACGGTTGCTTCACTTGTGTCTAGTACTCCAATATTTTACCTTCACAATCCAACATTGGGAATGGTTCACCAGAATGCCAATGGACTTTCATTGCAGGAGGAAAAGTATAAAGTGAAGCTAAGGGATCATCTGATAGGATCATCCCTAAGGACCGCTAGGTACTCTAGCCATGTTTACTTTCCTAATAGAGTACTATGGCCCCTATTCAATTGAGCAATTGTTTCTTACTTGAGCACGTAATGTAGCCCGTAAACTAATTTGCCATTCATTTGGAGTCTTTTAGAGAGCCGCAAACAATCTAAGGGGTTACAGGCTGAAAATCCCTGAGGTTGTCAAAATCGTAACTTACAACCCATCTAAGCCTTTGATCTCTCAAGCCCGCAAGAGTTACAACCGCAAATCACTATTCAATTTCTACAATTCCTCAAGCCGGCAAATGTTTTCACACCCCTAAATGATGACTGCAGAAGGAAATCTTATGGGTTCCAGATATAACCCTCAGGGGGGTTTAACATCTGACCATAGCACTGTAAATGCAAATAAAAAAGTAATACTGCACTGTAAAAGACAGGAAAAGCGATAAAAGACATTAGAATTAATTGTACAACAGTCTCAAGCTCCCAAATCTGCAGTTTATCAAAATATGTTTCATTTCGGTGTCATATCAGTCTTGGGAATCAATGAGTTAATAAATATCAGACAACCTACATGGACTAAAACAGTATCGTCATTTACTTTTAATGTTATGTGCATTGCCGAATTGCAAGTCTGATCGCATATCTGACCTCTAAACACTAATTGATTGATGTGTAACTTCCATGTATTACTGACATATTGATGATGGTCTTATTTAATATGGGCTGTTTCTAAAATGGTAGTTATGGCCTTGCTTAATTGATCATGTTCCCACCTGTAATGCTACATATGATTGCATAGTTTATGGTTTCGGCTTTCCGCCAGTAAATTGCAGGCTTGTTCAGTTGTATCGCTCTGTAATTGTAGAAAATTTCAAGTCCGCAGACACACGGCCAGGAGAACATAATCTGCGGTCTTGCGATTGAATAAGGATCTATAACACTTTGTTAAAGGTATAGAACCAACAGGTGAATTTTTACATGTTTATATTCTCCAATGTTTCCCCAAGTCCTGGTTGTATGTCCTGAACCCTTAAGCGTAATTTCCACCTGTGCAAAGATTGGTCTGCATCAATTTTAAAAAAATTTTACATTTGTTTTCGGGTGTATACATTGCATGGGGCCAATAAAATATTTTTGAGAGTTGTATCACTTTAAGGGCGACCAGAAGTCACTTCCAGTATCCAACGGCGATACCCAGTTTTCACCCAGTCCCTGGGCCAGGCTAGGTTCCTGGGTAGATTCTATAGACCTCTATGTGGAGATCCACAGATCTGATTAAGCCATCAAGTATAGTTAACTATGTTTTCAGTCAACAACTGAAACATTCTCAATTTAGTTTCAATATTCAAGGGTCAAGTGATGTCAAGTTATTTGCAAGTGATATCCCTTTGATCCATTGGTATATACTTGACCTTAGCCATTACTCCTGACAACTCAGACAATATAATAGGTAGCCAGAATTGGTCGGTCCCAAAATTGAATACACTCCAGAGCAACCTCAACTCCATATGTATTTATAAGAATTCCTAAAGAAGATGATAAGATGTAGTATTCACTTATTTTCTTTTTCTTCCAAACTTTCTTCTTCTGGTTGCAAAGCCTGCTTTCAGATTATTAGTCTATCCATACTTTCATCTTGAGGCCATCATTTCTCCTGTTCTCTCTAGGTGCCAACTAGTCATCGGTCCTGGTTATCAGTTACTTCTGGCAGGATCCAATAGGGGTAGTTAGGTTGTTTAAATGACGGAGCCACACGGCACTATTAAATTCAATCGTATTAAATGCCATCAACATCATACAGTCCGTATGTCTGCGGGCTTAACATTTGCTGTACTTACAGAGCGATTCAATTGAAGGTCCCGTAATCACTTCCTGCATCCGCAAGCTGTTAGTGGGGGGAATGCAGGCTGCAGTTCCAATCGAAACCCATAATTATGGACAGCGACGCAGGCCTCAGAGCGAATAGAAAGTGGGGAACACCAAATAACGCTGCAGAAAATAGTTTTCAAGGACACTAAAAAAGGTAAATCATTAACTGTTCTTTAGCTGAGCAAGTGAACACACAGGTCTTGGAGTTGGTGGGTTTGTGAGCATTGGAGAGAGAGAGGAGAAAAGGAGATAGAGAGAGCAAACAGATAAGGAGATTGAGGAGATGAGGAGAGTGAGGTGAGTAAGGGAAACACAGAAGGAGGAGAGGATGAGATTTAGAGTTAAGGAGAAATGGAGATGCAGGTCAGGGAGGGGAGGTACAGGTGTAGGAGAGCAGGAGGGGTCTAGGGATGTGCCATTAGATGTAGGCACACAAGGAGTAAGGGCAGAGGGTCAGGGGTCTGATCCCAGGCGGGGTGTAGTGGGGATGAGGGACTTACCCCTTGGTGAGAACAGGGAGGCCAGGAACCCCAGGCACAGTTAGGAGTGCAAGAGGCTGTAGCAATGTACAGGGCTCCAAATTACAGCCTAGAGGAGATAGACATCCTCCTCAGTAAAATCTGTGTCTGCTAGCATATTACATGGTGGGAGGGATGTGAGGCCTAGCCATGAGGCACATGCCTGGACTGAGGTTGCTACAGCTGTTGCTGCATTAAAGGGTTGCACACAGGGATGTCAAGTTTGTCAAACACAGGTATGATGACAACCGGCTGATGGTGAAGAGGAAGATGGCAAAGGAGACCCGAGCAATACGTGCAACCTGTGGTGGACCACCTGCCAACATCATATACTGGTGTATACAATGAGCTGTATCACACTAGAATTATTCTGGCTCTTAAACTCCTTCCCACACACGGATAACTGACATACAATAGCACTGTAAGACCTATGGTTATGACTGAAGATATATGGGACCTGAATAACCATGTAAATCCAGGTAGCAAACATATCAGTATCATAATTGTTACTGATGAAATGTCTGTCCAATACTTAAAATTGATTCTGAGTAGCATTCACAAAAAGATCAAGATTGATTTAACATTCAAATGAAAGTACTTGTATGGGTGTGCACACTGTGGTATATGTGAATACAGACTCTGTAGGACTGCATGTGCTTGTCATATACTGGCCTAGCCTGGACCTCATCTCATCTGCATTTTAACAACCATTGCAGGGAAGATGTCACAGACTGGTCAGTCTAACACACTGCCCAGCAGAACCAGTAGATCCAGAAGATCCAGCAGAGCACGTGTCTGATGCACATGCAGATGGCACACTGCACAAACATTACATATATTGATATGAGCCATGATTCACCATGCTCATGATGCAAGACGGGGTTTATCTGTGTAACACAAGCACCACAGTCAATTATAGGTGACCATGATGTCAAGGATATAGAAACACATAGCTGTCAATTGTGTAGAGAAACCTACTCAAATACTTTAATTTTTTCATTTCAGTACCCAAGAGTACAAGGCTGACCACAGAGGCACAGGTGGTGGCTGCACTGGAGGTGGAACAAACACAGAACATTAGAGAGGGCTCAGGACCATCTACAGAAGCTGGCCCTTCACAATCCAGATGCTCACCCTCATCTCAGGAGTGGATTCACTGACAGGCCCCTCAAAAGCATCATTTAGCTGTGCACAGATGTTTCAGCCCCATCCACTGGTCATATCATGGAACCAGCAAACAACAACACCTACACTGATGACGTTGTCCTGGCCCCAGACATCATCACAGTCACCACTGCCATCTGCTAAAACATCACAGCCATGGTAGGCACAACCACTCCGACACAATGGGGTCCCCAAAATGGCCTCCCACACAATGGGGTTGACCAACATGGCCTAACACACCAGCCCTTCTGCAGACACCTCATGCCCTCCTGTCATCTTCTCAGGCCCTCCTGACACCATCTCAGGCCCCTCTGCCATCAACATTGGCCTCTCTGCCATCAACATCCGCCCCTCTACCATCAACATCGGCCCCACTGTCATCAATATTTGCCCCACTGCCATCAACTCGGCCCCTCTGCTGTCAATACCACCAACCCTGGCCCGGTATCACAGGGATGACAGGAAACGTAACACACAAAGGACAAAGAAGCTATGATTGCTCCAAAAGCAGGTTCAGCTCACCAACTCCCTTCTTGCGAGCAACAGATTGCTCCATTCCGAGTTGAGGAGGCACAACCGGAGGATGGAGAGATATGAGGAACAGGCAAACAGGGACAGGAAACAACTAATACAATCTGCAGAATGCCAGCGCATGTCTCTCCAGCCTTCGGCTTCACAACCAAAACCAAAGACAGCGGCCTCCTCATCTCAGACCTCACAACCAGTGCAAGGTGATCCCCAGCCACCCGACATAGTGCACCCTTCACTCAAACACCACCTAGACATGGAAGAGGGAGTAGGTGTGCAGGCATGGAAGGTGGCCCAAATAACTCTAACTGGTATAGATGTTGACATACTATTGGCTGGCTACAGAGTGTGTACATGTCTGGTTATGTTTATCATTTCACCAACTGATGTTCAATGTGGATTGAGGTTGAGCTGATATGTTGTAGTTAATCTGAATATTGTTCTGATTAATATATTTTTCTTGTCTCTGTAGGTGCTTACAAGCTTCTTTTTTCCTCTATCCTTATTACCTCCTCTCACTCCCACCTCCAGGATTTTTCTCATGCTGCCCCTATTCTTTGGAATTCATTGCCTCGCTCCACTAGACTATCCTCCTCCCTCAAAACCATCACAATCTATCTAAAAATGTATTTATAGAAGCCTATCACCATCAGCCTTGATATGAAGAAAGTATATATCACCACTTTATCTCACCCAAACCCTTTAGACCATAAGCGAGTATTAAATATTTTGGTGCTTTGGGGAAAGCTCTGTGTATGATTGATTTTAAACTCAATAACAAGCCACTCCATTCTTGTGCAATGGGATTTATTTGATTTGTACTTAACCCCTGTACTGTGTTGTATTTTCTGATGAAGTAGCATGCAGGTCCTAGAGTTGGAGGTTTTTCAATGAGAGAAGTAGGAGTATTATGAGAACAGTAATTTACAGTAATAATTTAAAAGAACACACATAGAGATACATAAAGCTAGGACATTCAATACGCACACCCATACTATCCCCCCAAATCCCCCAACAGTTATTAAATACACATAATATATAAAAAAAATTAATCATACATTATTAGCCAAACTTTTATTTAAATTGTTATTATATTATTTTCGGGATTAAAATGGAGACAGGAGAGATGAGGGGGAGAGGAGTGGCAGTGATGAGGAGAGGAGGAGAACGAGGAGAGAGAAGTGGTCCTGAGGAGTGGAGGAGAGGAGGAGGAGTGGAGGAGAGGAGAGGAGGAGGAGGTTGGGAGTGGTTGAGGAGAGGAGGTGGTTGAGGAGCAAGAGGAGGAGTAGGAGGAGCAGGAGCAGGAGGATGAGGTGGTAAAAGTGGTGGAGGAAGAGAGTGGAGAGGATGAGATGGGTGGCCCTAGCACCAGGGACAGAGGGGTGGGGCTTGGTCCCATGGGGTGATAGTTTGAGGGAGGGAAAGGCCTCAGGGATAGTTCTACCTGAGAGGCACTGGGAAAACCTTACACCTCATACATTTTCTTCACAATGCTTGAAGATGCAGAAGATGCCTTCAAGGACCTGAATTGTATCTAACAATAAACACAACAAAAACATAACACCTGCAAAATATGGCCTTAAATAAGATACGAACTGCAGCATCTCTTCTCAACAGCATTCCTCAGTGACCATCAATTGGTGAATTGTTAAACAGAACCCTACGTGTTCACAGAGAAGGATCATGGACCATGTGATGGGAGGTAGCTATCTGGAGAAGGCGGGGCTGGGAATCAGAGTGTGTCTCATTGCCTCTGCTGTCACCTCCTTAAATGCGCTCTGGTCCACCCCAATCCTGACCAGCCCGGCCAGCTAGGATTCTGTCATTAGGTGGTGCCTCCTCTCCTCTGTATTGTACATAGCTAGGGTGTGCATTACCTCCACATGATTGGCCTGGATCCCCGGCCTGGATCCCCCGGAGACACTCCACCTGCTGCTGCATGAGTTCCAGTATCATTTCCTGAGCAGCCTGGCTTGGTGTTGGGGATGCAATAAGGAGAAATTTGATTTGATTGATAGCAAAACACCTAATGGGATGTCATCAGATGGGGATGGCCACCAGCAATGGTGTGGGACTTTCCAGGATGTGTATAGCAAAGATTATACCTGATGGAGGTGAGTTGGCTGTTGCTCCACGTGCCTCTGCACAGCCTCCATGTGTGTTTGAAGCCCTTCCTGATGGATTAGAGTAGATTAGTGTGGTGTATGTTTCCCTGTTCCCCTTCTGGATTGCTAAGTGGTGATGAAAGGCTTTGTGTACCTGATTGAAGCTGTGAGCTATACTATGTAGGGCCACTGTAGTGGGCAGGTCATTGCAGAGAGGTCATAAAAATCACAGTCACCTAGAGGAGGAACTGTCAACCTACTCTGGTATCACTGGCATCAAAACCCTGTGAATACACACAGACTGTAGGTGTGCTGCAGTCCATAGGGTCACAGAGAGTTGAACACATCTGAGGGACTGAACAACCATATGTGAATGTCCCCCTGGTACCTGATATATCCCATGTTGCAGTGTAATTTGGCCACTATTTGTTGTCCCAATGTAGATGTGATGAGTGAAATGCATATGAGATGATCTTTGTATTTTTAGGGGTCACATTAGACCCTCTGTGAGTGTGAAAGGGTTAATATGGCAGCCATTCACATGTGTTTGTTCTGCAATTTAATCAGGTAGTGTGTCTTTAATAGCTTTCACCATGTTGCAGCCCCCATGTGTCTTTTCCTGCTGTTTGTTCCTCCTTCCCCACCTCCTGTGTCTTTTGCTTCTTCCTTCATAACCAGCATTCACCTTCACCCACAAGCCCCCATGTGTCTTTTCCCTGCTGTTTGGTCCTCCTTCCCCACACCCTATGCCTTTTTCTTCTTCCATCATAACCACCATTCACCTTCACCCATAAGCCCCCATGTTTCTTTTCCCTGCTGTGTGTTCCTCCTTCCCCACACCCTGTGCCTTTTTCTTCTTCCATCATAACCACCATTCACCTTCATCCACAAGCCCCCATGTGTCTTTTCCCTGGTGTTTGTTTCTCCTTCCCCACACCCTGTGCCTTTTGCTTCTTCCGTCATAACCACCATTCACCTTCATCCACAAGCCCCCATGTGTCTGTTTCCTGCTTTTTGTTCCTCCTTCCCCACAAGCTGTGTCTTTTGCTTCTTCCATCATAACCACAATTCACCTTCATCCACAAGCCCCCATGTGTCTTATACCTGCTGTTTGTTCCTCCTTCCCCACACCCTGTGCCTTTTGCTTCTTCCTTCATATCCACCATTCACCTTCATCCACAAGCCCCCATGTGTCTTAACCCTGCTGTTTTTTTTCTCCTTCCCCACACCCTGTGCATTTTGCTTCTTCCACCATAACCACCATTTACCTTCATCCACAAGCCCCCATGTGTCTTATTCCTGCTGTTTGTGTCTCCTTCTCCACACCCTGTGCCTTTTGCTTCTTCCATCATAACCACCATGCACCTTCATCCACAAGCCCCATGTGTCTTTTTCCTGCTGTTTGTTTCTCCTTCCCAACACCCTTTGACTTTTTCTTCTTCCTTTACAACCAACATTCACCTTCATCTACAAGCCCGCTTGTGTCTTTTCCTGTTGTTTGTTCTTCCTTCTCCACACCCTGTGCCTTTTGCTTTTTCCTTCATAACATCATTCACCTTCATGTACAAAGCCCCCATGTGTCTTTTCCTGCTGTTTGTTCTTCCTTCCCCACACCCTGTATCTTTTGCTTCTTCATTTATAACCACCATTCACCTTCATCCACAAGCCCCCATGTGTCTTTTACTGCTGTTTGTTTTTCCTTCCCCACACTTTGTGCCTTTTGCTTATTCCATCATAACCACCCTTCACCATCATCCACAAGTCCTTGTGTGTCTTTTCTTGCTGTTTGTTCCTTTTTCCCCACCTTCTTTGCCTCTTCCACCAAAACCTCCTTCCCTGTGTCTTATTTCAGTATCCCATAGTGGACCTTGCCTCATAAACCTGCATTTTCTCTTCTTCCATCCTTCCCAGTCCTCTGGAGCAGCATGACTTCCAAATAGTGTTGCCCACTCCCCCTAATAAAAACGGGACTCTCAAAAGTAAGAAACTGTATGTGCTCATGTGACTCTACAAGCCATAGTTACATAGTAATTGAGTTTGAAAAATACTTTTAGAGCATCAAGTTCAACCTTTTTAGATCTCCAATGATCTGCAATATGAGGATTCATTGTTATTTGATCCAGAGGAAGCAAACAGAAAAAAAAACAAGTTAAATGTTGCCAATTGTGTCAAAAGGAAAAAAAAAAAATCCTTCCTGACCCCAGATACTGGTGATCTGATTCCTCCCTTGATCAATACTCCATCTCTATTTATCCAGGATAACCCCAAATGCCCCTTTTATTTAAAAATATATCCAACCCCTTTTTAAAGTTATCTAATAAATCCGCCTTCACCACCTCCTTTGGTAGAGAATTACACAGATTAACCACCCTTATTGTGAAGAACCCTTTTCTTTCTTTAAGGTGAAATCTTTTTACTTCATTTTTAAAAAAAATATTTCAATAAAGTTTATTTTTTAATACTACGAAGTAATAATATTCTTGAATCTGAGGAATATATTTGACTTGTAGCACCATTGGAGGTATATGCTGGATATATAGGAAGTATTTTCTTTCTTTCTCTTTCTATATAAATTGAAGTTTATAATACTTATTTTACATAACTTATGGTTATTTTTTTGGTACCAATGTCATAGGTTGCTGATCTTGATCTAGAGGATATGATTAGAAGTGTGGGACAAGAGGGTGACAAATCCATGATGGACAGTGATTGAGTCAGTAGACTGTAGGAACTGGAGTTGTCCATCTCTTGTAGTTGGGTTATTGAGCCAGTTGACCATATTTGACATTTGATGTCAAGTTCAGAAGTCAATAACAAGAGAGGTGGGAAGTCATAGGTCATATGGAGAACAAAAGGGGGGGGTTCTGGGAGTTTTGGGAGATGGTGAGAGAAAAAAACAGGGGTACATTGTCATTGTGAAGAGCTTTATACTTGTAGAGTCAAGATATTGAACCTTATTCTGAAGGCCAGATGGTGCCAGTAGAATAAGTGACAGAAGGTGCTGTAGATACTGAGCATTGAGTGAGGAAAAACATTCATTATGATCTGTAGTGGAGAATGATGAGAAGAACAAGGAGAACTCAATGTTTACTACTCAGTTGTAATGCCTAACAAATTACATGGAAGTCATGTTAAGAAATATATCTTATTATATAGAGATCATTTATGTTATTGTCAATCTCAACAATAAAAATCCCCAAGTTTATGTATGGCATAAACCAACCAAATTGAGCTACTTGACTAGGTAAAGATGGGACTTGATGACCCTGCGTCTATGAGATAGGGTCACAGCTGAACTTCTGGGCATCTTCAGAGGTCACTAGTTATATCATGTTAATATCACATAATGTAAGAAAAGTGGCACCAAAAATTAACCATTTGCTAAATCACCCTCCTAAATGGACATGGAAGTCACCAGGGTTGTTTTGCACCATCAGGTAGAGTACTGGAAACCATGAGGGTTTGTTTAAATGAATCAAGAATTACAAATAAAGGATAATAATTAAAGCATTAACTAATATATTGTCCATTTTGTTCAATAACATTGTATAGACATGTTTACATTTGTTTTTTAAATTTTTTTTAAATTGGATAAATATTTTAAAGGCAAAAATATCTACTATAATCTCATGTTATATGTCTTGTGTTTTCTCCTCATATCAATATAACATTATTATTGGCAAAAATGATGGGATACAAACCTCCAAAGTCATTTTCCATAGAAAGTTTATTACACTTACCCTTACACTTTGCACCTACATGCCTTACCATGGATGGAAACCATCTGGTTCTAAGTATGGCCACTGGACAGTGCCCCTCATTATGTATTAGAGAGAAGTCTAATATTCCTAAATGTAAAGTTTATAGCTCTATACATTATTCAGAAATTTCAAGAAGGAAAACACCTTTTCCATCCTTTATCTTTTTTTAAGGTAAATATGGTGTCTTCACAACATCTTAGTTGCCGTCTAAGGGCTGACTTCACATCTTTATTTTTCAGGCTGTAAATTAGAGGATTTAGTACAGGGACAGCAACTATGTTAATTAGGGAGAATATTTTTGTAACTGTCATATCTCCCATTGAGGGTGGTCTCAGGTATAAACAGAACAGAGTTATGTAGAGAAGAACAACGACAGTGAGGTGTGAGGAACATGTGTGGAAGGCTTTCTGTCTCCCGGTACTGGAACGGATCTTTAGGATGGTGGTAATAATGAAAATATAAGAGAGAATAGTTAGAGAAAATGGAAAGGAGGCAAAAAAAAAGCCCTTCCATAGCAATTACTATCTCCAGTGTAGTTGTATCGTTGCATGTGAGTTTCATAAGAGGCACAAGGTCACAGTAGAAGTGGTTAATAATATTGGATCTATAGCAGGTGTAACTGGACAATGCGACAAGATAAGGTGTGACGCATCCAAAACCAAGCAACCAACAGACAGTGGCCAAGGCAACGCAGACTGGAGTGCTCATGATTATCGTATAGTGTAATGGTTTACAAATTGCAACATACCGGTCATAACTCATGGCCGTAAGGATAAATAACTCATCAGCAGTCAATAATGAAAAAATAAACACCTGAGTCATGCAAGCAAAGAACGAAATGGTGTTATCCCCTGATATGTAGGAAGAGAAGATCTTATGTAGATTGACAGTGGTGGAGGACATGTCTATGACCGACAAGTTCCCCAAGAAGAAGTACATGGGAGTGTGCAGATGAGGATCCAGGGACACAAGAAGAAGAATGGTCATGTTACCACTAAGAGTGAAGAGATAAATGAGAAGTATTACAAGGAATATCGGAGTCTGAAGATCTGAATTGTCTGTAATTCCTTTCAATATGAAGTTTAGGACCTCCGTATGGTTTTCTTTCTCCATATCTTTGTCTTAGTCTAAATAATGAGAAAAATGTCAAAATATTATTATGGTCTACAAAACAATATTTATAATAAAATATTTCATGACCAGGATATGTATAGCTTATGGTACTGAAGTGAATGGGGAGATGTGAGAGAATCCTGTAAATATATCAGAGGATTTACTAATGTTCAGGAGCGAGGGAAGTGTCTTCCAGAAAAAGAGGACACAATTTGAAGGTATAATGTGGAGGACCCAAGGGCAACATGGAAACTACACTGTTGCAGGAAAGAAAGTAGATGGAATGAGCTTTCACGGATAAACACAAGAGAGAAGATACAACATACCTGATTATTACTGAGGACAAGATTTTTAGGAAGATAAAATAGGCAACATTTTAGGTCTTATCTATTTAACACTTTATTTCTATATTAATTTGATATTTTCCCCCAAAATCTAATTAATTGCATGGAAAATGTTTATAATACTCACAAATTTCTGTACATTATGACCAACGAGGAGTATAATGATGGGTTAGATATTAATCCTTGTCATGGCATTGAGTTAGGTAAACCAATACTAGATTATTTTCAATGAAGTTAATGAAATTGCCCATTACATTAAAGGGCCAGTGAAGATAAAACAATGACACATACAAGCACAGTATTTAGTGCTCTACTTGATGATACAGAACAGTATTGATGGATCTCAGGTCCCTTTATATCCTGATTCAGAAAACACATGGCGCGTAAGCTTTAGCCTATCCATATGTGTATCAGATCTAGATTGGTACCAGTTACACTGCGCCATTGTATTGTTTGGTAATGATCTGTAAGCTTAATGGTTTAAATATGAGGCAGAAATGTGTACTTACTTCACCAGGTTGTTGCTGTATAGAAGTCCTCTAGATTGCCAATGTGTTAGAAGAACCTTAAAGAAGATCTAATAAACGTTCCCAAAAGTCTAAAAAGAATCAATGAAAACATTTCCATTGAAAAAAATCAACAAATTCTTTACTTTTAAACAGAATCGATAACTAACTAATAATATTTCCATCTGAAACATGTTATGTACAAATTATTTGACTGTCCATGTTCAAGAGGTCATCTATGAAGAATATTTTCTTTGGTCACTTAATATGTGCAGACGTCTTGCTTTCTTCATCACCAATAAGGTTTCTTGTACTTTTATACTTTCCATACATCTGCAAAGAATATTTCTATTTGGAAACATATTATCTACAAATGTCCGGGTGCAAAAAGGTGTCAACATAGAATAATTTCATTAGAAAAGATGAATCTTATCCACAGGTACACACATTTTATAGCTCTCTATCTATGATAAGACTAGACGTTTTTATCATTTGGAATCATCTCTAGAGGGTCTAAAGCCCATAGGTGTCATTATATTTTTTCAGACTTAGACATGTCCCAGTTGGTACACAAACAAAGAGATGACATTAGTTCATTGGAAGCCAGTCCATGGAGGCCAGAAACCCAACAGACCAACCATTCCATGATTTTATCTATTTTTGCTCAACTTCTCAACAATGAGTAATAGTTATAACCAGATAAGATTTCCGATTCTAACTACAATTATCAAGTGATATTTAAAGGCTTTTCCTTTCTACTATTGTTATGTGAAGATAAAAACATATAAATAATTATGTCAATTAAATGATACTTTATGGATTTGAGGGTCAATATCTAGTGCTCAACTGTACAAATAACATAATGGCAAAGTCATTAAAATGTCTAAGCCTTTGCACTTGTTCTTAAATGTACCACATTTACCACATTACCACATGAAATCCCCAAGAACAAGTGAAGGCACGTTAGCAGAAAGAAAGTGAGGGAGCCAGGTGTCAAAATGATTCAGAAATTGGGGAGGGGGTCCAAACTCGTGAAAGATCACAGCTACTCAGAGAGAGATGAATGAGAAGAGTCGGATTGTGTGAACATCAAAAGAAGAGAATTAGAGGGAAGGGACCAGTGGTAGGCAGTAGAAAGTGAAGCAAGAGGAAAGTAGTATGCCCACACCTCCACCTTGCTTCTTCACTGGTCTAGGTGTGTCACTGAAGTATAGGCCACCATATCAGAGTGTAGCAGGCGAGACAGAGTCAGATGGAGTGAGCCAGGTATCAGCCAGTAGGTTAAGGGAGTTGGAAACTAATAGAAAGTAAGTTTATTGCAAATAGACCTTGCATTCCAGATGGCACAGGAGAAGGGCAAGGTAAATGGTTTGTGTCAGGTAATGGGTATTACGTTATGGGTTTTAGGGGTGTTCTCAAAACAACTATAACTTAATGTGCGTGGCTGGAAGCAGGTGAACATGAGTGAGTTCCAAAAAAGGTCAAAGAGTTGGTGCCTGAATTGCAGATGAATTGGTCACAAAAATGGCAAAAATGATTCAATGTGTCCAGGGGAAGTCTCCAAACTAATTACAGTATATGATAAACATGGACAAACTGAACCAATGTAATGGTAGTGCTGGGAATGAGAGAGAGGGGATATGTGATAGAAGAAATAGAGAGGAGTTAGGAGACATAGAGAGATGATTTTGATAAAGTGAAAGCATGATAGAGGAGATAGTGGATGATAGAGAGGAAGTGGGGGCTGAAGGAGAAAGAAAGTAGGGATGGTGGCTTCCACTGCCCAGCATGGAAGATTTTACACAGGTCAGAGTCTGGGGGCTTCCACTGCCCAGCATGGTAAGATTATAAACCGGTAAAAGACTTGGGGCTACCACTGCCCAAGCATGGAAGATTATACACAGGTCAGAGTCTGGGGGCTTCCACTGCCACAGCCCAGCATGGAAGATTATACACAGGTCAGAGTCTGGGGGCTTCCACTGCCCAGCATGGAAGATTATACACAGGTCAGGAGTCTGGGGGCTTCCACTTCCCAGCATGGAAGATTATACACAGGTCAGAGTCTGGGGTCTTCCACTGCCCAGCATGGAATATTATACACAGGTCAGAGTCTGGGGGCTTCCAATGCACAGCATGGAAGATTATACGCGTTGCCTCTGTCTGCGTTATTATAAGGTTTGTACTGTTAAGTAGTACTATTCCTATTGGTTTAATCCCTGTTACGTCCACTATCAAGGGACGTGTATGTGGCATGAATTTTGGAAGCGGGGAGATGGAAAAAGGTGCTTGGTCGGTCCTCCCACTTCAAATTTGGGGCACTGCGCGTGCAATCTAAGGTGCCACCAGATATGAGTGTCACTGTGCACTGGCAAAAGTTGGCAGAGTAGATGCAATCGGCTTCACACACACGCCTGTAGGCAGGCAACTGATATTCAATCGATTACAGTCAAAAAAGTGTTATTTTATGTCACTGTACACTACGGTTGCACCAGATATGACGTATCACTGTGCACTGGCAAAAGTTGACAGAGTAGATGCAATCGGCTTCACACACACGCCTGTAGGCAGGCAATTGCTATTCAATCTTTTCCATTAAAAAAAGTGTTGTTTTATGTCACTGTACACTACGGTTGCACTAGATATGACGTATCACTGTGCACTGGCAAAAGTTGGCAGAGTAGATGCAATAGGCTTCACACGTTCGCCGCGAACGCGAACATACCAAAATCGCCGCGAACAGTCCGTGGGCGAACTGTTCGGGACATCACTTATACCTACACATAATATAAAGTAAAGTAGCTAATGTTCATGTAAAAGGAAACTGCTGATACGTATTTTGAGTGAAGACCACCACTTATTATCAGTAATCACACCCCAAAACTCTAAAGATTGATCCAAACTGGTTCCCACAAGTAGAGGCATTGATAAAGGTGCATTCAGGGGCTCTTGACCAACTTTTTTTAAGAGTAAGAAGACACTGATGGACTGGGAGATTGAAGTAGGATCCCCACCACCAGATCTCACTTCCGTAGGTAACACAACACTTTGGTAAACATTGCATGATAATACATAGCTATAAGGTTATATAGCTACATAGTTACATAGTAATTGAGTTGGAAAAATATGTTTAGTCCATCAAGTTCAACCTTTTTAGGTGTCCTCTGATCCTTGTAATATGTGGATTAATTGTTAATTGATCCAGAAGAAGGCAAACAGAAGAAAAACATTGACTTTGAATTTCTTATTGTCTCATAAGAGAAAAAAAAAATCTTCCTTCCTTACCCCAGATACTGGCAATAGGATTCTTCCCTGGATCAATACTCCTCCCTCTCTAGTTATCCAGGATAACCCTCAATGCATTTTTTTTTAAACCGTTGTCACAACCTCCTTTTGTAGAGAGTTCCACGGTCTGACTGCCCTTACGTTGAAGAACCCTTTTCTTTCTTTATGGTGGAATCTTTTTTTCTTCTAACCTCAACAGATGTTCTCCTGTCAGTTGAAAATTCGGCACCAAAAAAATTCCACTGACAAAGCCTTATAATGACCCTATATATTTTTATATAAGGTAATAATATCAACCAAACTGCTTAATGTCCAATGCATGCTGGGTAGTATGCATGTCTACAGCTAAACGTACAATAGTGACAATAACAATCTGTTGGGAAGAATATTTCTATGTTTATATAGTCCACGATCATTTAGCTTACGGTGAACAAAAGAGTGATAGAAGACTCCATCATACACAGTACTGTAAATAAATATTACATTGGCGTTCACATTGGATGTCTAAAAATAAGTTAACAAAAATATATTTTCTGCACAGAATTTCCAGAAATAGAGTTATTGCACTACACTCTGGGAAACGTGGTAGGGCCATGCAAATAAGCCCACAGTGCATTATTAATCTGTAATCTAATACCACTATATACATGGCTCCTTTTAGGCATTTGCTGTATTACACTCCATAGAATAGGAAGGATACCAACAGACAGTGACTGTTCTGATCTATTGGAATTCATCTGTTTGTGGCTGTTTCAATCTATTGGATCTCATCAGTGTGGCACTGTTTAGATCTGTTAGATCTCATCAGTGTGGCTCTGTTTCAATCTATTGGATCTCATCAGTGTGGCATTGTTTTGATCTATTGGATCTCATCAGTGTGGCGCTGTTTAGATCTATTGGATCTCATCAGTGTGGCACTGTTTCGATCTGTTAGATCTCATCAGTGTGGCACAGTTTTGATCTATTGGCTCTCATCAGTGTGGCACTGTTTCGATCTGTTAGATCTCATCATTGTGGCACAGTTTTGATCTATTGGATCTCATCAGTGTGGCGCTGTTTAGATCTATTGGATCTCATCAGTGTGGCACTGTTTCGATCTGTTAGATCTCATCAGTGTGGCACAGTTTTGATCTATTGGCTCTCATCAGTGTGGCACTGTTTCGATCTGTTAGATCTCATCATTGTGGCACAGTTTTGATCTATTGGCTCTCATCAGTGTGGCACTGTTTTGATCTATTTGCTCTTATCAGTGTGGCACTGTTTCAATCTATTGGCTCTCATCAGTGTGGCATTGTTTCGATCTATTGGATCTCATCTGTTTGGTGCTGTTTCAATCTATTGGCTTTCATTGGTGTAGCACTGTTTCGATCTATCGCCTCTCTTCGGTATGTCGTTGTTTAGATCTACCGGCTCTCATCATTGTGGCATTGTTTAAATCTATTGGCTCTTTAATAAGTGTGGCACTGTTTCAATCTATTGGCCATCATCAGTGTGGCATTGTTTCGATCTATTGGATCTCATCTGCTTGGCGCTGTTTCAATCTATTGGCTCTCATAGGTGTGGCACTGTTTCGATCTATCAGCTCTCATCGGTGTGTCACTGTTTCGATCTATCGGCTCTCATCAGTGTGGCACTGTTTTGATCTATTGGATTTCATCAGTCTGGCATTTTTTCGATCTATGGGACCTCATCTGTTTGACACTGTTTCTGTCTATTGGACCTCATCAGTGTGGCGCTGGTTCCTAACTTGTGCTTTAGATTTTGTGGGAAGACTATTAATCACAACATTATTTAGCTTATGGTGGGTCTAGCACAGTAAATAAATAGTGTGGGTATGTCCATTAACTTCTCCATAATCCATTATATTCTATAAAGTTAGAATATGACTAAACGGAGCCATGTACAAAGTGGTATTTGGATGAAATAACGAAAATGGATTGTGCGCTCATTTGCATATTCCCACCCAGTTCCCCAGAGTGCAGTACAATAACTGTAATCATGGAAATTCGGAGCAGAAAATAATGTTTTTAACTTATTTTTATACATTTAAAAGTGAAGGTCCAATGTACTATGCACATAAATATATATTTCATTACTTATTTGGATTCTTATTTGTAATTAATCTAATTATCACAGCTTATGACATGTATCAGATGTGAAAATATATTAAGCAAATACAACCATACAGAGGAAGTCACAGAAAGAGGAAGCGTCTCGGAGAATTTATGTTTAACGAATTATTTTTACATTTTACTCATAGATTGTAAAAATAGAATGGGGAAAGAGAAGTGGATAAAAATGTGAAAAAACAAATAAAGCTGTAAAAGTATTTTGTTTATAGGAATTTGACAAGCCCGCCCATGATTTTAGGCATGTGAGTGTATATATCCTGTGTGATTGTCCTTGTTTTTAAAACTTTGATCATTTTTGAAAGAGGAGGATTATTAACATCAGTTAAGTCCTGCTTATGTCCATACATAAACATGTAGTAGATCTCTATGCAGTAAAGTAGAAGCGTCAGAGGGATATTTAATGCATCTATCATGGAGAAAGTGGTTAAAGAAAACACTACTGTCTGTTGATTGTGCCCTCAAGATAAGCAAAGATTGTAAAAAACACTTAAGTGGACCATCTTATAAACAAATTATTTTTTATGATTATTTAAATGAGCAGCCATTGCAAGTGGGTTGGGAAGCGGGAGTAGTCAAAGGAAGGGATCTTGTATAGAGCAACAGACATAGGAAGCAGTCTCAGGGAGGGGAGTAACAATATGAATGGGTCTTGGGGAGGGGAGCAGTTGTGGAAATTGGGTCTTGGTTGAGAGGAGCAGTAATGGGAAGGGGTCTCAGGGATGGAAGGGTAGAAGCATGAGAAGGGGGTCGGGAGGGGAAGTAGTCATTGGAGGGGGTCTTGGGGAGGGGAGGAGAGAGGCGTCTTATAGATGGGAGGAGAGCAGCCATGGAAAGGGGCCTTGTGGTTTCTTTTCTACTGTATCTAATAATCATACTTTGTTAGATATACAATTATAGACATAGAAATGTACTACATAATCATACAAGTATGTAAATACACACAAAGCCCCAATCTATTTTCAGTATGTTTATCTCTTGTGTATTTATTCTGTCCTTCAGCAGCCTCCCCTACTCTCCATCATCCCAACTCTTATATTATACTCACCTTTATGTCCTCGTCTCACAGGCAGAATGTATCTCTTGTACAAGAGGAAAACGATTATTAGGAAAATTACCAATATGGACCAGCAGACAATGGCGGCTGTAGCTGCCGCACACGGATCAGAGACATCTGTGATAGAAGGAACGTGTTGTATGTTTACTAGTTTATACCACATCCTTTTTTAGACTTTTAATGATATTGATCATCTTTTGTCCTCTTTTTATATCAAATGAAAAAGATAAGAACAAGGTGGCTCTAGGTGTCTAAACTGGGGTAATTTTAGATGGAAGGGTGCTTCCAGTAATTAAAAATACAAAAATGAAAATAAAAGGGTTACTTGCTGATGAAATTAGGAAATGTGCATCAGGTTGTCGTCATGCTACCCACGTTCTTAAGTCGCTGACCGATGATGTCACTATAGGACGCCGGGCAGCGCACGCGAAGATCTAGCTCCCGTTGAACAAACTATTAGTGCTATTCCCAGTCTGCCTACTACCCTATGCTTGACAATGTCCCACTATCCATACAGAGGGTATTGGCCGCTACTTAGGAGAAGCTAGAGAGCCACATAGGAGGTTCACAATAGGTATTCAACTTGGGGTAACCTAAAATTATATTTAACTAGCGACTTGCTCGTCAAAAAATGAATGCAATGAGATGTGTATGTTTGTAAAGTTGTTTAGTTATTAATATACATATTTGACACTTGTAAGTATTGTGCTATTAAACATGTGTATTTTTGTAAAATGTTCTCTTGGTGAACAATAACTCTTAAAGCATTTTGTATTAAAAGTATTAACATTTGAATGTAAGAACAGTTGAACTTTAAATTAATCAGTATTGTAAAGTTGAGTTAATGTTTTTTTAACATGCAATTTGTCTCTGAAGAATTGTTAACTTTAATATACATTAAATCCAGAGGAAAGCAAAGAGTAAAAACCCTTGTTCAAACGTACACAATTTTAACATGAAGTTTGTAATATATGTAAGTAAGAAACTTGAAAGTATATTTTTTGAAACTTGAACTTTATTATGTGTGTAACTTTTGAACTTGACAAAACATTTTTTAAACTTGGAACAATATAAACAGTAACATAGTGAATACATTTTTTAACATAATTTTGTATTAAAAGTATTAACAGTTGAATGTAAAAACAGTTGAACTTTAAAGTAATCAGTATTGTAAACTTGAGGTAATGGTTTTTTAACATGCAATTTGTATCAGAAGAATTGTTAAGTTCAATATACATTTAATCCAGAGGAAGACAAACATTATAAACCCTCCTTTAAACGTACCCAATTTTACCATGAACTTTGTAATATGTTTAAGTCAGAAACTTGAAGTTTCTTATCTGTGTAACTAAGAAACTTGAAAAAACATTTTTACAACTTGGAACATTATAAATAGTAACATAGTGAATGAATATTTAAATATTATTTTGTATTAAAAGTATTAACATTTGAATGTAAAAACAGTTGAACTTTAAACTAATCAGAATTAACATGCAATTTCTATCAAAATAATTGTTAACTTCAATATACATTGAATGCAGAGGAAGGCAAACAGTAAAAACTCTCCTTAAAACGTACCCAATTAAATTCATTCCTTACTGACCCCATGAACTGGCGATAAACCTTAATCCAGGGAGTAATCTTAAAATAAAATACACTATTTACATTGTGACTTAAAACGTGGTTGAGCTGTTAACATGAACTTTGTAATATGTTGAAGTAAAGAACTTGAAAATATTGTTTTCAAACTTGTAACATTAGAAACAGTAACATATTTAATTAACATTTTAACATAATTTGTCACAAAAATGCAAGGCAAGTATTTTGTGAGGCGAATCATCCATAAACAGTACTTCCATGAATTATGACTGAATTGTTTCTTGTTTTGTATTTTTGAATGCTTTTAAATTTGTTTTGCATGGGTTTTATTTCTTTACTGAAAAGTTATAGTACTTCATAGTAGACAATGTTTTAAGTAAAAATTCGTCCATCTTTTAATAAATCACCTTGACTTTCATTCTTTTCAATGTAAAC
The DNA here is from genome assembly GCA_027410445.1 of Discoglossus pictus. Classification (NCBI taxonomy): domain Eukaryota; kingdom Metazoa; phylum Chordata; class Amphibia; order Anura; family Alytidae; genus Discoglossus; species Discoglossus pictus. The sequence goes on from CM050170.1 coordinate 8,014,852, forward strand.
TTTAATAGCCTGTGGATTTTTTCACCGCAACCTACAATTGACCATGTGCAAATACTGGTTCTTCCAAGAAAATACTCACAGATTTGAACGTTTGACCTTGTGATTTATTAATGGTCATGGCAAATGCCATAATAATGGGAAATTGTCTTCTTTGAAGTATAAAAGGGAGACTACTTTCACTTGGTGCTAAATCTATTCTTGGTATGAAAACTCTCTCTCCTTTATGGGTCCCAGTTAAAATTTCAGCATCTATAAAATGGTCCTTTAATTGTTGAACAATTAATTTTGTCCCATTGCATAGGCCTTTTTTGGGGTTCATATTTCACAATAACATGATAATTGCACCTTTCTTTAGCTGCAAAATATATGGTGGCATTCCAGAAGGAGTTAGTGAGTTTATGAATTCAGTAGAAAAGTTAGCCTGACTTTCATTGTCATCAGCAAGTACAGAATCAGCACTGTGATAATTTCTTTGTGGTGCATTAATTTTTTTTAAAGATTTCATTATTGAGGATTAATGCATCCTTATTTTTACACTTTAGTATGACTTGGTTGGCAAGCTCGGAATATTGCTGGTTATTTATGCTACCTTCAAATATAGGCAATATAATATCTTGGTGACAAATCATATGAGGTGGGATCTCTACAGTGTCATCAGGTAAATGTGGTATTTTTTCTGTTCTGCCTTCTCCAATTTTAATAAGCCAATCATTGAAATCAGTTTGACATTCTGATCTCATGTTTTGTTGCAGTTGAAGATGGGTAAAATGTTTCCACAGTGTGCTTGAATTTATACAGGTTTCAATAATGTCAGTTCGATTTCCATGTACAACGACAGGTAATGTTTGTCTAAAATCGCCACCTAACAACATTACCTTTCCACCAAATGGAAAAGTATTATCCATGACTTCACGAAGCAAATGGTCAATATATTGGAGGGCATAGCATGACATCATTGTGGCCTCATCTATTATAATTCATTTACATTTGTTCAATTTCTTTGCTTGTAATGATGTCATGCGAATATCTGACACAGAAGTTTCTAAAATAGGCACTGGCAGTTTAAATCCACTATGAACAGTTCTTCCACCTTCTAATAAAAGTGCAGCAATTCCAGTAGTGGCAAACGCCATTGCTATTTGACCTTGTGCTCGTACTGAACTCATTAATAAATTATATAGATAGGTTTTTCCTGATCCGCCAGGTCCATCAAGATAGAAATAACGCTCTGTCACCATGTCATCATCTATTGCATTTTTAATGGCATTAAATGCTTGCAATTGTAAGGTATTTAAAGTTGCAAGTCTTTCTTCTGTTCTTTCTGCTTGTAGTTGAATGTCATAGTCTTCAAAGTTTATGTCATCTATAAGACCTGGATAAGGCAAATTAAAACTTGCACAACTTAATCCATGAGTAAAAAATACTTCTTGGATTTCCATTAATGCTTTTTTCAATATGTAAGAATTGTGTTGCTTGTGAATCTGTGGAATTTAATTCAAACCATGCAGTTAGTGTAGTGTGACGATCTTCACTTTGGGCCAATGCATTCATTTAATTTCCAGCATGGAAATACAGTAAATGTCTTTGTGGCAAATGTACTGCTAATCTATACACTGCATGTGATCTATCATGCATTTCAAATTTTAAAAGCCTCCGCATAGCTTCTGGTGCACTGACATAGCGAGCATCTACATGAGATGCAAGGTTATCATGTACTAACTCACTACATTCAGGGTTGTCTGCACTTTTGACGACTACAGTAGCTGCATCGTAGCCTTTGTAAATATATTTATAGACATATTTAATGGATTTGATGGAAGTGCAGGCTTCTACGTTTATGTGGGCGTTGTACTTCATGAGTAAATGTGGATTGTAGGGTACTACATATCTATTGTCAACTTTTTTTCCACGAATAATGGCACTATCTCTTTCTCTTCTTTTTTAAAGTGATATCCATCACAATTGGCATAGGTTTTGTCTCTATAATCTTTTGGAAATTCTTTGGAACATTAATTATTTTCCATACATGGTGATTGTGGATTAAGCTTACCACAGGGTCCATGAATAATGCGATGAGTAACAATCTCATATAGTCTACCATATAGTTCTGGATCTGGTAGTTCAGCAACAATGACTGCATCCACTTTGTCAGAAGTATCTAATTTATCTTTTTCTTGAAGTATTATCAGAAGATGTGCATGTGGAAGTCCTCTTTTTTGAAATTCAATAGTATATACATAAGCAAGACATTTGCCAAATAACTGACTGATAGTGATGTCTCGTATTAATTCATTTAATTTAATCTTAAAAACTCTGGCTACTAAATCTGGTCTATCGGAAGCACTTTGTCCAAGAAGTAAATTTTGTGTAATTTCTGGCCATTGTGGATTACATGTAAATGTAAGAAATAAATAGGGTTTGCCAAATTTGGTGACAATAGCCATAGCATCATTGTATCTTTCTCTCATATTTCGAGGAGATCCTTGAAAGGAAGATGATAAAATGATGGCTTTGCCAGCTGTCATGTCTCTGCTTGTAGCCACGTCAGCAACATAGTCCATTAGTCCGGAATATTGTTCCACACGTAGTTTATCTTGTTGATATTTTATAAAGTTTAAATTATTGGCCTCAACTTGCAAATAGGAATCAATAATCCATTGTTGTGTTACTTTTCCACCACATAAAATTGGATTAAATGCATTTCGAATGGCAATTTGAGCTACTTTAAATTCAAGCATAGAAACATTATTTTGGATTCTGGCTTTAGCATTTGGTTAACTTGGAAGTGTTAATTTTGGTTGCCAACCTGCTTCTCCGTGTGGGAAAAAGTGGGATATGTCATTGGATCTAAATTTGGACTTAAGATACTGATATTAATGAATGGTTGCTCCTCATTTCTGGGATATATTCTAATGTCTCTTTGAAATGGTGGTTCTCCTTCATCATTGTGAAACACCATTGCAACCTCATTTGTTGTTGACAAGTTATAACGACGTTTATCAGTATGTCTGTCTCTTTTAAGCACCATATTGACCTTTGGGATTAGTAATTGGTGTCTTTGTGCATGAAGTTGTTGTTCATTTTCTACTTCTGCCAATTTTTTATAAGCTTTACTGTAGGGATTGTTGTCCATAATGTTATTTAGCTTTATAAAAACACTGGGTAAGCACTTTTTATTTTCTTCCAGCTGCATACGTTGGTCAACAGCTTCCATTGTATCTAGGACATATAGTTGAGCTAATTTTCTTTGCTCTCCTTCCTCTAGATGTAAATGGGAAGTGCGATGATAAATTTGTCCTTGGACTTTAAAACAGTAAGGGCCATGTCCTGGTACATTAGCAGCTAATGTTAACCCCATAGATGCAAAAGATATGGCACTATTGTAGGATCTTATGTTTGTCTTAAAATTTTTGTAGTTTGGTTCAGTCATAATGTTTTGTAAATAGATTGGAAATTATTTTCTTTGTGGAAGTTTGAACTTGCCTTTTTGACAGCAACTAATAAATTGGCCATCTCTGGGTCTCTCCTGTTTAAAATAATAAGCTTCACAAAACTGACATTGAGTAGTCATGTCCCCACAACTATGAACCTCTACTGCTAAAGACTTGAGTAGAGGACAATTTGCAAAGCATATAGCAGTTTGACTTTCATATTCATCAGGTGAAATGTCATGTAATGTTTCAACAACAGGTTCTAAATGCTTTGTTTTTTTCGTGGCTTTTTTTGGTATCTCTTTTATTTTTTCTGGTAAAATGTTATCAGAGGGTTTGAGGAACAGGTTGTAAATGCTTTATTTGCTTGGTAGTTTTTTTTGGCGTATCTTTCATTTTTGCAGCTGATAGTCCTTTGCTTGCAAGTCTTTTGCATTCTTTTTCTCGTTGAATTTCTTTCTCCTCTGATGTCTGCTGGGTGGCCCATCTTGTCCAATGGTCTGGTCCTCTGTTGAAAGTACTCGTCCGATTGTCTTAACGCAGTATCTGTTGTAAAAGAAAAATGCTAATGTTATTTGATTGAAATGTATTTTTAACAAAGCAAACATTTCATTATTTTGGTGTATTGTATCTGTTATAGTGAATTTTTGTGCTATGCTGTTTTTTGTGCAACCTTTTAAAAATAATTTAAATGTATTTGTATATTGCATTTTTTTTTTATACTGTAATTATTAATGTTGTTCGTATTTTGGATAGGATTGCAATGTTTTTAGCATTATTCTGTTTTATGTCCACCACTTTTGTTATACAAATGTAGACTTGTTTGTAAGTGTTATAGCTTGGTAAACAGTAAATAATAATATTAATTTAGTTTGCTATGTGTTTGTGTGAGTTTTGGTTCAATCCTGTTTTGTGCCCACCACCTTTGTTATGCTTACTTAGGCTTCTTTCTAAGGCTTATAGGTTCTTAAACATTAAAGAAGAATATTAATTTAGTTTGCTATGTGTTTGTGTGATTTTTGGTTCAATCCTATTTTTGTGCCCACCACTTTTGGTATGCTTATTTAGGCTTCTTTGTAAGGCTTATAGGTTCTTAAACATTAAAGAAGAATATTAATTTAGTTTGCTATGTGTTTGTGTGAGTTTTGGTTCAATCCTCATTTGTGCCCCCCACTTTTGGTATGCTTAAACATTAAAGAAGAATATTAATGTATATTGGTGGACATTAAACATATATAGTTCCTTTCTGTTTTCTACTTGTTATACTTTACCTTGATTGAAGTGTTAAATGACAGAGGGTCCCCTCCTGCCAATCTTAATCCGCCAGTCTTCTTGTAGTGTCTGTTTGAAAAAGAAAGTGAAATGGTTAATTGTATATTTCTTGTTTTTGATTTAGCAAAGCATGTCTTTTTCAGCATGTAATGTATTTTTCTATCTTACTTCTTCTTTCTTGGAGTTGTTTAAAAGGGATTGTGGTGCACAGTGCACAGTGCAAATTCTTGAGTGACGCTGTTGATGCAGAGTCTGTTTGAATAGTAAAAAAAGGAGAAAGATTGATCTTTAGGTAATATATTGAATTACAATAAATGAATGTCATTTAAATATACTTCTGTAATTACTTTCAATTAACATTACTTAGTTTTTGGGCCTACACACATAAATGTGTGTGTCACATGTCACTATACATCAATCACATTTTCATAGTTAAAATGTTTTTTTTTTTGTCCTGTGTTGATAATAAAATGTAATATATTATAATTTACCTCTCAGGTGTAATTTGCACAGTGTAAAGTAGGAAATTAGGAAACAATTATCTTCTCAAGTAACAGCAGCAGTTTACTAACCAGTTACACCGCGCATCACCTGAGGAGAAATGTAGAATTTTGTGGAAAGTAGGCAGTATTTATAAACTTGTAGAAACTTGTATTTATAAACTTGTAGAAAGTATTTATAAACTTGTGGAAAGTTAGACCGTTAGAACGCAATACGCATGCACTATTTGCGTTCCAGCTTACAATTTGCGTTCCATCCGCCATTTTGTGCGTAGTAGTGGTCAAAATGGTGTTTAATATCAGTGTGGTACGTTCCGCATAGTATGAATTTCATTCTTGCGAGTCAGTGTAGTTACGTCTGAAGCCTCGTTTTCGTTTTGTTCGGCGGCCATTTTTTTCTCTTGCTTAGGGGATTTTCCCGACTTTAAACTTTTTTTTTGGGACTTAAATGGACGTGTAAGTTAACTTTTGGAGGTGCCGGATGCCCCCCCTTGCTGTAAGTAAGCTTTTTATGTGTTCGTTGTGTTTATTTCTTGTGTTTGTGATGTTTTGATGTGCGGCGTTTGGAATGGGTCGTTTCGCAACCGTACCTTTGTTGCGATGCGGGCCGTATTTTTTTGCGAGAGACGCACTTGGCTTTTACGTGTACGACGCAGTGTATTTTTTTTTCTAAGTAGTGCGTATGTGTGTTACGGCGTGTGAGGCGCCTTTGAGGTGTTTTCTTTTTAAATCTTGCGTGGGTTTAAGCGGGTGTGGGGCCCCTCTGAGTTTTTTTTGTTAAAAAGTTGTGTGTGTGTATGTGTGTGTTATCACAGGCGACGTTGGAGCGAGGATCTGCATTTGCGGGGACGTTGTTTTTTTTTTGGCTGGGAGATTGTTTTTTTTTTGTTAAGAATTCGAGTGTGTGGTGTGTTTGTGTAACACAGCCAACGTTGAGCCTCCACCTCCGCACATGCAACGATACAACTAAAATGTAAAATAGATAAGACCTAAAAGTCTGCCTATTTTATCTTCCTAAAAATCTTGTCCTCAGTAATAATCAGGTATGTTGTATCTTCTCTCTTGTGTTTATCCGTGAAAGCTCATTTCATCTACTTTCTTTCCTGCAACAGTGTAGTTTCCATGTTGCCCTTGGGTCCTCCACATTATACCTTCAAACCATGTCCTCTTTTTCTGGAAGACAACTTCACTCGCTCTCTGAACATTAGTAAATCCTCTGATATATTTACAGGATTCTCTCACATCTCCCCACTCACTTCTGTACCATAAGCTATACATAGTCTGGGCATGAAGTATTTTATTATAAATATTGTTTTGTAGACCATAATAATATTTTGACATTTTTCTCATTATTTAGACTAAGACAAAGATATGGAGAAAATAAACCAGACGGAGGTCCTAATCTTCATACTGAAAGGAATTACAGACAATTCAGATCTTCAGACTCTGATATTCCTTGTAATCCTTCTCGTTTATCTCCTCACTCTTGGTGGTAATATGACCATTCTTCTACTGGTTTCCCTGGATCCTCATCTGCACACTCCCATGCACTTCTTCTTGGGGAACTTGTCGGTCATAGACATGTCCTCCACCACCATCAGTCTACATAAGATTTTCTCTTCCTACATATCAGGGGATAACACCATTTCGTTATTTTCTTGCTTGACTCAGGTGTTTATGTTTTCATTATTGACTGCTGATGAGTTGCTTATCCTTACGGCCATGAGTTATGACCGATATGTGGCCATATGTAAACCATTACACTATACGATGATCATGAACACTCCAGTCTGTGTTGCTTTGGCCGCTGTCTGTTGGTTGCTTGGTTTTGGATGTGTCACACCATATCTTGTTGTATTGTCCTGTTACACCTGTTATAGATCCAATATCACTACTACTGTGACCTTGTCCCTCTTATGAAACTCACATGCAACGATACAACTACACTGGAGATAGTAATTGTTATGGAAGGACTTTTTTTTCCCTCCTTTCCATTTTCTCTAACTATTCTCTCTTACATTTTCATTATTACCACCATCCTGAAGATCCGTTCCAGTACCGGGAGACAGAAAGCCTTCCACACATGTTCCTCACACCTCACTGTTGTTGTTCTTCTCTACATAACTCTGTTCTGTTTATACTTGAGACCAACCTCAATTGGAGATATGACAGTTACAAAAATATTCTCCCTAATTAACACAGTTGCTGTCCCTGTACTAAATCCTCTAATTTACAGCCTCAAAAATAAAGATGTGAAGTCAGCACTTAGACGATGTTGTGAAGACACCAGATTTACCTTAAAAAAAGTTAAGGGTGGAAAAGCCTATGGAAAAGGTGTTTTCCTTCTTGAAATTGCTGAATAATGTATGGAGCTATAAACTTTATATTTAGGGATATTAGAATTCTCTCTAATACATAATGAAGGGCACTGTCCAGTGGCCATACTTACAACCAGATGGACACTATGAGAAAGGGGGTCTTATATTTTGTACAACATATTTGGTAAATATCCCTTGTTTGCATCCATGGTAAGGCTCGTGTGGGCAAAGTGTAAGGGTTAATAAACTTTCTATGGAAAATTACTTTGTCAGTTTTATCCCACCATTTTTGCCAATAATAATATTATATTAATATCAGGATAAAACACAAGACATATAACATGAGATTGTAGTAGATAGTTTTGCCTTTAAAATATTTATCCAATAAAAAAAAAATGAAAAATCAAATGTAAACATGTCTATACATTTTAATCAAATAAAATGGACAATATATTAGTTCATACTTTAATTACTATCCTTTATTTGTAATTCTCGATTCATTTAAACAAATCCACATGGTTTCCAATACTCTACCTGATGGTGCTTCCATGTCCTTTTAGGAGGGTGATTAATGGTTTATTTTTGGTGCCACTTTTCTTACATTATGTGATATTAACATGATATAACTAGTGACCTCTGAAGACTCACAGAAGTTCAGCTGTGACCCTATATCATAGACTTAGGGTCAGAAGGTCCCATCTTTACCTAGTCAAGTAGCTCGGTTTGGTTGGTTGATGCCATACATAAACTTGGGGATTTTTATTGTTGAGATTGACAATAACATAAATTATCTCAATATAATCACATATATAGTTGTGAGCGTACGAGGGACGCAGTTCGCCGCAAATGCGGGTCCTCGCGAAGCGAGGGCCCGCATTTGCGGTTGTGGAGGCTCAACGTCGGCTGTGTTAAACACACACATACACACACACGACTTTTTTAACAGAATAAACCCAAACCCGCCCAGCCAACACAAAACCCAAGTCGTTGCGCACGCTTGCGGGCTCGCGTTAGCGAGCCCGCAAGAAACTGCGTCCCTCGCGAAGCGAGGGACGCAGTTCGCCGCAAATGCGGGTCCTCGCGAAGCGAGGGCCCGCATTTGCGGTTGTGGAGGCTCAACGTCGGCTGTGTTAACACACACATACAACACACACGACTTTTTTAACAGAATAAACCCAACCGCCCAGGCCAACAAAAACCAAACAACGTCCCCGCAAATGCGGATCCTCGCGAAGCGAGGGTCCGCATTTGCCGGTGGTGGGAGCATCCCAACATCGGCTGTGTTAACACACACATACACACACACACAACTTCATAACAAAAAAAAAACTCAAAGTCGCTCACACCCGCTTACACCCAGACACACAGACGCAAGACTTAACAAAAAAACAGTAAAAAAAGGCCCCTCACACGCTCTTAACACACATACGCACGACTTAGAAACAAATACACTGCGTCGTACACGTAAAAGCTAACTGCGTATATCGCAAACAAAATACGGCCGCATCTGAAAAAAATACGGCCGCGAAAGACCCATTCCAACCGCCGCGCATCAAAACATCACAAACACAAGAAATAAACACAACAAAACACATAAAAGCTTACTTACAGCACGGGGGGGCATCCGGCACCTCCAAAAGTTCATTTACACGTCCATTTAAGTGAAAACAAAGAGTTTAAACGACCGAAAAATCGGCTAAGCGAGAGAAAAAATGGCCACCCGAAGAAAACGAAAACGAAGGCTCCAGACGTAACTACACTACACTTACTCGCAATAATGAAACACATACTATGCGGACGGATCACACTCATATTAAACACCATTTTAACCACTACTACGCACAAAATGGCGGATGGAACGCAAATTGTAAGCTGGAACGCAAATAGCGCATGCGTATTACGTTCTAACGGTCTAACTTTCCAGAATGTTCTACAACTTATAAATACTGTCTATTTGACAGAGAAAAATAACATTTCCTCCTCAGGTGATGAACAGAGTGACTTCGGAGATAACCTGCTGCTAAAACTTGTAGAAGATAATTCTTTCCTAATTTACTACTTTACATTGTGCAAATTACAAACTGAGAGGTAAGCTATAATATATTACTTATTTTCAAGACAGGACATCAAAAAAAAAAATTAAAGAAGACAAAGAGGTTTATGTATACTGACAAGTGACAACGCACATATATGCGTATAATGTATACTGACATGTGACACGCACATTTATGCGTATAATGTATACTGACATGTGACACGCACATTTATGCGTATAATGTATACTGACAAGTGACACGCACATTTATGCGTATATGTATACTGACATGTGACACGCACATATATGCGTATAATGTATACTAACATGTGACACGCACATTTATGCGTATAATGTATACTGACAAGTGACACGCACATTTATGCGTATAATGTATACTGACAAGTGACACGCACATTTATGCGTATAATGTATACTGACATAGTGACACGCACATATATGCGTATAATGTATATAACATGTGACACGCACATTTATGTGTATAATGTATAGTGACATGTCACACGCACATTTAGGCGTATAATGTATACTGACAAGTGACACGCACATTTATGTGTATAATGTATAGTGACATGTTACATGCACATTTATGTGTATTGCCCCTGCAACAAACTAATTAAACAACTACATTTAAATTACATTACAAAAAAATAAGTTGGGACTATTAAAATACTATTAAAATATGAGTCATGTATACTGATATGTGGACACGCACATATATGTGTATCATCTATAGTCACATGTCACACAACATTTATGTATGTTGGCCAAAAATAAAAAATAAGGTTAATTTAACAATTAAAATTATGATTCATGTATACTGATATGTCACACGCACACAAAAAAATTACTTTCAACTATGGAAATGTGCTTCATGTATGTGACATATATGTGTGTAGACCCACCAAAAAATAATGTTAATTCAAATTAATTACAGAAGTATATTTCAATGAAATTAATTTACTGAAATTTAATAGATCACCTAAAACTCAATCTTTCTACTTTTTTTAATATTCAAACAGACTCTGCATCAACAGCGTCTCTCAACAATTTGCACTGTGCACTGTGAAGAACAATCCCTTTTAAAGAACACCAACAAAGAAGAAGAGGTAAGATACAAAAATACTTTAAATGCTGAAAAGGCCCATGGTTTGTTAAATACAAAATAAAAAATTCTTAATTCACTATTTCACTTTATTTTTCAAACAGACACTACAAGAAGACCGGCGGATTAAGATTGGCAGGAGGGGACCCTCTGTCATTCCACACTTCAATCAAGGTAAAGTATTAAGTATAAAAAAGAACCGAACCATGAGCCTTATTCAATTCTAGTTGCCTAATTGAATAGGGCTTTATATAAGCACATAATAGGTCTTCACTAACTAAAAAACTTCTGTCCCAAAAAATTTTATGTGCTTATATAGAGCCCTATTCAATTGGTCAAAACGCAATTGATTCAGGACCTAAATATGTTTAATGGCCGAGGGCCTCATTCAAATGTGATTTGACCATTTCAATAGGGCTCTATATAAGCACATTTGGCTCAATTTAACTAAAACTTCTGTTCAAAATATGCTCTGTGCTTATATAGAGCCCTATTGAAAAACAAAATTCAATGAGGCCCTCACAATATAACAAATCCAGCAAACAAAGGCCCTCATTCAATTGATATTTTGGACAATTCAATAGGGCTCCAAATAAGCACATTTAGAACCATATTGAATTGGCCAAACTGCAATTGAATGAGGGCGAAAGTATGCAACATATGGTACACACAAACTGGTACACACAAAACAGGATTGTAACAAACACATAGCAAACTAAATTTATATTCTTTTTGTTTAACAACCTATAACCATTAGAAAAAACACTACATAAGTATAACAAAAGTGGTGCCCATCAAACAGGATTGTACGAAAACTCACACAAACACATAGCAAACTACATTTAAATTCTTAGTTTAATGTTTAACAACCTATAAGCCTTAGAAAGAAGCCTAAATAAGCACACCAACATTGGTTGCCCACCAAACAGGATTGTATGAAAACTCACACAAACACATAACAAACTACATTTTACATTCTTATTTTATGTTTAACAACCTATTAGCATTACAAAAACTACATTAATAGCATACCAACAGTGCTGTGCATCAAACAGGATTGTATGAAAACTCACACAAACACATAGCAAACTACATTTAGGATGTTTATTTAATGTTTAACAACCTATAAGCCTTAGAAAGAAGCCTAAATAAGCATACAACATTGGTGCCCACCAAATCGGATTGTATGAAAACTCCACACAAACACATAGCCAAACTACATTTAGATTCTTATTTTATGTTTAACAAACTATTAGCATTACAAAACTACATTAATAAGCATACCAACAGTGGTGCGCATCAAACAGGATTGTATGAAAACTCACACAAACACATAGCAAACTACATTTACATTCTTATTTAATGTTTAACAACCTATAAGCCTTAGAAAGAAGCCTAAATAAGCATACCAACATTGGTGCCCACCAAACAGGATTGTATGAAAACTCACACAAACACATAGCAAACTACATTTTTGATTCTTATTTTATGTTTAACAACCTATTAGCATTACAAAACTACATTAATAAGCATACCAACAGTGGTGCGCATCAAACAGGATTGTATGAAAACTCACACAAACACAGAGCAAACTACATTTACATTCTTATTTAATGTTTAACAACCTATAAGCCTTAGAAAGAAGCCTAAATAAGCATACCAACATTGGTGCCCACCAAATAGGATTGTATGAAAACTCACACAAACACATAGCAAACTACATTTTGATTCTTATTTTATGTTTAACAACCTATTAGCATTACAAAACAACATTAATAAGCATACCATCAGCGGTGCGCATCAAACAGGATTGTATGAAACTCACACAAAACACATAGCAAACTACTTTTACATTCTTATTTAATGTTTTAACAACCTATAAGCCTTAGAAAGAAGCCTAAATAAGCAATACCAACATTGGTGCCCACCAAACAGGATTGTATGAAAACTCACACAAACACATAGCAAACTACTTTTACATTCTTATTTAATGTTTTAACAACCTATAAGCCTTAGAAAGAAGCCTAAAATAAGCATACCAACATTGGTGCCCACCAAACAGGATTGTATGAAAACTCACACAAACACATAGCCAAACTACTTTTACATTCTTATTTTATGTTTAACAACCTATAAGCCTTAGAAAGAAGCCTAAATAAGCATACCAACAGTTGGTGCGCTACCAAACAGGATTGTATGAAAACTCACACAAACACATACCAAAGTACATTTAGATACTTATTTTATGTTTAACAATCTATAAGCCTTAGAAAAAGGCCTAAATAAGCATACCAAAAGTGGTGGACACCAAACGGGATTGTAGAAAAAACAAAAAATAATGTCATTTTTTACTTCATACAAATACATTAAAATAATATTACATTTTCATTTTTTATTTTATATCAGATACTGCGTCAAGAACATCGGACCAGGAGTTTCAACTGAGGACCACACCAGCGGACGAGGACTTTCAACAGAGGACCAGACCATTGGACGAGGACTTTCAACAGAGGACTACACCATCGGACGAGGACTTTCAACAGAGGACCAGACGATTGGACGAGGACTTTCAACACAGGACCAGACCATCAGACGAAGGCTTTCAACACAGGACCAACAAAGATTCTGCTTCAAATCAAACTTCAACCAAGGTACAGTATAACAAGTAAAAAAGAGAAAAATTAATTAATATTCTTCTTTAATGTTTAACCACCTATAAGCCTTAGAAATAGCCTACAGAAGCATACCAAAATTGTGGCGCACCAAAAAGGATTGTAGAAAAACACAGAAATAATGCCATTTTTTTCTTAATACAAAGGACATTCAAATAACATAACATTTTCATTTTTATTTTATAACAGATACTGCGTCAAGAACATCGGAACAGGAGTTGGAACTGAGGACCACACCAGAGGACGAGGACTTTCAACAGAGGACTACACCATCGGACGAGGACTTTCAACACAGGACCAGACCATCCGGACGAAGGCTTTCAACACAGGACCAACAAAGAATTTTGCTTGAAATCAAACTTCAACCAAGGTAACAGTATAAAAAGTAATATCTATCATCTATCCTCTTATTTGTCTTTTAGGGCCAATAAATCTTTAACAATTAAATACAAACTTCAATGTAAACTTAAAAAAATAAATTGGCATAGTCCAAAAAAGTCTAAAAACACAGAATCTATACAATTTGTCATTGTAACATTCCAGTCCTAAACCCTAATTTAATTGCCAATTTGGACAAATTGAATAGTGCTGTAAATAAGGACATAACATCTTTTTGAAAATACCTTTTTAGTTACTGAAACACTTGCTTTTGGATACATGTTTATAAATCAAAATTTTCTTTAAATAATTATCTGATGGCCTTATTTAGACTTTTTATTCAATTGACCAGCATTGAAATTGATTAAGTATAAAATGTTAACACACTATTGATAACTATTTGTCATTGAAAAACAACTTAACATCTCAAAATAAACTAATGGTACATTATTTTTATTTTTACAGATTAACATGGCTGATAACGAGAGTAAACAAGAAAAGAAAAGTCGCCAGCTAGAGAACGACGACAGAGAGCAGACAGCCAGCAGACACCCGGAGAAGAAGGAAATTCGACAGAGAAAAAGAACGCAAAAGAATAGCAAGCAAAAGACTGTCACTTGCAGATAATTAAAGATATGTCAAAAAAAACAACAAAGAAAATAAGCATTTACAACCTGTTGCTCAAACATCAGATGACATTTTACCAGAAAAATACAAGAGATACCAAAAAAAGCAACAAAGAAAACAAAGCATTTAGAACCGTTTCATGAAACATTACATGACATTTTACCCTCAAACAATACAAACATATACCAAGAAAAGCAACGAAAAAAACAAAACATTTAGAACCTGTTGTTGAAACATTATTATGACATTTCACCTGATGATATATGAAAGTCAAAATCCTATATGCTTTGCAAAATTGTCCTCTTACTCAAGTCTTTAGCAGTAGAGGTTCATAGTTGTGGGGACATGACATACTCAAATGTCAGTTTGTGAGGCTTATTATTTTAAACAGGAGAGACCAGAGATGGACAATTTATTAGTTGTTGTCATAAAGGCAAGTTCAAACTTCCAGAAAGGAAAGAATTTCCAACTTATTTACAAAAATATTATGACTGAACCTACTTTTCCAAACTACAAAAATTTTAAGACAAACATAAGATCCTACAATAGTGCCATATCCTTTGCATCCATGGGGGCAACATTTCGCAAATGCTAATGTACCAGGACATGGTCCTTAATGTTTTAAAGTCCAAGGACAAATTTATCATCGCACTTCCCATTTACATCCATGAGGAAGGAAATAAAAGAAATTCGCTCAACTATATGTCCTAGATACAAGGAAGCTGTTGACCAACGTAATGCAGCAGGAAGAAAAATAAAAAGTGCTTACCCAGTGTTTTTATAAAGCTAAATACATTATGGACAACAATCCCTACAGTAAAGCTTATAAAAAATTGAGCAGAAGGTAGAAAATGAACAACAACTTCATGCACAAAGACACCAATTACTAATCCCAAAGGTCAATATGGTGCTTAAAAGAGACAGACATACTGATAAACGTCGTTATAACTTGTCAACAACAAATGAGGTTGCAATGGTGTTTCACAATGATGAAGGAGAACCACCATTTCAAAGAGACATTCGAATATATCCTAGAAATGAGGACCAACCGTTTATTAATATGAGTATCTTAAGTCCAATTTAGATCCAATGACATATCCCATCTTTTTCCCACACGGAGAAGCAGGTTGGCAACCAAAATTAACTCTTCCCAGTTACCCAAAATGCTAAAGCCAGAATCCGAAATAAGGTTTCTATCTTGAATTTAAAGTAGCTCAAATTGCCATCGCAATGCATTTAATCCAATTTTAATGTGTGGAAACTAACACAACAATGGATTATTGATTCATATTTGCAAGTTGAGGCAAATAATTTAAACTTTATCAAATATCAACATGATAAACTCCGTGTAGAACAATAATTCTGGACTCATGGACTATGTTGCTGACGTGGCTACAAGCAGAGACATGACAGCTGGCAAAGCCATCATTTTACCATCTTCCTTTCAAGGATCTCCTTGGAATATGAGAGAAAGATACAATGATGCTATGGCTATTGTGACAAAATTTGGCAAACCCGATCTATTTGTGACATTTACATGTAATCCACAATGGCCAGAATTACACTAAATCTACTTCTTGGACAAACTGCTTCAGATCGACCAGATTTAGTAGCCAGAGTTTTTAAGATTAAATTAAATGAATTAATACGTGACTTCACTATAAATCAGTTATTTGGCAAATTCTTGCTTATGTAAATACCATTGAATTTCAAAAAAGAGGCCTTCCACATGCAACATCTTCTAATAATACTTCAAGAAAAAGATAAATTAGATACTTCAGACAAAGTGGATGCAGTCATTGTTGCTGAACTACCAGATCCAGAACTATATGGTAGACTATATGAGATTGTTACTCATCGCATGATTCATGGACCCTGTGGTGACCTTAACCACAATCACCATGTAATGGAAAATAATAAATGTTCCAAAGAATTTCCAAAGATTATAGAGACAAAACCTATGCCAATTGTGATGGATATCCACTTTATAAAAGAAGAGAAGGAGATAGTGCCATTATTCGTGGAAATAAAAGTGGACAATAGATATGTAGTACAGTACAATCCACATTTACTCATGAAGTACAACGCCCACATCAACGTAGAAGCCTGCACTTCCATCAAATCCATAAATATGTCTACAAATATATTTACAAAGGTTACGATGCAGCTACTGTAGTCGTCAAAAAAGTGCAGACAACCCTGAAAGTAGTGAGTTTAGTACATGATTGAACTTGCATCTCATGTAGATGCTCGCTATGTCAGTGCGCCAGAAGCTATGTGGCGGCTTTTAAAATTAGAAATGCATGATAGATCACATGCAGTATATAGGTTAGCAGTACATTTGCCACAACGACATTTAGTCTATTTCCATGCTGGAAAGAAATGAATGCATTGGCCCAAAGTGAAGACCGTCACACTACACTAACTGCATGGTTTGCATTAAATTCCACGATGCTGAAGCAACACAATACTTAATATTGAAATTCCATAACACTATGTTTTTTGTGAATGGATTATGGAGACCAAGAAAAACCAGAGGCAATAAAATTATCCAAGAATTTACACAGTCAGTCCAAGAGATGATGGAACTTTTTTGCTTACGGGATATTACTTTTAAATGTTCCTGGAGCACAAAGTTTTGAACACTTAAGAACTGTTTAATGACATTGTATATGAATCCTTCCATTTAGCTGCAAGACATAGAAACTTACTCGCTGATGATACAGATGTGGAAAGATGTTTAGAAGAAGCAGCAACAATGTCAAATGCCACGACAGATGATGAGAACAATTTGCTTTTATTTGTATCTTCTCAAATGCTCCAAATGCATTAAGCTTTGTGGGAGACTTTTAAAAGTAATATGGCTGAAGACTTTATGCGACGATACAATGAACCCATTGCACACTTAAAAGCGTTAATGGAAATCCAAGAAGTCTTTTTAACTCATGATTAAGTTGTGCAAGGTTTTTAATTTGCCTGATCCAGGTCTTATAGATGACATTAACTTTGAAGACTATGACATTCAAAACTACAAGCAGAAAGAACAGAAGAAAAGACTTGCAACTTTAAATACACTACAATTGCAAGCATTTCATGCCATTAAAAATGCTAAGCTGATGACATGGTGACAGAGCGTTATTTCTATCTTGATGGACCCTGGCGGATCAGGAAAAAACATATTTGTACAATTTATTAATGAGTTCAGTAACGAGCCCAAGGAAAAATAGCAATGGCGTTTGCCACTACTGGAATTGCTTGCACTTTTTATTAGAAGGTGGAAGAACTGTTCATAGTGGATTTAAACTGCCAGTGCCTATTTTTAGCAAATTCTGTGTCAGATATTCGCATGACATCCTTACAAGCAAAGAAATTTGAAGAAATGTAATTAATTATAATAATGAGGCCACAATGATGTCATGCTATGCTCTCCAATGTATTGACCGTTTGCTTCGTGAAGTCAATGGAGAATACTTTTCCATTATGTGGAAAGGTAATGTTGTTGGGTGGCGATTTCAGACAAACATACCTGTCGTTGTACATGGAAATCGAACTGACATTTATTCGAAAACATGTATAAAGTCAAGTACATATGGAAACATTTTACCCATCTTCAACTGCAACAAAATATGAGATCAGAAGGCCAAACTGATTTCAATGATTGGCTTATTAAAATTGGAGAAGGGAGAACAGAAAAAATACTACATTTACCTGATGACACTGTAGAGATCCCTCCTCATATGATTTGTCCAACAAGATATTATATCGGCTATATTTGAAGGGAGCATAAATAACGAAGAATATTCCGAGGCTCTGCCAACAAGTCATACTGACGTGTAAAAATTAAAAGATGCATTAATCCTCAATAATGAAATCTTAAAAAAAAATTATGCACCACAAAGATATTATCACAGTGCTGATTCTGTACTTGCTGATGAAATGAAAGGTCAGTGCTAACTTTTCAACTGAATTCATAAACTCTTTAACTCCTTCTGGAATGCCACCACTTATTTTGCAGCTAAAGAAAGGGTGCAATTATCATGTTTACTAGCGAAATATGAACCCCAAAAAAGGCCTATGCAATGGCACAAGATTAATTGTTCAACAATTAAAGGACCATTTTATAGATGCTGAAATTTTAACTGGGACCATAAAGGAGAGAGAGTTTTTATACCAAGAATAGATTTAGCACCAAGTGAAAGTAGTCTCCCTTTTATACTTCAAAGAAGACAATTTCCCATTATTATGGCATTTGCCATGCCATTAATAAATCACAAGGTCAAACTTTCAAATCTGTGGGTATTTTCTTGGAAGAACCAGTTTTTGCACATGGTCAATTGTACGTTGCGTTGTCACGGTGCAAAAATCCACAGGCTATTAAAGTTTACATTGAAAACAATGAAAGTCAAGGTGATTTATTAGAAGATGGACGTATTTTTACTAAAAACATTGTCTACTATGAAGTACTATAACTTTGAAGGATACAAATTAACGATGCCAAGATTTTTTTAAAGCATTGCAAAATACATAAAATTGGTTGTTTAATTCAGTCATAATTAATGGAAAGTCATGTTTATGAATGATTTGCCTCACAAAATACTTGCCTTGCATTGTTAGTAAAAATTATGTTAAAAGGTTAAGTCACTATGTAATGTTTCTAATGTTACAAGTTTAAAAAATATATTTTTCAAGTTATTTCATTCAACAGATTACAAAGTGGATGTTAACAGGTCAAGCACCTTTTAAGTCACAATGTAAATATTGTCTGTTATCTTAAGATTACTACCTACATTAATGTTTCGCCAGTTTATGTGCTCAGTATAAATTACTTTAATTAACGTACGTTTTAAGAAGAGTTTTACTGTATGCCTTCCTCTACATTCAATGTATATTCAAGTTAACAATTATTGTGATAGAAATTGAATTTTAATACTGATTAATTTAAATGTCAATTGTTTTTACATTCAAATGTTAATAATTTTAATAAAAAATTAGGTTACAAAATGTATTCACTATGTTCCTGTTTATAATGTTCAAAATTATACAAATGTTTTGTTAACTTCTAAAACTTACATAAAAAATAAAGTTCAAGTTTAAAAATATATACTTTGATGGTTATTGCTTACATATAGTTTAAAATTCATGTTAAAATTCGCAACGTTTAAAGAAGGGTTTTTACTTTTTGCTTTCCTATTCATTCAATGTATATTAAAGTTAACAATTCTTCAGATACTAATTACATTTTAAAAAACCATTACATCAACATATTACAAAAATACACGTTCATATTAAAATACTTACAAGTGTCAAAAATATATGTTAATAACTAAACAACTTGACAAACATATAAATCACATTGCCGTCATTTTTTGACGGGCAAGTCGCTAGTAAGATATATTTCTTAACATGACTTTCATGTAATTTGTTAGGCATTACAACTGAGTAGTGAACATTGAGGTCTCCTTGTTCTTCTCATCTTTCTCCACTACAGATCATAATGAATGTTTTTCCTCACTTAAAGCTCAGTATCTACAGCATCTTCTGTCACTTATTCTACTGGCATCATCTGGCATTCATGAATAAGGTTTAATATCTTGACTCTACTATATAAAGCTCTTCACAATGACAATGTACCACTTTTTTCTCTCTCACCCTCTCCAAATACTCCCAGACCCCCCCCCCTCTTTTGTTCTCCATATGACATATGACTTCCCACCCCTCTTGTTATTGACTTCCGAACTTGACTCAAGCTACATCTAAACATCTTACCTTGTTCTAAAAGCTTTAAAGGCCTACCTCTCTGTTTCTGACTTCATTACTTCCCTTTGGCTACCCCTTCATTTTAGATCTACCTTGTACTAAAAGCTTTACATTCACACGAAAATGTATCAGTTTACATTTTTTTATTAGTTTCGACCTTAAGCTGCACATCAAATGTCAAATATGGTCAACTGGCTCAATAACCCGCCTACAAGAGATGGACAACTCCAGTTCCTACAGTCTACTGACTCCAATCACTGTCCATCATGGATTTGTCACCCTCTTGTCCCACACTTCTAATCATATCACCTAGATCAAGGTCAGCAACCGGATGACATTGGTACCAAAAAAAGGAACCATAAGTTATGTATTTTTAAGTATTATAAACTTCAATTTATATAAAAAGAAAAGAAAGAAAATACTTCCTATACATCCAGCATATACCTCCAATGGTGCTCCAAGTCAAATATATGCCTCAGAATCAAGAATATTATTACTTCATAGTATTAAAAATAAACTTTATTGAAATATTTTAAAAAAAGAAGTAAAAAGATTCCAGCTTAAAGAAAGAAAATGTTTATTCACAATCAGGGTTGTCAATGTGTGGAATTCTCCACCAAAGGAGGCGGTGACAGCAGATTCAAAAGATAACTTTAAAAAGGGATTGGATATATTTTTAAATAAAAAGGTCATTTAGGGCTATTCTGGATAATTAGAATTGGAGTATTGATCCAGGGAGGAGTGCGATCACCAGTATCTGGGTTCAGGAAGGAATTCATTTGTTTTCCCTTTTTTAGACAAATGAAAAGTTTCACTTGGTTTTTTTTCTGTTTGCTTCCTCTGATTCAATTAACAATTAATCCACATATTGCAGATCAGGAGAGATCTAAAAAGATTGAAGTTGATGGGATAAAAGTCTTTTTTCAAACTCAATTACTATGTAACTATGGCTTGTAGATTCACATGAGCACATATTGTCTCATTTTATTGAAGGTCCTGTTTTTATTAGGGGGAGCGGGCAACAGTATTTGGATGGCATGCTGCTCCAGAGGACTGGGGAGGATGGAAGAAGAGAAAATGCAGGTTTATGAGGAAAGGGCCACCATGGGATACCGAAATAAGACACAGGGAAAGGAGGTTTTTGTGGAAGAGGCAAAGGAGGTGGGGAAGAAGGAACAAACAGCAAGAAAAGACACACAAGGACTTGTGGATAAAGGTGAATGGTGGTTATGAAGGAAGAAGCAAAAGGCACAGGGTGTGGGTAAGGAGGAACAAACAGCAGGGATAGGACTCATGGGGGCTTGTGAATGAAGGTGAATGGTGGTTATGAAGGAAGAAGCAAAAGGCACAGGGTGTGGGGAAGGAGGAACAAACAGCAGGGAAAAGACACATGGGGGCTTGTGGATGAAGGTGAATGGTGGTTATGAAGGAAGAAGCAAAAGGCACAGGGTGTGGGGAAGGAGGAACAAACAGCAGGAAAAAACACATGGGGGCTTGTGGATGAAGGTGAATGGTGGTTATGATGGAAGAAGCAGGGAGGGTTATAGGGGACCATACAAAGCAATCTGGAGGATGATACTAAAACAATGGTCCAGTTTGGGGAGAGTAGATGGAGGAGAAGACGTCTCAGATAATCAATGTTGTTTTGCATTTCCCACCAGATAGCAAGGTCAGGGTTGGGGGTTGGGTTCCTCCTCCAGGACCGGGTCACATTACATGGATATAATGCAGGGTCTCACAAGATGTCTTTAATAGAAAAAAATAAATTCTTCTATGACTTATAACAATACAAACCCTCTGATACCGAGTAGTTGAAGGACCTGCTCTGGAGATAAACATCTATAGAGATTGTGTGACAATGTATAGAGCGGATATGTTCATTTTGTGTAATTATTGCAAAATAATATGGGTAAAACCCATGAGATTGATAGCTATATACAAAGGATAAAGATTTTAAGGTTACTAATAATATATAATATAAGACCATAAGAGAAACTCTCTGAGGCATGACGATATGACCACCCTGCTCCTGAGAACGTACAGTGTAAAGGAGATGGGGAAGTGACACACGAAGGTGAGAGTGTGGTGGACAATGGCCCCGTCACCAGGCAATAACACTGAGAGAGGTGGCTGGGTGTCCAACACTGTCTTCCAATAATCAATATTGTTTTGCCTTGGCCACGTGTTACAGGTGAATTTGACTCGTAAATAATGACACAGATCTGATCAAATCACGCAGGAGGTATCTTTATTTTCTGGTATAAGGGTGTATGTAGAAAGTCTCACAAGAGGGCTGTGATGAAGTCCTTTTTCACGGTGAAACCATTCAAACATGAGCTTCCATGAAACCATTCTGATTTTCCCTCAGCTTTGACAGAAGTTTAATTGGTGAGGAGCACAAGGTGAGACGTCCAGTCCACCTAGGAGATAAAGAAACCTTATTGAGAGACTTCACAAGGATATATTCTTGCATTGGTTTATCAGACATTTGATGCAATCTCTCTGCTACCTGCTTATGATGCTTAAGGAGATGAGGAGGCCATTTAAGTTGGTGTCGGCTACACAGGTGAATTGCCACTGTTCCCACACTTCAAATCTGATGACCAAGTAGATAACTACCATGGCAGACAGAGCGAGTATGCACAGAGAGACTCATGAGAGGGCTGTGAAGATGCGCTTATTCATGACACATGACCTTTCATGAAACCATTCGGACGTTCCTTCAACCTTGACAGCAGTTCCATTGGTGAGGAGCACAAGGTGAGTTCCAAGTCCACCTAGGAGTTAAAGAAACGTTATTAAAAGACTTCACAAGGACATAATCTCCCAGTTCAGTATCATGCATTGGTTTATCAGGCCATTTGAGGCAGTCTCTCTGCTACCTGCTCATCTCATGATGCTTAGGTCTCCTCAGCTTCAACCTTGACAGCAGCTCCATTGGTAAGGAGCACAAGGTGAGTTCTAGTCCACCTAGGAGATACAGAAAGAGACTTCACAAGGACATAATCTCCTGGTTTAATATCATGCATTGTTTTTTCAGACATGTGAGGCAGTCTCTCTGCTACCTGCTCATGATGCTTAGGTCTCCTCATCTTCATCCTTTACAGCAGCTCCATTGGTGAGGAGCACAAGGTGAGTTCTAGTCCACCTAGGAGATAAAGAAAGCGACTTCACAAGGACATAATCTCCTGGTTTAAATATCATGCATTGGTTTTTCAGACCATCTGAGGCAGTCTCTCTGCTACCTGCTTATGATAGTGACCCGAAGGGGGTGTCTGTGATGGGTCATGAAACACCTGAGAACTAGTAGTCTTATATTTTTGTGTCCAGCTTATTTCTCGTTTATAGTCAAATGTTTTTGTACATCAGACAATAACTTTCAGGTCTTCAGACCATATATCTACAGTATATAGTAATTAGGCTTTGTTATGGTGTCTGGAGTAATATATGATGCTTTCATATCCATAGACCAAGGTACGTAATATACTGTAGCTAAATGTTGCTGGGGTTGGTGTATTTTTTTCTTGTAGTAGATGGTAACATAATGCTCTGTGGTATTTACCTAAGTCCGCTCTCCACATATAATTACTCACAAGGGATAACAGAGACAAAATGGCAGAACTCACACATACATTTTATATGAGGGTGATAAAACGTTCACTTTAATGAGAAGAAATACGCATTGCAGAGCTGCTTTAATATAACATAGTGAGGTCTGGCCGGCGTGTAGTCTATATAATCTAGGTACTTCTTTACTCACCTCTCAGACGGATCTCATCACATATGTAACTGTATCTTATATTTATAGCGTGCCACCATTTTCTATAGAAAGATAAAAGGGATATAGTAAATATACGAGACTTGTGACTATACAATCTTACAAAAATCTTAAAGTGTTATCCCAATTGATATACTGGACTTTTTTGTCTATACAATTCACCTAATTACCAATTATCAAGCTTTACCTTTATCTATGCGATCTGTCAGTCTTCATATGTGCAAGGTAGAGTTGGCTCCTTTAAGGCTTCCTATACCCATCTATATAAGGCCATGGGCACTTGGTTGTCCAATTGCTCATCTGTTGGCAATCCTGGCTTTGGCTCCCAAACCAGCTTCTTATATAGGGCTCTGGGCTCTGGGACATCATCTATTATGATATGTCTCTGATGTAAGAAGTGATTGTTACCTGGAGGGCCCAGCTCAGCATGGTGGTGTCAGCCATTAGACAACTCATCATATGGTGCTTTAGAGAGATATCCGTGTTTTATCCAAAATATAATGTCCAACAGAGGTTCCTTTGTACACAATGACACATAAGGGTGGACAAAATACATAAAATTCAGAAAAATTAATGAATCACATAAAAGGAAGTCATGAGGCGCGAGTGTATCTGTTGTGTTGTATATATCTATGGTGTGTAGGTCTGGAGCTGGACATGTTATATTATAGTGTGGGGGGGTCAGTGATTATATTTTTATATTGTGAGGGAATTAGTATATGTCAAATAAAAATTGACAGGTGCATTATCCAATCAGAGTGGGATTTTTGGGTGTATCCCTTTCTGATTGGCTCACACATTGGCGCCTTTTCATTGGCTGAATTTGATAGACAGCGTTTTCACCCAATCAGAAGGCGCCATTGCCTATTTTCTTTTGGAAAAGTCACTAGAAGGCTCATTAGCGTCGGGGAGGGTCCGCAATTGGGGATCTCCGTTAGTTATTTTTATTTTTTATTTTTTAGAGCGTGGATTGTTTCATGGCCCAGCCGGAGCAGAAGAGGAGGAGGCCGGGGACATCACGGGGAGGTAAGTACAATGAATATTATGTTTATTTATTATTTTTAAATGTATGTTTATGTATGTTTTACTAATGTAATGTTTTTTTTTTTTTTTAACAGGGGCCACGCATGAAAGGTGAGTAGAATATTTAGAATATTTAGAATGTTTATTTATTTTATGTAAATGTGTTGTACTAATTTTTTTTTTTACCCTAGGTTGTGGATCTGAAGGGACATCTGCAAAGGTAAGTGGCCTAAATTATTTTATTTTAGCTTAGAATTAGGGTTTGTAAATAGAGATAGCATTTAGTGTATGTTAGATAGGGATATGTATTTTAGATAGTTAGGATTTATTGTTTCTTAGGGGTATTTATTTTAGATAGTAAGGATTTATTGTATGTTAGGGGTATGTATTTTAGATAGTTATGATTTATTGTATATTAGATAGATAGGGGTATGTATTTTAGATAGTTATGATTTATTGTATATTAGATAGATAGGGGTATGTATTTTAGATAGTTACGATTTATTGTAAGACAGATAGGGGTATGTATTTTATATAGTAAGGATTTATTGTATATTAGATAGATTGGGGGATGTATTTTATATAGTTAGGATTTATTGTATATTAGATAGATTGGGGTATGTATTTCAGATAGATAGTATTGATTTTTGTTAGATAGGAGGGTATTGTATTGTATGTATTCTATATGTATTTCCTTTTCAGGTGTATAATTATAATTTTTTCTGTAGTGGGGGGTTGTATGTATTTTTTTATTTTCTGTAATATTCCTTTTTTTGTGACTTAGGTTGTTTTTTTCTGTAATGTCGATTTTTTATTTTTTGTGACTTTATTTTTTTTAATTTTCTGTAATCAGAGTGGTGTTTTTTTTTTTAGGGGGTAGGTAGGTAGTTTAGGTAGGTAGTGTAGGTGTTAATTGGTTAGTGTAGAGGGGGTTAGTTTAGATTTAATGGTTTATTGGGGGGTATAGTGCAGTGTAGTGTTTGTACTTTGTCATTATGGTCCTTGAGGACCGTCATGGCAGTTATTTTGGTTAATGTTAGGGTTGTAACAGCCCCATAAGGGTCATAATATACCCTTATGGGACTGATGGGGTTAAATAGAGGCTTATGAGGGTCTGTATTGACCCCCATGAGTGACACGGTTATTTATTGGCTTATGAGTGTCTGTATTTACCCCCATGAGTGACAGGGTTAATTATAGGTTTATGGGGATCTGTATTGACCCTCATAAGTGACATGATTAATTAAGTGCTTATGGGGGTCTGTATTGACCCCCATGAGTGACAGGGTTAATTATAGGTTTATGGGTGTCTGTATTGACCCTCATTAGTGACAGGGTTATTTATTGGCTTATGGGGGTCTGTATTGACCCTCATGAGTGACGGGGTAATTAAGTGCTTATGGGTGTCTGTATTAACCCCCATGAGTGACAGAGTTAATTATAGGTTTATGGGGGTCTGTATTGACCCTCATGAGTGACGGGGTTAATTAAGTGCTTATGGGGGTCTGTATTGACCCCCATGCATGACAGGGTTAATTAAGTGCTAATGGGGGGTCTGTGTTGACCCCCATGAGTGATAGGGTAAATTAAGTGCTTGTGGGGGTCTGTATTGACCCCCATGAGTGACAGGGTTAATTATTGTATTATGGGTTGTCTGTTTTGACCCCCATGAGTGATAGGGTTAATTAGGGGTTTATGGGTGTCTGTATTGACCCCCATAAGTGAAGGGATTAATCAAGTGCTTATGGGGGTCTGTATTGACCCCCATGAGTGACAGGGTTAATTATATGTTTATGGGGGTCTGAATGAATCCCCATGAGTGACAGGGTTAATTAGGGATTTATGGGTGTCTGTATTGACCCCCATGAGTGACAGGGTTAATTAGGGGTTTATGGATGTCTGTATTGACCCGCATGAGTGACGGGGTTATTTAAGTGCTTATGGGGGTCTGTATTAACCCCCCATGCGTGACAGGGTTAATTAAGGGTTTATGGGCGTCTGAATTGACCCCCATGAGTGACAGGGTTAATTTAGTCCTTATGGGGGTCTGTATTGATCCCCATGAGTGACAGGGTTAATTAAGTGCTTATGGGGGTCTGTATTGACCCCCATGCATGACAGGGTTAATTAAGTGCTTATAGGTGTCTGTGTTAACCCCCATGAGTGACGGGGTAAATTAAGTGCTTGTGGGGGTCTGTATTGACCCCCATGAGTGACAGGGTTAATTAATGTATTATGGGTTGTCTGTTTTGACCCCCATGAGTGATAGGGTTAATTAGGGGTTTATGGGTGTCTGTATTGACCCCCATAAGTGAAGGGGTTAATCAAGTGCTTATGGGGGTCTGTATTGACCCCCATGAGTGACAGGGTTAATAAATGGCTTATAGGGGTCTGTATTAACCCCCATGAGTTACAGGGTTAATTAAGGGCTTATGGGGGTCTGTATTGACCCCCATGAGTGACAGGGTTAATTAAGGGTTAATGAGGGTCTGTATGGACCCCCATAGGGTTTTTAGGGGTTGATGGGGCTCTGTATAGAGCCCCATGAGTGATAGGGTTAATTTTTTTTTTTTAAGGACCCGTAAGGCAGGAAATTTAAATTTTCAGTGCAGCGGGGGTCCCCGATCGCGTGGGGTAAATGCGTGATTCCGAGTTTATCTCGGATCCCTGCAAGGGTAAATTGTATGTGGCTGGGCGGACCGGGGTCATGGGGCCTCATTTTTGTTTTTCTCGGTGGACATTTTTTCTCTCGCTTAGGTGATTTACGTGTGTCTAAAGTCAGGAATTTTTACTTAAATTGAGGTGTAACTTCACTTGCATAGGTCCTGGGTGCCCCCCTCTTGCATGTGCTTTACATTTATTTTTTGTGTGTATTTAGTGTGTTTTTAATGTTTTCAGGTGCTCGAGGTTCGGCAGTTAAGGTCGAATTTCTGCTAGGTCGTAAGTCCTGCGTCTCGTATCTTTTTGTATAAGTCCGTGTATAGTGATTGCGTGTTAGATTTATTTTGGTAAAGTGCCGCTTGTGTGGGTGTTTGTAACTGCGTGTGAGGTGCCTTAGAGCCTCCACCTCCTCAAATTCGCATTTGCGGCCTAACTCCACCTTCCGTAAATGCGGCCCCTCGCACAAGACTGTGCATTAATATCATGGGTGTGGTGTGTTTGGATCCCGGAAGAGCTAGAGGCTTGTGGGAAAAAGAGGGTTCCTACAGGGGGTAATGTGATAGTCTAGAATAAGCATGATGAATAGCACCTACCAGGGCCACATGTGGTCACTACACCACTGCAACTGTAATCTGATAAAAAAAAGGATCATCACAAATCACTCTATTTAATAGAATAAACCATTAATGTGCATAGCACTT
Source organism: Discoglossus pictus (assembly GCA_027410445.1). Taxonomy (NCBI): domain Eukaryota; kingdom Metazoa; phylum Chordata; class Amphibia; order Anura; family Alytidae; genus Discoglossus; species Discoglossus pictus. Next base: position 8,043,131 of record CM050170.1, read on the forward strand.
ACACCTTGTCTAGAACTGCTCAATGACACAGATGATTCAACCTCTGGACTGTGTAATCCAATCCAGTTTCACACGTACAGTGTGGTGACAAAACAAAAATATCACAAAAAGTGGTCAACTAAAAAAGGTGGAGGAGGTTAAATAAACTAATCATAATGCATGTACAGTACAGTGCTAAATACTGTATCAATATGCCAACTCACCTGATTCCCATCTACAAGTATTACTAACTGTTAGCTAGGTCTCTGGATTATCAGTAATATGGGAAAATAGCCATTAACACGGAGAGGACACAAAGGTCAGCAGCAATATTCACTGTTACGTACATCAGACCCAAGGATCTGTTCTCAGACTGATATTGAGGTCAGGATCACATGCATCATTAGTGCATATATTAATGCTGGTTGTCATTAACATGCCATTGTGAGACTTTGCAAGTCCACCACCATAGCGCTATTAGTCTACATTTAAGCAAACAACAATCATGTCTGAGATTTCTGGCTATATTATAGCGTTAAGATTGTGGGGGCTACATGTTAAGAGGGGCTGTCATTGATGGAATGTCTACCCGAGAGGCACTGGGAAAACCTTACACCTCATACATTTCCTCCAAAATTATTGCAGATGCAGAAGATGCCTTCATGGACCTGAATTGTACCTAAAAAAAAAAAAAAAAAAAACATAACACCTCCAAAAAACGGCCTTAAATAAGATAAGGACTGTGGCATCTCTTCTCAACAGCATTCCTCTGTGACCATCAATTGGTTAAAAAGATCCCTACGTGTCAACAGAGAAGATGATCATGGACCATGTGATGGGAGGTAGCTATCTGCATACAAAATATCACCATCACATAGGCCAAGATCCAACACTAGGTTAACATTGTGACCAATAGATGGTCACTGAGGAGTGCTGTTGAGAAGGCACAAATATCTGCGCAGCCCAATGCCCCGTGGCCGTCCTCCATCTCCCTGGTGATGGTGGTGGTGGGGGGAGTGTACATGGGGAAGGCATCCCCTCAGGAGGCAGTAAAACCTGCAGTGACAATGGTGGAGGCATGGTGGGAGGAGAAAAGGGACCAGGCTGCGGGTAGCCGGTGGATGCCATCGGGGTGGAGAAGGTGGGGCTGGGTCCCGGAGCGCCCCACATAGCATCTGCTGTCACCCCCTGGAATGTGCCCTGGTTCTCTCCAATCCTGGGAACCCCTGCCACGTAGGATTCTGTCACTAGGTATGTCTCCTCTACTCCCTATTGCGCCTTACCAGGCTACGCATTAACTCTGCATGATTGGCCTAGATGCTGGCCTAGATCTCCCGGAGACACTCGATCTGCTACTGCATGAGGCCCAGCATATCTACCTGCACAGCCTGGCTTGGTGTTGGGGATTGTGTTCCTAGTGGCGTGGCCTGGTGAGCGACTAAGGAGGGTCTGTTGCTCGGCTGGAGCCTGATGCAGTAAGGAGGGTGGTGTTGGTGGGCGCGGTGGTGGTGGTGGCGGACAGTCCAACGCACTGCTGGGGGGGAGGAGGTGGTAGCTGGTGTAGATGTTCCCTTCAGTGGCAGAGCCCTGGTGATATGTTCAGTTTCTTAAGGAGGGGCATAGTGGGATCAAATCCTGGCAGTGTGGCCAGTGGTCCTGATGGCGACCTCACTAGCCATATGACATCCTCCTCTTCCAAACCAGGGTTCTTGGGTCCTATTCTTTCCTCCTCGCCCTGAGCTAGTTCCTGCTGTGCAACTTGACCCAGACCTCCTTGATGCTGAAAGGAAAGTTTATAGGTCATTAGTATGATGATGAATATATTGTTTTGAGTTCATTCCTAACTGTCTGACAACTTGCTTGAACCTGGATGATTCTCCTAATTGCAACTCCAATTAGTTATCAAATGCTAGATATAATCTATTCTTTGGTTTAGGGCCTTGATCGTTCTTGGTTCCTAACCCAATCTTGATTCCGGCTGCGGGATGTAATTGCATAAGCTGCAGTGGGGACACCAACACATGGATTCTCTATTGGTTGATTACACTTGTAGTTCCCACGAATGACAGTGATTTGTCAGCTTCATGGATTTAATGATGCATCCATCTATCCCTTGTTAATTCCATGAAGCTGATTTGTCAGTGTCCTTGTTGGTGATGATGTACATGTGTAGTGTGTGTGTGATGTACATGTGGTGGCATGTTGGTGTATGTGATATTCACCTGAAATGGAGGCTGGGTCCTGCTGGGCCACCAGGCCTGAAGCTCCAGTGGCGGGCACCTGGCTGAGAAGGTCCTTGGCGACCCCCTCCCACTCACTATATTGCACAGTCATGTTCTTCTCCTCTTAGGCCATTATCCCCCTCACCTTAGCCCTTATGTTGTCAAAACAGTGCTTGATGGAACGCACATCCCTTTGTGCTGAGCCCACTGCTAAGCCACTACCTCCTTCCATGCCTGGACCCTAGGCCCTGGCCTAACTTCCCTCTTTCTGCAAGGTTCACGGGATGGCACTAAGGAGGACCACATTCTCCTGGTGCTTGTAATTGTGGGCCCTGTGCTTGCCCTTAGTCTTTTGCCCTCCCCATTGTAGACGGGGATCATTTCTCTGACCTGTCCATGAGGCATGTGCCTCCCTCAAACTTCCACCACCCCTGAGATCAGGCACCTCCCCGTCTATCCCTCGTCTGTGTTCCTAGTGCTAGGGCCACCCTGCTACCAATCACCTCTCCACTCTCCACCTCCACTTCCACCACCTCCTCCTCCTGCTCCTCCTCCTCCGACACCTCCTCTCCTCCTCCACTCCACCACTCCTCTCCTCCTCTCCTCCACTCCTCTCCTCCTCTCCTCCACTCCTCAGGGCCACCTTTATATCCTCTCTCTCCTCCTCGGGTCTCCTAATCTCCTCATCCCTGCCTCTCCACTCCTCTCTCCTCCTCCCTTCATTATAATCCCGAAAATATTTAAAAATAAATCAATAAAAATGTGTCTGTATAGTAATGAGGAAAAAAAGATGTGTGTATTATGTGTATTTAATAACTGTTGGGGGATGGGACGGGGGGTGTACTGAGTGTCCTAGCTCTATGTGTCTCTATGTGTATTGCTATTACTGTAAATTACTGCTCTCAAAATACTCCTACTTTCTCTCTGAAAAACCTCCAGGACCTGCGTGCTACTTCATCAGAAAATACAACACAGTCAACGCATGGGCGGGTGGAACGCAACTTTACAGTTTGCGGCTGTGGGAAGGCTTTACGGGCTAGAGGCTTCGGTCCCGTATCTTGTGCCCTTGATGAATTGATTAGTATCGTAATCTGAGATAAATGGGAGCCCGCAGCACGCTTGCAGATATACGGCTTAGATCACACAAGTTGTGGGCTTGGAATTGAATGGGGCCCATAGTGTGTACACATACGGGACAGCTATGGGGCGTGTTCCATAACATCCACTTTTATATAAACATTAAAAAATGTATAGGAGGCATGGTTTAAAGAGATTCTTGGTCCACCGATTGAAATAAATCCAAAGGCAACATAATTCTTTCTCAGGTCAGTGAGCAAACAAGTACTCTAAACATTCCCCATATAAAATAACCCAAGTGGTATAAATGAGCTGCCATCTTCTCAGTAGGGTGGATCCTGTACCTGCAATTACTTTCAAGTGTTTAGCACAAGCAGTAGAGAGAAAAGCTCCACCTACATGCCAGGTACACATCTTAAAAAGTGTTAATAGATATAAAACTTAGACTGTATGCATAATATTTTATTATCATGCGTTATTTGTACCAACATATTTCGTAGCGCTGTACAGGGGTTAAGTACAAATCAAAACATTTTTTTTCACATTGCACAAGAATGGAGGGCCCTGTTATTGAGTTTAAAATCAAACATACACAGAGCTTTCCCCAAAGCACCAAAATATATAAAACTCACAAACTTACACTCTAAAGGGTACGGGTGAGATAAAGCGGTGATAGATATGTTCTACATATCTAAGCTGAAGGTGATAGTCTTCTTTAAAAAGATTTTTAGTGAGGTTATGACGGTCTTGAGGCAGGAGGATAATGGCAGGAGGGCCTGAGGTGATAGCAGAAATGCCGGTGTTTTAGGCCATGTTAGGAAATCCCATTGTGTGGGATTGGTTGTGCCTAGCATGGCTGTGATTGGTTTATAACAGATGGCAGTGGTGGTTGTGATGATGGCTGGGGCCAGGACAACATCATCAGAGTAGGTGTTGTTGTTTGCTGGCTCCATGACATAACCAGTGGAGGGGGCTGAAATGGCTGTGCACGGCTAGATGATGCATTTGAGGGCCCGGACAGTGAATCCACTCCTGAGATGAGGGTGAGCATCTGGACTGTGAAGGACCAGCTTTTGTTGATGGTCCCGAGCACTCTTATATTTTTGATACCATCAGAAGCTCTATATATGTTGTAATGTACATAGAACAAACAGGCATTCACTTAATGGAAGAGCTATACTTATAAATGTGCCAGCTATATAACAGTGATAAGAAATTCCTGAGCAGAGAGAAGAAGATGATCTGAGGTATAGCGAGGGATGAGAAGAGAGACTTAAGGAGGACCTGAGGAGTGAATAGTCCGCTAGCAGAGAAGGAGAGATTTATGGGATATGCTAGACTTTTTTGGAAGCCAGTTGAGGGATTTACTCTTGGGAGATGAAAGAAGAAATATAGAAGAGAGTGAGATGGTATGAGCAGTAAGGACAGTTAGATTGTGGAACTCACTACCAAAAGAGGGTGTGAAAGTTGATTCAATAAATAAATGACAAAGAAGTTGGATATTTTTTCGAATAAAAATGACATTTTGTTTTTATGTTGGATAACTAGAGAAGGAGGAGTATTGATAAGGGAAGTTATATGGTTGCCAATATATGGGAACACACTACTATAGTTTAAGTGAGTTTGATAAAAGACTTTAAGGTCTTTCAAGTTCAACCTTCTTACACCTGCTCTGATCCTTATATGTGTGTTAATTGTTAATTAATTGTTAATTTCTAATTGATCCAGAGGAAAGCAAACAGGAAAACCCACAGAAATATTGTCAAAAACATTAGAAATATGTAAAATTCCTTCCTGACCCCAGATACTGGTGAACAGATTCCTCCCTGGATCAATACTCCTTCTATAATTATCCAGGATAACCCTAAATGATCTTTTTATTTAAAAATATATCCAATCCTTTAAAAAAGTTATCTATCAAATCTGCTGCCACCTCCTCCTTTGGTAGATAATTCCTCAGTGTAACCACCCTTACTGTGAAGATCCCTTTTCTTTCTTTGAGGTTGAATCATTTTCCTTCAAAGGATGTCCTCTTGTCATGATGAGAACCTCTTGGTAGTAAAAGTTCACCTGACAAAGCCTTATACTGACCCTGGATATACTTATATAAGGTAATCATATCCTCTCTTAGACTCCTTTTTTCTAGAGAACATAAGTGTAATTTGGTTACTATTTCTTTATAACTTAGCCCCTCCATTCCCCTTATTAGTTTTGTTGCCCTTCTCCGTACTTTTTCCAATGATTAAGGTCAAGTATATACTAACTAGTGGTTGACCGTGAGACAATGCATCAAATGGATATCACTTGCAAACACATGACATTACATGACCCTTGTCTGAAAATCTATTTGGCTATACGCAAGGGGTTAATCAGATCCACGGACCCATGGAACTCACCATAGTGGTCTATGGAGCCCCTTTTACCACGACAATGGCCCTATGCAATATATACACCCTAAAATATATGATGCACATAAAACTATCCAAAAAGTTGTAAAATTGACCCAGAGCAATCTGGGATTTGGTGACCAGGTAGAAATGGCTTTTGGTGGTCCAGGACTTACAACCAGGGAAACATTGGAGAAAACAAACATGTTAACATTTTGGTCCTATATCCCTAACAAAGTGTTATTGTCCTTAATTAGGAATGTCCATATGGTCAATGTGGCTAGAGTACGAAGAGGCCAAGAAGCCCAGTAGTTCCAGGGGATGGGGAGATTGTGACAGCCCAAACATCATTTTATTCTCTATTATATTTGTTCACTAACTATTCTCGTTTATACTCAAAACAATGATTAGTATCTATGTAATCTCCTCGGACCAAGACACTACATATACAAACATAAACATATAATGTTGGATATCATAAGCTCTTTGTCACAACCTGATCTTCATTGGG
>CM050170.1:8049329-8069106 GCA_027410445.1 Discoglossus pictus
GGCACTCCCTTTTACAGTTTCCCCTCTCTTAATTCTCTATCACTATATACCGGACATATTCCTTGTCTTCTTCATAAGCACATATTCTTCTTATCAGATTTATTTCATAAATATTTAAAAGTCACCAAACACCATTTTGTTGATCTCATACCTTTTAAATTATTTTGAGTATCAATAACTCTTTGGGCTGTATTGGGCAAAACGGGGGACTAGCGTCAGCAGTCTGGCATGGAATTTTACAAGAGTCAGATAGAGGATTATAAGAGAGTTCAGAAAATCAATTCCTAGCAATTGTGCCAGCTCCTTTTTTTATATCCTTTCTCCCACTTTCTCCTGTCCATATATACAGTATTGTGTTTATAAGCTTTCACCACATTGTTATCCACAATTTTTACCCTGGAGGGAAATTTTGGTGTGCTTTACTCGAGTCTGCTGCGTTTTGTCCCCCCCCCCCCCCCGCTCCCTTCTTCACTCACCCCCTGCCGCTTCCTCTGGGTCCACCATACGCTCCATGGTATCAGATCTTCCACCTGTCTCACCCGAGGCCTACTGCGCCATTACTCACAGTTCTGTGCAGATCTTAACCAATGGCACTCCCCACTCTCCGGTACTCAATGAGACCTCCGCCGTCTAGGCGTTTTCTGGTGTCTGGATGGCGTCTTTCCATGGAGGGTGTCTCCTATGACAGGACTCGTGACGCCACCATGGGTTCCTGGACTCCCAGAAGAAGTGCTCTCCTCACCCAGGTGTATCCTCTGGGTTTTGCAGGGGGTGGCCGGGGAACTAGCATCAGCAGCTAGCATCACTTCGCATCTTACTGCTGTACCACTCCAGCCGCCAAACTCCGCAAATCCCCATTTCCGGTCACGTCCCCATTTCGCATACAGAATAGCTTAACCGGAGGCGAGGACAAGTTGGTGATTCTCTGGACCAAGTTGAAGAGTTTCAGGACAAGTTGACAGGTACCAGGAGCAATTGCAGAAATTAATTTCTGATTTAAAATATAAATAAATAAATAAACGACTTCCATTTAAATGAAGCACACCATTTTCCAGGTCACATTTTTATTCAATTAGTGCACCAATCACACAACATCTTATGCCCCCTTTGAACTACCACACATGGGTAATCCTGCATCCTTCCCCCTAGGAGCCAAGGGATCTAGGGTTCTTGTTATCAGCCACCTCTGGCAGGATCTGGGCACAGCAGAGGTTGACTGGGCAGTGTAGCTGCTGGAGACATAGTGTCTCGTGAGAGCTATGGGTCTTTAACCCACATGAGGAACCGTGGCCCTAGGGTGTGCAAGGTTTAAATTACTAGGGACCGAAGCTCCATTATGCAGGAAAGTAGTGGGGTTTGAAAACAGGATTGGGGTACCTCCTGAGAAGGGATAAAATAGTGGTAGAGCCTAGTGCTTCCAGGGGACTATGCATCTGGTTTTACATGCTCCTTGGCTGACCTTCCCTCAGATTGAGATATCCTTGTTGGGTGAGAGAAGATTCAACTAAGGAACGTGTGGTGGCCCTCGGGACGTATTAACATTTTAGAGGTGACCAGGATGTCCATAAGAATTCTAGACATTCAGGTTCCTATTAGAATGAATGGTGGGTCACAAATAATGGCTAAGGTCAAGTACTTAATTTATGATTAAGAAAATTAACAACCCAGTTATGAGGGGCCACGTGCACCTCAATTTACTCTGTTTAGGTTGTGCTTTTTGTGTTCAATATCTCACGCCCAGCTGAACACCTCTTAGGAGAACTCTGGGCATCAAAGGTTGCAAGCTCAGCCGTAAGGTTACTGACTTATTATAAAAATAATAAACTACTTTTCATCCCTTTAGTTAGGATTAGACATACAAGAAATTGACCCAGATACCCTGTTGCTTAGAATGTCATACTCAGACTGATGCTTGTTCTTGCTTCAGACACATTTTTAAAAATAAAAAATAATAAGAATCACATGGCCCCTTCCACACCGTTACTGCAGCAACCAATTCAATTGGCATTCCCTGCTCCAGGGCCTCTAATTTTTCTAGGCTTAGTCCCCCAAATATAGGGACCTGATCTTCGACCTCTAGGTCAAGCCACTGCATCACAGCAACCTTGCTCATTTTTAAAACCTTGGGGTCAGCGTTTTCCCACCAGTCTATAATACCCCCTCCCTGTTGCTGGAAATTCCCCTAGCCTCAGTCACCATAAACAAGGTCCCACAGTGCTTCCTCCACCCCAATGCCAAATAGGGCTCCGCCTCAGGGGCACTGGCAGGTCCCGCCAGGCACCCTATTGCTATTCACTTTGTTGCCATACCAGGTCTGACAGCCAGTCATTCAGCTCATGGCCCAGCTACAATCCCAGGGATGTCTCCCATTGAGCTAGATGTGCTACTTTCCTGCACTACTTGGCAACCATGTGTCTGGACCTCTGCGGTTCCCTCTGGTTAGTGCACTCCTTTACCTCTACCATGTCTGCCTCCCCTGGGATAGAGCTTTCCACTCCAGGCTGCTGCTGGTTACTGCTGCTAATATCTCCACCACTGACACAGATGTGCTGATCCACAGATGAGGGGCCATGTGCACCTCAATTTTCTCCTTCTGGGTCATGCCTTTTGTGTTCAATCTCTCAGTGCCCAACAGAACACCTCTTAGGAGAGCTCGGGACATCACAGGTTGCAAGCTCACTCCTAAGGTTACTTACTTATTAAAAAGAATAAACTACTTTTCATCCCTTTAGTTAGGATTAGGCACACAAGAAAAAGAGGTAGGTACACCATTACTTAGAATGTCATACTCGGACAGACGTTTATCCTCGCTTCAGATACATTTAAAAAAAACAAAAACAATAAAAGTCACATGACCGCTTTCCCACTGTTACTATGGCTACCAGTCCCCTCATCATTCTCCTCCCTCTGAATTCTTAGTGTGACTTTCTCACCTTGTCACTAGGCCATAAACCCCATTCCCATTGCCAGATACACCAGAATCTGGGGGTTATCTTGTAAAGTCACCTCAAATTGTACGGCTGTAATTTGATCACGCATGAGATGCTATAATGGGGGTAGTCACATCTGGGAATTGCATCTCTGGACCAAATACATCAGAATATCATATAAACCATTTCTGCCACCTCCCATCAATAACAGCACATACATTGTAACCAAGAAACCATGACAGTTACTATAGGCACACATTCATTCTTTACACATGAAACATAAGTGAAAGTCCTTACAAGTCCTTACAACAAGTCTCATGTCTGTGAATTCTAGGGTCTGTGACAATACAGCCATGGGTCATACAGGCCTTTGCTAGTGAGGTTTAGGGGTCTCCCATCCTGGGCTCCCCAAAATCAGTCATGACAGCTCCATACAGGCCTTTGCTGGTGGGTTTCAGTGGTCTCCCATTCTGGCCCCCGATAAGTCAGCCATAACACCAAGGATCAAATGGGTCACTTTAAGAGCACATGACACTGCTTAACTTAAGTCTATTGCAACAAGTGTTTCTATTGCTGTTTTGACACCATTGCTAATTATACTTAATGGCTTAATCCTGTTCTTGAATCTCCCATAGAAGTTTCTAGAGCCTAATCTAAAGCTTGACATGATTTTGAAGCTGGCTAGGAACAAACCCAGCCCTGGAACTGGGAGAGAACTGGGTATCGAGGATGACTATTGGAAGTGCCTACCGATCACCTTTAAAATGGTAGTAACCACAAAATATTTGTATTAGCCCAAACACTCCAAAACACATTCTGCACATGGAATATACATTAAAAAATTTCAAAAACGACTTGGTGAAAAGGGCTCTTGGAGGCTCAGGGCACACAACCAGGGACTGGGACCCAGCATTACACAACAACATTACTGTAAAAGTAGTAGTCCATCTAAGCAACTCTTATAGCTATGAGAATAGCCCTTGAGTTTGGTAGTCACATGGGCGGGTGTCAATTTATAACCGGTTGTCAACCCAAAAGAGTCCGTGAGTCCAGGGGGTTATGACTCTTTTCTTACTGCTCCATGGAATATTGCACCGAGAGACACGAACCCTACAAGTGGGGGGCACCAGAAACTAAGTTGATGAATTCAATATTGATTACAGATACAGAAAGATGAAGCATCATCCATATCCCATCATTATTTATATGTTTTTATCATCACACAACAATAGTACGAAGGAAATGCATTTAGATCACTACTTGGTAATTGTTCTCACAATGGAAATCATGTCCAACTATTACTCATTGTTTAGGAGTTGAACAAAAAAAGTTAAAATCATGGACTGGTTTGTCAGTTGGGTTTCTGGCCTCCATGGACTTGCTTCCAGTTGTACAAGAAATAATATCATCTTTTGGTTTTTGTACCAACTGGGACATGTCTCTGTCTGATAAATATAATGAAACCTATGGGCTTTAGACCCTCTAGAGATATGATTCCTTATGATTAAACCTCTAGTCTTACCATAGATAGAGAGCTATAAAATGTATGTACCTGTGAATCAGACTCTTTTCTTTTCTACTATTCAAGCTGCCACACAAAACCAACATCACATTTAATACTATATTTTTCACAGATGAATTTTTGTACCTGGGCAAAATCAAGGAATTTGCAGATAAGATGTGTCTGATGGAAATATTATTTGTGTATTATTGGTCCCGTGGAAAAGCCAGGTATTTGTTGATAAGATGTTTCCAATGGATATATTCTTCATACATGCTTTTTAGACTTTTGAGATCATCAACTGTTTCTTCTTCAAGATTCTTCTAACACATTGGCAATCTAGAAGATTTGTATTTCCGAAAAATATACTCCTGTCATTACAACATACTTGATACAACTAGAAGACTATACCCCTCTCTACGATGCTGATTGAAAAAAAGGGAAAACAAGCAGAATTTCAAAAGCTCAGTTGATCCTCAAGAAAATATCACCTACTACATCCTGGTAAACAATATAATATACAATGTACCAACCTGGAGATGTAAGAACTGGTAAAAAATGTTCATCTATTAAACTGCCTTACTGATCATTACCAAACAATACAATGACGCAGTGTAACTGGTACCAATCTAGGTCAGATACAAATATGGATAGGCTAAAGCTTACTCTCCATGTGTTTTCTTATTCTGGATATAAAGGGACCTGAGATCCATTAATACCATTCTATATCATCAAGTACAGCCCAAAAATTGTGGGATTTTATTAAACTTTAAAATATTGTGGTTGTATGTTTTATTGTTTTATCTTTAGTGGTCCTTTAATGTAATGGGCAATGTCATTGGCTTTAATGAAAATAAGCAGGTATTAATTTACCTAACTTAATGCAATGATTGGGATTAAGTTTTAACCTATCATTTTACTCCTTTTAGGTTATAATGTACTTAAATGTATGAGTATTAGAAACATTTTCCATGTAATTTATTAGATTTTGGGTGAAAATATCAACTTAATATAGAAATAAAATGTAAAATAGATAAGACCTAAAAGTCTGCCTATTTTATCTTCCTAAAATACAGGTCCTCAGTAATAATAAGGTATGTTGGATCTTCTCTTTTGGGTTTATCCGTACCACTTCTACTCATAGCATATTCAACTTATCTACTTCCTTTCCTGTAACAGTGTAGTTTCCATGTTGCCCATGAATCCTCCACCTTATAACATCAAATCATGTCCTCTTCTTCTGGAAGACACTTCCCTCATTCCTGAACATTATTAAATCCTCTGATATATTTACAGGATTCTCTCACATCTCCCCACTCACTTCTGTACCAAAAGCTATACATATTCTGGTCATGAAGTCGTTTATTATAAATATTGTTTTGTAGACTGTACTAATGTTTTGAATTTTTCTCAACATTTGGACTCATAAAGAAATGGAGAAGGTAAACCAGACGGAGGACCTAAACTTCATCCTGATAGGGATTACAGACAATTCAGATCTTCAGACTCTGATATTTCTTGTAATACTTCTCATTTATCTTCTCACACTTGGTGGTAATATGACCATTCTTCTACTTGTGTCCCAGGATCCTCATCTGCACACTCCCATGTACTTCTTCTTGGGGAACTTGTCGGTCATAGACATGTCCTCCACCACTATCAGTCTACATAAGATCTTCTCTTCCTACATATCACGGGATAACACCATTTCGTTCTTTGCTTGCATGACTCAGATATTTATGTTTTTATCACTTACAATTGATGAGTTGTTTATCCTTACGGCCATGAGTTATGACCGATATGTGGCCATATGTAAACCATTATACTATTCAATAATCATGAGCACTCCAGTCTTTGTTGCTTTGGCCATTGTCTGTTGGTTGCTTGGTTTTGTAGTCGTCACATCTTATCTTGTTGTATTGTCCAGTTACACCTGCTATAGATCCAATATCATCAACCACTTCTACTGTGACATTGTCCCTCTTATGAAACTCACATGCAACGATACAACTACACTGGAGATAGTAATTGTTATGGAAGCACTGCCTTTTGGTTTAATTCCATTTTGTCTAACTTTGTGCTCCTATATTTTCATTATTTCCACCATCATGAAGATCCATTCCAGTACTGGGAGACAGAAAGCCTTCCACACATGTTCCTCACACCTCACTGTCGTTGTTCTTCTCTATGTAACTCTGACCTGTTTATACCTGAGACCAACCTCAATGGGAGATATGACATTTACAAAAATATTCTCCCTAACTAACACAGTTGCCGTCCCTGTACTAAATCCTCTAATTTACAGCCTGAAAAATAAAGATGTGAAGTCAGCACTTAGACGTCAACTAAGATGTTGTGAAGATACCAGATTTACCTTAAAAAAAGAAAAAGGGTGGAAAATCATATGGAAAAGGTGTTTTCCTTCCCTAAATTGCTGAATAATGTATAAATCTATAAACTTAGGTGTTTTATACTGCTCTCTAATACATAATGACTGGTCAATGGCCATACTTACACCCAGATGGAAACTATGGCACGTCTTATATTTTATACAGTATATTTGGTAAATATCTCTTATGTTCATCAATGGTAAGGCATATGGAGGCAAAGTGTAAGGGTTAATAAACTTTCTATGGAAAATGAGTTTGCCAGTTTGTATCATACAATTTCTGCCAATAATATTTGGTATATTGATATCAGGATAAAACATCTATATACAAAATGACCTGATTTTGTGTTTTAATGGTTTTATATAATTATTTAAATTAATTAAGAAATGTAAAATTTGAACCTAATTCCTTTTATAATTAATATTAATTGCACGTAACACTATGTCTTCTTTCTTTATGATAATGGGTAAGTGTAGAAATCAGTAAACATATCGATGTTCCCCACCTTAGGTGAATGTACTAATGCCGTAGCGCTGGCAAGTCTATGTAATAATAAATCAGTCATAAATCATTAATGGTAAGAAAGGCGAGGGTTCCTCAAAGGGATGTAAGATGGTAATATGTGTCAGATCCCACCTTCAACGGGTTATATATCAAAAGGGTATCAGTCTCATACTTGAACCTAATGGTGAAGAATGGGAATCAGTTCTGGTGTCGTGGGGTGAATACGGACTCATCCACTTTTGTAGAGTGGGTCAAGGAAACAATCAAATGGAGGTTTGCCGCCTTCTCACAGAACACTGTCCTTGTTTTGCTCCTTAAAGTATGGCAGAAGAAAATAGAATGGGAGTTGGGACGCACCACCTTCTAGCACAGATAGACAATAATTTAATAAAATAAATTAATAAAACATCAAAACACTAACATTTAAAGACCCACAATATGAGGTATAGATGACGTATTACGGAAAATCCCCTTCTTAGATTCTCCTTGGGGTTGCCAGTCCTCCATTCTTTTGCAGGAATTCTTCTCTGGAGTGTGTTAGGATTCTTTTCCACTGGAACTGATTATACCACTCAAACTGTGTAGCTATTTGGGGTATGGTATGCTCCTGTAATCCCAAGTGTGGATCACCTTGGGTAAGTAGTCTTAATAACCACACCAGTTATAAAGGATAAGGGAATAAACTCAATATTGATACCAATAGCTTAATGTTAATTACATGAACTAAAATATTTTTCTTGTATGTCTGTAACATGTTATGCATTATAACTGTACACCCAACTCAGCAGTTAACATTGGGGGCTCCTTGTTGTCCTCATCTTTCTCCACTACAGATCACAATGAAGGCTTTTCCTCACTCCGTGCTCAGTATCTACAGCACCTTCTGTCTCTTATTCTTCTGGCTTCACCTTGTCTTCTCAATAAAGTTAAATAACTTGACTGCCATCATCTCCAAATACTCCCAGAATCCTCCTTTGTATGATCAATGCCTTTCCACCTTTCTTGTTACTGCATTCAGGACTTTCTTCGAGCTACACCAATGTTTTAGAGCTTCTTATCAGTTTAAAAAAAATGTATCACTTACAACTCGTCAAATGTGGCCAATGGACTCATAATTACAGCCTATAAGAGATGGACAACTCCAATGCCTACAACCTACTGACTCAATCACTGTCCATCATGGATGTGTCACCCTCTTGTCTCAGACTTCCAATCACGTCATCTAGATCAAGGTCAGCAACCTATGGCATTGGTACCAAAAAAGTAACCATAAGTGATGTTGAGTTAAAATTGGTTGTTGAACCAAGGTTGGAAATTAAGGATGTAGTCAATTGTAATAAAGATAATTTAATAAAATGTGGATATAATTTGGGTGATTTCATAGGAATGTAGGGAAAACTGAAGTGTGACTTGATCAGATGGGGCCAGAAAATGGGGGGATGTTGAAAATGATGATAGGTATTGAAGATTAGATTAAATTGGATAGTGGTACTGTATATGGGTAAAATGTAGTAATGCATATAGAAAAAAGAGGCATCACTTGTTGTCAAAGTGAATATGCAAGATTATATCAAAGTGAGAAGAGATTCCTGAGCAGAGAGAAGAAGATGAGCTGGGGTATAGTGAGGGGTGAGAAGAGAGACTTAAGGAGGTCCTGAGGAGTGAATAGCCCTGAACCAGAGAAGGAGAGATTTATGGGACGTGGTAGACTTCTTTGGAAGACAGTTGAGGGATTTAGACTTCAGAGAATAAAGAAGAAATATAGAAGAGAGTGAGATGGTATGAGCAGTAAGGACAGTCAGCTTGTGGAACTCACTACCAATAGGAGGTTGGAAAGCAGACTCAATAAATAATAATGCATACAATTAAAAATAGTTTGGATTGTGAGCCTCTCCCTCCGTGTATTTTAGGGGCTTCACGATGACTGTTACTACCTTGGGTTAAGAGTTAGTGCCTTGGGTTAAGTGTTACTGCCTTGGATTAAGTGTTACTGTCTTGTGTTAAGTGTTACTTGTTTGAGCTTGTTTTTAAGTCCTTCATCCTGCTTTTATGTTCTTCAGCCTCGTTTTCGTTGTGTTTACGTTTTTTCGGCTGCTATTTTTTTTCTCGCTTAGGCGATTTTCCTTCTTGAAAAAACGTAAAATATGCATCAAATTAACTTGCAAACTTACTCACAGGATCCCTGTCTCTCACCCTGGGCTATGTGTGAGTGTGTAAGTTAATTTGAGGCATATTTGTTGTTTTTAGCAGGTCTTTCGAGTTCAATGGGTCGGCAGTTAAAGGCGTAAGTTTCCGGGGCTCACTGTCCTTCGGTTCCTAAGTCCTATGTGCCGTAATTTTTTGCACTGCGCTAAGTCCTACTGGCCTCAGCGCTGATTGCATGACCAACATCGTAAGCGTTCCGAACAGCCCTGCAGATCCACAACTATATATGTAATAAGTTATGAAATAGTTAAATACATCTGACCCATGACTTGGCAGTTTCATTTACAGACAGTACAGAGATTTTTATACACCGTAATCAGTCATCCCCAATAAGTGTTATGTACTGATCACAAAGGTATCATATAAAGTAGATGTACGCACAGATATCTCCAAAGTATGTGTCATATTAGATAAATAAAATAAAATGTAATCGGTTGCTAGATGGATCTTTCTCATTGTCTTATGTAAACAATTATAAAAGGCTGTATCTGGATATTTTTCAGTAGTAGCAGTTCAGTGAGTGACTAAGTGGCAGCCATTTTGGGTGTCCTTGCTGCTAAGTCACAAATTTTCTCTGTTTTTCTTGGTGTCATTCCTCAGCTTAAGCGTGATAAGAAGTGGTTGAGTATGAGTTGTTTTCTACAACATTTGGTGCCGAAACCCGGGAGCGCTTATATGTGCGTGGGTAGCACTTTTGAGTCTTAGGCTTCGTGTGGAGGGAGATGTTGGAAGCCATTCATAGCCCTGATGATTAAGTGGTTTGCATGAATGTTATGTGTCCCATCTGGGCAGCCCCGGTCTTGTATTTAATGTTATCTATGCACATTGGCTGCTAAAAGAACTAGAAACAATTAACTGCTTTTTGAGATTATGCTAATCTAATTTAGTTTAGTTTTTGAACTTTGATTAATTGATTTAAAAAGACAATGTGTTTCCCATTTTTGTGCTTAAGAGTGTTATACTTTCGTTGTGAAATGTGCATGTTGTGTTTATTTATTGTTGCATTGCTAAGAAAAATATTGCATTTTCATCTTGCTGAAGCTTGTGCATGTCCCTTTAAATCTGTTATTATTGTATCTTTGCTATAATTAGTTTTTCTGATAAAGCTTTAAGATTTGTGTTCTAACCTTGCAGTTGCAAACACGCCTAGAAAGAGGATAGATAAGAGTAGAGTGTGTTTTTTGGTTGAAGACAGACAATTAATATTAACAAGCATTTGAAATGAGCCTTCCATGAAGCTTAAAATGGCACTCTAAATCTGTCAGTACAAATTCTTGATGGCGGGTTGAATTGGCACATTGCCAAAGTTACAGACAGAGGTCGTTTTTTGCAGATAAACATGTACCGTAAGGCATACGGAAACAGAGGGAGAGCAGAATTACAGTAACAGATTATTTTATTTTCTGCATGTGGGAGGTTATGTTATTTTACTGCAAAACGTATAAATGTTCAGTGATCATTTTCTGTAGTATTGTCTATGCTTACAGTTCTGTAATAAGCCACTACTTTCCCCAGAAGGTTTCCACCCACCTTGTAATCTTAAAGTTACAGAGTGTGAAGTAAGAGTAGACCAGTATTTATATAGATCAGATTACTGTGCACAGAGTAATTGTATACCTGCCCACCTACTAAGAAGTATTGTGTTGATATTTACTGCCCCCAGACCTACCTTACTGTGGCCTTAGGTGCTTTGCACCTGATGTACCAGCATTTAGCCAAACCCTATTGCAAATGTAAAAACATTTTTTTAGGAAAATATTGGTAAGAAACAGTTCTTTTAGTACTTAATTTTAGCAAACAGTGTGTATTTATCCCCACAAAGTGTAATATGTAATTTGAGAAACTGGTTTTATGTTATATTTTTTAGAGCTTGATTGATATAAATCTTCTTTTATTTTTGATTCTTTCTGATACAATTATATTTAAGATTAATATATATAGTATATATATATATATATATATATATATATATATCACATATATAGTTGTGAGCATACGAGCTGTTGCTCACGCAAAGCGAGGGATGCAGTTTGCAGTTTGCAGTTTGCAATTTAGAAAAAAAAACGACTTCGGAACCAACCTTAACGGAACAAACACCCACACGCACGAAAAATTACGACCATAAAGGCCGAACCGCGCGAACCTAAAAACAGACAAAACACACCAAATACTCACAAAAAATACATAAAAAGCTTACCCATAGCAAGGGGGGGGGGGCATCCAGGACCTCTGAAAGTGAAGTTACACCTCCATTTAAGTCCAAATTCCCGAGTTCAGACACACAAAAATCACCTAAACGAGAGAAAAAATGGCCACCGAAAAAAATGAAAACGAGGCTCAAAGCCCAGCCACGTACAACTTACCCAAGAAGGGATCCGAGATAAGCTCGGAAACCCGAATTAACCCCACGGGATCAGGGATAAGCTTGGAGACCTGCATTAACCCCACATTAACCATCGCAGTGGGGGTCCCGACCCCCGATGCAATGAAAATTTAAAATTCCTGCATTATGGGTCCTTAAAGGACCATAAAGGTCCTTAAAGGACCCGTTATAAAAGAAAACAAATATACACTATCACCCTGTCACTCATGGGGTTCAATACAGACCCCCATAAGTCCTTCAGTAACCCTGTCACTCATGGGGGTCAATACAGACCCCCATAAACCCCTAAATAACCCTGTCACTTATGGGGGTCAATATAGACCCCCATAGGCACTTCATTAACCATGTCACTCATGGGGGTCAATACAGACCCCCATAAGCCCTTCATAAACCCTATCTTTCATGAGGGTCAATATAGGCCCCCATAAGCATTTCATTAACCTTATCACTCATGGGGGTAAATATAGACCCCCATAAGCCCTTCATTAACCCTGTCACTCATGGGTGTCAATACAGACCCCCATAAACCTCTAATTAACCCTGTTATTCATACGGGTCAATATAGACCCCCATAAGCCCTTCATTTACCCTGTCACTCATGGGGGTTAATACAGACCCCCATAAACCCCTAATTAACCCTGTCACTCATGGGGGTAAATATAGACCCCCATAAGCCCTTCATTAACCCTGTCACTCATGGGGGTCAATACAGACCCCCATAAGCACTTAATTACCCCCTCACTCATAGGGGTCAATACAGACCCCTATAAACCCTTAATTAACCCTGTCACTCAGGAGAGTCAATACAGTCCCCCATAAGCCATTAATTAACCCGCTCATTCATGGGGGTCCATACAGACCTTCATAGGCCTCTATTTAACCCCATCAGTCCCATAAGTGTATATTAAGACCATTATGGGCCTGTTACAAACCAACATTAACCACATAAGTGCCATGACGGTCCTCAAGGACCATCATGACACTAAGTATAAACACTACACTGCACTATACCCCCCAATAAAACATTAAATATCAACTAAACAGCCTCTACACTAGCCTATGAACACCTACACTACCTACCTACACTACCTACCTACCCCCTAATAACCCCCACCACTCTAATTACAGAAATTAAAAAAGCCTAAAGTCACAAAAAATAAAAAATCTACATTACATAAAATAAAAAACCAAAGTCACAAATAATAAAAAAACTACATTACAGAAAATAAAAAAACACATTACAACCCTCCCCCCACTACAGAAAAAAAAATTACACACCTGAAAAGTATATACATTTAATACATACAAAACAATACATACAATATAATACAATACAATACAAGTACATACAATACATACAATATAATACAATACACCCCTATCTAATATACATCCCCCAATCTATCTAAATAAAAACCATAATCTAATATACATCCTATCTATATAATATACATCCCCCAATCTGTCTAAATAAATAACACAATCTAATATACAATACATGCTATGCTATCTATATAAAACACATACCCCTAGCTAACATACAATAAATGCTATATATATATATAGAGATGTCGCGAATAGTTCGTCGGCGGATTGTTCCCGGCGAACATAGCATGTTCGCATTCACGGCGAACAGCGAACATATGCAAGATTCGACCCACCCCCAATACTTTATCATTGAGCAAACTTTGACCCTGCATGTCACAGTCAGCAGACACATTCCAGCCAATCAGCAGCATACACTCCCTTCCACACCCTTCTACCTCATGGACAGCAGCCATTTTGGAATCAGAACTAACTTGCAGTCTTACTGAGAGGAGGTCGAGTGTAGGTGATACTGCATTAATAGGGAAAACCATAGCTAGGCAAGTTTATTCAGTGTCCAGTCCAGTGCTGAAGGACTCATCAGATCTCTACTGTAAACACAGCACCCCAAAAAGCCCTTTTTAGGGCTATAACATCATTTTTTTTTCTTTGTTTTTTTTCTGTGTAATCTAATTTCTTTTGCCTGTCTCACTGCTAGCCCCTGCTTGCAAGTGTGTGTGTCAGGCTCACAGCTCATACTGTGTGTGCACAACGCATACAATATAATATTGTTTACTAGTTGTCTACTTTAAAAAAAAAAAAAACTTTTATTTTCTTAAATCTAAGTGCATTTGCCTGACCGTCAATCAAAGTTCATTTGCTTGACCGCTACCCATAGTGTGTGTGTCTTGCTTACAAGTACTGTGCCAAGTTCAACTAATCCAGTCTAGTTGGGGTACCAACAGTCCACATTTAAAAAACCAAAACTTTTATTTTCTTAAATCTAAGTGCATTTGCATAACCGTCAATCAAAGTTCATTTGCTTGACCGCTACTTATAGTGTGTGTCTTGCTTACAAGTACTGTGCCAAGTTCAACCAATCCAATCTAGTTGGGGTACCAACAGTCCACATTTAAAAAAACCCAAATTTTATTTTCTTAAATCTAAGTGCATTTGCCTGACCGTCAATCAAAGTTAATTTGCTTGACCGCTACCCATAGTGTGTGTCAGGCTTACAAGTACTGTGCCAGAGAGCATGTTGTGTGCATGCTTGAGCTCCAAACAAAAGGCTTTTTAGGGTCTTAGTCCCTCAAATACAAGTTTTATTTTAACACCTTTCTGTTTATAAGCACTTTGTGCATGGTGTTGTTCATTTTTTGGAGTTTTTGTGTTTTTTTTCGTAGTTTAATTTAAGTTTTAGTTTTCTGGGAGCCAGGCTCAAGTCTCTATCCCAGGAGAGTGAGCTGTCCCCTGGATACTTTGCCACACCCCTCCCTTAGCACTTTCACTCCTGGAGCTTTTTTACTTTGACTCTTTTTCTTTTAAAAAGTTTATTAGGTTTTGTTGAAGTTTTTGTTTGTTTGGTGTTGGGTTTTATGTTTTGGGGGGAGAGAAGACAAGTAACATCTTTGTAGGCAGTAGGGGAGTTGAAGTTTTGTTGAAAAGGCTTTTTTTTTTTAACATCTGACACAGAGACACAGAGGGGTTAAAAAGCCTCTGTGTTCTCTGTGTTGTTGCAATTAGACACCTTGCAACAGGCCATTAACCCTTCCACTGCCAAGCATCACCTCTCTCTCTCCCTTAGTTTTGTCTCCCTTAGTTTTGTCTTTTTGTTTCTTTTTCCCACTTTTATATTTAAAAAAAAAAAAGCAAACAGTAAAAAATCATAAAACACAAAATAAAAATAAATAAAACAAATAAACTAAAAAAAAAAAGGGTCTAAACATGAGGGATAAGACCACTAAGAAGCCTCAGGGGTCAAAAGGGGGAATAATGGCCCCTGAAAATCCTAGCTGCAGCACTGCACAGCATAGGCCCCAGGCAGATAAGGCAGCCCCAGCTCCTGGTGGTTCTGCCAGCAGACCTACCCCTGTGGCTAATACCTGGTCACAGGTGGTTTCTGCTGGCCCCAGTAATACCACCGCTGGGGCTGAGGGGCAGATCACTAGGAAGCATGGGGTTAAATGTCAGATGTCTGGGGTCTACAGCATTGATATCTATCTGCGTGCTGCAGCTAACGTCATCAGCCCCTCTGTTATAGTAGCAGCCAGGAAAATGTACGGGAAAGCAGTTTTCTTTACCCGTACTCTGGCTGCTGCTCACATTCTTGTACAGAGAGGCATCACAGTGGGGGGATTATATGTCCCAATAGAACCCCTGGAAGGGTTGGGCACAAAAGTAACACTCTCTAATGTGCCCCCCTTCCTACCAGACTCCCTCCTGTGCCCCCACCTGCTAACCCTAGGGGAAGTAAAAACACCATTTATTAAAATTCCCCTGGGGTGCAGAGAGAGAGAGCACTTCGTCATGTGCTCTCTTTCAAGAGGCAGGTACAAATGTGCCTGCCTCAGGGCGCAGAAAACATAGAGGGGTCTTTTGGGGTTCCATTTGAGGGGGTGCTGTACAGGATTTTTTACAGCACTACGGAGGTGCAGTGCTATCATTGCAAGGGGTTGGGGCATACACGTAGGAATTGTCCTAATGTAAAGCATCATGCCCCAGCCCCAGCAAATGGCACCTCCGTCAGTACGGCACCCATCCCCGCTGAGCCCATAACAGCGGGGACCTCAAGGGTCATAGCCCCCCCCACAGAGCTCAGGCAAGGAGGCCGTTCCTCAAGCCACCACCACGGCCTCCAAACCCCCTTCTTCCCCAAAAAAGCCATCTGTGTCTGTGGTCTCCAGCAAGACTGCAGACACAGGGAAAAAGGGGAAGAATGTCACCGGTCCTCCCAGTGTCACAGCTGCATCTCCCAAGTCCCAATCTGCCCCCATCATAATTACATCAGTTAGTGTGGGGGCACAGTGTAAGCAGAGGGATAATAAGCCCTCTGCAGGGGAGGCAGCTAGTGGCAGCTCCTCTTCCAGGTGTGACGTCCCCAGGAAGAGGAAGCATAAAACCAACAGGGAGGTTGCTGATAAGTGGGAAGTGCTCTATAGTGGAGCACCTCCCTCTAAAAGCAAGAAGAGGAACAAAACATCTCCTCCTCATCCGGTGACATTGTCTGGCCCGGTTATTAAGCTCAGCCAGCCGGTGCCAGACCACACATCTCTCTCTCCAGACCCTATAGGGGTTAATGTGGAAAAGGGTCTGGAGGAAAAGCAGGGGCAAGAGGGTCTCCCAAGTGAGGCAGGGGTAGACAAGAAAGATCAGGTTCTGCCTCTGGCCTTTGAGGGGGGTCCCAACAAAGCCCCTGCTGAATGGGTAGTCAGTGTCCCTGAGGTGCTGAGCTTCAAGGGCACCAGTCAGTCTTCTCCTCCAGTGTCACTCTCTAGTAACGTACCTCGGGCTTTGTTAGAGCCCCAGGCCGAGTCACTACTGGAGGGGGGGAATATAGGCATGACCCCCATTCATGACCCCATGGATTTGTCTGTCAGGGGGGATGTGGCACAAGGGGAAGTGGAAATGGGGGAGGGTGATAAAACAGTTTTTCCTGTTAACATCATGGGAGAGCCTGTCTACCCTCCTCAGCCGTCCACTGACCCTAACATCGGTGCCATCCAAGCTGAGCAAGCAGCGGTGGAACTGGCAGAGGAGGCATATAAAGCCTCCAAGGCTTCCATTAAGGAAGCCATGCCAGCCACTGCTGTCCAGCCAGCTACCCCTGAATGCACTCCTGAAGCTACAGGGGTGCAGAAGCAATCCAAGGGTCCATTATTTACCTTGAAGGGTGCTAAAGGGACTCCTTCTGTATCATCTAAGAGGGGGTCCCTGAGAATAAGGCTGAGGAAACTGACTCCAGCCGGGGAGGATGGAGTAAAAGCCCTCAGCCAAGAGGAGCCCAGGGGTGACCCACTAGAAGGAACATCAGATTCTGGGTGGGTTATCCCTGTCAAGGAAATAGATCTATGCCTTGAGAGCACCCTTCATGGACAAAAGAAAAGGAAGGTGCGGCTGGCCTTGGAGAGGTGGAAGAATATGTCGTTTATTCTCCACTCTCTCCAGCAATATCTAGTGGTCAGCACTAGGGCCAAGAATTCTGGGACTGCGGAGCATCTCCGCGTCCGGAAATTCTATAAAAAGTGCGTGTCCTATCAGCAGTCTCAAGGTTCTGAGGAACGCACAATTCCTGACACGCAGTAATGGCTTTGCACATCAGCACGCTAAATACCAATGGCTGTCAAGACAGTTTCCGCAGGTTCCAGGTACTCTCCTATTTATATCAGGGAGGGTACTCTGTGAGCTTCCTGCAGGAAACTCACACCACTCCAGAGGCTGAGGCCTCGTGGCAACTGGAATGGAGAGGCAGGGTCTTCTTCAGCCAATTCACATTGGCGTCATGTGGAGTGGTGACCCTGTTCTCAGAGTCTTTTCAGCCAGAGCTGCTGCTTGTGAAAGCTGTTATCCCAGGCCGTCTAATCCACCTCCGGGTCCGAGAGCAGGGTAGCATTATTAACCTAGTTAATATATATGCCCCTGCTGGAGGGCCCGAGAGAGCGAGGTTCCTCGCCAGACTGTCCCGGTTTTTGGAGACGGTTGACGCAGATGAGTGTTTGGTACTCGGGGGTGATTTCAATTGCACCCTCAACGCTCTGGACGGAATAGTCCAGAGCCGTACCCGCCTTCTGCGTCAGCGCTGCGGGAGATCATCGCCCGCTTCTCCCTGGAGGACATCTGGCGAGAGCAGAACCCAGGGGCATCAGATGGTTTCACCTACGTCAGGGTGAGAGCCGGTCTGGTGTCCCAGTCCCGGATCGACAGACTATATATATCTAGTCACTATATGTCACGAGTCGGTTCTTGTGCCATTAGGCTGGCTCCGTTCACAGACCACAACTGTGTGTCTGTGACGGTGGCGCTAACGCCAACAGCGCCACGAGCCGCCTATTGGCACTTCAACAATGCTTTGTTGAAGGACCAGGGGCTCGTGACATTGATCCGGGAGTTTTGGACGGACTGGAGGGTTTGCAAGGGGGACTTTGCCACGTTAAAACTGTGGTGGGACGTGGGCAAGGTTCATTTGCGACTTCTGTGTCAGGAATATACCAAGGGTGCGAGTGGGCAGCGCGAAGCTGAGTTAGAGTCACTCCGGGGGGAGGTACTCCATCTGGAGCAGAGGCTGTTCACTTGTAGGGACCAATCCCTGCAGAGCGAGTATGTAGAGAGGAAGGGTGTCCTCTGTGACCTGGAACGACACCAGGCCAAGGGGGCATACGTGCGCAGCTGCTTAGGTTTTCTCAAAGATCTAGACCGCGGCTCGCGCCTCTTCTACTCACTGGAGAAAAAGGGGGGTAACAGTAGGCACATCACCTGTCTTCTAGATGAAGACGGTGACCCCCTTACAGATCCGGAGAGTATCCGGGATAGAGCCCGGAACTTTTATAAAGATCTTTACTCTCCGGATCCCATATCTCCAGACGCCTGCAGGGTGCTATGGGAGGGGCTCCCCACAGTCAGTGAGGGTGTAAGAGAGCGGCTTGATATACCACTATCTTTTCAAGAGCTCTCTGAAGCCCTCCGTGCCATGTCCTGTGAGAAGTCTGTAAAGTTTTTCCAATTTTTCTGGGAGACTCTGGGACCTGATTTCCATCTGGTCCTTGGGGAAGCCCTGGAGACTGGGGAGATGCCCCTGTCTTGTCGCAGGGCAGTACTTGCCCTGCTGCCCAAAAAGGGGGATCTCCGGCATTTTAAGAACTGGCGACCGGTCTCTCTGCTCAGCACAGACTACAAGATTGTAGCTAAAGCCATCTCGCTTAGCCTTGGTCTGTGCTGGCAGAATTGGTTCACCCTGACCAGTCCTATGCGATCCCGGGCTGGACTATCTTTGATAGTATCTTTCTGGTCCGGGATCTATTGCATTATTCTCGCAGGACTGGTCTGTCACTCGCCTTTCTCTCTTTAGATCAAGAGAAGGCGTTTGAAAGGGTGGACCATGGTTACCTCATAGCCACTCTGCAAGCTTACGGCTTTGGCCCACAGTTTGTGGGCTTTATAAGAACGCTGTACGCCTCAGCAGAGTGTTTACTTAAAATCAATTGGTCCCTAACAGCACCTTTGGTATTTGGACGAGGGGTGCGTCAAGGATGTCCCTTGTCTGGACAGTTATATGCACTGGCCATCGAGCCTTTCCTCTGCCTACTGAGGAAAAGGCTCACAGGGCTGGTGCTAAAAGATCCAGACATGCGGATTGTCCTTTCAGCTTATGCTGACGATGTGCTCCTCGTGGCCCAGGATCCAGTTGATCTTGAGCTGGCAAAACAGTGCCAGGAGGTATATTCAGCTGCCTCCTCCGCTCAGATCAACTGGTCCAAATGCACAGGCCTTTTAGAGGGTAATTTACAGGTAGACTCTTTGACTCCCACGTTTCGTGACATCACGTGGGAGGCAGATGTCATTAAAT
>CM050170.1:9065210-9315926 GCA_027410445.1 Discoglossus pictus
AGAGAGGTTTCCCGGAGCAATTGAATTGCAAAACTCTTGCGGCCGTTTTAGATCAAAGGCTTTCCTCTGGCGCGAGCGGCCGCAAGAGATAGCAAGGCACCGGCCGCAAGCCTGCCGAAATCCCCGGCCGTAAGGGAATAGAATAGCAGAATAGCTTGCGGCCGGTCCTTGCGGCCCCGCAACGGCTGCGGCCGCTAATAGAATGAGGCCCTTAGAGACTAATAGGACTGCTTAGTCTTGCTATTTCCCTTTACTATGGGCTGTGACAGTCTATCCCAGTATTACCCAGGAAAATCTGAGTGTCCTTCAGGAACCTTACAGTCTTTGGGGACATAGATCACAAAGCTTTCTTTAGAAATAAAGCCAGTCCTTACCTTTATGCTTTACGGCCGTTTCGCTACTCAGAATAGCTTTATCACAGGGTCACTATAAGAAGTGAGCCACGGCATTTAATGGGTTTAAATACACTTAGATACACACATGACATCAGCAAATAATTCTATTGGTTAGAAATTCTACTACCTCCTAGAAGTAACACTTTAATGTCTGTGTGATTTCTTCTAGAAGTAACCCTTTACTTGACGTGTGGTCATCAATAAAATATTGCTGTGTTGATATATCTCATCATATCATTTAGTATCATACATGTAGCATAGCCCATGTGTAATCCACAACATATAAGATTATAAAGGGCAGATACTGTTCATATATATATATATATATATATATATATATATATATATATATATATATATATATATATATGCAAACCATATATACATGCATGAACACTTTATTTGATATTCCAAACGAACACCATTTGTATGATACAAATATAAAGGGAAGAATAAAAGATACACTGAATATATGATATAAATGTAAGGAAAAATAGTTAAATTAATATTAACATATTTTACTACTCTACCAATAAGATGTCACCTGTCCATCGCCACCACTGACTGGAATCAAACCCAGTTCCTTTTGCAAGACTATGCCAGTATCTCCCCATTGATAATATGGTTGCCCTGGACGACATTTTGAATTATTTCTATGGGGCTCCTCATAAGATTGCAGCCTCTACCAGATCTAACCTAAGCCAAGATGATCTGTATAAACAATGTATTTAATTTGATCCATATTGGAAGATGATGACTGAGCTCCTATATATGATAATATTCTAGATATCTTAGTTGTCGTCTAAATGCTGACTTCACCTCTTTATTTTTCAAGCTATAAATCAGTGGGTTTAATATGGGAAGAGCAACTGTGTTAAACAAAGCAAAGAGCTTATTGGAATCCAAGCTGTCCTTCGTGGTTGGTCTTAAGTATTGGCAGATGAGCATCACATACAAAATAATGACGACGGTAAGATGTGAGGAACATGTATAGAAGGCTTTACGTCTCCCCAAGCTGGAACGAATACTTAAGATAGTGGAAATAATAAAAACATAAGGGATGAAAGTCAGAAAAAATGGGGCAAGGCCGAGTATTGGTCCTCCTGTGAGTAACAAGATTTCTAAAGTAGATGTGTCACTGCAAGCGAGAGTCATAACAGGGAGAAGGTCACAGTAATAGTGGTTGATTATATTGGATTTAAAACAGGAAATGCCTATCAATAACACAAGATGAGGTATAAGTTGGATAAAACCAACCAACCAACTACCAATGGCCAACAAAAAACAGTTTCTGTGATTCATGATCATTGGGTAGAGCAATGGGTTACAGATGGCAACATATCGATCATAACTCATGACCGTTAACATCCACATCTCATCACCCATCAAGGATATAAACATATATGTTTGTATCATGCACGTGAGAAATAATATAGTGCACTCTCCCGATGTGAAGCAATTGAGTACTTTAGGTATTGTGATGGTCACAGAAGACATGTCCAAAATGGACAAGTTCCCCAAGAAGAAGTACATGGGAGTATGCAGCTGGCGATCGATGAAGATAATTTGAAGAATGGACATGTTACCACCAAGGGTGAGGAGATAGATGAGCAGAAAGAGAAGAAAGATCGGAGCTTGAAGATCTGCAACATCTGAAATACCTTTAATAATGAAATATGTCCCCAACGTCATATTGGTCTGCTCCATACTATAGGCTAAATCTGGATCTTTCTGTAAAAAGAAAGAACATAAGGTATTAGATTATTTTAGCTATATTATGCTAAACGTGGCCCTATCAGTGTTATTATAAAAATAGTATCATGTGTCAAAAATCATGTAAAATGGTAAAATCTAGTTTATAAGACTAGATGCCCAATGGATAGATACCTTGTCGTGGTGAAGGAGCTTGTGTATCTCAGTGAAGGTATGAGCTATGCTGTGTAGGGGTTGGGTATAGCAGGGAGATCAGACTAATCATGGTCCACTAGAAAAGAAACTGGCAACCCACTCCAGATCAATATTTGCCAAGGAAACCACAAGGGTCATGGAGACTCAGACACAAATGACCGATTGAACAACAATAATAACAATAATTTTTACCGGAAGAAGTCTCTACTTGTGCATTGAGTTATCTAAGTAGAAGGTATAATCTTCTGGTTGGTTGCTATTTGCTATACTATTGTGTCCTTCTGCTCCGATATGGGATATCATAATGGGAGATTGGATATCCTAATGTAAGAAAAGATCTTGAGGGAGAGGTCATCCACACTTACCTGCTGCTGATCATCCATCATGAGCTCCAGTCATCATGATCTTCCTTATTCTTTGTTCAGAGTATGGGTTTTTGTATGGTTTCCTTACAAGTCTCACATGTATTGTAAATCCCACAAGTTCAATCATCCTCAGATATATCCGTAGTGGGAATAAAAACCCTGAAGATCCAATTAATTCCACAAATCCTTATTAACAATCTTAGATTTGAATATCACAACAACAATAAGACATACTGGACAAACATGTTCATATTTAGATCCTCTGTAATAAATTGAGGGAGTTTCATTAATATATTAAAACATTCTTAATTCTGTGAAGGGAGTTATATACATAACTCAGTAAGAAAAGTGCAAGACATTGAGTAGGATTTAACACATCTTCATATCATCATCAACATTTAAATTGGCAAAACACTCAAGACACGGCATAGATACAACAAAGCATTAAATGGAACAATAATGTTAAACAAACACCTATAATAGTTCTTAGTGTGAGTAACGGCTGTGTGGTGCATCCTGCGCGGTCGCAGGCGGGTGTTTGCTGCATATGAGCAGTGAATACGTATTCACGCACATGCATGAACACGTATCCACTGCTTATGTGCTCGAGTGAACATGAAGGGCGGAGCCGCAAGAGTGCACATGTGTGGCAGAGTGCGGCCATGTGTGGTATTGGATTACTGGGAGGGATGGAGAGAGAGAAGGCAAAGAGAGAGGGAGAGAAAAAGGAGAGAGAGAGGTATGAGGCAGAGAAAGAGAGGGATTGGGAGAGAGAGAAAGGAAGAGAGAGAGAGGAGGCAGAGAGAGAGATGGAGAGAGGGAAAGGGAGAGAAAAGAGAAAGAGAGACAAAGGAAGAGAGAGAGAAGGAAAAGAGAGAGGTAGAGAAAGAGGAGAGAGAGAGAGAGGGTGGAGGGAGAGGGAGGAAGAGAGAGAGATGAGCCAGAGAAAAAGAGGGATGGGGAGAGAGAGAAAGGAAGAGAGAAAGAGAAGGCAGAGAGAGAGAGATGGAGAAGGAGAGAGAAGAGAGAGAGAAATAAAGGAATAGAGAGAGAGACAAAGCAAGAGAGAGGGAAGACAGAGAGAAAGGGAGGGAGGAGAGAGAGAGGGGAAGAGAGAGGGAAATAGAGAGAGGGAGGGATAGAGAGGCATGGATAGCCTAACTTCCCTTTCCCCTGCAAGGATAATGGGGCTACCACGGATGGCACCAAGGAGGACCACATTCTCCAAGTGCATGTAATTATGGGCCCTGCCCTGCCCATTAGTCTCTTGCCTTCCTGACTGTGGACGGGGATTCTTAGCTCCCTGACCTGTCCCTGAGGTCTGTCCCTCCTCTGAACTACCCCCTTGGGATCAGACCCTTCCCCCTCCCCCTCTGGACTATATGTGCCTAGTTCTTGGGACAACCTTCCACCACCCAACTCCCCCACTCCACTCTCCTCTCCTCCACTCTCCACCTCCTCAACTCCTCCACCACTCTCCTCTCCTCCACTCTCCACCTCCTCTGCCACTTCAACCTAAAACTCCTCCTCCACCCCCTCCACCTCCTCCTCTCCTTCAGCCAACCCCAGGACCACCTCTCTCTCTTCTCTCTCCTCCTCACCTCTCCTCCTCCCCTCCTCCCTGCCTCTCCACTCCTCTCCCCTCCTCTCTCCTCCCTCCATTTAAATCCACAAAATAATATAAGGATAAATACAAATAAGTGTTTCTGTATATGAATGAAGAAAACAAAATGTGTGTATTATGTGTATTTATTAGCTGTTGGAGGATGGGACGGGGAGTGCCCTAGCTCTGTGTGTATCTACGTGTGTAATTTAATTTATGTGTATTGGTATTATGTGTAATCTGCAAATGTGTGTAATCAAGGATTAAGTGTAAATTCATACATAGATAAATAGAAATAAACAAAACAGCAATATAATGCCCTCAGAACTCGCCTACTCTCTCACTCTCTGCAAAAAACCTCCACCTCCGGGAACTGCGCGCTACTTCGTCAGAATCTACAACACAGTCAACGCATGGGCGGGTGGAACGCAACTTTATAATCTTTCTCTGTCAATCATCTGTGGCTAGACTGCCTTCTACCGGCTGAGAGACCTGCGTCGCACTACGTTTTACCGTGATTGGATCGTAACTGCGGACCCAATCTCTTCCAATCGATTAACAGTTTACAGCCATGGGAGGGGTTGAGGCCTTGGCCTACAACTTGTGCCCTTGCTCAATTGAATAGAGCCAGAATTGGAGATGACTCGAGCCCGCAACAGGTCCGCAGACGTACGGCCTGTATACTGCAAGATGCGGACTTCAAATTGAATGAGGCTCTAGGTCGTAACACTAATAACATGTTGCTACTTCTGTTAAGATATTCCCCAAATTATCCAAGGCCAACCCTCACTAAAGTATTTACAGAAGGGTTAGTGTCACAGGATATGGACAAAGTGGCCCCATTCTGCTAGAGGTTGACAATTCTACAGAGGCCATGTGATGTGGGAGTATATATATATATATTGAAGGAGAGTGGCATTTTTATCAAACCACATTGTACAATGGATAGTATTATCTCCAAAACTGTGGGACTATTATGGGGCAAAATATGCCCCCGCTTACACCAACCTCTTTCTGTGGGAGATGTCCAACATATTTGGAGATAACAATCCATTCCATACTGATCGCTTCTTTTCATTGGTACATTGCTGGTGTTTTTGTCATCTAGAACGATGAGTTTAGGTTGACTAATGACCTTCTTAAGCCTAAATTATAAGGATTGCAGTTGTCAGCCTAATTTTTTACTGTTGAGTGATAAATTCTCAGATTTGATTACCCATGGAGATTATGATAAAGTATTTATTATGAAAGATGTCTATAGGGAAGCTTGTTAACTGTACCTTAGGAAGTTCAGCTGCACCCTATTGACGAGGCCCAACTAAGGCCCAAACGTACGTATGGAGGTTGCTATTCATGGTAGACTTGTCTGGTATTTCAGGGCTGATGCCTTCCGGGAGGATGCCCCCCCCTGCCCCCCACCACCACCATCACCAGGGAGACGGCGGCTTGCCACAGGGGATTAGGGCCCTGTGTCAAGGTGGAGGAGGACCTAGAGGCTGTGCAGATGTTTGTGCCTTTTCAACAGCACTCATCAGTGACAATCTATTGGTCCAAATGCTTACATAATCTAGCCTGGCTACAGAGTCTTGGATCTTGGCCTATGTGATGGTGATATTTTGTATGCATATGGATACCTCCCATCACATGGTCCATGATCCTCTTCTCTGTGGACACGAGAGGTTCTGTTTAACATGTCACCAATTGATGGTCACTGAGGAATGCTGTTGAGAAGAGATGCCGCGGTCCCTATGATTTTTCAGGCCTTATTTTGCAGGTGTTATGTTTTTGTTTTGTTTTGTTTTAGGTACAATTCAGATCCTTGAAGGCATCTTCTGCATCTGCAAGCATTGTGGAGGAAATGCATGAGGTGTAAGGTTTTCCCAGTGCCTCTCAGGTAGACATTCCTTCAATTACAGCCCCCCCCCCCCTTAACATGTGGCTCCCACCATCTTAACGGTATCATATAGCCAGATATCTCAGACATGACTGCTGCTTGCTTAAATGTAGACTAATAACAAGTGACGCATGTGATCCTGACCTTAATATCAGTCTGAGAACAGATCCTTGGGTCTGATGTAAGTGACATTGAATCTGGCTGCTGACCTTTGTGTCCTCTTCTTATTAATGGGTATTTTCCCTATTGCTGATATCATGAGTATCCTTTAAAACGTGCTAACACCTGTATAGCTGATGGATGTGATATCAATGTTGATGAACAATATCATAAGGAGAAGGTGATAGTACACCTTGACCACTGACGCTGGTCACAGCTAAGCATTATTTGTGAGATGACACATCATTATTAATTGTATTGGCCAGTGAGTTCTCCAGAGGTCTAGCCAATTGTTAGTAATGCTTGCAGATGAGATTCAGGTGGGTTGGTATATTGGTACAGTATTTAGCACTGTACTGGACATGCATTGTGATTATTATTTTTATCCCTCTCCGCACTTTTTTTCATATTTTTGTTTTTGTCACCACATTGTATATGTGAAACTGGATTGGATTACACAACCCAGAGGTTGAATCATCTGTTTCATTGAGCAGATCTAGACAAATTGTAAGTGCTATGCACATTAATGATTTCTTCAATTAAAGTCCTAGGCCAGCCTCTCCCACTCACTTTATCACACAGTCCCATTCTTGTCCTCATTGGCATCCTCATATTGGCCTGGATGTCATCAAATTGGTGCCCCAATCCTCCGTGGCCATCCACTGTCTACCTGGTGGTGGTTGGGCAAAGGGAGGCACCTGCAGTGTTATTGGTGGAGGCTGGGCTGAGGGTGGCCGGGGGATGCCTCCGGGGTGGAGGATGAGGGGCTGGGGACCAGAGCATTTGCTGTTACCTCCTTAACTGCGTTCTGGTCTTCCCCCATCCTAAGCAGCCTGGCCAGGTAGGATTCTGTCATTAGGCGGTGCTTCCTCTCCTCCTTATTGTGCCTTGTAAGGCTGAGTATTACCTCTGCATGATTGGTGGAGATGCTGGCCTGGATTTTTGATGATCCTTTTTTTCATTAGATTCCGTTTGCAGTGGTGTAGTGACCACATGTGACCCTGGTAGGTGCTATTCATCATGCTTATTCTAGACTATCACATTACCCCCTGTAGGTATCCCCTTTTTCCCACAAGCCTCTTGATCTCCTGGGATCTGCCCACACCACACCCATAATATTAATGCACATTCGTGTCCATTTCTGATTGTGCGCTGTGTATGAAATAAAGCTTTGTTATACCGTTCTCACCATGTCAGTGTGTTTACAATGGTTGGGGTTATGGGACATGCACATACATCACATTTGTGTCACATTCCTATAGATGTAAACTAATGAGCCCTAGTTACTATGCAATAATTATAATATCAATTAGATATAATATAAGAATATATCATTTATAATAATAATAAAGGGTTAATACACATGCAAAGTCCAATTAGTGATACTGTGGAGTAGATACAGCTAAATGACCTATAGATTCCCTAGTGAGTAACACTAAATATATACAAAATGATTAAGTTTAATTAGAGAAAAAGGAATAAAAAAAATCGGGAAAAAACGCAGCTATATTTTTTTGGGCAGAAAAAATATAGATGAATATAGATGTCTGTAGATAACAAAATGTGTATTATTAAATGTGAAAGGTCAATAGGTCCGAAAATGTCAATATCCTATAACACGCTAGGATGAGATAAATGACAGATGACCAAGTGAACAATCATATCTTCATAAATAAGGCCTTGATGAATGCTGGCCACATATACACATAATGAGTTATATATTAATGTATTCATGCAATCCTCATGTGCAATGTGTTTGCTAACCCCAGGATTGCTAGTGATAGTGATGATACACTGAATAAAAAATAGTGCACTAAAACAAAATTAATTAAAATAAAGAGAAGAGTGTGCAGAAGGTCTCCCAAAAAAAATGTAATAAAAAATTAATAAAGTTAGTAGTATGTGAGGCAGGGCTATTGAAGGGAGTAGAGTGATTTAAAGATGCATGGTTTTGCTGTCCAAAGTGAAAGTGCATCAATTTCCCTTAGAGCATCAATATGCAGTTAGTTGAGTCAAGCCTGCCTGTGAGCTTAAAGCCTCACACTAGGTAGACTCTGCACACCATCTTTTCTGACAGGCCGTTTCACCCCAACTTTGAGCTAACTCATGGGCTGGGGAATGTTAAAAGTGAGGCCTATTTAAGGCCTGGTTACTTCCGGGTTTCATTTCATGAATGAGACATCACGTCGACCATGTGACGTGACGCTAACATATGACGTCATTGCGCTTTCCGACATTGCTCCTTGCGTATTAGTAGACAAATAAAGTTTATTGAATGTATACAAAATGGAGACAACTTTATTAGTATTATAAACACAGGTGGTTATCTTGGACAATGCTCATGGCAGGATATATTGAAGAGACATAGAATGAGTTGATTTAATTGTATTATTCCTTTTCCCCTAATTAAACTTAATCCTTTTATATCAACATTCCCCTGAAGGCCTGATTGGAATATGTATGGTGTATTTGTAGGGTCCACATTAGAGTCTAAGTGAGTGTGAAAATATGTAAGCTATGTCCATGTATTTGTGTTGCAATCTAATGAGGTAGTGTGTCTTTAATAGCTTTCAGCATGTTGCAGCATGGCTTTTCATATTGGCATTTACATGACCATTACAACATATGAGGAAAATATAATGTTATTTTTTGCTATATTTGATATGTTTGAGTTGTTGTGCATGTCATTATAATGTCTTCCATTGCTTTCCCCATGTTTTAAAGTCAGTTGGTGTCTTTATTTTGTAATTTGAAGTGTTACAAACTAGTCTATAAATCCTTTCCGGGTCCTATTTAAAACCTGTAAGCTTTGGGCCACCCTTTGGCGTTTGCCGGCTTGAGTGTGCATGCAGTGTTGAGCGATTTCTGCAATTTAATGGAGTTTTGCTATTTTAGCCATCATAACTCTTGCAGAAGTGAAAGTTAAAACATTTTCGGGAGGCTGTAATGTACAGGTTTAACCATCACAAAGTTTTCAAGGCCATAACCCGTAACCCATTTGGAGCCCACAAAAAGATGCCAATTGAATAGCAAATTAGCCTACGGCCTCCATTACGCTCTCCAGTAACTAACAATTGCTCCATTGAATGGGGCTCATTGTTTTTAGAGTTATTGACAAACTAGTTATACATTGTACTAGAATTTGGTCTCACTCTTCCCTTGATTATGCTCTTCTTGAGTGAGTTGGATTTAGCTAGATCTATTGTAAATACAGATGTGCAAAGCCGTATCCTTCATCATATTACTGGGCTAGAAAACAACTTCAACATCCCTTTCTATTCAAGTCAATGGAGATGGTCATCAATTGGAAATCATATACTGGTAACAAAAATCTGGAATAAACTTTAGAATATGTTTAGGTCACATACAAATTAGATTGTATGCCATGTGCAAATATGAGGGGAGGTAGTGCAATGGTCAAATATGTGAAATTGAATATGAAATTAAGTTTAAAAAAATAGAATGGTTAGTTAATGATAATTTGATGACATCAACAAAAGAGGAAAAATACTTGAAAGTTATTGTGACCTCTGGTGGAAAGAAGCTTGTATAAATTATTGTGGTACCTGCTATCTATATCTTCCCAAATGGAGCCTAGTCCAGTTCTTCTCCAAGGGTTGGCCATTCTTGAGCCAGCTCAAGATGGATATGAAACTATGGGCTTTGTTCCCAGCCCCGGCTACCCCTTTTTAACCATGGCTTTCCCTGTTTGGACCATTACGGGTCATCCCCAGTAAATACCCCTTCTGTCTGTGTGTTTTGGGCATTGTGTGGCTAACCACTTGTTATTTTTAGAGATGTAATTTTTATTTATTATACATTATGATTCAAGTATTGTTTGTAAAGACATGTCTAAGATGCCCGTTCTGCTGAGAGTTAGCTGGCCTTCTTACCTTAATTACTTTACCTTTTATAACTCTGCTACCAGATGAATTGAGTTACCAGGACCTTGTTTCTACCATGTGTATGTGTGCATGTGCATTAGCCATTATGTCTCCAACACCATTACCATCTCTCCTTCCCAACTTTCCTCTCCTCTGCTCTGCTCCCACAAGCTCCCTCCAATCACTATTTTATTCATGTTCTAAAGCCCATAAGAAGAAATGCTTCTGCACGTCCTACTCTCATCTCATCCCCATGCTTATTTTGCTGCTGGATTTATATCTCCTAACCCTCACCCCTGGCTCAGTCCCACCTCTCATCTATTCTACTAACTGTCCTTAATCCTTTTGTGCAGATATGTAGTGAATATTGATCGGGTCCTAAGTGCTGTTTAAGCTCAGAGAAATGGGAACTCTAGCACTAAAATACAAAAATCTGCAGAGCAGAGGGCCTAACTGGCTGAATCCATTCATTGGACAGTCCAGCTGGTCCTCCAGCAGTGGGTTTGTCGTGATAAAGGGGAAAAGCCTAACAACAGATATTTGAATAGCAGCTGTAGAGATGGACCAGTATAATGAGCTCAGCATGACCAAACTAGGAGAGCTGATCACCCGCAGGGGATATCTGTGCAGCCTCTCAACCCAAAATGCCATTGTAACAGAGCTGCACCACAAGGACAGTAGCAAGGAGATGCCTCTGAGGAATAAATATTCACTGGAGGCTTTATCTCCTAGCCGCATTACAGCATTAATGGTGGCTGATACATCTGTAGCCATATTCATCCAGGTTGGTGTGAGTGGTTCAATGGCACCCTGAAGGATAAGATTACAAAATTTGTAGAAGAGTGATTGGAAAAAGTTGCTTCCCTTCCATTTCCATCTTTGCCTACAGAGAGGTCCCTCAATGGTCAACAGGGTTTGTCCCACTGAACTTTTGTATGGGCGATAAGTGATTAGGTCATTAGAAATTTAACCAGAGTTTGGGAGGGTGACTTCCCTATAGTGCCATATGTGCAGTGGCTCAGAGATAAGTTGGGACACTGTCTTGGATAGCCAAGGAGCATCTGCTTGCAGCCCAGTGCAACTAGAAGTGCTGCTATTATCATAAGGCCAGGCTTAGGAATTCCAGGTAGACCAGCAGATATTAATGTTGGTTCCCAATTACCAGAACAAGCTCCAAGCTATTTGGGTCCATTTAAAAACTTCTGTGAACTAGCTGACACCACTTATGTGGTAGCCATGGATGAATGTGCTGAAGCCATACCAGAAAATAGGAAACCCCAAGTATGGCCATATGCTTAGCAGAATGTGAAGATTGTGAGGATAGAGTACTACCAGACATGCTTGTCCCACCACCCAATGTTTACTTAATCCCAACCAACTTCTTAGCTGACCAGTGAAAGCAGCTTGATTATTTCCCAAGTCAGCACCTGGGCTTGTTCTCAACCTGGCTAGGTATTATCAAACTACTGCTTCATGAGTTCCTTACCCCTGAAACTTTCCCACTGAAGCAGCCTTTTCATAGGGTCCCTGAGATTGTAAATGGAAATACAAGGTTGGAGATGTTGTATGAGATGTTAGAGCTAGGGTTTATTTAGCCACCCTATAGTCTTTGTGAGTATCCAGTGGTAGAAAAGGACAGGACCAACCAATTTTGTGTAGAATATAGTCAGCTAAATGGCAAGATCACTACTAAATCTTAACCAATGCCTAGAGTAGATGGATTTCTAGATAGGCTAGGATTGAAAACCCAGGTGACCCACTCTGGACTTGTCTAAGGACTAATGGCAGATCCAACTTGCTAAAACCGTTAGAGAGAAGTTGGCATTCACCACCCAATTTGGGCTAAACCAGTTTATGGTTAAGTCTTTTGGGATCAAGAATATCCCTTCCATGTTCCAATAGCTTGCTGACAACATAATACAAGGGTGCCAGGAGTTCACCCATGCTTACATGATGGACATTGACAGATTCATCCATACTTGGCTAGAACATGTGTACCACCTAGTACATATTCCTGCCAGGTGGTCAAATCCAGTAAGCAGGGTTTATCATATGTTCTGACAATTGTCAGTTTGCTCTGGGAAGATGCAGTGCCAAGCGTACAGAGTAGTGAGTGGGAGGTTCAAGCCAGAGCCAAGAAGGTAATGTTATAAAGTAGGGGTCCACCCTACTTAGTAAGAGGAAAGTGTTTCCATATCTGGGTATGTTATGGTATTAGTGCAAGTTAATTCTCCAATGCATTACCTGGCAAATGCACAATGGACCTCACCAAAAAAAAGGCTGCCCCAGGAGGCACAGAGTATCTTTGAATGTGAGAAAGCCTTCTGGGACCTGATTTCCAAATGCAGCCTAGTCACTTTTCTTGGCCCAGAGGGATATTTCCATTGTGAAATTAACACAAGAGGGCATCCTGCTGAGTGAATAGGTTTGCTGGCCTTCTTTTCCTAATTATGTTACCTTTTATAATTCTGATCCCAAATTAATTAGATTACCAAGAACTGTGAGTTCTATCATGTTTAAATCCTGTGTGTTTCAATACAGTTCATTACCCCTTTGTAATCACTTCTTCCAGTTTTACTACCTTCCAGAACAGCATCCCTGCTCTTCACAGATTTTGAAGCTAGCCTACTTCCAGGGGAATACCTAGAACTGGTACACAGAAACCCACAGAGGAGAGGACCGAACCTGTGGGATCCATTTAGTGGTCAGCAAAGCTGGTCCTGCCGCAAGATAGTAGATTTTGAAGTACCCAAGCAAAAGTAACAAAGCCACAAGAAAAACCTATATCATGTTTGAATGTATTGGAGGAGGATTGAGCAGTAAAAAAAGTTATCATCAAAAAAAGAATGGTCTACTACACATGGAACAGCAAGGGTCCCCTTAATACACACATTCAGATCCTCTCCAATTCTCAAGGTATCACACATTGAATGAACACTTATCTCAGCTGACTCATTGTTTATTTATCCTTTTTTTCTAGACAAAGTGGTCATGATTTGAAGTTGGAAGGTGAGAGTTTTAGAGGTAATGGAACAGCCTTCCACCATAAGTGGTAGAGTCAAACAGTTATTAATGTGAGCATGCTTCTGATAAACCTAAAGATGTCCTAAGGATTAATTAAGACAGATATTTAGGTACATAGAATGGATAGACCAGATATCCAGCCTTTTCTGGTCTTTGCTTGACTTCACGTCTATGTTTCGAAATTTTGGAGTGTATCCAAAGTTTGACTCTCTAACTTTGGATCCAGTGAAGTCCTAAAAATATATCAAAATATATCCTGATTTCATAAACATGTCCCTTCAACACGGTGAAGTTCAACTTTATTGGCAATTCATAGTGTTCATCACAATCAAAATTACATTCGGACATGTTACCTATTTTAATACATATTTGATAAGATCTTCTCATCTACTTGGAAAGCTGTTCTCCTAGTAGCACAATAATTATGTTGTTAATCCATCAGTCTGATACCTACCAGTCACCTTTGGAGATCCATCAGTAGGTTGAGATATCATTTTATGGTCTACTGCCTTAAATGATTACTTTAGAACATCTTAACTGTCGTCTTAATGCTGATTTCACATCTATATTTTTCAAGCTATAAATAATCGGATTTATTAAAGGGACAACTGCTGTGTTAAAAAGGGCAACATATTTTTTGAAATCTAAGCCGTTATTTGAACTTGGTCTCAGGTATTGAGAGAAGATGGTTCCATAGAAAATGATGACCACTGTAGTGTGTGAGGAACATGTGTAGAAAGCTTTAAGTCTTCCTGTGCTGGAACAGATCTTCATGATGTTGTCAATAATGAAAACGTAGGAGGTGAAGGTTAGAAGAAAGGAAGGGAAACCTAAAATGAATCCTCCAATGAGGTTCAAGATCTCAAAGGCAGATATATCATTGCAAGACAGTTTCAACACAGGCACCATGTCGCAGAAAAAGTGATTGATTACATTGGATCTGTAACACCATAACTGAGACAATAAGATGAGATGAGGTGTTATGTCTAAAAAACCCAACATCCAACATATGGTAGCCAATAGAGCACAGACTGTATGGTTCATGATCACATGATAATGTAAGGGTTTACAAATAGCCACATATCGGTCATAACTCATGGCCGCCAGTAAAAACATCTCAGCAGCAATCATGGACAAATATATGAACATATGTGTCCTACAAGCAAACAAGGAAATGGTGTTATCCCTAATAATGAAGTTACTCAGGATCTTATGTAGAGTGATGGTGCTGGTAGACATGTCCATGAGAGACAGATTCCCCAGGAAGAAGTACATGGGAGTGTGCAGATGATGATCCAGACAGACAAGTACAAGAATGGTCATGTTACCACCAAGCGTGAGGAGATAAATTATTAGAATCAGAAAGAAGATTGGAGCCTGTAGACTGGGATGGTCAGAAATCCCCTTCAGAATAAAATATGTCACCATGGTGTGGTTATCCTTCTCCATAAATTTAGATATATGATCTGCTATAGCTTATCATAATTTGTATGTGTGTGAGTGTGGCATGTCAGAAATCTGTTTAGAGTCCCTGGGACAGAAAAAAGAAGATCAAACAAATCAATACTAAGGAAATCAAGTTAAAATTTTCAGTGGAAGAATTAGTCCTGAGGCTAAAGTTACGGCCATATCATGAGAAGACATGATTCCCTAGAGAAGACTCTGAGGTCGGGATTGATTGAGGGCACACAAAGAAGACAACGGCAGAGGTGGAGATGCATAGATGGGTTAATTGAAGCAAATATGATGTGCTTGAGGGATCTCATAGTGGCTGACAGACGTACCTGGTGTCCTGTGGTCCATAGGGTCAAAGAGAGTTGGAAATTATTGGATGACTAAACAATAACAACATCTCAGATTGGTAACCATTTCCACTAAGTTGAATATAAAAGAGATGAAAAGTTATTTACTTTACCCAGTAACATATTCATCTTCACAGGAATATTATTGG
This sequence comes from Discoglossus pictus, assembly GCA_027410445.1. Lineage (NCBI taxonomy): Eukaryota > Metazoa > Chordata > Amphibia > Anura > Alytidae > Discoglossus > Discoglossus pictus. The sequence continues at coordinate 9,080,394 of CM050170.1, forward strand.
AATGTAATGAAGAAAAATAACATATTTATTATTACAGATATTAGCTCTGTCTATTAAAGATGTCGAATTTCACTAGAAAATTATCATATAAAGGAAACCAATAACACTTCTCAGTCATCCACTAGACCAGCACATTTTGTAGGCTGCTTATGTCTATATTTTTCTAATTATGTGGATTAGGAATACAAAGAAACTTGTAATAATTTTGAAAATTATTGAGAGATGTTCAAAATACAGTTTCTAAAGAGAAGCAGAAGGGAGAGAAAAAAGGAAAAGATAATTATAAAGTAGGTAGGACCTGAGAGGAAAGATAACGATGAAAATGTGTAATAAAGAGAAAAAAAGAAAAGGTTGGAGCAAGTTGCAGAAGGAGAATTGACAAGCCTAGGACCAGTTGTGTGTGAAAAAGCCATTGAAGTTGTCCTACCATAGGCCCATCAAACCCAAAAGTTGTTGGCAGATTCTAACATATTATAATCTACAATAGCCTGGAACAAATTTCCTTTCTTCTTCTTCGCCTGCTCTGACACACGAGTCCTCTCTCCAAGATCCACTAGTCAGAAGTTGTGATACCATGGCTCTAACAGAAACTATAACATGGAAGGGCTGCCCACTTACCTTCTCCAGCTTATTCCTCTCTATATCCCTTTTGAGAAGGGTTTTTATTGGTAAACTAGAACATCTCAGAGGATGTCTCATGAGGTATGTAAGACTCCAGAGTTTAATCATAATTATGTGTAGTCTGAGTATGTCTGTAGTTGTGTATATCTTCCAAAAGACCAGACATTCAACCAGACTGATATTACCTCTATTGAAAATCTTTTTTTGTACATTTTTAAATATTTATATTTTAGACTCAATATAATTTTAAAATCATAAGATGCATCTTTTTGATTTAGTTGTATCAAAACATTTCTTTACAAATATTATTAGAACACCTTTTAATGTCATTGGCCAATATCTGCCCCTTCAGTAGCTTGAAAAGGGCTATTGATACCCAACCATACCCACAGTTCGACTTGGTTCCTCCAATTCCCTTAATATCAGGACAAGTGACAGAATTCCTTGGTAGAATAAAATAATAACAAACTCCCCTCTGAATGAAAACACCATGTCTATGTGTCCCAGGACAAGCATATTTTTTTTATAGAATAAAACAATAACAAATAGAATGAGCATCATTTTGGGATTTTGGGATTCCCCCCTAACTTGGATGGACCAGCCAGGGTCTGTTCCCTGTTACCTTTCCAACTCTGCACCAACCAGCATCCAGAGCGTTAAGTGGGAAATTCCTAGTATAGAGGTGATGAAGGGGATGTCTACCTCTGTTCCAACTCTACATGGGACGATCTGCATTTATTGAGTCGAAGGGAGGTTGATCAGGGGAAATGAGTTCCCAGGTGAACATGTCACTCTTTGAATATTAAATATAACCTAAAACACATCATATACATGAATAAAAGCACTTCATGGGGGAGGGGGGCATATTGAGGATCCATGGTGTTAGCCAGTCTTAATAATGGCCTGGGGTGTCCTTTGGAAATCTGTTAAAAACAATGGGTCAGTGTTTTGGGAAAGTTTATGTGCTTAATGGTTATTTTATGGAAAACAGAACAGTGACTTTAGTCTCTGAATAGTATCTTGTATGGCTGTCAGAATAACTAGGGGAAGAAGGAAATATTCATATCTTTCTTTGGCCAAAAGTGCAGTGACATATATAACACACAACATATGTCAACAATGTACACTTAGGGCTTTCATATTCAGAGATTTTATTGGTGTAAAATTATATGTGACGACAGCTTTAATGGGGAGAATCCTGAAGTGAAGTGCTGTGGTGTCGCAGGCTATGGCAGGTCTAAACTGTAACAGTTACGTTTAGGTGTACCATTTTCAGCAGCTCAAATTGCTAACTTACTGATGTGTTAAAGCTATGGCTTTAATCTTAATGTAAGTTCAAATCCGGCATGGACAAAAGCCTGGCCATGGAACTGGGAGTGAACTGGGTATCATGGTTGGAATGAGGAAGTGCCTACTGGTTGCTCTTAAAGTGATACTAAACCCAAAATATTTATTTTAGCACAATGGAATATTTATACCCCAAACACATCCTACATATAAAATAACTGTTCTCAAAATTAAAGATTAACTCAGAGCTCCATAGGTCCAAATTACCTGGTGGAAGTGATCTTGGGGCCCAGGGCATACAATCATGGCTTTGGAAAAACATCATACAATAACATGAATCAGCAAGTGACTTAGACATTTAAAACGTTCATATTATCTGTAGAATAGTCCTTGGGTTAGGTAGCCATAGGGCTAGTGTCCATCAAAGTCTGGTTGCCATTTAAAAAAAAAGTCCATGAGTCTAGGCGGTTGGGACAGTTTGGCAAAAAAAATCACACTTCTGCACTACACAAACATGGAGGAGTAACTGTCAAACTAAACAACGTTCATGACTTTTACAAAGATATTGTATCTTCTCTAATCTTCTCACTGATTTAATACATTTTAACTGTGGATTAGTTGTCCAATAATCTATGAATAGCTATAAATTATGGTACTTATATGTATAAAGATTTAGGTTCTCATCATGCTTCTCTTGTTCCTGAGGATTAGCAGATATGGTCTCACCACTAGTCTTGGTTACTGCTGTTGATGACAACTTATATAAATCATAACCACAAATTCTCCATTATCTCTGTTTTTTCACCTAATCAAGATACCTTTATCACTCTTTAATCAAGATACCTTTATCACTCCTGATTTAGTTGGCCATGACTTTGCATGACCTTAAGGACCACAGCAGGCCAGGCACATATGTTGTTATCTCTGATCATGGTTGTACATAAGGAAATCTTGGCAAAGATGCTGTGGGCTGTAGATGGAGAACTCTGCTTGGTTTCCCACATCTGGATTCTTTTGAAATTCACCTCTGTGTTTAGTTTCTGACCCATAGTTTGTGGCAGGGATATGAAACATCTGTGACTTGCACTTTAAAGGCTGGTCATGTCAAATCTGATTAATACTCTGTATCCAGTACTTCTATTTGTATCCAAGAAGCAAGGAGGAGTTGAATTTGAGAGTGATCCATGGTAATTTCATGGACGCTCCAGCTGCTAGTCCATTCTGTTGCAAGGGGGAGTCCATGCGTGATGTATGTTTCTGGTTTTACAAACTGCTACCCATCTTATCTCATTTGAGGGCCCTCTACCTCAATATCTGGTGGCATCTCTCCCTTCTCATATTTTTGATTGGGCACCCAGCGTCCCATTATAATAGGGCCAGGCACCAAAGTAAAACCATTTACACCAGAACACCAGTTAAAATTTGGGGGAGTATTATAACAAAATGGACTCCCAGGATCTACGCATAGACACTCGATGGGACATTATAGAAGGTTAGAGAGAGTAAACTCTTAGCGGCTCTACATTTTAACAAGAATAGAGATCGGAAGAAGGCATCTATAGAATGAATTAAACTTACTCTCAATGTTTTTCTGCATTATGACATCTCAAGTTGATTGGTGACTCAATTGACTTGAATGGAAATTAGATACAACTTTTTAGTTTGTTTGTATGAGAAATGTCCTATAAGAATATATCTCTCCCTCATCTTGTTTCCTTAATCTTTCCTAATTATTGCTTCCCATTTTCTTAATATTTTCTTTCTTGCCTCCCATTAGCTTTTCACATACAATCACACAAATCCTCCATCTCCTTCTGCTGCTCCTTGTCCTTCTAACTTTCATTTTCCTCATTGTATATTACACTAACTCCTTTTCTCCACATATGCATATACTATTTCCTTCTTTTTAATATATTGACCATATTAAGTGCCTCTTCATACCCGCGATGGGTCATTTAGAAGTGACCTTAGGTCCTCCAGAGCCTGAACATTATAAAATGATATTCCATTCACTGCAATTATACATTTCACAATTTCGCCTTTGAGCTTACTATGTCTAAAGTACCCAGAGGAACGAGCTGAGCATATGAACATGTTGTTATTTGAGTGTTTTTAAGATTTTTGGTCTTTCAGAATGTCTAGGAAGCATCATGTAGCCATTATGAAAATTGTTTGAGGATTAATAGGGTTATTAAAACTCATAAAACAAAGGGGTATACATAATTTGTTTTATTACTTGGTCTTGAATGGTATGTTTGATGATGTAGAGAGCTATTGATGTATTTAATGTCCTAGAACAAATCAAGGCAACTATAGACTAATAAGCTCTTTGACTTGTCTCTAAATTATGATATTTGAGAATATATTCCAATGAACAAGCTACTAATTGGGAGAAAACACAGATTTATGAGGGTTAAGTCATGACAAATTAATATGATTCATTTTCATAAGGTCTTGAACCTAGGGAATTAAATAGACGTAAACTTTTTGGATTCCACAATGGCTTTTGAAACAGTGCCTCATGGTATATTATTGGGAAAAATAAAGCATTCAGGAATTATTTGTACATGGATAGCAATCATGGGTGTCGAAAGGAAATGGGCAAATCATAACAAATGAAGATTTTTTTGTTAAATAGAAATTAATCAGATTGGACTAATGTGCTAAATGGAGTTCCTCATGAATCAGCACTCAATCCCAGGACCATCATTAAAAAATCAGGGTCTAGGACTCATGTAACTGTCAAAAAACAAACACAAACCTAGAACTAACTGTTTAATTTAATTCTGTCTCATTTTTTTTCTAATTATCCCTCTTCCCTCTGTGTTTCTTTTATTTTTATTTATTTTTATTGACCCCTTAACCTCCATTATCCCTACTGTAAACACAATTTCTAAACATTGTTGAAGAATTAATTTAAATTAGACAAAGTAGAGAATTACGTAGAAGGATGTTAAGGACATTGATACATTTATTTTCTGAGTATTTGGGATTACTGTAAGATATGGGTTATTTTAAGATGTTTTTCTTTCTTATAACATTTGTTGTTATTTCTTGAGACATCTTCAAACAAGCATACTCTAAAAATGTGACTTCTATCATGCTTTAAGTTTAATATTGTCACTTGTATAAAAGGAAAAACGTTTGAAGATAAATGTCATGACCTTAATATCTATAGAGTGGAGAAGGGAGAGAGGAAATATGGAAGAACCTTTAAATTTCTCAAATGATTTATTAAAGTTCCATAATTAAGTTTCTCCAAGAAGAAGAGGAATCCAAGAGCATTGTTGAAGAATTAATTTAAATTAGACAAAGTAGAGAATTACGTAGAAGGATGTTAAGGACATTGATACATTTATTTTCTGAGTATTTGGGATTACTGTAAGATATGGGTTATTTTAAGATGTTTTTCTTTCTTATAACATTTGTTGTTATTTCTTGAGACATCTTCAAACAAGCATACTCTAAAAATGTGACTTCTATCATGCTTTAAGTTTAATATTGTCACTTGTATAAAAGGAAAAACGTTTGAAGATAAATGTCATGACCTTAATATCTATAGAGTGGAGAAGGGAGAGAGGAAATATGGAAGAACCTTTAAATTTCTCAAATGATTTATTAAAGTTCCATAATTAAGTTTCTCCAAGAAGAAGAGGAATCCAAGAGCAAGAGGTCACGATTTGTTGAAAGGTGGAGGATGCTTAGAAGTAATGTAAGAAAGGACTACATTACCGAAAAGTCAGTAGATACGTGGAGCAGCCTTCCACTGTATGTGGAGTCAAACACAGATAAGTTATTTAATTACGTTAAAGATAAACATAAAGATGTCCTGAGGCTTAATTAAGCAAAACATTTAGGTACATAAAATGGACAGACCAGATAAACAACCCCTTTTAGTTCTCATCTGCCATCAAAACTAGGGTTATTATTTTTCACTTATCCCAAATTAGAAATGTTGGACGTATGAATGGTTTTAGGTTCTCAAACCATTTTACCTCCGTAGCTTCAGACCCATCAAAATCCTTAACAAATTATCAAAATAGATCCCAGTTTCATAAATATATCAACCAGTGTAGTCCCACTTTAGTAACATTTCAAAGTGTTCATCACAAACCCAATTACTTTAGATCATGGTACAGAATCTCCCACATCTTAAGTCAGATCTTCTCAGCCACTGGGAAAGATGTTCCCCCAATAGATTGAGATGTGTGGTGTGCATACCGTTGGTCTGGAGATCCATTTGAGATGTATGTTTAGAGGCCACTCCCTGAAATGATGATTTTACAACGTCTTAGTTGGCGTCTAAATGCTGATTTCACATCTGTATTTTTCAAACTGTAAATAACTGGGTTTATCAAAGGGGCAACTGCTGTGTTCATAATGGCAGCACATTTTGTGAACTCTAAATTATTATTTGAACTTTGTCTCATGTATTGAAAGAAGATGGTTCCATAGAAAATGATGACAACTGTGAGATGTGAGGAACATGTGTAGAAAGCTTAAATTCTCCCTGTGCTGGAACGGATCTTCAGGATGTTGTTTTCTGCAGCTGTTAATATTGTATTTTGTATTTCCTTGTTCTTATTCCTTGTATAGCACTAAGGAATATGTTGGCGCATTTCAAATAAAAGATAATAATAATAGGGTACCCAGTTTATGGCTGAGCTGAGCTATCAGTTGTGACAGTGTTGAAGAACCCAGCTGAGGTTGACCCCCTATCATTCCCAGACTGATGGCTTGTGGGAGAGGTTCAATGGCACCCTGAAGGCTATGATTAGAATAAGTGTGGACAAGAAGGATTTGAAAAATGTTGCATCCACATTCTCTTTGCCTAGAGGACCCTCAAAACTCCAAAGCATTTTCCTGTTTAAATTTGTGTACGTCAGTTAGGGCGATGGTCATTGGACCTGTTATAGGAGTTTGGGGAGGGGGACCATTGCCATATGGGCTGCAGGTTAGAGATAGGCTGACAACACTGGGCTAGCCAAGGATGATCTGTTTGCAGGTTAAGGCATGCGAATATACCGGTATGATCAGCGAGCCTGAGTTTGATAGCAGGTAATAATGTTGCTACCAAATAACCAGAAGAAGCTTGTGGCAATTTTGGAGTATCCCTTCCAAATAATCCATATTCAGAAGCTATCCAACACAACCTATGTGGCAGCCCTGGATAAGCAACAGCAGAAGGCCACCCATGTGAATATGCTGATGCCATACCAGAGTCAGAATCCACAAGTAATGGCCATATGACTAGCAGAACCTGAAGTTCCTGAGGATGGAATACTACCACAGATGCTTGCCACTGCTGACCCGTCCCCTCTTCTACCTATCCCAAATGACTTGATACCTTTCCAGAAATAGCAGCTTGAGAGGCGCTGAGTCTCCACCCAGACTTTCCCACTGAAGAAGCCCTCTAATAGGGTCCACAAGACTATGAAGAGTATATAAGGAGGGAGCTGGATGAGATGTTAGAGATAGCAGTCAGCAAGCCATCCTATAATGTCTTAGCATTCCTTGTGTTATTGGCTCTAAGAAAGACAGGACCACCAGATTTTGTGTAGACAATGGGCAGTGAAATGAAAATACAATTACTAATGCTTACACTAAGCCTAGAGTAAACAGCTATATAGGCTTGGACAGCATCCTATGTGACCACCCTGGACTTGTCTAAGGGCTACTGGCATATTCACTTCCTAAACCCGCAAAACAGAAGTCAGCTTTCACTACTTTGTTTGGGCTACATTAGATTATAGTTATGCTTTTGGTATAAAGAATTACCCTTCCAATTTCCAATGGATTGTTGACCACCTAATGTGTGTGCCAGAAGTTCTCCCATGTGTACCTGAATGACACTGCCATATTCATTAATACTTGGCAGAAACATGTAGAAACATGTAGACCACCTACATCCAACAAGCAGGATTGATCATTAGCCCTTAAAAGTTTCAGTTTTCTTGGGGAAAGAGCATAACCTACAGGTTTGGTCAGTCAGAGACAACCAAGGTAGACTTGATCAGTGTCCAACCCCGATGAGTGTGAGCCAGGTTATGGCATTTCTGGGTACCGCTGGTCATTACTGCTGGTTTATTCTCTGGCAAAGCCACTGACAGACCTCAAAAGAAAGAGGATGCCCTGGCAAATACAGTGGACCCTCAAATGTGAGAGAGCCTTCTGGAACCTGAAGGCAGTCCTAATATCCCACCTAATTCTAGTTGCACCAGATTACTCTCAACCTTTTTTGGTCCAGTTGGATGTTTCGGGCTGTTTTTGTGTCAGGTGGATGCCCAGGGCAAGGACAATTTAATTACACTCCTGCGCCCCAAGCTAGTGTGCGGAGAGGTCAAGTTTGTGGCTATTGATAAGGAGTGCCTGGCAGTCCTTTTGGTGCTAGAGAAACGACAACCTTATCTTTTTTTTTTTATAGTTTGTGGTTTTCACAGACCACAACCCATTGTGCTTTCTCAATAGTGTGACTGGGGACAATTCACACCAGTTGAGATGGATCCTAGCCCTGCAGACCCATAGCTGTACTATCCTACACAGGCACGATAGGGGTCATCAGAACGCAGATAATCTCTCCTGGCACTTGGACACCTCAGATCTCCAGTTGCCCATGACTCCTTGAGGTATTGATTCACCTGATGACTGGAGGAGACATGTGGAGTGTGCTCTTTTATAAATGATAGTTTTGAGTTTGTATAATACACCATTGCCATGGGGTGAATATTTTGACCAAGCAAGTTGAAATAGTCATTGGGCACTTTTACCAACTTCTTGCTTCTGCAGATCATGAATAAATAAGTATAAAACCATATATGTGTACGATATCAGGATATTAAGAACAGAACTTCAACTTTCAGTGACAAAATGTTTTTTTTTTTCCATTTATACAAAAGAAATAAGAAATATCTATTTAAAAAGATTAACAAAGTGCCAAATGTTATATTACTTTATATGGTAATACCAACAGTTTCTAAAAATAGTGGTGTATATTATATGGAAATGTTGGATGGAAATCTTTTAAGAGAACTCTGAAATTTTTGATTTTTGAAGAATTAAACTTAATTAATGGGTGAACATTTTTAGAAAATAAACATAAATAACTATCACAAAAAAGATAATAAGTGTATGCCCTTCTTGATCAATACTTTGTCATGGTGAAGGAAATTATGTACCTTAATCAAGCTGTGAGTTATACTAAGTAGTGTCACCCAATATGGGCAGGTCATAGCAGAGAGGTCAGACTAACGACATGGCAAACCACTCCAGTATCCCTGCCAAGATAACATTATGTACAAGTAGATTTGGACACAACTAGACTGGATAAGTTGCTCAATAATCTATCAATAACTGTAACTAATGGTAGTTAAGTATAAAGTGTTAGGTTCTCCTCATCTCTCTTGTTCATGAAGATTATCAGATATGGACTTAACACTGGTAAAGGTCCAGGCAAATACACTGACCTAATCAATGCAACACTCTATAGATCCCTAGTCTGGCTTCTCTAAGAATATTGTGTCCAGTTCTCCTCTTTGGTTCCACAAGTTAGCGAGTGCTCCATGGTGCACTGAACATGAGCACCTGGCTAACTACACAGACTCTCCAGCCACTAGTTCATACTGTTACAAAGAAGAGTCCATGTAACATGTATATTTCAGTTGTGCCAGATTGCAGTCGCTTTTGAGGGCCCTCATCCTACAGTTCTGGCTACATATTTTGGATTTGTCACCCAGTGTCTCATGTCAATAGTGCCAGGGACCTCAAAAGCATTATACCAGTTACAATTTGGGGCAGTATTATGGTCAAATGGACTCCCAAGTTCTGCCCATGGACACTCAATGAAACAATGAAGATAGTAAGAGAGAGCAAACGCTTAGTGGTTCTACATTGTACCAAGAATAGAGAAAGAAGGAATGCTTTCAAACTTACTCTCAATGTTTTCTGCAGAATGATATCTCAAGTAGATCGGTGATTCAATTGTCAGGAAAAAAAGAAGGAGAAAAGTCTTAGTTTGATTGAGCAATGTTCTATGAAAACATATCTATCCATCTCTTCCCCTTAACCTTTGTCCATTATTACTTCCCATTTTTCAACATATTTTTGTACATATTTGTCTGAGCCTCACTAATTGAGGCAGACAAACGCAGAATTTTCAGCCCCATTACATTTGGGTTACATGATAAAACGTAGCTCGGAACATAGCTTGCAGGACCTAAGTCTATTAAATGAGCCTCTTAAAGCAACCCCGTAGACGCAGCAAGGTCAAAAAACCCTACGGGATGAGCAACGTTGAACTTCGCGGCCGTATATCCTTTGATCTGTCAAGCCCATAACCGCAACTCTTCCAATCATACTATTAAATTGCAACAAAGTCACTCACGAGTAAGCCTGTAACACCGCAAATGGAGCCCAAAGCCCAACCAGTGCTGGAGAGGACCTGCACCAGGGACTAATGGTTCCATTTACTAACCTTGTAACTTCTGCATAAATGTCACAAGATGAATGTGTCTATGAAAAATATATGTTATTAGCTAAAACCAGACATGTCCTGTGATTCTGACTCTGCATCACTACTTTTGTAATTCGGTCGGTACATCTAATAATAATGCAAATTAATTGGCAGGCATTGCCCTATGTAATCTTGCTGCTGCAAACCAATAAATGAGACAATTGATACAACAACCTTGTGTGTGCCTGTGTCTTTTGTCTCCCGGATATCCGCACCATCAAAGAGAGATACATAAAGGAAGGTGGTAAAGGTTTTGTTCCGGGACAAGGCGCTACTCCCAGCAGTGATAGACAGGACTGCTGAATCAAATACCTGTCAAACTCGTAGCACTTTAAATGCAAATATCATCACACTACTGTTTATTAACAGGGAAAGTAACGTTAGATCTTAGGTTTAATAGCACAACATTCTCAAGCTCGCAAAATCTTTATTTTATGGGTATTTTTTGTGTTATATCGATCCTGGCAATCAATGTGTTAATACATACACTGTAACTGGCATGTAATAGAATATCATATTTAAGACTTTAATAATATTTCATTATATCTGGAATGTAGGTCCGAATGCAACTCGTAATTGAACCCTGTAGAAAATCCCACCTCCATTTTTCATTGACATTATTATGACTATCTCTTTTGCCATTGGCTCCGTCTAAACCCATAACTACGAGTTAGACTAATTGATCACGTTCACAGTCGACGGGCGAAGTATGGTTTATGGGTTTGCCTCTCAAGCCTGTAACTCACAGCCTGTTCTAATTTAATAGCACCATAAATCTACAACTCTTAAAGCTCAAAGCCATTAAAAGCTTCACATTGCACTTACGGGGCTGGAATTCAATGTGGCTGTTGATAATTGTTTGGCAGGGAAATGGAGTGTTCAGCAAAAGTGGAACATGATGGACAGGAACTGTTTGAGGCTTAATATGGTTATTTTAAACTCTTATAAAACAGTGTATTATGTATCAAGTTTTTTTTCACTTGGTGAATGTTACGTTTGATGATGTAGAGCAGTATTGATAAATTCCATGTCTATGTGAGATGGGATCAAGGGCAAATCTAAGTAACTATAGATGAATAAGCTCTTTGAGCGGTCTCAATAGATTGTATTTGGGAATATATTCCTACAAACAAGCTAATAATTAGGAGAAAACACAGATTTATGAGGGTTAGCTCATAACAAACTAATTTGACTACTGTTCTGTAGATGTAGTCTTTTTAGACTCCACCACAGCTTTTGACACAGTGCCTTATGGGAGACTATTGTGCAAAATAAATAATTCAGATATTCAGTAATTATATGAACATGAATAGCAATTAAGTTCTGGCATAGTAAATGGGTTAAATCATATAGACCAAAGGATTGTTGGAAAATACTCCAATTGGACTAATGTGGTAAATGGAGTTCCTCAGGTATCAGCAACCATTCCCAGGGCCATCATCCAAAATCCAGGGTCTAGTACACATGTAACAGTCAGGGTCACCCAAATATACACATTCAGATCCTCCCTAGTTTCAAGGTACAAATTAATGATAATGTATCATATACACACAGTAAATAATTTGATGCAGATGACCACTGACCACTGACTCTCTAATCTCAGCTACTTTCATCTGAATCAATGTTTAATTCTTGCACTATTTCTATAAATGCCTCTTCTCTCCCTGTTTCCTTTGTATATTTTCCCTACATTTCAATATCCATTCTCTCTATTGAAAACATTGTCCATAACTTTATAATAAAGTGTTTAATACATTTCAAAATGGAAGTGTCTTAAGAAAAAAGAGGAATCGAAGAACAAGAGGTCACCATGTGAAGTTGGAAGATTTAGGGGTAGTACGAGAAAGTACTACTTTACAGAAATGACAGTAAATAAACTGATCATCCTTATCTGTGGTGGAGTCAAACACAGTTTAGAAATCTAAGCATGCCTGAGATAAGCATAAAGCTGACCTGAGGCTTAATAAAGCCAAATGTTAAGGTACACAGAATGGATAGACCAGATGACTACCCTTTTTGGTCATTGTCTGGCATCAAATCTACGTTTCCATGTTTCACTTATGGTATAGATGATTTTAGTTTCTGAAAACATGTAACCTCTTTAACTTTGGATCCACTTAACTCAAAATATATCACATGTTCATAAATACATCACTTTAACCAGGAGTGATTTTAGTTTCATGTCATAGTGTTCATCACAATCAACAAGTCCCACACCTCAATAAGAGCCTCCCAGTCAATGGAAAACCATTCACCCAGTAGAGAGCGATGTAAGTCATACAGTTGGAGATCCATCTGTAGGTTGAGATGGACCTTTAGGGGCCATTGCCTTGAATGTTGACATTACAATGTTTTAGCTGTCGAATAAATGCTAATTTCACATCTGCATTTTTAAAACTGTAAATAACTGGGTTTATTAAAGGGACAACTGCTGTGATAAAGAGAGAAACATATTTTTTAAACTCTAAGCTATTATTTGAACTTGGACTCAGGTATTGAAAGAAGATGGTTCCATAGAAAATGTTGACAACTGTGAGATGTGAGGAACATGTGTAGAAAGCTTTAATTCTCCCTGTGCTGGAACGGATCTTCAGGATTTTGTTAATAATGAACATGTAGGAGGTGAAGGTTAGAATAATGGGGGATATACCTACACTGAATCCTTCAATGAGGTCCAATCTCTCAAAGGCAGATATATCATTGCAAGACAGTTTCAACACAGGCACCATGTCACAGAAATAGTGATTGACTATATTGGATCTGTAACACCATAACTGAGACAATAAGATGAGATGAGGTGTAATGTCTAAAAAACCAAGCAACCAACATATGGTAACCAATAGAGCACAGACTGTATGGTTCATGACCACATGATAATGTAAGGGTTTACAAATAGCCACATATCGATCATAACTCATGGCCGCAAGTAGCAATATCTCAGCAGAAATCATGGACAAATATAGGAATATATGTGTCCTACAAGCAAGCACAGAAATGGCGTTATCCCTAATTATGAAGTTACTAAGAGTCTTATGTAGAGTTATGGTGCTGGTTGACATGTCCATGAGAGACAGATTCCCCAGGAAGAAGTACATGGGAGTGTGGAGATGATGATCCTGGCAGATAAGTACAAGAATGGTCATGTTACCACCAAGAGTGAGAAGATAAATTATTAGAATCAGAAAGAAGATTGGAGCCTGCAGATTGGGATGGTCGGAAATCCCTGTGAGAATAAAATATGTCACCATAGTGTAGTTCTCCTTCTCCATAATTATAGTATGTATGATATGCTAAATCTGATCATAATTTTTTTTTCAGTGTGGTATCTCAGAAATCTGTTTAGAGTCCCTTGGACTGCAAGAAGATCCAGTCAATCAATACTACAGAATGTCAACCCAAACTGTTCAGTGGAAGGTTTGATAATGAGACTGGAGCTAAAATATTTTGGCCACATCATGAGAAGACATAACTCTTTAGAGAAGAATCTGATGGTCGGAAAGATTGAAGACACACAAATAAGCGAATGGCAGAGGAAGATACAAATAGATGAGGTAATTAAGGCATAAAACTTGATATTGAGAGATCTCCGAGGGTCAGTGGCTGACAGATGTTCAGGGTGTGCTGTGGTCCATAGGCTCATGGAGAGTGAGACATAACTAACCAACAACAATAACATCTCCGATTGGCAACCATTTGACTTATAAAGAAAGGGGTGAGAAGTGGTAACATGATGAATGATGATGCTTAGGCACATCTGTATCTTATACATGTTAGTTACAAAATATGGAATATTACAAATATTATATAATAAAAACGGCAATAATTTATTGATATTCATCTTTATGGGATTATTTAGCCCTGGTAACAAACATGCTGTGTTTTTTGGAAATATAATCATCATGCAGTGTAGTAAAGCAACATAAAACATTGACAAATATAAGACTGTGTGTGTGAAAAGCCATGGAAGTTGTCCTACCATAGGCCAATCAGAGCCAAGTCTCTAGTTAAATGACTGCAACATTTTATTAAAGTTGTTGGGAGAAACTAGCAAGCAAAGAAATGGTGTGCAATAACCTAATACATCCATTCTTCTTCTTTAGCCCTGCTCTCACACACGAGTCCTCTCTCCAGGATCCACTAGTCAGATGTTGTGATACCACATCTCTAATACAAACTACAGTATAACATGGAAGGGCTGCCACTTACCTTCTCCAGCTTATTCCTCTCTATTTTCCTTCAGAGCAGGGTTTTTATCAGTAAACTGGAACATCTCAGAGGATGTCCCATGAGGTATCTAAGACTCCAGAGTTTAATCATCATAATGTGTAGTCTGAATATGTCTATAGTTGTGTATATCACCCAAAAGACCAGACATTCAACCAGACTGATAGTAACTCCTTAGAATGTCTTGTTATCCTTAAGCATATTTAGATATTATATTTCAGAGTCAATATTATTTAATAGAACCAAGCATGGTATTTGTGTTAGAAAATATTGATTGAAATAAGATGTGCCTTTTTTTATTAATTGTACCCCAAAAATAATTAGTTAAAAATTATTCGAAACCCTTATAATTGATATGTCTTTATTTGGACGAAAATGCAGTAACATAACAACATACTTAGTATACTTAGGGCTTTTATATTTATGGCTTTAAAAGGTCCTGAGGCTTAATACACAGAAAGCAACGGAGGAGAGGACGTAAATGGTGGGATCCATTCATTGGCTGGTCCAGGTGATCCCTCCTCTTTTTTCTTTTTTTTCTCTTGTATTTTCTTTTTTTTTCATATAAAATATACCTTATACAAAAACACATACATACAGACATAAGCATTCACGTAGCTGCCATAACATTTCATACTGCACAAATGTGTTAGAGTATAAATAAAATTTCTATAGGCGAAGCCAAGGAAGGAAAATGAGTTAAATGATTTTTTTATCTGATTTTGAACCAGAATTTCATCATGGCTCTAAGCCCTCCTGGTAAATTACTGGGGTAGATGGACTCAATCTTTGAACACCACATAATTGTGTGAATTGGTATATCGCCCAAAAGATTATCCTCAATATTTTTCCAAATTGCTCTGTTGCTCTGGATATTCAAAACCATCAATTTTGAGTTCAAGATTTTACCATGAATGTCCTTTATTGACGGTATACCCATACCTCCTTTTTCAAAATGTTTACATGCTATAGCCTTCTTAATTCTTGCTTTTTTGCCCAAATTAATAAACGTATCTATACACGATTGGATCAAATTAAGGGAGATGTTAGAAGCTTTCTCAGGTATGCATCTAAATACATAACTTCATTTCGGGATAATACACATGTTTATTGCTGCTATTCTGGCCGACCAAGACATATTTAAAGTTTTTCATTCATTTGTTAGCTGCTTTATATCATTTAAGAGGGAGCTCACATTTTACCCCATGGAATTTTTCATAGTAAAGGAGTATTTCAGGCCCAAATGTGTTATTGACCTAGAATTACAGTTATACATAAATTGTTGTTTTAAGGATTGCTTAGTTTCCCATTTGAGTTTTCTATATATAATGTCTGATTTTGAGAAGTTTATTTTAAAATATGAAAATAAGTAAAATAAAACTCAAATTCCTGAAGAGTTTGATGCAGGTTGACACATGAACTCTGAGGATTTGTATGGGTTAACAAAATATCATCCGCGAAGAGCATGATCTTATTCACCTCTTCTCCTATCACCACTCCCTCAATCAAAGCATTGTTTCTTATGGATGCCGCAAGGGGCTCTATAAATAGAATAAACAGGAGGGGGGAAAGGGGGCATCCTTGGCGTGTGCCATTACTAATAGTGAAACTCTTTGATTCAAATCCAGGTCCTGATATATATGCTGATAGATTTGTATAAAGGGCCTTAATAGCTTTTGCTCCAACATCTCCCATACCATATTGCACCAAGACCATATCTAAAAAATCCCAACTGACAGCAGGGATAGTTCTTTACTCTTGGAAATTTACATAATATCGACCAAACGTCTTATATTGTCCGGGGAAATTGGACGGTAGCTCGTGCTTAGTTCTGTGTTCTTCCGTCGCTTTAAAAATTTTATTATTTTAGCTTTAGACAGTTCTGCTCTTAACTTGCCTGTTATTTTGATCTCATTATACATATTGCCTAAGTGATCACAATAATATTTGATAGTATAGTTGATCAAACCCATCCGGTCCTGGTGCCTTATTTTTTTTTTCCTTTTTTTATAACATCTAAAATTTCCTCACTGCTAATTTCCTAGTTACGACTTTTTAGTTCTTCCAGAGTTATTGAAGGCAATTTTATTTGGCTTAAAAAATTTTTTAAATCCCCTAAGTCTCGTTTTATAAAAAATGGAACCTGTTCCAGATTATATAGTGATTTATAGAAATTCATAAAAATGTTAGCAATTTTATCTGGATGAGAATATAACTTATTATCTAGGCCCTTCAGCCTTAAGATTCTATTTAGATTATTTTTTTTTTTTACTTATTGGCCAAAAATGTCCCTGTTTTACTCCCGAAAACAAAATGGGATATATGTTATTTCCACAGGAGATTATCAACTTGTATTTGTAAAAACATTTTAATCTGCAGATTTAAAAGATGAATTAGTTTTTAGCACTCCGTATTTGGCTTTAACTTATTTTGGGCTAATGTTTTCTCTAATTCATTATATAGGAGCCTTAAGGGTTTACCTCTTGCCTTTTTGGTTCTGCTGCTTTGGAAATCAATATACCTCTCACAGAGGCCTTATTGGCACACCAAATGATAGATGGGGAATCTACCGTATTTTGATTAATATAAAAAAAATGGATATCTCTTCCTTAATGTTCTGACAAAGAGCTGATCTTTAAATAAAGAAGGATCAATTCTCCAGTTTTTTTAGTACGAATTTCCATAGTCTCCCTTATCATAATGATGAGCCTCGAGTGATCTGACCACACTGATGTCTTTATTTCAACACTTTTTACCCTTCTTAGAGATTGAAGATCTACAAATAAATAGTGATGTCGCGAACCTAAAATTTTCGGTTCGCGAACCGCGAACGCGAACCTCCACAAATGTTCGCGAAACGGCGAACATCGGCGAACCTCCATAGACTTCAATGGGCAGGCAAATTTTAGACCCCCAGGGACTCTTTCTGGCCACAATAGTGATGGGAAAGTTGTTTCAAGGGGTCTAACAACTGGACTGTGGCATGCCGGAGGGGGATCCATGGCAAAACTCCCACGGAAAATTACATAGTTGATACAGAGTCTGGTTTTAAGCCATAAAGGGCATAAATTACCTAACATTCCTAAATTGTTTGGAATAACATGCTTTAAAACATCAGGTATGATGTTGTATCGATCAGGTAGTGTAAGGGTTACACCTTACATGACTGGGGGTCTATAGGTGACATTAGTACTGACCTTTATCTGACTGGGTGTCTATAGAGTGACATTAGTACTGACCTTTATATGACTGGGGGTCTATAGGTGACATTAGCACTGACCTTTATCTGACTGGGTGTCTATAGAGGGACATTAGTAATGACCTTTATATGACTGGGGGTCTATAGAGGGACATTAGTACTGACCTTTATCTGACTGGGTGTCTATAGAGGGACATTAGTAATGACCTTTATCTGACTGGGGGTCTATAGAGGGACATTAGTACTGACCTTTATATGACTGGGGGTCTATAGGTGACATTAGTACTGACCTTTATCTGACTGGGTGTCTATAGAGGGACATTAGTACTGACCTTTATATGACTGGGGGTCTATAGAGGGACATTAGTACTGACCTTTATCTGACTGGGTGTCTATAGAGGGACATTAGTAATGACCTTTATCTGACTGGGGGTCTATAGAGGGACATTAGTACTGACCTTTATCTGACTGGGTGTCTATAGAGGGACATTAGTACTGACCTTTAGCTGACTGGGTGTCTATAGAGGGACATTAGTAATGACCTTTATCTGACTGGGGGTCTATAGAGTGACATTAGTACTGACCTTTAGCTGACTGGGTGTCTATAGAGGGACATTAGTAATGACCTTTATATGACTGGGTGTCTATAGAGGGACATTAGTACTGACCTTTAGCTGACTGGGTGTCTATAGAGGGACATTAGTACTGACCTTTATATGACTGGGGGTTTATAGAGGGACATTAGTACTGACCTTTATCTGACTGGGTGTCTATAGAGGGACATTACTAATGACCTTTATCTGACTGGGGGTCTATAGGTGACATTAGTACTGACCTTTATCTGACTGGGTGTCTATAGAGGGACATTAGTACTGACCTTTATCTGACTGGGTGTCTATAGAGGGACATTAGTACTGACCTTTAGCTGACTGGGTGTCTATAGAGGGACATTAGTAATGACCTTTATCTGACTGGGGGTCTATAGAGGGACATTAGTACTGACCTTTATCTGACTGGGTGTCTATAGAGGGACATTAGTAATGACCTTTATCTGACTGGGTGTTTATAGAGGGACATTAGTACTGACCTTTAGCTGACTGGGTGTCTATAGAGGGACATTAGTACTGACCTTTATCTGACTGGGTGTCTATAGAGTGACATTAGTACTGACCTTTATATGACTGGGAGTCTATAGGTGACATTAGTACTGACCTTTATCTGACTGGGTGTCTATAGAGGGACATTAGTAATGACCTTTATATGACTGGGGGTCTATAGAGGGACATTAGTACTGACCTTTATCTGACTGGGTGTCTATAGAGGGACATTAGTAATGACCTTTATCTGACTGGGTGTCTATAGAGGGACATTAGTACTGACCTTTATCTGACTGGGTGTCTATAGAGGGACATTAGTAATGACCTTTATCTGTCTGGGGGTCTATAGGTGACATTAGTCCTGACCTCCTGCTGCAGTATTATTACTCCCAGTACTCCCAGGCTTGCTACTATTAGATATAATAACCTCAGTTTCGTTTCCTTATCTGTTGGTAACATCAAAATATGATTATTAAATATTTCATATTTGTTTGTTTTTTTCTCCCAAAGTGAACCCCTTTGTGTGTGTCCCACAGATGTGGCGTTTCCGCTCTGCGTATGTTGGATTTGCACCGCTCAAAAAGTATGAAAAGAGATCCCCCCCCTTGAAGCCCATTAATGACATCATCAGTAAATTGTATGTAACAGATTCCAGTGTTTAGGGTTTATGACCCAATACTGCGATCATATCACTTATGACAAAAATCTGTATTTGTCGTATTATTCAGACGCGCATGCATCTTTGTGTTACATTTCCTGATACTTTTATTATCTTGATCTTTATATATTTACTAGCGACTTGCCCATCAAAAAATGGCGGCAATAAGATTGTAAGGCAGGTAATGGTTTGGACGAGACATTCATTCTGTTGGCGGTCGGAGATCCTTCGGCGCTCATTGCGAGGCTGTTGGTTGTATTTTTTTTCTGATAGGCGCTTTTGCTGTTATTCTTTGGTCGGCGGTGATGTGTTTTTTGCGCTTATTGCAAGGCTTTGTGTGCTATGAGCAGCGTTGGCACTCGTTGTGAGGCGCGCAGTGAATGGCTTTTATGTTTAATGTGATAATGTTTTTTTGTGTATATGTATTTTTGTATGCTAATGAAATAATTACTAAATGAATATACTTTACCTATTTGTAAGTAATATATGCAGGAAGCATTGTGCTGAAGAGCTGACAATCTGTTTTCATGTTCCTGCAGCATACAATGTAGGTTTTCAGTGCTGTGGAGCTGCTGTGTAAGTGTCAGCAATGTGTGCAGTGTGTAGTGTAAATAGGCTGCGTGCGCGAGTGGAAGCCGTTAGCTGGGTACTTCCGCATTGTGTAAGTTAGTTTTGTAAAATGGCGGGGAATGTGTATGTGGTACACAGGTGTGGATGATTTAGGGTCCTTGTTAATAGTGTATCTTTACCTCGTACGGCTTTTTAGGAAAATCTTTTTTAGTTAGCTCTTCAGGTTATTGATCACTGGATATATTAATTACAAATAGGTAAAGTATTTTAGTAATTAATTAATTCATTATTATTAAAAAAAATATATATAAAAAAAATACGCTTAATAGCATATTTTACACTGCTGTTACTTTACATACATTAACGCTTCGCACTTCCTAATACATTTGTTCATTCACAAAAGTTATTATCGTGCATTCATTTAATAAGTATTAATTAGTAATGGAAAATAAAAATGTAGACTTTACACTACACTAAAATGTTTTACTTTTTACTCTGCAGTTATATATCTGGATTACTGCTCATTGGCTGCCAGTGATAGCACTCTCAAAGCAGTTACAAATCTAAATCACTTTATTATGCTCTGAGACCTGAATACATTTTTTAATTTACACTGCACAAAAAAAATTATATATTTAACACTGTACTTATATATCTGTCTTTGCGATGAGCGCCGAAGATTGATCGTTGTAAAGCACAAAACATGAAGGACACGAGAGAAGAGGCTCACAATGAGCGCCGAAGGTCCTCAGAGTACAAAAAGCATCACATTGTGTGGCAAACAGCATTGCCATGGCTTCAAACTTTATTGCCCCATCATTTGTGCCATGGAAGTCGCTAGTGATATAATATAACATAATGCAATACAATATTATACAGTACACATGGGTGTTGGAACTGGGGGGGGGGGTAAGGGGTAACCCCACCAGATTTCTTATCGTATGTATGTATGCGTATAGAAGCTAACAGGGGAGGGGAGAGGGGGAGGAAACACAGGGGAGAGGAAGACACAGGAGAGGGGAGAGGGGGAGGAAGACACAGTGGAGAGGGGGAGGAAGACACAGGGCAGAGGGCGGAAGAGAAACAGGGTAGGGGAGAGGTGAGGGGAAGAGACACATGGGAGAGGGGAGAGACACAGGAGAGAGTGGGGGGTAGAGACACAGGGTGGAGGGGGGAAGAGACTAATGGGAGGGAGTGGTGAGGAGACACAGGGGAGAGGGGGTGAGACACAGGGGAGAAGGGGGAAGAGACACAGAGGAGGGGGGAGAGACACAGGGGAGAGGGAAGGGGGGAAAGACACATGGGAGGGGGGAAGGGAGAGGGGGTAGAGACACAGGGGAGGGGGGAGTGACACAGGGAAGAGGGAAGGGGGAAAAGACACAGGAGAGGGGGGAAAGAAACACTGGAGAAGGGAGAGGGGGTAGAGACACAGGGAAGGGTGGGAGAGACACAGGGGAGAGGGGGGGAGAGAGACACATGGGAGGGAGTGGGGGGGGGGGAGACACAGGGGAGAGGGGGGGAGAGAGACACATGGGGGAGAGGGGGGAGACACAGGGGAGATCTTGTGCTTTATTATTATTATTATTATTATTATTATTATTACTATATAATGTGTAGATGTACCGGCTGGGCATGCTCTTGTGCATTATTATTATTATTATTAGTAGTAGTATATAATGTGTATATGTACCGGCTGGGCATGCTCTTGTGCAATATTATTATTATTATTATTACTATATAATGTGTAGATGTACCGGCTGGGCATGCTCTTCTACATTATTATTATTATTATTATTATTATTACTATATAATGTGTAGATGTACTGGCTGGGCATGCTCTTGTGCATTATTATTATTATTATTAGTAAAATACTACTAATAATAATAATAATAATGCACAAGAGCATGCCCAGCCGGTACATCTACACATTATATAATAATAATAATAATAATAATAATAATAATAATAATAATGCACAAGAGCATGCCCAGTTGGTACATCTACACATTATACAGTAGTAATATTAATAATAATAATAATAAGGCACAAGAGTCCTTCAGCACTGCACTGGACACTGAATAAACTTGCCTAGCTATGGTTTTCCCTATTGATGCAGTATCACCTACACTCAGCCTCCTCTCAGTAAGACTGCAAGTTAGTTATGATTCCAAAATGGCTGCTGTCCATGAGGTTAAAGGGTCTGGAAGGGAGTGTATGCTGCTGATTGGCTGGAATGTGTCTGCTGACTGTGACATGCAGGGTCAAAGTTTGCTCAATGATAAAGTAATGGGGGAGGGTCAAATATCGCATATGTTCGCAGTTCGCCGCGAACGCGAACATGCTATGTTCGCCGGGAATAGTCCGCCAGCTAACTATTCGCGACATCTCTAACTATCACAAAAAAGATAATAACTGTATGCCCTTCTTGATCGATACTTTGTCATGGTGAAGGAAATTATGTACCTTAATCAAGCTGTGAGTTATACTAAGTAGTGTCACCCAATATGGGCAGGTCATAGCAGAGAGGTCAGACTAAAGACATGACAAACCACTCCAGTATCCCTGCCAAGATAACCTTATGTACAAGCATGACCAGAGACATAATGATAGATTTGCCAGGCATTTTGCTCTCTATAAGGTCAAGTAGATTTGGACACAACTAGACTGGGTACGTTGCTCAATAATCTATCAATAACTATAACTAATGGTAGTTAAGTATAAAGTGCTAGGTTCTGCTCATCTCTCTTGTTCATGAAGATTATCAGATATGGACTTAACACTAGTAAAGGTCCAGGTAAATACACTGACCTAACCAATGCAACACTCTATAGATCCCTAGTCTGGCTTCTCTAAGAATATTGTGTCCAGTTCTACTCTTTGGTTCCACAAGTTAGCGAGTGCTCCATGGTGCACTGAACATGAGCACCTGGCTAACTACACAGACTCTCCAGCCACTAGTTCATACTGTTACAAAGGAGAGTCCGTGGGACATGTATGTTTCAGTTGTGCCAGATTGCAGTCGCTTTTGAGGGCCCTCATCCTACAGTTCTGGCTACATATTTTGGATTTGTCACCCAGTGTCTCATGTCAATAGTGCCAGGGACCTCAAAAGCATTATACCAGTTACAATTTGGGGCAGTATTATGGTCAAATGGACTCCCAAGTTCTGCCCATGGACACTCAATGAAACAATGAAGATAGTAAGAGAGAGCAAACGCTTAGTGGCTCTACATTGCACCAAGAATAGAGAGAGAAGGAATGCATTAAAACTTACTCTCAATGTTTTCTGCAGAATGATATCTCAAGTAGATCGGTGATTCAATTGCCAGGAACAAAAGAACATGAAAAGTTTTAGTTTGATTGAGCAATGTTCTTTGAGAACATATCTCTCCATCTCTTCCCTTTAACCTTTGTCCTTCCCATTTTTCAACATATTTTTGTACATATTTTTCTGAGCCTCAGCAAGCCTCAGACAAAGGCCGAATTTGCAGCCCCATTAAATTCAGGCTACATTTTAAAACGTAGCTCGTAACGTAGATTGCAGGACCTAAGTCTATTAAATTAGCCTCTTAAAGCAGCCCAGTAGACGCAGCAAGGTCGAAAAAACCCTGTGGGATGAGCAACATTGAACTTTGCGGCCGTAAGTCCTTTGATCTGTCAAGCCCATAACCGCAACTATTCCAATCATGCTATTAAATTGCAACAAAGTCACTCACGAGTAAGCCTGTAACACCGTAAATGGAGCCCAAAGCCCAACAAATGCTGGAGAGGACCTGCACCAGGCACTAATGGTTCCATTTACTAACCTTGTAACTTCTGCATAAATGTCACAAGATGTATGTGTCTATGAAAAATATATGTTATTAGCTATAACCAGACATGTCCTGTGATTCTGACTCTACATCACTACTTTTGTATTTCGTTGGGTACATCTAATAATGATGCAAATTAATGGGCAGGCATTGCCCTATATAATCTTGCTGCTGCAAACCAATAAATGAGACAATTGATACAACAACCTTGTGTGTGCCTGTGTCTTTTGTCTCCCGGATATCCGCACCATCAAAGAGAGATACATAAAGGAAGGTGGTAAAGGTTTTGTTCCGGGACAAGGCGCTACTCCCAGCAGTGATAGACAGGACTGCTGAATCAAATACCTGTCAGACTCGTAGCACTTTAAATGCAAATATCATCACACTACTGTTTATTAACAGGGAAAGTAATGTTAGATCTTAGGTTTAATAGCACAACATTCTCAAGCTCGCAAATCTTTATTTCATGGTTATTTTTTGTGTTATATCGATCCTGGCAATCAATGTGTTAATACATACACTGTAACCGGCATGTAATAGAATATCATATTTAAGACTTTAATAATACTTCATTATATCGGGAATGTGGGTCCGAACGCAACTCGTAATTGAACCCCGTAGAAAATCCCACCTCCATTTTTCAGTGACATAATTATGACAATCTCTTTTGCCATTGTCTCCATCTAAACCCATAACTACGAGTTAGACTAATTGATCATGTTTACTGTTGACGGGTGAAGTATGGTTTATGGGTTTGCCTCTCAAGCCCGTAGCTCACAGCCTGTTCTAATTTAATAGCACCATAAATCTACAACTCTTAAAGCTCACAGCCATTGAAAGCTTTACATTGCACGTACAGGGCTGGAATTCAATGTGGTTGTTGATAATTGTTTGGCAGGGAAATGGAGTGTTCAGCAAAAGTGGAACATGATGGACAGGAACTGTTTGAGGCTTAATATGGTTATTTTAAACTCTTATAAAACAGTGTATTATGTATCAAGTATTTTTTCACTTGGTGAATGTTATGTTTGATGATGTAGAGCAGTATTGATAAATTTGATGTCTATGTGAGATGGGATCAAGGGCAAATCTAAGCAACTATAGATGAATAAACTCTTTGAGTGGTCTCAAAGGATTATATTTGGGAATATATTCCTTCAAATAAGCTAATTAGGAGAAAACACAGATTTATGAGGGTTAGCTCATAACAAACTAATTTGACTAGTTTTCTGTAGATGTAGTCTTTTTGGACTCCACCACGGCTTTTGACACAGTGCCTTAGTGAGAGACTATTGTGCAGAATAAATAATTCAGATATTCAGTAATTATATGAACATGGATAGCAATTAAGTCCTGGCATAGTAAATGGGTTAAATCATATAAACCAAAGGATTGTTGGAAAATACTCCAATTGGACTAATGTGGTAAATAGAGTTCCTCAGGAATCAGCACACATTCCCAGGGCCATCATACAAAATCCAGGGACTCGTACACATGTCAGGGTCCCCCAAATATACACATTCAGATCCTCCCAAGTTTCAAGGTACACATTAATGATACTGTATCATACACAAACAGGGAATAAATTGATGCAGATGACCAGATTATTCACTGACTCTCTAATCTCAGCTACTTTCGTCTGAATCACAGTTTAATTCTTGGACATTTTCTATATATTCCTTATCTCTCCCTGTTTCCATTGTATATTTTCCCTACATTTCAATATCCATTCTCTCTATTGAAAACATTGTCTATAACATTATAATAAAGTGTTTAATACATTTTAAATTGAAGTGTCTTAAGGAAAAAGAGGAATCCAAGAACAAGAGGTCACCATGTGAAGTTGGAAGATTTAGGGGTAGTACGAGAAAGTACTACTTTACAGAAAGGACAGTAGATAAGCTGATGATCCTTATCTGTGGTGGAGTCAAACACAGTTAAGAAATCTAAGCATGCCTGAGATAAGCATAAAGCTGTCCTGAGGCTTAATAAAGCCAAACGTTAATTTACACAGAATGGATAGACCAGATGACTATCCTTTTTGGTCATTGTCTGGCATCAAATCAGTGTTTCCATGTTTCACTTATGGTAACTTAGACATTTTGGAGATAAAGATTATTTTAGTTTCTGAAAACATTTAACCTCTTTAACTCTGGATCCACTTAACTCAAAATATATCACAGGTTCATAAATACATGACTTTAACCAGGTGTAGAGAGACTTTAGTTTCATGTCATAGTGTTCATCACAATCAACAAGTCCCACACCTCAATAAGAGCCTCCCAGTCAATGGGAAACCATTCACCCAGTAGAGAGTTATTTAAGTCATGCAGTTGGAGATCCATCTGCAGGTTGAGATGGACCTTTAGGGGCCAATTCCTTTAATGATGACTTTACAATGTTTTAGCTGTCGAATAAATGCTGATTTCACATCTGCATTTTTAAAACTGTAAATAACTGGGTTTATTAAAGGGACAACTGCTGTGTTAAAGAGAGAAACATATTTTTTGAACTCTAAATTATTATTTGAACTTGGTCTCAGGTATTGTATATGTGTAGAAAGCTTTAATTCTTGCTGTGCTGGAACAGATCTTCAGGATGTTTTTAATAATGAACATGTAGGAGTTAAAAGTTAGAAGAAAGGAAGGTAAACCTAAACTGAATGCTTCAATGAGGTCCAAGGTCTCAAAGGCAGAGGTATCATTGCAAGACAGATTCAATACAGGGACAATGTCACAGAAAAAGTGATTGATTATATTGGATCTGTAACACCAGAACTGAGACAATAAGATGAGATGAGGTGTAATGTCTAAAAAACCAAGCAACCAACATATGGTAACCAATAGAGCACAGACTGTATGGTTCATGACCACATAATAATGCAATGGTTTACAAATAGCCACATATCGATCATAACTCATTGCCGCCAGTAGAAACATCTCAGCAGAAATCATGGACAAATATAGGAATATATGTGTTCTACAAGCAAGCAACGAAATGGTGTTATCCCTAAATATGAAGTTACTAAGAGTCTTATGTAGAGTGATGGTGCTGGTTGACATGTCCATGAGAGACAGATTCCCCAAGAAGAAGTACATGGGAGTGTGGAGATGATGATCCTGGCAGATAAGTGCAAAAATGGTCATGTTACCACCAAGAGTGAGGAGATAAATTATTAGAATCAGAAAGAAGATTGGAGCCTGCAGACTGGGATGGTCAGAAATCCCTGTGAGAATAAAATACGTCACAATGGTGTGGTTGTCCTTCTCCATAATTATAGTATGTATGATTTGCTAAATCTGATCATAATTTTTTTATCAGTGTGGTATCTCAGAAAACTGTTTAGAGTCCCTTAGACTACAAGAAGATCCAATCAATCAATACTACAGAATGTCAACCCAAACTGTTTAGTGGAAGGTTTGATCATGAGACTAAAGCTCAAGTATTTTGGCCACGTCATGAGAAGACAGAACTCTTTAGAAAAGACTCTGATGGTCGGAAAGATTGAAGACACAAAAATAAGTTGATGGCATATGAAGATATGAATATATGAGGTAATTAAGGCATAAAACTTGATATTGAGAGATCTCCGAAGGTCAGTGGCTGACAGATGTTCCTGGTGTGCTGTGGTCCATAGGCTCATGGAGAGTTATACATAATTAACCAACAACATTAACATCTCTGATTGGCAACCATTTCCATTGACTTGAAAAAAAAGGGGTGAGAAGTGGTAACATGATGAAGGATGAGGCTTAGCACATCTGTATCTTATAAATGTAAGTTACAAAGTATGGAATATTACAAATATTATATAATAAAAACGCCAATAAGTTATTGATATTTATATTTATGGGATTATTTAGCCCTGGTAAAAAAATGCGGTATTTTGGGGAATATAATCATCATGCAGTGTAGTAAAGCAACATAAAACATTGTCAAATATAAGACTGTGAAAAGCCATTGAAGTTGTCCCACCATAGGCCGATCAGAGCCAAGTCTCTAGTTAAATGACTGCAACATTTTATTAAAGTTGTTGGGAGAAACTAGCAAACAAAGAAATGGTGTGCAATAACCCAGATCATGTCTCCCTTCTTCTTCTTCATCCCCTGCTCTGACACACGAGTCCTCTCTCCAGGATTCACTAGTCGGATGTGGTGATACCACGTCCCTAACAGAAACTATAACATGAAAGGGCTGCCCACTTACCTTCTCCAGCTTATTCCTTTCTATTTTCCTTCAGAGCAGGGTTTTTATCAGTAAACTGGAACATCTCAGAAGATGTCTCCTGAGGTATCTAAGACTCCAGAGTTTAATCATTATTATGTGTAGTCTGAGTATGTCTGGACTTGTGTATATCTCCCAAAAGACCAGACATTCAACCAGACTGATATTAACTCCATAGAATATCTTATTATTCTTAACCATATTTAGATATTATATTTCAGAGTCAATATTATTTAATAGAACCAAGCATGATATTTTTATTAGAATATATTGATTGAAATAAGATGCACCTTTTTTATTAGTTGTACCAAAAAAATAATTAGTTAAAATTCTTCGAAACTCTTATAATTGATATGTCTTTATTTGGACAAAAATGCAGAAAGATATACAACATACTTAGTATACTTAGGGCTTTTATATTTATGGCTTTAAAAGGTCCTGAGTAGTGATGTCCAGAACAGTTCGCCGGATAACTATTCGCGGCGATTTTCGCATGTTCGCGTTCGCAACGAACGGTGAACACATGCGCTTTTCGGTCCGCCCCCTATTCTTTATCATTGAGGAAACTTTGACCCTGCACCTTACAGTCAGCAGACACATTCCAGCCAATCAGCAGCATACACTCCCTTCCAGGGCTTTCCATCTGAAGGACAGCCTCCATTTTAGAATCATTCTGAAGCTACATTCGTTGAGAGAGGACAGATAGTGTAGCTGCTGCTGATTTAATAGGGAAATAGATAGCCAGGCTGTGTATTTAGCTTTCACTACACACCTGAAGGACTCATTTGATATCTGCTGCAAGGACAGCAACCCAAAAAGCCCTTTTTAGGGCTAGAACATCATTTATTTTATTTTATTATTTTTTTCTGTGTAATCTAATTGCAAATGCCTGCCTGCTAGCGTGTGTGTGAGGCCTATTGCATCTACTCTGCCAACTTTTGCCAGTGCACAGTGACACTCATATCTGGTGCAAACGTAGTGTACAGTGAGATAAAACAACCCTTTTTTCTGTAATCGATTGAATATCAGTTGCCTGCCTACAGGCGTGTGTGTGAGGCCTATTGCATATACTCTGCCAACTTTTGCCAGTGCACAGTGATAAATCATATCTGGTGCAACCGTAGTGTACAGTGACATAAAACAACCCTTTTTTGACTGTTATCGATTGAATATCAGTTTCCTGCCTACAGGCGTGTGTGAAGCCTATTGCATCTACTCTACCAACTTTTGCCAGTGCACAGTGACACTCATATCTGATGCAACCGTAGTGTACAGTGACATAAAACAACCCTTTTTTTGACTGTAATCGATTGAATATCAGTTGCCTGCCTACAGGCGTGTGTGTGAGGGCAATTGTATCTACTCTGCCAACTTTTGCCAGTGCACAGTGACACTCATATCTGGTGGCACCTTAGATTGCACGCGCAGTGCCCCAAATTTAAAGTAGGAGGTCCGACCAAGCATCTTTTTCCATCTCCCTGTTCCAAAAATCAATGCCATATACACGTCCCCTAATAGTGGACATAACAGGGATTAAACCGATAGGAATAGTACTACTTAACAGTACACACCTTATAATAACGCAGACAGAGGCAACGCAGAGAGAGGAGTCTGAAGAAGAGGAGTCAGAGGAGGAAGGTGGCTTTGAGGAGGTGGAAGACCAAACACAGCAGGCGTCCCAGGGGGCTTGTTGTCAGCTTTCGTTGACCCTTGGTGGCTGGGTGGAGGAAGAGACCTTCAATTACATCAGTGAGGACAAGAAACGGGACATGGCTAGCTTGGTATCCAACCTTGTGCAAATGGGGAGTTTGCAGTGGTGCAAAGGGACTGTTTGAGGTTGTTTGCGGTGCATTAAACGGGGAGATTGGTCTATTACTGTGAAGCGGGTGTAACCCTTACACTACCTGATCGTTACAACATCATACCTGATGTTTTAAAGCATGTTATTCCAAACAATTTAGGAATGTTAGGTGATGTATGCCCTTTATGGCTTAAAACTGCATCAACTATGTAATTTTCCGTGGGAATTTTGCCATGGATCCCCCTCCGGCATGCCACAGTCCAGGTGTTAGTCCCCTTGAAACAACTTTCCCATCACTATTGTGTCCAGAAAGAGTCCCTGTGGGTTTTGAAATTCGCCTGCCCATTGAAGTCTATGGCGTTTCGCCGTGGTTCGTCCGTTCGTGAACATTTGATGGAAATTTTAGTCCGCGGTTCGCAAACCGAAAATTTGATGTTCGCGACATCACTAGTCCTGACGCTTAATACACAGAAAGCAACAGAGGAGAGGACGGAAATGGTGGGATCCATTCATTGCCTGGTCCAGATGATCCCTCCTCTTTTTTTTCCTTTTTTTTCTTTTGTATTTTATTGTTTTTTTTCATATAAAATATACACTATACAAAAACACATACATACAGACATAAGCATTGACGTAGCTGATATAACATTTCATACTGCACAAATGTGTTAGAGTATAACAATAAACGTTGACCATATCTTACATAAAAAACATACATTATAACAAACAGAGGAAATAAAACACATATATACACACATAAACATTCATAAAGCTGCCATATTGCACATAATGTTATAATATAACACTAAACGGTGACCATATCCAACTTTTAGGACAATATTTATTCCTGTACTCTTTGTGTAGACAGTACATATGGATCCCGTAGAGCCCAGTTTGCACGAAGGCCCTTGTTTATAGGATTAATCTCAAAATTGTTCCTCATAATTTCCCAATTGATTTTTTATTGTGTTTACTACTTCATTCCATGAAGGAATTATCGGTTGTTTCCAATATTTTGTTAAGAGATGTTTTACAATCAAGAGAATATGAGAAATTAAAAATGTTGGTTGTGGAGCTACCATAATTATATCTAAATGAAATAGGGCCAACTGGGGATACCTATAAGATGTTTACCACAGATCTTTACCCATAGTGTATTAATGCTTTCGCATTCCCACCATACGTGTAGTGTAGTGCCTTTCATGCCACATTCTTTCCAGCATAAATTATCTGGTTGAAAATTTAGTTTTCCCATAAACTGGGGCGTGAAATACCACCTATAGCTCCAAATAAAGCTCCAAATAGGAGGTATTGGTCGCTGATTTTTTTTACTAGTTGAAAGGAATTAGACCATGAAGAGTGCTTGAAAAACAAATTAAATTCCACTTCCCATGCAAAAATAGCACTAGATTTTAAAAAGATAGAATCATCGTACATCGCCCTGCTACATTTCGATATAATTTTGGAGTCATCCTCCTCTCTAGGATCGCCATTTTAGATAGGGTATCTTCATTCACTGGCTTGCATTTCCAAAGCAACATTAGATTTTTTATTGATTCATATTCAAGCCACGAGATCTTACTAGTATTAAGCTTAATTCGTAATGTGGTTAGATCCATTAATTTACCCTCTGAGTACATATTCCCTATATAACTAATACCCTTATTTTTTCAATATATAAGGGTCTGATGATTGTCTTTAGTTCTTAAAATTTCTATAGGCGAAGCCAAGGAGGGAAAATGAATTAAATGATTTTTCAATCTGATTTTGAACCAGAATTTCATCATGGCTCTAAGCCCTCCTGGTAAATTACTGAGGGGGATGGACTCAATCTTTGAATACCACATAATTGTGTGAATTGGTATATCGCCCAAAAGATTATCCTCAATATTTTTCCAAATTGCTCTGTTGCTCTGGATATTCAAAACCATCAATTTTGAGATCAAGATTTTATCGTGAATATACTTTATTGACGGTATACCCATACCTCCTTTTTCACATTTTTTACATGCTATAGCCTTCTTAATGTTTGCTTTTTTGCCCAAATAAATAAACTTATCTATACACGATTGGATCAAATTTAGGGAGATGTTAGAAGCTTTCTCAGGTATGCATCTAAATGTTCTGACAAAGAGCTGATCTTTAAATAAAGAAGGATTAATTCTCCAGTTTTTTTAGTACGAATTTCCATAGTCTCCCTTATCATAGTGATGAGCATCGAGTGATCTGACCACACTGATGTCTTTATTTCAACACTTTTTACCCTTCTTAGGGATTGAAGATCTACAAATAAATGATCAAGTCTGGAGTATGAGCTAAACCGGCCTGAGAAGAAGGTATAATCTCTTTCAAACATGTGTAGTACCCTCCATGCATCCAGAAGATCAAGCCAATTGATCAATTTAGAGAATTCATAAGATGTTTTAAACAATTGAGATTCAGTTTTTATTTTTACATTTCACACACTATCTTTCTCTGTATCTAGAACCATATTGAAATCTCTGCAGAAATATAGATAGCCTTTCCTTATTTTTTTAACATCTTTCATTACCTTTTTGAGGTAAGAAATCTGTTTTTTATTTGGTATAAAGTATAAATTTACTAGAGTTATTGTTTTGCCATTTACGGCTCCAATCCAGATTATATATCTGCCATATGAATCAATCTTTGAGAATTCTTCTTGAGTATTTAATCTATTGTTAAAAAGAATTGAGACACCTCTAGATTTATTGTTATGAGTTGATCCCTCCTCTTGACAAGCTGGTGGTAGATTGTGCTATCAAAGCGAAAAGCCAGAGACCAGAGAAGCACAGATATAGATGGACCTATATAATGAGCCCAGCCTGACTTAGAGAGATGATCCTCAGCAGAGGGATTCTGTACCAGTGCCCAAAGCCTTCATGCCATTATGGCAGAGCTGCACCAACTGGATGAGGAACAAGGGGTTTCCGTGGGCAAAGGGAATGCAACAGGTAAGAACCAGTTAAGAGGCTTCCTGCTAGAGACCTAGAGGTTCCACCACTGGATTACTTTACTGGGACTATGGCTGTCCCTGATTTAGAAACTGGAGTTGGTGATGGAAGTCAGCAAAGAGGTCACTTGGAAGCAAGCCAGCCAGTCATCACATCACAGCCAGGGCTCCGCTGATTCTGAGTTGCTAGATGATGCCCAAGCGGTCAGATTTGTGACTATTGAGAAGTGCCTTGCAGTTCTGTGGATTCTAAAAAAATTACAGGCCTACTTTTTAGGCAACTCATTGTGCTGACTCACTAGGATTGCTGCCTGTTGAGATGGATCCAAGCCCTTCAGACTCATAACTTTACTATCCTTAACAGACAATATAGAGCTCATCAGAACACTGATAGTATTTCAATTTAATTGGACACCTCAGACCTACAGTCTCACATGATGCATTTGGGGTCTTGAATTGCCTGGTGACTGGAAGGGGGGAGTGATTTTGACAACAGCTTTGGTAGTGAGAATCTTGAGGTGAGGTACTGTCACATTGCAGGTTACCATGGCAACGGTGACAGTTGCAAAAGAAACTTTAGTTTTCTGCATTTCTTAAGTGTGATGGCTACGATCATGTGTAGATTCTCCAGTAGCCCACATCACTTAACTTACAGAGGTGTTATAGCAAAAAAAGGTCCTACTTTGTCACGGTGAATGTGCTTGATGAGGTCCATAGGGTCACCAAAAGTCATACTGAGATAATGATAGGACAGACGGAAAAAAATATCTCAAAGAAGAAAGAAAAACAAAAGATATCCCTTTCACATGGTGAACACTCAAGGCCCTTATCCAAATATAGAGAATAAAAATAAAATGTAACTTTTAATAATGTCGGTTAAAATGATATACCAAAATTAAAATCTTAAAAACCAGACGTCACACTAATCATATCATAAGTTTGGATAAAATATTAGGACACTATATGGCTAGAATTATGGAAGTTAACCATCCTTAAATATCCACTTGATATGTGAAAATAGAAAAGTAATGTGCTAAGTGCTATCTCAAAAAAGATGGATAAGCAAAATGAATGAATTTCAAAAGTGCAAATATAATAAAGTGACTAGTGAATTTCACATAATAATTATAAATTGATAAATATACATAAAGTGCTTAGTGCTTTATATGTGCACAAATGGGTATTGAAAATTGGGCTTAAAGGGATGGAAGAAATAACTAATATACAACCAAGTGTCCTACAAGTAATTATTTCCATAAACTATCAATTATATCACAAGAAGCACCTTTTCCAAAATCGTAGACCAATACTAAATAACCATATCCCTTCTTTGTAACCATACAATAGCTCACTACTAATTCCTATTATGTTCTTGATTGATTATCTTTATAAAGAAGGATGTTAGTAGCGGGTAATATCATATTACAGTGACCTAATCTGGGTACTGCCTAATGGAGGACTCCTAACGACGCGAATGCTGCCTAGGCACCTAGGAATGACCTCATCGGTCATTTTCGTGAAAGCGTAATGTGGCGTCTAACCCAACGTGCGTTTCTATTATTTCATCAGGGGTTACTGTTTGGGATGGATACCAAATTTAAAAACAAATAGCATATATAGATTAATAAAATTGCATATTTATAGGGTGGAACAAAAATGTGATAATCCTCTTCAGTGGTAACAAAATAAAGGTTTTAATTTCTCACCAACTGGGGATTTTAATCTATTGAGTGGGTCAAAGATGTAAATATGTTTGCTAGGAAACTAGCCTTAGAAATGTTCTTCTCCAAGAGAGGACAATCTGATTAAAAGATTCTTAGAGATCTTGAAAGTTTGCTATCTGAAAATGAGGAATTTTAATCTAAAGGTCCAGCAAATACTCACCACCATTAGCAATAAGTCTCTGTAAATAATGTGGTGAGGGATATGGAAAAACATCTGTTATAAGCTGACAAAATCTAAGAAAAAGGCTCTAAAAGACAACAGAACAATGACATAGTCATCCGTAACTCAGATAAAGGAGGAAATATCGTTATATTGAATACAAAGAACTATATAACAGAGTGTGAAAGACTCCTAAAAGATACAAAATGTTACAAAAAGAGGGACAAAGATCCCACAGATGACTTTATTGAAGAACTAAAGGATATTCTAGGTAGAGGCCTGAACAAAAAGATTATAAATAAATCAGAATTTTTATTTCTGTGTAATCAATGTCCCAAAATAACCATTATACCATTCCCAAAATACACAACAATTCTTAAAACATTCCTAAAAATCATAATGAGTTTGTGTTAGAATTGTTGGCGTTGATATTGACTCACAACTATTTTGTCTTTTTGAACAAATTTTACCAGCAAATACATTTGCCATGGGCACAGCATGTGCCTTCACATATGCAAATTTATATTTAGGCTGGTGGGAGGAACAAATAGTATTTATTGATGAAATGGACAAATACACTGAACACATAGAAATGTGGTCTGTTTCATTGATGACATCTTAGTTGTGCGGAATGGCGGAATGGAACTTTAAACGAACTAGAAGAATTCATTGGTGTGTTAAACAATAATGATATGGGATTATATTTGACATCTGATGTCAATGAAACCTCCATAACCTTTTTGGATTTGAAAATAGAAAAAAATGATGATGGAAGACTTCAAACAGTAACTTACCGAAAACCCACTGGTACAAATAGCTTGTTACAAGCTGACAGTGGTCACCCTAGAGCCCTAATTTCAGGGATACCTGTGGGCCATTATCTAAGAATAAAAAGGAATTGTTCCAACTCAATAGACTTTGAAAGAGAAGCCAAAGAGATCCAATAACACTTCAAAGAAAGGGGTTATAAGAAAAAAGTCTTAAAGCAAGCATATCATACAGCAAGAGATGTTGGTAGAGACTCACTACTGGTGGAGAAAACCAACAATTCTGAAGACATAGTCAGATGTATTGGTACTTACAATGGCAAATGGCATGAAGTCCAAAAAATCTTTAATAACTATTGGAAGATTTTGTTATATGATGAGAACCTGAGGCCTTTCCCAAATAATCAAGCACAGATTACCAGTAGATGGTCAACCAACCTTAGATATATGATGTCAAAAAGTAATCTGGAGATTAATAAAAAGAAAAACTGTCTCAACGTGGATAAGGAACTCCTCAAAAGAGAAGCCCAATGGGATATACACCTTAAAACCTAAAGAAACCTTCTGGCCTAAATAAAGGATTTACTTGTACACCCTTCATTTATTGTTCGTATTTCTGAGACTCTCTTCTATTTGGAAGGGTGATGTAGAAGATATGCACCATACCTACTACTACTGATCATCTATTTTAAATGTACATAGTACCAACATCCAAGCAAAGGCATGTCCACCTATAAGTTTGGTCACAAACTACTAGACATTATGGATGTGATTATATCTTCATTCTGTGAAATTATACAGATAAGAAGATTTGTATTGGACATAAGCCGCCCAATTAATAATTTGATTACTATATGTAGGGGTATATCTGCAATCATGCTTTAATAAATATGGAATAAATCCTTAAAAGCTCTTACAATTATGCAATAACAACTATGACTGTATAATGACTTTGTAAGGAGTATCTTTTATTCAAAATGTCCTGACATTATGTACTGGAGGGCTGACAAGACACATGTATTCAGCTATATAATCATAATGTTATTCATGTAATAAATATATAAGGAGAGCTTGTTTGTCCAGTATGCTCTTATAAGTTTGACCAGGGGATCCCCAAGATAAATGCACACATAGATAATATAGCCTCACTCAGTGAGGCATCAATATAAATAAAAAATCCATAAAAATGGTTAATTCATAATTATTAATAATAACTATGGATGTACTGTATCTGATATAGGAATTTATAACCATGATAATCATGATATATAATCTCATTTAGCAGGTGTACATGGCTCCTACTGCACTATGTTAAAAAAAAATTCATAATACATCTAATAAGGATGTCGGCTACTTACAAAATCTACGTCTATATATGGTCACAAATTTATTTTGTCACCACTGAAGAGGATTATCACATTTAATTTCCACCATATAAATATGAAATTTTGTAATCTATGTATGCTATTTGTTTTTGAATTTTGTATCCATAGCAACTGAGATGCTTTTATAGAGACCTCTGTATCCCAAACGGTAATACCGGATGAAATAATAGAAACGCGCATCGGGTTAGACTCCACGTTATGCTATTGCGAAGCTGACCGATGCCGTAATTCCTAGGCGACTACGCAGCATTCGTGTGGTTAGGCTGTACCCAGATTAGGTCCCGATATCAGTGTAATACTATATTACCCACTACTAACGTCCTTCTTTACAAAGATAATCAATCAAGAGCATAATAGGAACTAGTAGTGAGCTATTGTATGGTTACAAAGAAGGGACATGGTTATTAAGTATTGGTCTAATATTTTGGAAAAAGGTGCTCCTTGAGATACAATAAATAGTTTATGAAAATACTTTCTTGTAGGACACTTGGTTGAGTATTAGTTATTTCATCCATCCCTTTAAGTCCGATTTTCAATAGCCATTCGTGCACATATAAAGCACTAAGCACTTTATGTGTATTTATACATTTTTATGTGAAATTCACTAGCCACTTTACTATATTTGCACTTTTGAAATTCATTAATTTTATTTATCCATCTTTTTTGAGATAGCACTTAGCCCGTTATTCTCTATTTTCACATATCAAGTGGATATTTAGGGATGGATAACTACCATAATTCTAGCCATATATAGTGTCCTAATATTTTATCCAAACTTATGATATTATTAGCGTGACGTCTGTTTTTCAAGATTCTAATTTTGGTATATTGTTTTAACCGACATTATTAAAAGTTAAGTTTTATTGTTATTCTCTATATTGAGATTAGGTCCTTGGGTGGGCAGATCCCTGGTAGCTCCCCTAACCTTATGTTTACCGTGCTGTTGTTAGCAGTTGGAAAATAAGCCTATCAAAATAAAACAGGGAAAATTAACCTTTCAGAAGCCGGTTGTTATTAATCTATTTACACTCATTTTAGTGATCAGGTGGTTGTTTCTGTTCAGTCGTGTTTAACTCACTGTGATCCTATATACTGCAGCACACTAGGCATGTCTATTGTTATGTCTCCCGTCATGCTTATCCATATGGTTTTCTTGGCAAAGATAGCATTTTTTAATGTCACTTACAATGGGGAATATGGCTTTTCCCAAACATGGAGAAGTAGACAACGTTCATAACTTTTACAAAGATGTTGTATCTTCTCTAATTGTTTCACTGATCTATATTGTAACTATAAATAAGTTCTTCAATAATCTATCAATAACTGCAAGTAATGGTATTTATATGTATAAAGTGTTAGGTTCTCCTTGTGCCTGTTTTTCATAATGATGCAGATATGGGACCACTAGTTACCATCCCTCATGTTGATGACCACATATATATCACCATTTACCACTAATTTCATAACATTCTCCTCTCTTTCCTTAATCAATCACCATACCCTTATCATTTCTCAATCCACAGCTGTTCAATGTGTTGTTGTTGTTTAGTCATTCATTTGTGTCTTACTCTCTATGACCCTACATGAACCTCAAGTCAGAGTCAATATGTATCATTAAGTCTCTGGTTGTGCTTGTCCAAAAGGTTATCTAATCAAAGATACTAGGGTGGGTTGCTGGTTCCTTCTCCAATGGAACATGATTTGTCTGACCACTCTCCTAGGACCTGCCCATCTTGGGTTATCCTACATCATATAACTCAGAGCTTCATTAAAGTACATAAGCCTTTTCACCATGACAAGGTAGTGATCTCCTCAAATAACCTACATTATACACACATTTCGGGGAAACAACCTTATCATCCCAAAATCATTTAGCAATTCTGGCTCAAAACTGGATTATCTCCCACTTGGAGGAGAAAAAAAAATCCATATTCCACAAATACGCCCGTAAAAAAAAATCAAATGCGCAAGTATTACCCGGACGACAAAATCAAATCAGAACTGTAAGGTTGAGTGAGCCTGGAATGTAAAAGGACCATTGTAATTCAAGAATAACATCACATATTTTTGAAGCATGTAACAACTTTTACAACATTACCCACTTATCTAATCTAACAGTAAAGGGAGTGATGTGAAGGAATGAGAGATGACTCAGCATGATCTTTTTTTAGTTAGACCTCTATCCCACACCCCATCCACACATGAAAAAGAAGCAGGTAGCAAGTCCTGCTAGTCCTACTAGTCCACAAATGTAAATGTTTCTCTCCTTCAAAAATGACCTTCACCAATTTATCATGGAATTGATGGTGTTTTTAAAATATAACAACGTAATACAATAAAAATGGGCCATTTCTAAGGGGTTTACACCCTCCAGCAAGCAACGACTCTTGAGCATTATGATGTTGTAGGAAATATCTGTCCTAAATTAAAGAGTGACTACATTGTTTATTGTGTCTGATGAGGACCAACCAACACATGTACCTTGTTGGGCTAGGACCTGGCTAAGAAGATACAATTTTGGCCAACCAACACATGCACCTAATGTCATGGGCATCTTTTTGGGATTTCAAAATTCCCCGCTAACATGGATGGACCAATCAGTGACTGCTCCCCATCGGCCTGTCTTGTACCAAACAGTTTGCAGAGTGTGAAATGCTGATTGGTGGAAATCCCAAGTATAGAAGCGGTAAAGGGAATGAGAGGAAAATTTTAGTCACCTCTCTTCCCATGGGCTGATCAGGCTTTATTTAGCTGTAAAGTGTAAAGATGACGGTTATGGGAATCAAGTGCCCACAACCTAAAACACATCATCCAAAGCCAACTGGATGAGGATCAAGGGGTCCACTTGGGCTTAGGGATTGCCCCAGTGAGGGATCCAGTTGTGAAAGGACCTAGAGGTTCTGCTACGGGATTGCCCAATTGGGACAAGGTCTGTCCCAGGATTACAAAATGGTGAGGACAGTCAGCACATAGATCACTAGGTAGCTAAAAGAGGTTGCTGTAAGAGTGGGTTATCATGTCCACTGAACTAAAATATTAAGGTTAGTTCATTCTCTGATTGAACACCTCTAACTTTGTTTTTTGTTTATGCAAATGACCCTTAGGGATTAGTCTCCCTAAGGGTGATAGGGGAATCAAGACGTGGACCCCTTGCTCACTGTGCCTTAGGGAGTTATCAGCTACACCTCACTGACAAGGCTTAAAGAAGACTGACATGTACATCTGGGGTTTGCTGTTTCTCCATATCTGGGTAGAATTGCCTGGTATTTCAGGGCTGGACCACTCTATTAAATGAGACCAGACTGATATACTACAGGATATTTCTCACTGTGCAGGGCAGAAGTGAGCTAAAAGAGGTTACTCTCAGAGTGGGTTATCATGTCCACATAACTAACCTATTAATGTAAGTTCATTTTCTGATTGAGCACCTCTAACTTTGTTTTTTGTCACTAAGGAGCAAGCCAGACAGTCACCCTATCACAACAAACGCTCTGTTATTTCTGAGCCTATAGAGCCTTTTAGTGATTTGATGATGACAACTTTCTGGAGGACTTTGATCTGCAGTGCCTACTCCAACAGGTCAAGCATGAGAACTGGATCTGACCTCTGGTGGGCTTGCTTAGTGGGAGAACAAGCACAACCTATCAGACCATTCCTCACATCTCGAATTAAGCAACCAAGAAGTTAAGTGGGTGTTGCTGGCCCAATACCAGGTAACCTCTAAATATTAAAGGATGCAATTTTGTTATCTGGCCCAGGGTGCCAGATGGAGAGCTGGTGTGTAAGCTCCACCATGCTTGTTCTAGGTGTGGAAGGTGCACAAGCTCCAGCCATTGAGGCTGTCCAGGTTATTGTGCTGGAGCAATTTTTCTTCCCCTGGTGGAACAGAACTGGGTAACACAGGGAGAAGTGAGAGTACTTCCCCCATTTAATGGTCTTTAACTAGTTAGGCTACCTAGACCAATGCTCCCCAGCCCAATAGCCCAGCCTGGATGACAGCTTTGAATAGAAGGGCAACCCCCGACCACAGTCCTTCTAAGCCACAATACTAAAGCCACCAGTACTGGACTGGCAACCCCTAGGAATGAAGGAATATGGCGAGAGATGCCCTGCATTGGGTGCCAACAGCTGGGGCTTCTGAAGTGGGACTGCCCCCATGTCAACAAGTTTTGTTGTATACCCCCAAAATTACCCAAATATCTGTTAAAAATATTTCAAGAATTACTACAGTGAAGGCTAAAGATCTCAAAAAATTAATCTTCATTGAGTCTCAGAAGTAATATTTTGAGCAAGATGCAACTGTTGTGGGGGAGGTGTTGCGTACTTGGAATATAATTAATAAAAATATTAATTAATTTATTTGCCTAGCCCAATATTACTACTTCACCTTATAATTAATGAGAAAAAAATAATTAATTTGTGGTGTAATTTTCGACTGAACTGTTTATAAGACCTATACATAGATGGTGCTATGGCATCTTTTGACCAACTAACTACAAAATATGACCTCCCAGATGTTGGCTAGAATATATTAAGATAACAACACTTGTTCTGAAAAAGAAACTTAATCTCAAAATTAATATTGTAGTTAAACCTTTGGAAAAACTAATGATCACTGTGGACAGGTCACATTTGATATTCAAGTACTTTACTAACTTGAAGCAAATGATAGAAAAGGACAAAAAAAAACAAGATGGTCTCTTGGGAAAAGGACCTTGACAGTACTTGGTAGATTGATACTTGGCATAAAGCTTTCAGATTCACTGGGAAACATATAAAAATGCCTCAAATAGAGAAGTATTCTCAACAATTCCAAACAAATGGTCTATAGTTCCACAATTAGTCATTTCACATGTGGTGAGAAACAATCCCTATGTTGGAGAAACTGTGGCCTAGTTGGCACACATCTTGCCATGTGGTGGCTCTGCCCTAAGATACAGACCTTTGGGAGGAGGTGTTCCATTAAATTGCCCAGACTCTTGAAGGTAAAGATTTCCCTTAATGTAGAGAATGTTATTCTCCATATATTTCCTACAGAATATAGCCCTGAAACTTGAGCATTCATTACAGAAATGTTGATAGTATCCAAATGGTTATTAGTGAGATGCTGTAAGCAAGAAAGAGTTCCAATATGGTCAAAAACTAATCAATATCATATCCCGTAATCGTAAATATGATGAACAACTTATGTTAACTAATATGATAAAAAAGAATAAGATTAAATGGAAAATTTGGGATTCCCAGGAAATCCAGGACAGTTTGTTGGAATAGACCTGCTTTGTGCATATTAATTGTCCTCAGCCTTCCAACCTTCCTCTCGGTCCTAAAACTCCAACAGCACTCAGACCATAGCGCTCAAATGAGTATTGTTTGTGTATTTTTTATTTTTGGGGGGTTATTGTATTCATTTTATATATTGTATTGTTAAACATTTGTTTAATAAAAAAATATATATATTTTCTCATTATTGCTTTCCATTTTCTCCATATTTATTCTAGCCTCCCATTCCCTTTTCCCCATATCACCACACCCATCCTCTATCTCCTTCTGCTGCTCCTTGTCCTTTTATTCCTTTCCTCCACACTATCCGCTATGCATATGCTATTTCATTCTATTAATATATTGACCATAATAAGTGCCTCTTTACACCCATGATAGATCTATAAACTCTATCACAAGGGCACAGAACAACATTTAGAAGTGACGTCAGGTGCTCGAGAGACCAAAAATGATAAAATTAAATTTTATTCACTAAAATATTACATTTTATTTTCATTTTTCTGCTTAGTATGTCTAAATAACCCAGAGGAACGAGCTGAGTGTTTTGTATTTGTGAGGAGATGCTAAGGATATTGATGCCATTGTTTTCAAGGATAAACATCATGACCATAATATGCATAGCTTAGAGAGGAGATATGAGGGAAACTTGTAAATATATCAAAATATCTAATACATTTCAAGACGGAAGAGTCTTCAACAAAAAGAGGAACCCAAGAACTACAGGCCACCATGTTACGTTCTAGGGAAAATGTAGGGTTAATGTGAGAAAGTACTTCTTTACAAAAAGGACAGTAGATAAGTTAATAAGCCTTCCACTGTAAGTGGTGGAGTAAACTAGTTAAGAAATGCAAGCATGCCTGGGATAAACATAAAGCTGTTCTGAGGCTTAATGAGGCAAAGTGTTTAGTTACACAAAATGGATAGACCAGAAGACCATCAAATCTATGTTTCTAAGTTTCCCTTTTCCCAAATAAGATAATTTGCAGATATGGATGCTTTAAGTCTCTGAAAACATTTTGCCCCTTTATTTCTGGACATGTTGAAATCATAAACAATATATCAAGATATATCACAGGTTCATAAATACATCTCTTCAACCAAGTGTTGTCCGACATTAGCGGCATTTCAAGGTGTTCTTCACAATCCATATTACATTTGAACATGTTACAGAACTTTCCACATCTTCAATAAGAGCTCACAGTTGTTCTCTCAGTAGGATGAGACTTATGTTGTTTCTACCTACCAGTCTGATACCTACATCAGTAGGTTGAGATGTATTTTAGAGGCCACTTCCTTAAATGATGACTTTACAATGTCTTAGCTGGCGTCTAAATGCTGATTTCACATCTGTATTTTTCAAACTGTAAATAACTGGGTTTATTAAAGGGACAACTGCTGTGTTAAAGAGAGAAACATATTTTTTGAACTCTAAACTATTATTTGAACTTGGTCTCAGGTATTGAAAGAAGGTGCTTCCATAGAAAATGATGACCACTGTGAGATGTGAGGAACAGGTGTAGAAAGCTTTAATTCTCCCTGTGCTGGAACCGATCTTTAGGATGTTGGTAATAATGAAAATGTAGGAGTTGAAGGTTAGAAGAAAAGGGGTTAAACCTACACTGAATCCTTCAATAAGGGTC
The DNA here is from genome assembly GCA_027410445.1 of Discoglossus pictus. Classification (NCBI taxonomy): domain Eukaryota; kingdom Metazoa; phylum Chordata; class Amphibia; order Anura; family Alytidae; genus Discoglossus; species Discoglossus pictus. Next base: position 9,124,324 of record CM050170.1, read on the forward strand.
AAGCTCTCAAAGGCTGAAGTATCATTGCAAGACACATTCAACACAGGCACAAGGTCACAGAAAAAGTGATTGACTATATTGGATCTGTAACACCATAACTGTGACAATAAGATGAGATGAGGTGTAATTACTAAGAAACCCAACATCCAACATATGGTAGCCAATAGAGCACAGACTGTATGGTTCATGACCACATGATAATGCAATGGTTTACAAATAGCCAGATATCGGTCATAACTCATGGCCGTCAGTAGAAACATCTCAGCACCAACCATGGACAAATATATGAACACATGTGCTCTACAAGCAAACAAAGAAATAGTGTTATCCCTAAATATGAAGTTACTAAGAATCTTATGTAGAGTGGTGGTGCTGGTAGACATGTCCATGAGAGACAGATTCCCCAAGAAGAAGTACATGGGAGTGTGAAGATGGTGATCCAGGCAAACAAGTGTCAGAATGGTCATGTTACCACCAAGAGTGAGGAGATACATTATTAAAATCAGAAAGAAGATTGGAGCCTGTAGACCAGGATCATCAGAAATCCCTGTGAGAATAAAATATGTCACCATGGTGTGGTTGTCCTTCTCCATAATTGTAGATACAAGATTTGCATAAGCCTATCATCATTTTTTATTAATGTGGAATCCTAGAAAACTAGAGTTCCTTGGACTGCATGGAGATCCGATCAATCCGTACTGCAAGACACCAGGGGAACTTTTCACTGGAAGGTTTGATCATGAAGATAAAGCTCAAATATTTTGGCCACATTATGGGAAGACATGATTCCCTAGAGATGATTCTGATGCCAGAAAAGACTGAAGGCACATGAAGAAGACAACAGTAAAGATGGATAGATAAGATAATTGAAGCAACATGAGCTTAAAGGAGTGGCTGATAGACGTGGTTGGCATCTTATGGGCCATAGGATCTCAGAGAGTTGAACACAACTAAACAACAAGACCATTTTAGATTGGTAACCATTTCCGTTCACTTGAATAGAAAGGGGATAAAAAAATCGATTACTTTACCTAGTAACATGATGAAGGACGAGGCTTAGCACATCTCTACCTCAAAGCTAACAAAATAAAGGTAATAAATTACAATGACTTACTAGCACCATGAGATCCATGGAGTGTTTCCAAATGGACATCTACAGAATATCCTGAGTTATTATACATGTGTGGTACAAAATATGGAATATAACAAATAGTAAATAATAAAAACTCTAGTTATATTTTTATATTCTTCATTATCGGATTATGTTGCCCTAGAAAACATGTGTTTTTGGACATATAGTCATCATGCAGTGTAATGAAGCAAAATAACACATTTATAATTAAAAATATTAGCTTTGTTTATGCAAGATGTAGATCTTACTAGTAAAATATAATGTAAAGGAAACAATAAACTATAATTTAATAGACCAGGACAATATCTAGACTCTATATGTCTATTTTATTTAATTATGTGGATAAGAAATAAAAATATTCTGTTATATTAGACAAGGATTGAGAGAAGTACAAAATACAGTTTCTAAAAAGAGCAGGATGGAAAGAAAAGAGAAAAAAATGAAAGAGGGTAAGACCAGAGAGGAAACATATCAAGCTGTAATAAAAAGAAATATGAGATGGATGGGACAAATTGCAGATAACGGACTGACAAGTCTAGGATGGTGAGTTGGTAATACCCATAGAGGTCATCCAATCATAGGCCGATCAGAGCCAAATCTCTAGTTTCATGGCCGCAACTTTTTATTAAGGTTGTTGGCCGAAGCTAACAAAATATAATCTACAATATCCTGGAACATATCTCTGTCTTCTTCTTCTTCTTCCCCTGCTCTGACACATGAGTCCTCTCTCCAGGATCTACTACACAGATGTTGTGATACCACGTCTCTAACAGAAACTATAACATGGAAGGGCTGCCCACTTACCTTCTCCAGCTTATTCCTCTCTATTTTCCTTCAGAGAAGGGTTTTTATCAGTAAACTGGAACATCTCAGATGTCTCATGAGGTATCTAAGACTCCAGAGTTTAATCATCATTATGTATAGTCTGAGTATGTCCGTAGCTGTGTATATCTCCCAAAAGACCAGACATTCAACCAGACAAACATATTTAGATATAATATTTCAAAATCAGTATTATTTAATAAAATAAAATATGATGTTTTATAATGTTAATTCCAAATATAAGTGCACCTTTTGAGATTATGAAATGTCTGAAAAATGTAATTTGTGAAATAATCTTATAATCGGCATGTCTTTGTTTGGCCAAAAGTGCAGTAACATACTAAACATGTTTATGAAGTAGTGTTTTCATATGTAGAAGTATTTTGCTGTTAATGTGAAACAAATATTATTGATTTGTAAAATGATATGTGACCACAACTTTGATGGGGAGAATCTAGAGGTGAAGTGCTGTAGTGTTTTTGATTGCCATGTCAATAATGACAGTTGTACGGAGGATTTGCACTTTTTAGCAGCTCACTTCAACTAATTTATAGAGGTGTTATAGCTATAAAAGGTCCTGAAGCAAGCTCCTTCATAGGAATCCCGAAAATTAATATACAGAAGCCCACAGAGGATTGGACCTAACCGTTGGGATCCCTTCATTGGCTAGTCCTCTTGACAAACTGGTGGAACTGGCTGAGGTGATGGTGATATCAGGTGGAAAAGCCAAGCAACAGAGACAGGAGAAGCAGTGATAAAGATGGATCAGTATGATGTGCTTAACAAGAACAAACTAACAGAGCTGATCCACAGCAAGGGGGTAAATGTGCCAGCTTCCCAGACCTTGAATGCCATTATATCAGAGCTGCACCACCTGGATGAGGAGAAAGGTGTCCTCATGAGCTCTGCAAACAGGGACCCAGTTATGAGGTTTCCATTCATGTGCTAAGGACCTAGATGTGGCAAGGATGTACCACCACCAAAATGGAGGTCATAAGGACAGTGATCACAGAGGTCACAAAGGAGAATGAAAGCAAGTCACAGCATCACAGCCAAAATACTGCTGTGACCCACCCAGGAAGTTGCCCTATAAAGCCTTTCAGTGACATGATGGTGCTAGGGGAAAGTTTTTTTCAGGAGTTTTAGTTGTAGTACCAGCTCCAAAGGGTTAAATCCAGGGACTGGAGCTTTAGGGACACTGGATTGTGTCTGACCCTTATCAACCAGGGTATGGTGAGCCCCTCGGTTGTCTATAAGAAGTGGGTAGACATTGTGATAATTGGGACCAGTAGCTATCCATCCTCCATATCAACTGGAGCATAGTCAAGGGCATGAAATAGGTGGGAGTACAACTTGGGGCTCATGGAGTGCTGAAAGACAAAACTTATAAGGATAAACATCATGACCTTAATATGTATAGCTCAGACAGCTTAGCCCAGAGCGTAGCTCAGTAAAAATAATACAAGTCTTGAACACACCATGCATATGTGTCCCAAACAGAGAATAATCTTTATACATTGCGCCTCCTTTTTAGACATTTCTCCCATAAAATATAACAATGGTACACTTACATAGGCCAACCCTGCACCTGAAAGCAGTGGTTTGTTTCCTTAGACAAAAACAAGTTTCTCCCCTTCTGCCCTTTTTAATTACCCCCACATGGGCTAGCACAGGCTCCAAGGACCAGGTGCCAGGTTGTCTATCTCCACAAATTGGTCCAAAGGAGTCTGCAGCCCCAGCTATCAGCTAACTCCAGTCACGGCGTGGGCACAGCAGGTGTTGCAAAGTTACCTAAGTAGGGAAATATTTTTATCAACTCAATGCAATAGTTACATCCTAAAACACACTCTGCAAACAAAATATTGGTCATAAAAATGCAAAATAGACAGAGAGTGCTCTATGTTTAAAAGACCTGGTAGAAAAGGGTCTTCGGGGTCTTGGACAACCAGAGCTTGGGGAAAACCATCACAAAACAAACAAACTAGTGGTAAAGTATTTCACAATGTTCTTATAGACATTAAAATATAATTTTGATTCAACTGGCTAATGTCTATCAGTGTCCAGTGACCAGACCCAAAAGCACAAGTATCCTGTGGTTTGTGAAAAGGACAGCTTAGATGATTGTGAGAACAACCTGGGAAAACAAATAGTCTGTGGCTGAAGAAAGTCCTTTGATCTTCACACTTTAGGACGCTCAAGGGCCATTTGTTTTGGGGTAAGAGGCGTCCCACCCTGGCCCCAAAAAACGGTTGTAACAATGCACTTTTAGGACCACTCTCTTAAATGATGACTTTACAATGTCTTAGCTGGCATCTAAATACTGATTTCACATCTGTATTTTTCAAACTGTAAATAACTGGGTTTATTAAAGGGATAAGTGCTGTGTTAAAGAGAGAAACATATTTTTGTAGTCTAAACTATTATTTGAACTTGGTCTCATGTATTGAGAGAAGATGGTCCCATAGAAAATGATGACCACTGTGAGGTGTGAGGAACACGTGTAGAAAGTTTTACTTCTCCCTGTGCTGGAACGGATCTTCAGGATGTTGTTAATAATGAACATATACGAGGTGAAGGTTAGAAGAAAGGAAGGTAAACCTAAAATGAGTGCTTCAATGAGGTCCAAGATCTAAAAGGCCTAAAATATCTGTGACAATAGGATGAGATGAGGTGTAATTTATAAAAAAAAACATCCAACATATAGTAGCCAATAGAGCACAGACTGTGTGGTTCATGATCACATGATAATGTAAGGGTTTACAAATAGCCACATATCGATCATAACTGATGGCCGCCAGGAAAAACGCCTCAGCAGCAATAATAGACATATATAAAAATATGTGAGTTCTACAAGAAAACAAAGAAATAGTGTTATCCCTAAATACAAAGTTACTAAGGATCTTATGTAGAGTGATGGTGCTGGTAGACATCTCCATGAGAGACAGATTCCCCAGGAAGAAGTACATGTGAGTGTGAAGATGATGAGGTAGACAAGTACAAGAATGGTTGTGTTACCATCAAGAGTAAGGAGATAAATTATTAGAATCAGAAAGAAGATTGGAGCCTGTAGACTGGGATGGTCAGAAATCCCTGTGAGAATAAAATATGTCACCATGGTGTGGTTGTCCTTCTCCATAATTGTAGATACAAGATCTGCTTAAGCCTATCATCATTTTTTATTAAAGTGGAATCCTAGAAAACTAGAGTTCGTTGGACTGCACCGAGATCCAATCAATCAGTACTGCAATAAATCAGGGGGAACTTTTCACTGGAAGGTTTGATCATGAGGCTAAAGCTCAAATATTTTGGCCACATTATGGGAAGACATGATTCCCTAGAGAAGATTCTGATGCCAGAAAAGACCGAAGGCACATGAAGAAGACAACAGCAAAAATGGATAGATAAGATAATTGAAGCAAACAAGTCATTGAAGCAACATGAGCGTAATGGAGTGGCTGATAGACGTGGTTGGCATCTTATGGATCTCAGAGAGTTGAACACGACTAAACTAAACTGTCTGAAGAACAGGATCATCATAAATCCCCTTGAGAATAAAATATGTTGCCACTCTATTTAGAGGGAAAGGAATAAACTCTTCACTTGACCACCAAGACTAAAGCAATACAACTTTAAACCTAAAACATTTCATAATCATTTATTTCATATATAAGTTTAGGCCTCTGCTGGACCCTGGAGTCATGCATGATACTTTGGTGACATTTGTGCAAGAGAGTCTTCTTGAGAACAGGGCTAACATCTATTGATAGACAGTGTATTTTTCTTGGCTTGAGATCTCGTAGAGGTGGGGTGTTAGTTGCAATATCCATACCTTTAATATCCTAACCCTCCCTCAACTGATATATAATAAACATCCCCTCATGATACAGCCCTCAGGAACTCATACAAGAAAGATACAATGAATGCCTTTATGTATAGTCAGAGGATTAACAAATTCTGTAAAAATATTTTTATATTTAGTATGTATAAGGTACAGTTTTGACTCGTTTAGTGAATAAATTGGCCGCCAAATTAACTGTAAATAACTGGGTTTATTAAAGGGACAACTGTTGTGTTAAAGAGAGAAACATATTTTTTGAACTCTAAACTATTATTTGAACTTGGTCTCAGGTATTGAAAGAAGATGCTTCCATAGAAAATGATGACCACTGTGAGATGTGAGGAACAGGTGTAGAAAGCTTTAATTCTCCCTGTGCTGGAACCGATCTTTAGGATGTTGGTAATAATGAAAATGTAGGAGTTGAAGGTTAGAAGAAAAGGGGTTAAACCTACACTGAATCCTTCAATAAGGGTCAAGCTCTCAAAGGCTGAAGTATCATTGCAAGACACATTCAACACAGGCACAAGGTCACAGAAAAAGTGATTGACTATATTGGATCTGTAACACCATAACTGTGACAATAAGATGAGATGAGGTGTAATTACTAAGAAACCCAACATCCAACATATGGTAGCCAATAGAGCACAGACTGTATGGTTCATGACCACATGATAATGCAATGGTTTACAAATAGCCAGATATCGGTCATAACTCATGGCCGTCAGTAGAAACATCTCAGCACCAACCATGGACAAATATATGAACACATGTGCTCTACAAGCAAACAAAGAAATAGTGTTATCCCTAAATATGAAGTTACTAAGAATCTTATGTAGAGTGGTGGTGCTAGTAGACATGTCCATGAGAGACAGATTCCCCAAGAAGAAGTACATGGGAGTGTGAAGATGGTGATCCAGGCAAACAAGTGTCAGAATGGTCATGTTACCACCAAGAGTGAGGAGATACATTATTAAAATCAGAAAGAAGATTGGAGCCTGTAGACCAGGATCATCAGAAATCCCTGTGAGAATAAAATATGTCACCATGGTGTGGTTGTCCTTCTCCATAATTGTAGATACAAGATTTGCATAAGCCTATCATCATTTTTTATTAATGTGGAATCCTAGAAAACTAGAGTTCCTTGGACTGCATGGAGATCCGATCAATCAGTACTGCAAGACACCAGGGGAACTTTTCACTGGAAGGTTTGATCATGAAGATAAAGCTCAAATATTTTGGCCACATTATGGGAAGACATGATTCCCTAGAGATGATTCTGATGCCAGAAAAGACTGAAGGCACATGAAGAAGACAACAGTAAAGATGGATAGATAAGATAATTGAAGCAACATGAGCTTAAAGGAGTGGCTGATAGACGTGGTTGGCATCTTATGGGCCATAGGATCTCAGAGAGTTGAACACAACTAAACAACAAGACCATTTTAGATTGGTAACCATTTCCGTTCACTTGAATAGAAAGGGGATAAAAAAATCGATTACTTTACCTAGTAACATGATGAAGGACGAGGCTTAGCACATCTCTACCTCAAAGCTAACAAAATAAAGGTAATAAATTACAATGACTTACTAGCACCATGAGATCCATGGAGTGTTTCCAAATGGACATCTACAGAATATCCTGAGTTATTATACATGTGTGGTACAAAATATGGAATATAACAAATAGACAAAACTTATAAGGATAAACATCATGACCTTAATATGTATAGCTCAGACAGCTTAGCCCAGAGCGTAGCTCAGTAAAAATAATACAAGTCTTGAACACACCATGCATATGTGTCCCAAACAGAGAATAATCTTTATTCATTGCGCCTCCTTTTTAGACATTTCTCCCATAAAATATAACAATGGTACACTTACATAGGCCAACCCTGCACCTGAAAGCAGTGGTTTGTTTCCTTAGACAAAAACAAGTTTCTCCCCTTCTGCCCTTTTTAATTACCCCCACATGGGCTAGCACAGGCTCCAAGGACCAGGTGCCAGGTTGTCTATCTCCACAAATTGGTCCAAAGGAGTCTGCAGCCCCAGCTATCAGCTAACTCCAGTCACGGTGTGGGCACAGCAGATGTTGCAAAGTTACCTAAGTAGGGAAATATTTTTATCAACTCAATGCAATAGTTACATCCTAAAACACACTCTGCAAACAAAATATTGGTCATAAAAATGCAAAATAGACAGAGAGTGCTCTATGTTTAAAAGACCTGGTAGAAAAGGGTCTTCGGGGTCTTGGACAACCAGAGCTTGGGGAAAACCATCACAAAACAAACAAACTAGTGGTAAAGTATTTCACAATGTTCTTATAGACATTAAAATATAATTTTGATTCAACTGGCTAATGTCTATCAGTGTCCAGTGACCAGACCCAAAAGCCCAAGTATCCTGTGGTTTGTGAAAAGGACAGCTTAGATGACTGTGAGAACAACCTGGGAAAACAAATAGTCTGTGGCTGAAGAAAGTCCTTTGATCTTCACACTTTAGGACGCTCAAGGGCCATTTGTTTTGGGGTAAGAGGCGTCCCACCCTGGCCCCAAAAAACGGTTGTAACAATGTACTTTTAGGACCACTCTCTTAAATGATGACTTTACAATGTCTTAGCTGGCGTCTAAATACTGATTTCACATTTGTATTTTTCAAACTGTAAATAACTGGGTTTATTAAAGGGATAAGTGCTGTGTTAAAGAGAGAAACATATTTTTGTAGTCTAAACTATTATTTGAACTTGGTCTCATGTATTGAGAGAAGATGGTCCCATAGAAAATGATGACCACTGTGAGGTGTGAGGAACACGTGTAGAAAGTTTTACTTCTCCCTGTGCTGGAACGGATCTTCAGGATGTTGTTAATAATGAACATATACGAGGTGAAGGTTAGAAGAAAGGAAGGTAAACCTAAAATGAGTGCTTCAATGAGGTCCAAGCTCTAAAAGGCCTAAAATATCTGTGACAATAGGATGAGATGAGGTGTAATTTATAAAAAAAAACATCCAACATATAGTAGCCAATAGAGCACAGACTGTGTGGTTCATGATCACATGATAATGTAAGGGTTTACAAAAAGCCACATATCGATCATAACTGATTGCCGCCAGGAAAAACGCCTCAGCAGCAATAATAGACATATATAAAAATATGTGAGTTCTACAAGAAAACAAAGAAATAGTGTTATCCCTAAATACAAAGTTACTAAGGATCTTATGTAGAGTGATGGTGCTGGTAGACATCTCCATGAGAGACAGATTCCCCAGGAAGAAGTACATGTGAGTGTGAAGATGATGAGGTAGACAAGTACAAGAATGGTTGTGTTACCATCAAGAGTAAGGAGATAAATTATTAGAATCAGAAAGAAGATTGGAGCCTGAAGACTGGGATGGTCAGAAATCCCTGTGAGAATAAAATATGTCACCATGGTGTGGTTGTCCTTCTCCATAATTGTAGATACAAGATCTGCTTAAGTCTATCATCATTTTTTATTAAAGTGGAATCCTAGAAAACTAGAGTTCGTTGGACTGCACACGACTAAACTAAACTGTCTGAAGAACAGGATCATCATAAATCCCCTTGAGAATAAAATATGTTGCCACTCTATTTAGAGGGAAAGGAATAAACTCTTCACTTGACCACCAAGACTAAAGCAATACAACTTTAAACCTAAAACATTTCATAATCATTTATTTCATATATAAGTTTAGGCCTCTGCTGGACCCTGGAGTCATGCATGATACTTTGGTGACATTTGTGCAAGAGAGTCTTCTTGAGAACAGGGCTAACATCTATTGATAGACAGTGTATTTTTCTTGGCTTGAGATCTCGTAGAGGTGGGGTGTTAGTTGCAATATCCATACCTTTAATATCCTAACCCTCCCTCAACTGATATATAATAAACATCCCCTCATGATACAGCCCTCAGGAACTCATACAAGAAAGATACAATGAATGCCTTTATGTATAGTCAGAGGATTAACAAATTCTGTAAAAATATTTTTATATTTAGTATGTATAAGGTACAGTTTTGACTCGTTTAGTGAATAAATTGGCCGCCAAATTAAGTTACGATTCCCCTTACAGATCTAGCCATTGACAAAATTGCTACAGATTTGGTAATATTAATTTATTAGATAATATTGTGGAATAAGATTCAGAATAACAGAATAGTTAAGATTAATTTTTTATTCAAGATTTTAATGGGAATTTTACGAAAATACGGAAATAGAATAAGTTTTATAAAGGCATACAATTCATTGTATTGTTTTAAATGGAAAAAAATATAGTTCTTCTTATTCTCAACTAAATTCCCCACCAGGTGGTCAACTTGTTAAATGTCCAAGCAAATACACTGACCAAACCAAGACAACAATTGTCACTCTGTAGATCCTAGTTAGGCTTCTCTAAGAATATTGTATCCAGTTCTCCTATTTGGTTCCACAACTAACCAGGGACTTGAGTTGGAGAGTGGTCCATGGTGCACTGAGCATGAGAGAGTACCTTTCTAACATCATGATCTCTCCAGCAACGCGTCCGTAATTTAGCAAAAGAGACAAGGGCGGATCTTTCAGTGGTGCAGGTGGTGCAGTGCACAAGGGCCCTACTCTGGGGGGCGCAGTGCTGTGTAATTTAAAATATATATTTGTTTTTCCATTTCTGAGGTCTCCCACCTAGCCTAACCTGCCAAGGCCCCACTGGGACCCTCTTGTGCCTCCTTGACCACACACACACAGCCTGAAATGTGTGAGCCTGTTTAAAAAGAGGATTTCTATTAAAGATCCAACTGGTGGCAGTGTGGAGCATGTCAGCACGCTGGGGATTTGTATTAGAGAAGAAGGTAATAGAGCAAGGGATACAAAGTGGCAGCAAAGTACAGGAGGGGATTCTGTTAGGGAGAAGCAAAGGAGATAGGGATATGTGCTATGTGAGATTGTTTGCTGTATGGGAATGGATCCTGAGAGGAGATAGCTGCTGACAAGTAGGGAGCACTGAGTGATTTGGTCCCGTGCAAAACATTTTTTTACATCCCACTGAGGGTGGGGGGGGGGGGGGGGTTGCCAACATTTTTGTTTAAACCAGGGCCCTCAATTTTCTAGTTCCACCACTGAAAAGAGAGTCCATGTATGATGTATATTTCAATTGTACCAGCCTGCACCCCATCTTATCACTTTTGAGTGGCCTCCTCCTACAGTTCTGGCTGCATTTGTCCCTGCAAATATTCTTGGGCACCCAGTGTCTCATGGTAATAGGGCCAAGGAACTCCATATGTTTGAGAGCACAACATAGAAGTCATACCATCATCAAAGCATTACACCAGTTACAATGTGGTACATTATTATGAGCAAATGGACTCCCAGGTTCTACCCATGGACACTCAACTCAACATTGAAGAAAGGAAATGAGAGTAAATACTTAGTGGCTCTACATTGTACCGAGAATAGAGAAAGAAGGAATACATCATAGATGGAATAAAACTTAAGTCTTTCTACATTATATCATCTCAGGTAGATTGGTGAATTTGTTGAAGAATTAATTTAAAATACAGAAGAATAAAAACTAACCATACAGGGGCATTCTTGTAAGAAGATGATAAGGATATTGATGGATTTATTTTCTTTATGTGTACATCTTCAGTAAGAGCCTCCCAGCCAATGAGAATGCTATTTTCCCACTAAAAGGAGATTTATGTTGTACAGCCAATAAGTCTGAAGATCCACAAGTAGGCTAAGATGGATGTTACAACCAAGGAGAAAGGTTCTTATTTCCCCCAAACAACTCCTGCCTTAAGCTATAGGAATTCTCCCTCATCAGAAAGACCCAAGGTAGATCAGTCCTACCCTCAGTTCCAATTCGGTTCGTCAAACACCTTCTCATAGGATAGCAGTATAGGTTCATGATTCAAAGTGATTATATCCCAGTAAAAATAAAAAAGTCTTATCTCAAAATGGAAAACACCATGCATATGTGTCCCAAACATGCAATAATCTTTATTTACTGGGCCTCCTTTGTAATCATTTCATCCATACAAGAAAACAGTGGTACATATACAAAGTTCAGCCCTGTACTGCAGTAAGTCATTTCCTTAGACAAACCCAAGTTACACATCTTCTGCCCCTTTTAATTACCCCCACATGGGATAGGACTGGCTTCCAGGAATGAGAGCCAGCCTGTCTATCTCCCCAGTTAGATGCAGAGGGGTCTGCCGCCCCAGCTATCAGCTGATCCGATAAGATAAAATGAACCCTGGAGTCAAAATGTCCGGGTGTGGGTTTGGAATCCAACCTTGGTAGTGGAATATTTTTATTAGCTAAATGAAATATTTACACCTTAAAACACACAAATTAATGACCTCAAAATGGAAAATAGACCCAGAGCCCTCAAATGACAAGGTGAAACCCCTTAGGGGTCCAGGTCATCCAACCGGAGCTTGGGATAAAACATCACACAACAAAATAAATCAACAAGTGGTAAAGCCTTTCAACTGGCTATGTGGCTGATGTCCATCAGGGTCCAGTGCCTAGACATAAAAGTCCAAATGTCCTGTGGTTCGAGACAGCTTAGATGATTATGAGAACAACAGGCAAAAACAAAAAGTCTGTGGCTGAAGAAAAGTCATTTGATCTTCACATACACTTTAGGGCAATAAAGGGCTGTTGGTTGTGGGGTCAGGGAAGTCCCACCCTGGCCCAAAAATGAAAAGGTTGTGGCTATGTACTTTTAGAACCACTCCCTTAAATGATGACTTTACAATGTCTTAGCTGGCGTCTAAATGCTGGTTTCATATCTGTATTTTTCAAACTGTAAATAACTGGGTTTTTAAAGGGGCGACTGCTGTGTTAAAGATGGCAGCACATTTTGTGATCTCCAAATTAATATTTGAACTTGGTCTCAGGTATTGAAAGAAGAGGGTTCCATAAAAAATGATGACAACTGTGAGATGTGAGGAACACGTGTAGAAAGCTTTAATTCTCCCTGTGCTGGAACCGATCTTCAGGATGTTTTAAATAATGAACATGTAGGAGTTAAAAGTTAGAAGAAAGGAAGGTAAACCTAAACTGAATGCTTCAATGAGGTTCAATCTCTCAAAGGCAATATTGACTATATTGGATCTGTAACACCATAACTGTGACAATAAGATGAGATGAGGTGAAATTATTAAAAACCCCAACATCCAACATATGGTAGCCAATAGAGCACAGACTGTATAGTTCATGATCACATGATAATACAAGGGTTTACATATAGCCAAATGTCAATCATAACTCATGGCCATCTGTAGAAATACCTCAGAAGCAGTCATAGATGAATATAGGTATATATGTGTTCTATAAGCAAGCACAGAAATAGTGTTATCCGTAAATATAAAGTTACTAAGAATCTTATGTATAATGATGGTGCTGGTAGACATGTCCATGAGAGACATATTGCCCAAGAAGAAGTACATGGGAGGTACATGTGAAGATGGTGATCCGTGTAGACAAGTACAAGAATGGTCATGTTACCACCAAGAGTGAAAAATAGAATTATTAGAATCAGAAAGAAGATTGGAGCCTGCAAACTGGGATGGTCGGAAATTCTCTTCAGAATAAAATATGTCACCATGGTGTGGTTGTCCTTCTCCATAATTTTAGATGTATAATCTGCTAAGGCTTATCATACGTTTTTATCAGTATGATATCTTAGAAAACTTTTTAGAGTCACTCGGACTGCAAGAAGATCCAGTTAATTAATACTGCAGGAAATCAAGTCAAACTGTTCCCTGGAAGGTTTGATCATGAGGCTAAAGCTCAAATATTTTTTTGATATCATGAAAAGACAGTATTTTCTAGAGAATTCTCTGATTCCAAAAAAGATTAAAGGCACATGAAGAATGTAAAAGCAGAGGAGGAGAGGGATAAAGAAGGTCATTGAAGCAATGAACAATTGATTTGGAGAAATCAGGGTGGCAGTGGCTGAAAGATATGTCTGGGGTCCTGTGGTCCATAGTGTCATGTAGAGTGGAACATGACTGAATGACTAAACAACAACAGCATATCAGATTGGTAACAAAAATAAAAAATTAGAAATTGCAGTAATTATCTACACATATATAACAATCAATGACTGGGAGATATAATTACTGAAATCATAATAAATAAATTAATGATTCTTGTTAATGGAAAAAACTCAGATTGGACTAATGTGGTAAAGGGAGTTCCTCAGGAATCAGCATTCAGTCCTAGGGTCATTATCTAAAATCCAGGGTCTAGTACACATGTAACAGGCGGGGTCCCCCAAATACACACATTCAGATCCTCCCAAGATTCAAGATATAAAATAATGATACTGTATCATAAACATATGGTGAATACAATGATTAAAATGACCACCTCATCTCAGATACTTCCTTCTACTTTCCTACTCACTTTTTATTTATCCTTGTTCCTAGAGAAAAACTTAGTTCTAACTGTGTATTTCTTTAATTGTTTTCTCTGTTTCTTTTACATATTTTTCCTTACACTTCAATATCCATTGTCTATACTGGTTTCATAATATTAGTATATTTTGCTCCAATTGAACCATCACACCCCATTAATATACCAATTAAAACATAATTTAAATTATATTGGATTATTTTATTAGATTGATTATTTTACCTTGGGTTATTTCAAGACCTGTTTTCTTCTAACATTACTTGTGATTTCTTCAAACAACATACTATAAAAATGTGTCTTCAGTTGTGCTTCAAGTTTAATATTGTAACTTGTATAAAAGTCCAAACTTATAAGGATAGACATCAAGACCTTAATAGACCTTAGAGAGGAAAAGGGAGAGAGGAGATATGAGATAAACATGCAAATATATCAAATAATGTAGTACACTTCAAGATGGAAGTGTCTTCAGGAACAAGAGGTCACCATGTGAAGTTGTAAAATGTAGGGGTAATGTGAGAAAGTACTACAAGTTACACTGGTCAGCCTTTCCACTGTGGTGAGTCAAACAGATAAGACAATTAACTATGCCTGGAATAAGCATAAATATGTCCTGAGGCTTGATCAAGCCAAACTTTTAGATACACAGAATTGTTAGACCATAAGACCAGCCATTTTGGTTCTGCCATCAAATCTACATTTCTGTGTTTCACATATGACAAATTAGAAATGTTGTAGGTATGGAGGGTTTTAGGCTCTGAAAACATTTTGCCTCTATGCCTTTGCATCCACTGAAATCCTAAAAAAAATACATGTAAAAATATTTCCCAGTTTCACAAAGATATCTCTATGACCAGGTGTAGTTTCAGAGTGTTTATCACAATCATAATAACATTAGAACATGTTACAGAATTTCCTTCATCTTCCGTTAGAGCCTCCCACCCAATGAGAAAGATGCTTTCCCAGTAGTAGGAGATTTATGTTGAACAACCCACCAGCCTTGAGATCCATAAGGAGACTGAGATGGGTGTAACACCCTAGGAGAGGGGGTCTTATTTACCCCAAAAAAACTCCAGCAACAGTGAGAAGATACATTATTTGATTCAGAAAGAAGATTGGAGCCTGCAGACTGGGATGATCGGAAACCCCCTTCAAAATAAAATATTTTACCATGGTGTGGTTTTATTTCTCCATAATCATGGATTTATGATCATTCTTGTTATCAATTTGGTATCAATTTGGTATCTCAGAAAACTGCTTATATTCCCTTGGACTTCAAGAAGATCCAATAAATCAATAACGTAGGAAATCAAAGAAAACTTTTCATTGGAAGATTTGATCTTGAGGCAAAAGCTCAAATACTTTGGCCATTTTATAAGAAGGAATGATTCCCTACAGAAGATTCTGATTTTGGGAAAGGCTGAAGGCACGCAAAAAAGAGCACAGCAAAGATGGATATATGAATCTTAGTGTTCCTCATTAACATTTTCCACACAACGAGAAATAGACCTCCACTGACCCTTTACCTTTTGCACTGTTTACCACTGCAGGGAAAAGTAAATGACGCCAATGCTCTGATTGAGAAAGCGATAGTGGTCAGAGAAATGCATTAGGACAAATCTGGGCGTCCGGTTCTGACGTCAGACGCCAACATCCAACATTAGCTTGCTCTCTAAAAGCATTAGTGTCATTCACCCTTCCATGCTGTGTAAACATAACAAATAAAAGAATAACACAGGGCAAAATGAAAAGGGTCAATGGAGATCTAATTCTCCCTGGGAGGAAGAAGTTAAAGGGGAAAAGGTTATGTGCAAAGAATCATACATTGAAAAATGTAAAAGATATAGGGTCAATGGAGATCTATTTCTCCCTGGGTGGAAAAAGTTCATGGAAAAACTAAGGTTAAATAGCGACCAATAGGGAATTAGAAATGAATGTTCTTTCATATGGAATTAGTACCTGGTACCACCAGGCCGGTGGATATAGACTGAGTACTTGGTGGCAACAAAGAACATAATCTGTGGTTAAATAACTGAAGGACTCCCCATATTTAAAATATTTGAGTGTGCTATGATATATGGACTAACACCCGCCAAAGCTATCATCATTAAAACAAAAAAGATTACAGTATAAAAGTCATTATTGTAGAATTACTCCCACCCTTATTCACAACTCAATTCTATCAGAAGTAACAGAGTGATAGTGAAGTAAAATATCACTCTTATTGACATAATCACATCAATCAGAACCCTCAAATAAACAGAAAAAAAATGTATACTGTACTTTAAATAAAAATTAAGTTTTACAGAGCACAACAAATTCCAGGAGACAGGTTTATTTTACAAAATACGTAAAGGCACCTAGATTTAATCCACTTTATATTTCTGAAATTCAGTTTTACCTGGAAGCAGAAATGCATGAGTGACTGAGCCAGGGCAGTGTTGGGGTTACATTCCCCGGGCATGAGTGACTGAGCCAGGGCAGTGTTGGGGTTACATTCCCCGGGCATGAGTGACTGAGCCAGAGCAGTGTTGGGGTTACATTCCCCAGCATGAGTGACTGAACCAGTGCAATGTTGGGGTTACATTTCCTGGGCATGAGTGACTGAGCCAGGGCACTGTTGGGGTTATATTCCCTGGGCATGAGTGACTGAGCCAGTGCAGTTTTGGTGTTACATTCCCCGGGCATGAGTGACTGAGCCAGTGCAATGTTAGGGTTACATTTCCTGGCCATGAGTGACTGAGCCAGGGCACTGTTGGGGTTATATTCCCTGGGCATGAGTGACTGAGCCAGTGCAGTTTTGGTGTTACATTCCCCGGGCATGAGTGACTGAGCCAGTGCAGTGTTGGGGTTACATTCCACGGGCATGAGTGACTGAGCCAGTGCAGTGTTGGGGTTACATTCCTCAAGCATGAGTGACTGAGCCAGGGCAGTGTTGGGGTTACATTCTCAAGGCATGCGTGACTGAGCAAGTGCAGTGTTGGCGTTACATTCCCCGGGCATGAGTGACTGAGCCAAGGCAGTGTAGATGTTACATTCCCTTGACATGAGTGACTGAGCAAGTGCAGTGTTGGCGTTACATTCCCCGGGCATGAGTGATTGAGCCAGTGCAGTGTTGACAATGCATTCCCCAGGCATGAGAGACTGAGCCAGGGCAGTGTTGACAGTACATTCCCCGGACATGCGTGACTGAGCCAGGGCAGTGTTGGCGTTACATTTCTCCGGGTATGAGTGACTGAGCTGGTGCAGTGTTGGTGTTATATTCCCTGGACATGAGTGACTGGCTAGGGCAGTCTTGGGGTTACATTCCCCGGGCATGAGTGACCGAGCCAGTGCAGTGTTGGGGTTACATTCCCAGGGGATGAGTGACTTAGTAAGTGCAGTGATGCCATTACATTCACCGGGCATGAGTGACTGAACCAGTTCATTGTTGGAGTTACATTCCCCCTGAGCATGAGTGACTAAGCCAGGGCAGAGTTGGCATTACATTCTCCGTTGGCATGAGTAACTGTGCCAGAGCAGTGCTGGTATTATATTCCCTGGGCATGTGAGACTGAGTCAGCGCAGTGTTGACATTATATTTCCTGGGCATGAGTGACTGAGCCAGTGCAGTGTTGGAGTAAAATTTCCAAGACATGAGAGTCTGAGTCAGTTCAGTGTTGGGGTTACATTCCCCGGGCATGAGTGAATGATCCAGGGCAGTGTTGGCGTTACATTCCCCGGGCATTAGTAACTGAGCCAGTGCAATTTGGGCATTACATTCCGCAGGCATAAGTGACTGAGCCAGTGCAGTTTTGGCTTTACATTCCCCTCACATGAGTGACTGAGCCAGTGCAGTGTTGGGGTTACATTCCCTGGGCATGAGTGACTAAGCCAAGGGCAGTGTTGCGGTTACATTCCCTGGGCATAAGTGACTGAGCCAGTGCAGTGTTGGGGTTACATTTCCGGACATCAGTGACTGAGCCAGGGCAGTGTTGGGGTTACATTCCCCGGACACGAGTGACTGAGCCAGTGCAGTGTTGGGGTTACATTCAACTTAGGCCCCTATTCGTTTGGCCAAAAGTGCAATAACATATACAACGTACAACATATGTCAACTACATTTCCTTAGGACTTTTTTATTTAGAGATATTTTGCTGTAAAATTTTGTTGTAAAATTATATGTGAGGACAGCTGTAAGGGGAAGAATCCTAAGGTGAAGTGCTTGATGTTGCTAGTTGCTGCAGTTCTAAGTTTCACTTATATGTTTTATTTAGTACAGTTCACTTTTACCGCCTCCTTTATAGGGCACTTTTGCCTAATAGATATATCTTTTGGTACACCATCACTTTAGCTTATATAATTATAGGCCATTTTATTGCTCCTCTTTTTAGATGGTGCTCTCCTTATCACTCAACCAGGACTCTATCGCATATTCATACACTATAGGTATTTAGTACACAGTCCCTTATGGTTTGGGACTTCATTCATTATCCCCTGCACCAGCACTTTATGGTTCTTAATTATTTAGCACTATATGCCATATTAAGTCCACTTCCCAGTGACACATTGATCACTAGAAGAGACTATATCCATTGATTCATACTGATACATGGAAGATTTCTTCAATCCTGCATTATTATATATAAGGGTGATCTTATACAAGTTCAATTTTCATTATTTTCCTTCCTCCCAGGCTAATAATACATAAGAGATGTTGTTTTTTTAGTGTAGCACATTCGGTAGCGCTGGTAACCATGGCGACCTCTCCCTTTAAATAGCTCTCATTTTCAGTACACGCCTTGATCCTTTGACAAAGACGTTTTGTAACGAAGAAACATGTTAGGTAACAGGCGTACGTAGCGTGACGTCATCACTCACGCCGCAATCAGGAAGCGCGAAACTCCGAGCTAATGGAGGCGCAAACGCTCTATTACAAAGAACTCAGAGGCACTTTTAAGGGCATATAATTTGGGCTATTATAGCCTAACCCAGAAACTGACACAGACCCTCAGTAACTTAGTTAAGAGGAGATAGTTAATGCTTCACAAACAGCATGTCAGTTGTGTTTGTATACAGATACATTAAGAGAAAGCAGCTTTGCTGCATATAGTGACTGGTATCTGTATCAGACTTCATGACATTCCCATATGAGGCTGAGCCTTTACAGTTTTGAAACACCAAGATAACTCTACTAATAATAGGTGCTTCATTTCATTTGCCAGCAATCTATACTAATATTGTATATACATACATATACCTATGGGTTTTGTCTACAGCTCTTTAATTATTGTGCAGTTGCCCTTTTATACACTCTGAGGAATTATCTGTGTAACCACACTCTAAGAATATTTAAACTATAGAGTGGCAATAGTGGTCACAAGAGTCATTGAAGGAACCATCTTTCACAGTGTTTTTAAATTTCTTTTAAAAAAAATTTAATCGCCGTTGTTTTTTCACTAATAAAAATTCTCTATTACTATATGATTATGATTAACCCAATGTTGTTCTCACATTTGAATTTGTAGTGTCAAGCACTAATGGGTTTAATTCCCTAAGATATTACTTTTCTGTTCATTTCTAACAGTGGTTCAATCCACACTTAGGGGCTGTAATAACAAGTCTACACTTTTACTCTCTCTGCCTGCTGTTAGCCCAGAAAATAAACTATACAATTTAAAATGGCAGGGGCTAACATCACTAGTCTGGACTTTGCACAATTACAAATTGAGGCAGAGGAAACTTTTATGCCCTCAATACAACCCAGAACTGAAAATAAGGATGTGAATTCAGCTCTATATGAGCTTCAAAAAAATATGAGGAAGCAAATTAGATCAATCTGGGAAATATCCAGTCTCCAAAATTATATGAAAAATAAACTAATCCCTAGAGGTTTAAGGACTAATATTACACCAGCCTCCAACATGAATGATGAGACCTTTCTGTCCAAATGGAAGGAAATCCTATTTAAATGCTCTATGGACCTTATGTCCTTGATTATTGAAACTGAGCAGAAAAATCTGGAGAACATTAAACAAAGAGTTATACTGAATCAAGCAGAGGTTGACAAATTCAAAGACCTCTCTGACTTTGAAATTTTGTGCAACAAATTGAACTTTAACATTGATAAATTTAAAAAAGACATTAAAGATCGCAAACAAAGGAAATTTCTAAGAGATCAAACAGATTTCAAGACAGGTAGAATATACAAGAGACTACCAGCAAATTCAGAAACTCAAACCGGATCTGAAATTAGTTCATCTGATTATGATACCTCAGACATAGAGGATAATACTACCAGAAAAGATCTTATAGGTCCCAATTTCCATCAATATAAAACCAATAATAGAACAAGAAACTCCAATTGGAGAAGGGACCAATATGAACTACGCTCGAGAAGAAATCAATATGATCCTGACAGACTAACAAGACCATATTCTAGATATGATAATGATCTCCCTCCTACTCCTTTTCTAGGAAGAGGACGGTCTCAAGGAAGGAGACCGATACAAACAAGATCAAATCAATTTCAAGGATACCCAGCAAAAGAGAGGATGAACTAAGAATTATTAACTTATCCCACTTTAAAATGCAAGAGTCACATATTTCAGTATTAAGTAAAGGCCTAACCTTTGTACCTACATCCAAAGCAGATACCTTTACTCACATAAAGGATTTAAATTTGTTCTCCAGAAAGTTAGCTCTACATAAGTTTTATAAAATGAAGCAAGAGAGGGAAATCCTCAACTTAGGTGTACCCCAAGAAGACATTACGATTATACAAGGCCTTGTGGAACTACTGGAAGAAAACTGTACACCAACAATTGAACCTAAGAGATGGAGAAATAAAAGTACTTTCACACCGCAATTGAAAGATTATGCCAACATCTGGGTATTTTTACAACAAGTCTCGAATGATATAGAGAACATAGATCATATGAGCTACAAAAAAATATATAATCTCACTAAATCTGAATATGCAGCTCTTAAAGAACTGAGAGACGATAACACCATCCACATCAAACCAGCCGATAAGGGCGGTAACATAGTCCTAATGGATAACATGGACTATAAAGATATGTGTGAAAGGATCCTTAAGGATAAAATGACTTATAAGATCATTCCCAAGGATCCCACAGCTGAATTTAAATCCACCCTCAAGAATATCTTAGATGGTGTCAAACACTCAGGAATCATTGATGATCAAACTTATCATTTTCTGCTCCCTAAATTCCCTACGGTGTCAGTCTTCTACTCCCTTCCAAAAGTACATAAAAAGACTAGGCCTATCCCGGGAAGACCTATAGTCTCTGGCACTGATAATTTGTTACACAATTGTAGTGTCTTTTTGGACTACCATCTGAGAGACTTTGTGACGGGATTGCCATCATATGTGAAGGACACCCCAGATATCCTTAGGCAACTAGAAGACCTAACTATACCTACTGACTCGTGGCTGGTATGCATTGACGTCGAAGCTCTCTATAGTAGTATTCCTCATCATTTTGGGATTGATGCAATAAAATACTTTCTTAAGATGAAAGGCTCCATCTTTGAAGAATTAAACCAACTACTGATATCACTGCTTGAATATGTTCTGAAACATAACTTTTTCATCTTTAACCATAAATGGTACCACCAACAACAAGGAACGGCAATGGGAACACCGTGTGCTCCCAGTTATGCCAATCTTTTCCTTGGTTGGTGGGAGGACAAATACATATATGATGATAACGCACATACCTTTGGAAGTAATATACTCATCTGGAGAAGATACATAGATGATGTGATTCTTGTCTGGACGGGCAACAGAGAAGATCTAACTGCGTTCATATCATATCTGAATAACAACGAACTAGGCCTGAGATTTACCTCTGAGGCAAGTCAAAGTGAAGTCTCCTTCCTAGATTTAAAAATTAGAAAAGACTTAGAGGGGAGAATCTGCACTTCAACCTTTAGAAAGGAAACAGCCTCCAACACACTATTAAAATGGGAGAGCCAGCACTTTGGACCCCAAAAAAGAGGAATCCCTAAAGGCCAATATTTAAGGATTCGGAGAAATTGCAGTACAGAACATGAATTCAAAACAGAAGCAGATAAACTTAGACAGCGGTTTAAATTAAGAGGTTATCCGAATAGGAGTCTTAAATCGGCCTACAAGCATGCCCTATCTTGTAATAGAACTGACCTGCTTAATGCACATGTCACAAAGAAACAGGTGAATAATATCACTAAAGTAAATGATACATCCAACCAGGATCTTATTAGATGTATAATGACATATGGTCATGACTCTGACATTATTAGGACCATTCTTGAAAAACATTGGCATCTTCTCACAAGTGACAAAGACATACAAGATGCTCTAACCCCAAAGGCAAGCATAACATATAGGAGAGGCACCAATATCAAAGATATGATTGTACATAGTTTGTACAATGACAATCCAATTGAGACCAAGACATGGCTTAAACCCCTTAAGGGAATGTACAAATGTGGTAGATGCAAATTTTGCAAATTTGTGAAACCATGCAAAAACTACATACACCCTATTAATGGGCTCAGTTATGAGATTAACAACTTCTTCAACTGTAAATCTACAGGAGTGATATATATATAGCCACATGCCTTTGCAATAAGATTTATGTAGGTAAAACCTGTAGAGAGCTTCGACGTAGAATGGGGGAACATATATATTCTATTCTTAATGAATATGATACCCCCATAGCAAGACATATTAAATATTGCCACAACAACAATCCGGATGCACTTAAGTTCTGCATCATAGACTCAGTAACCCCAGGGCCCAGAAGGGGCAATTTCCAAAAAAAATTACTACAATCTGAATCTAAATGGATTTATAAACTTCAAGCACAAGTACCAAATGGTTTAAATGAAGGTTTTTCCTATACTCCCTTCATTTAAATATTTTTCACTTATATGTTTCACTTATATGTTTTATTTAGTACAGTTCACTTTTACCGCCTCCTTTATAGGGCACTTTTGCCTAATAGATATATCTTTTGGTACACCATCACTTTAGCTTATATAATTATAGGCCATTTTATTGCTCCTCTTTTTAGATGGTGCTCTCCTTATCACTCAACCAGGACTCTATCGCATATTCATACACTATAGGTATTTAGTACACAGTCCCTTATGGTTTGGGACTTCATTCATTATCCCCTGCACCAGCACTTTATGGTTCTTAATTATTTAGCACTATATGCCATATTAAGTCCACTTCCCAGTGACACATTGATCACTAGAAGATACTATATCCATTGATTCATACTGATACATGGAAGATTTCTTCAATCCTGCATTATTATATATAAGGGTGATCTTATACAAGTTCAATTTTCATTATTTTCCTTCCTCCCAGGCTAATAATACATAAGAGATGTTGTTTTTTTAGTGTAGCACATTCGGTAGCGCTGGTAACCATGGCGACCGCTCCCTTTAAATAGCTCTCATTTTCAGTACACGCCTTGATCCTTTGACAAAGACGTTTTGTAACGTAGAAACATGTTAGGTAACAGGCGTACGTAGCGTGACGTCATCACGCACGCCGCAATCAGGAAGCGCGAAACTCCGAGCTAATGGAGGAGCAAACGCTCTATTACAAAGAACTCAGAGGCACTTTTAAGGGCATATAATTTGGGCTATTATAGCCTAACCCAGAAACTGACACAGACCCTCAGTAACTTAGTTAAGAGGAGATAGTTAATGCTTCACAAACAGCATGTCAGTTGTGTTTGTATACAGATACATTAAGAGAAAGCAGCTTTGCTGCATATAGTGACTGGTATCTGTATCAGACTTCATGACATTCCCATATGAGGCTGAGCCTTTACAGTTTTGAAACACCAAGATAACTCTACTAATAATAGGTGCTTCATTTCATTTGCCAGCAATCTATACTAATATTGTATATACATACATATACCTATGGGTTTTGTCTACAGCTCTTTAATTATTGTGCAGTTGCCCTTTTATACACTCTGAGGAATTATCTGTGTAACCACACTCTAAGAATATTTAAACTATAGAGTGGCAATAGTGGTCACAAGAGTCATTGAAGGAACCACCTTTCACAGTGTTTTTAAATTTCTTTTAAAAAAAATTTAATCGCCGTTGTTTTTTCACTAATAAAAATTCTCTAATACTATATGATTATGATTAACCCAATGTTGTTCTCACATTTGAATTTGTAGTGTCAAGCACTAATGGGTTTAATTCCCTAAGATATTACTTTTCTGTTCAGTTCTAATCTGTAACAATATGTACATTTCCAGCAGCTCACATTATTAACTTACAGAGGTGTTAGTTATAAAAGGTCCCAAGGTAAGCCTCCTTCCATGAAATCACAAGCACCAACACACAGAAACTCAAAGAGGATACTTAACCAGTGGGATCCATTCATTGGCCGGTCCAGCTAGTCACACCTCATAAAAAAAATTGATGGCAGTGGCGGGGTTTGTGCTATCAAGGAGAAAATCCAAGTGTCACAATCTGCTCTTTGTTGGCTTTGAAAAGGGCAAAAGGACCAATCCTACCTGCAGGATGTTTAAGTTCCTTTATCCCTTGGCCGCCGGCTAAGACAGGTTACCGATTCCCCAGACCAAGTTGTGGTTGCAGGGCCTAGTTACAGTGTTTCAAGACAAGTTTCCAGATACCTGAACAAGCTGCAGACATTAATTTCTAGTTTCAAAAAATAATAAACGCCTTCCTAAATGACACACACCATGCATAGGTGTCCCAAAATGGCATAACGTTTATTATACATGTCACATTTTTTAACAGTTATTGCACAATCACCAGTGGCCACTTCCTTGGACAAACACATATTTCCCCTTATGCCCCTATTGAACTACCCCATGTGGGCCAGGTCGGGCACACAAGGAGTTTGGGTCAACCTGTCTAATTCCACACTATGGTCTCAGGTATTTGGTATCAGCTGCCTCCAACTGTGCACCACAGGGGTTCATTATGTAGAGTTGGTGCTGGAAACATAGGGACCCATTAAATTTGAAGCCCGCAGCAGCAGTGGTACAGCCACAAAGCCTGTGGGCTTAAAATTTGGCAGCTTTACAGAGTGATTAAATTAGACAAACCAGCAACATACGTGGCCAACATACAAATCCATTCCATTTGTGGCCGTGAACATGATCAATTTATCAAACCCGTGGTTACGGGTTTAGACGGAGCCAATAGTAAGAGATCGTCATCATTACGCCACTAGAAAAATGGAGGTTAGATCTCAATCACTAAGGGTCTGAGTTGTAATTGGGCACACATTCTAGAAATAATACAAAATGAAATATATAATATTCTAGTCCATGGGAATTCTATTACATGTATTAAAACAGTCATTGCCTGGATTGATATAACACGAAAATTAAACATGAAATAAATTATTTTTTATTGCTGATTTGCAGGCTTGAGAATATTGTTCTATTAATATTAATACCTTACATCAATATCCCTTTAATTTGAAATACAGTATTTTGTTCTAGCTTTTACAGTGCTATGAACAGGAGTTTAACCGCCTTGTGGGTCCTCTCTAGTACCCGTAGGATTTTTGGCTCCATTTGCCATTTACAGGTTTGAGCGTCAGTGCGTCCTTGGGGAGTTGTTGCAAATTAACAGGGTTTTGCGATTGTAACATTTATGGGCTTGACAGATTAAAGGCTTAGCTGGGACGGAGTCCAGATTTTGATAGCCCGTAGTTTTTTTTGTGTGTAACCTGCAGATCGTTTGCAGGTAGCTAAAGAGGCAAATTTAATAACCGTAAATCTTGTGGGCTCCTTTACGGGCTACGGTTTAAATATTGTAGCAATGTAATGGGGCTCATAGTGTCTGGGTGATGGGTCAGGGTCTTTAACCCACCTAAGGAACCACAAAACTTACTTCTTTTGTCCTGATAGGGAGATAGAACTGGCAAAATGGCTGTTGGAGAGTGATGTTTTGCTGAGTGGATGGTATGAGGCCCAGTGGTATATGTTGTCTTAATACAGTTTGTGAATCCCCCATACAAATTTATTGAGCCAATTCTACCGAAAGTTCGATCCTTGCCCTGGGATTGAGAGCGATTTGGGTATCGTGGTTGGCTATTGGATGTGTCTACTGGTCAGCCTTAAAGTGGTTATAACCCCCAAAAATATTCTTAGCCCAAAGTGATAATTTCCTCGCAAAACACAATCTGCACATGAAATTAACTCTAAAAAATGAAAGAAAAATTACACAGACTCAAATTACTTGGTGGAATGTCCTTTTGAAGGCCCAGGACACACAACCCAAGCCTGGGCTACAACATTACACAACAACATAACTTTAAAAGTGTCATAGTCCCAGTAATCAACTGAGACCATGAGAAAAGCCTCTGAGATTTGTAGCCACAATGTCTAGTGTTCAACCATGACCAAACCTCAACTCAAAAGAGTCCATGAGTCCAGTAGGTTATGACAGCAAGCAACAGAGATCAGAGGAGCAACAATAAAGATGGCCCAGTATGAAGACAGCTAATCACTGTGTATTTAT
The DNA here is from genome assembly GCA_027410445.1 of Discoglossus pictus. Classification (NCBI taxonomy): domain Eukaryota; kingdom Metazoa; phylum Chordata; class Amphibia; order Anura; family Alytidae; genus Discoglossus; species Discoglossus pictus. The sequence continues at coordinate 9,151,050 of CM050170.1, forward strand.
CCTTTTTTCTCAACAAAAAACTAAATCTAACTTTTTATAAATATTCCTCTTCTCTCTTTGTATTTTTTGTATAATTTTACCAACACTTCAATGTCCATTATCGCTTGTAAAAACACCTTCCATAATATTATAATATATTGCTACATTTTAACCATTACCACCATTAATTAAACAAGTAAATTGTTGAAGAATTCATTTAAACTACAAAAAATACAGAAACACAATACTGGGGCATTTTTGTAGGAAGATGTTAAGGATATTTCCACATTTGTATCTTTTTTTGTGTACATGGGGTTATTTTAAAATATTGGTAATTTTACATTTGGTTATTTTAAGATATTTTGTTTTTCTTCTAAGTTACTTGTTATTTCTTCAGACATCTTCAAACGTTCAATCTAAAAATGTCCAAACTTATCGGGATACACTTTATGACCATAATTTGTATATCTTGAGGATATATAAGAAAAACCTGTAAATATATCAAAAGACTTCATAAAGTGTTTTCGAGAAAAAGAGGAATCCAAGAACGAGAGATCACAATTTGAAGTTGAAAGTTGGAATATATAAGGGTTAAGAAATGTAAGCATGCCTGGGATAACCACAAAGCTGTCCTGAGGTTTAATTAAGCCACACTAAACATAGAATGGAAAGACCAGATGACCACCCTTTTTGGATTTTATCTGCTGTCAAATCTACCTTTATATATATCACTTATCTAAAATTAGATTTTGTTGATATATGGAAGCTTTGAGGTTATGAAAACATTTTGCTCTGTAACACTGAATCCAATGAAATCCTAAAAACATATCAAAATATATCCATGTTTCATAAATACATCTCTTCTACCATGTATAGTCCAACTTTAGTGGAGATTTCAGAGTCCTTCACAATCAACATTGAAATAGTTCCAGTTGCAGATTTTCCCCCAACTTCTCAGATCTTCTCAGCCACTGAAGAAGCTCCACCAGTCTGGAGATCCATCAGTAGGTTGAGATGTGTGTCACAACCCAGGAGATTTATGTTGTGATACCAACCAGTCACCCTTGGAGATACATCAGTAGGTTGAGGTGGACATTGAGGGGCCACAGCCTCAAATGGTGACTTTATATTGTCTTAACTGGCGACTAAATGCTGATTTCACATCTGTATTTTTCAAACTGTAAATAACTGGGTTTATGAAAGGGGCAACTGCTGTGTTAAAGATGGCAACATATTTTTTGAACTCTAAATTATTATTTGAACTTGGTCTCAGGTATTGGAAGAAGAGGGTTCCATAAAAATGTTGACAACTGTGAGATGTGAGGAACATGTGTAGAAAGCTTTAAGTCTCCCTGTGCTGGAATGGATCTTCAGGATTTTGTTAATAATGAACATGTAGGAGCCGATGGTCAGAAGAAACGGGGTTAAGCCTAAACTAAATCCTTCAATGAGGTTCAAGCTCTCAAAGGCAGAGGTATCATTGCAAGACATATTCAACACAGGGACAATGTCACAGAAAAAGTGATTGACTATATTGGATTTGAAACACCATAACTGTGACAATAGTATAAGATGCGGTGTAACTTCTAAAAAACCCAACATCCAACAAATGGTAGCCAATAGAACACAGACTGTGTGGTTCATGACCAGAGGATAATGTAAGGGTTTACAAAAAGCCACATATCGATCATAACTCATGGCTGCCAGTAGAAATGCCTCAGCAGAAATCATGGACATATATAGGAATATATGTGTCCTACAAGCAACCAAAGATATAGTCTTATCCCTAAATATGAAGTTACTAAGAGTCTTATGTAGAGTTATGGTGCTGGTAGACATGTCCATGAGAGACAGATTCACCAGGAAAAAGTACATGAGAGTGTGAAGATGATGATCCAGACAGACAAGTACAAGAATGGTTGTGTTACCACCAAGAGTTAGGAGATAAATTATTAGAATAAGAAAGAAGATTGGAGCCTGTAAACCGGGATGGTCAGAAATCCCTGTGAGAATAAAGTATGTCACCATGGTGTAGTTGTCCTTCTCCATTATTACAGATAAATGATCTGCTAAAGCTTATCATAATTTGTATCAGTGTGGTTTCTCAGAAAACTGCTTAGAGTCACTTTGACTGCAAGAAGATCCAAATTAATCAATACTGCAGAAAATCAAGTCAAACTGTTCACTGGAAGATGTGATCATTAGGCTAAAGTTAAAATAATTTGCCCATAGCATGAAAAGAGAGGAATCTTACTGAAGGCTCACAAAGGATACCATGGCAGAGGAGGAAATGGATAGAGGTCATTGAAGAAATGAGCTTGAGGGCGTTCAGAGGGGTAGTTGCTGACATATGAGCCTAGCATTCTATGGTCCATAGGGTAACAGAGATTTAGAAATGATTAAGTAACTAAACAAAAACAACATCTCAGATTGGTAACCATTTCCACTGCGTTGAATAGAAATGGGATGAAAAGTGTTTTACTTTACCCAGTAACATGATAAAGGACGAGGCTTAGCACATCTGTACCTCAAAGCTAACAAAGTAACCGTAATAAATTACAATGACTTACGGGCACCATGAGATCCATGGAGTTTTTCCAAATGGACATCTATAGAGTATCCTGAGTTATTAGAAATGTTTGGTACAAAATATGGAATATAACCAATAATAAATAATAAAACATCTAGTTAATTATTGATATTTATCTGTATAGGATTATTTTGCCAAATCAAACATGGAGTATTTTGGGAAATATAGTCATCATGCAGTGTAGTTAAGAAAAATAATAGTAATTTCTTAAATATGAGCTCTGTGTAATAAAGAGAAATATGAGATGGTTGGGACTAGTTGCAAATACAGTAACACATTGAAAAGTCTAGGACTGTTTGTACAAACATAAGCTATATAAGTCGTCCCACCATAGGTCCATCGGAGCAAAGTCTCTAGTTTCATGACTGCCGAAGCAACATAGAACCTACAATAGCCCTGAACACATCTCCTGTCTTCTTCTTCTTCTTCTTCTTCTTCTTCTTCTTCTTCTTCTTCTTCTTCTTCTTCTTCTTCTTCTTCCCCTGCTCTGACACCCGAGTCCTCTCTCCAGGATCTACTAGTCAGATGTTGTGATACCACGTCCCTAAAAGAAACTATAAAAATGGAAGGGCTGCCCACTTACCTTCTCCAGCTTATTCCTCTCTATTTTCCTTCAAAGCAGGGTTTTTATCAGTAAACTGGAACGTCTCAGAGGATGTCTCATGAGGTATCTAAGACTCCAGAGTTTAATCATCATTATGTATAATCTGAGTATGTCTGTAGTTGTGTATATCTCCCAAAAGACCAGACATTCAACCAGACTGATAGTAACTCCATAGAGTATCTTATTATCCTTAACCATATTTAGATTATATATTTCAGAGTCAATATTATTTATTAGAACTAAGCATGGTATTTTCATCACTAAAATAGTTGTCGCACTGCGAGTTGTCGTCATGTTGCCGACCATAGGCACGCCGCGAGACTTAGGCTGCAATGAGCGCAGAACTTAGTTGGCGCTCATGCAGAGACATGTGGGAGTTGGCCAAAATTATGGTCCTTATGACTTAGGACCTGAAGCACGTAGATAAACTGCGGCGGCTCGCAAAAATACGACTTTAACGGCCGAAATACCAAACTGGAAAAACATGCAAAAACACACAAATATGCCCGAAATTAACTTGCACACTCACACACAGCACAGGGGGGAGCCAGGGAGCCTGTGAGTGAGGTTAAAGTTAATTTGAGGCATATTATGCCTTTTTTCAAGATTGAAAGCGGAAAAAAAATGTCTGCCGTAAAAACGTAAAATAGACGAAAACGAAGCCAAAGGACGTAAATACGAGCCCTAAGCACTAAGACTTAACGCAAACCAGTAACACTTAATACAAGGTAGTAACATTTAACTCAGGCCAGTAACAGTGAACCTAAGACATTAACACTTAACTCAAAGCAATAAGCCCCTAAACTACACAGGCATATAAAGTACACAGGCGCTCAGCACGGGGCTCACGATGAGTGCCGAAGTTGCTCAGAGGCGCCACATCCTTGCATTTTGTGGCAAACAGCATTGCCAGGCTATTAACAATATATTTATTGAAATAATAAGATACCTTTATAATCGATATGTCTTTATTTGGACAAAAATGCAGTAACATATACAACACACAACATATGTCAACTCAGTATACTTAGGACTTTTATACCTACCTACCAGGGAATCCCTAGAACCAATACCAGTCTCACAGGACACATTTGGGGTCTTGAATCGCCTGGTGACTGGAAGTGGGGAGTGATTGTGATAACAGCTTTGGTAGTGAGAATCCTGAGATGAGGTGCTTTCATGTTGCAGGTTACCATGGAAACAGTGACAGTTGCAAAATAAACGTTAGTTTTCAGCATTTCTTAAGTGTGATGGCTACGATCATTTGTAGATTCTCTAGTTCCCCACATCACTTAACTTACAGAAGGTCCTACTTTGTCACAGTGAATGTGCTTGATGAGGTCCGTACGGTCAACAAGAGTCCTACTGAGATAATGTCAGGACAGTCAGAAAATAATATCTCAAAGAAGAAAGAAAAATGAAAGACATCCCTTTCACATGGTGCGCATCCATGGACCTAATCTCAATATACAGAATAAAAATAAAATGTAACATTTAATAATGTTGGTTAAAATGATATACCAAAATTAAAATCGGGAAAACCAGACATCACACTAATAATATCATAAGTTTGGATAAAATATTAGGACACTATATATGGCTAGAATTATGGTAGTTATCCATCCCTAAATATCCACTTGATATGTGACAATAGAGAAGTAACGTGCTAAGTGCTATCTCAAAAAAGATGGATAAACAAAATAAAGGAATTTCAAAAGTGCAAATATAATAAAGTGACTAGTGAATTTCACATATTAATTATAAGTTGATACATATACATAAAGCGCTTAGTGCTTTATATGGGCACAAATGGGTATTGAAAATTGGGCTTAAAGGGATGGATGAAATAACTAATACATAACCAAGTGTTCTACAAGTAAGTATTTCCATAAACTATTAATTTTATCACAAGGAGCACCTTTTCCAAAATATTAGACCAATACTTATAACCATGTCCCTTCTTTGTAACCATACAATAGCTCACTACTAATTCCTATTATGTTCTTGATTGATTATCTTTGTAAAGAAGGACGTTAGTAGTGGGTAATATCATATTGCACTAATATAGGGACCTACAGCCTTATTAAATTGCGATTCGGTAAAATTAAAAGGGCTCGATTTAAGCACATAGCATATCTTTTTTACAGAAGTTTTTAGTTAGTGAAGACCTTGCTTTTGGATTGAAGTTCACTAACTAAAAACTTCTGTAAAAAAATACGCTGTGTGCTTATATAGAGCCCTTTTAAATTTACTGAACCGCAATTTAATAAGGCTGCTAATCTGGGTACTGCCTAATGGAGGACTCCTAACCATGCGTATGCTGCCTAGGCACCTAGGAATGATGTCATTGATCAGTGTTGCAATAGCGTAATGTGGCATTTAACCCGACGCGCGTTACTTTTATTTCATAAGGGCTTACTGTTTGGGATACAGACTCTATATAAGCACCTCAGTTGTTATGGATACCAAATTTAAAAACAATAAGCATATATACATTAAAAAATTGCATATTTATATGGTGGAAAAAAATTGATAATCCTCTTCAGTGGTGACAAAATACATTTGGGAGCATATATAGACTTCGATTTTGTAAAGTAGGTGACATCCTTATTAGATGTATTATCATTGTATTTAACATGGTGCAGTAACAGTCATGTACACCCGCCAAATGAGATTATATATAATGATTATCATGGTTATAAATTCCCAAATCAGATACCGTTTTGGCAGAATTGTGGAGTGACCCACCTGAGATCATCCTCAGATCAATGGCATGTGTGGGAGGTTCAATGGACTAGGAGAAGGATTGGGAAAAGTTGCCTCCACTTTGCCTAAAGGGAGGTACTTCAGGTGTCCATGGGATTCTCCCCTTTGAAAACTTTTATGGGTAGTGAAACAATAAAGGATTTATGTACACCATCTCATATGAATGTGAAAGGGAAGCACTGTCACGTGATATAACTGTGAAACCCACCGTCAATATAAAATACCAAGATATATCAAAATGATGTACTTTGCCTAATAGAAGGCTTCCTCGGTAGTTATTATTTTTTACTACTCTTGGAGATTTCTATTAGGCGAAACTCCCTTTAAATTGAGAATACTGTCCTGGGATCTAAAGTCTACTTACACCCATAAGTACCACACAGCGGTGAATGCTCGATAATCAGATGTCCAGATAATAGAGATCCAACGACCCCCAAGGGAGCACCAACAGCAGAAGGACAACATGACATCATCCAGGAGGCTGTGTGGAGAGGATCTCCAGTGATGCGCTTTGCAAACCTCAAATAGTGAGATAATAATAAAATATGATTTTGTATTTTTTTCTCTATTTTCCTTTTTTTTTTATACGTTTTCTTTTTGTGAAATAGTGAATACATTTACCTTGCACTAGGAGGAGGTGTGCTTGTCTTCTTCACCATTTTTTTGTTTCATCTTTATACGGGCAATGAGTGAGGATCTTTTATCTGAGTTTTGGGAAGGGACCACCAGGAGGAACTCCTTATAGTAACATATGGGATGTGGTTCAGAGCTAGACTGGATACACTCACTGGGATTGCCAAAGAGAATCTGCCGGAGTTCAAGTCAAGCATAAGTGCTTGTATGACTGAAAAAGCCTGGACTAGGGAACTCCAGTTCGGTCAGCAGTTTTTAATGTCAGTACAAGCTCCAGTTGATTTTTGGAGGGTAACTTCCAAACTGCCCATAAACTAGCCAACATCACCTATATGGTAGCCCTGGATGAGCAACAGCAGATTAAGAAGTAGAACCACATGAATATGCTGAAGCCATACCAGAGTTGGAATCCCCAAGTCATTTCCATATGCCTAGCAGAGACTGAGGATTCTGATGGTGGATTACTACTAGACATGCTTGCTCCTGATTACTCGTCGCCTGTTTCCCTTTTCCTGACATACTTGTCCCTTGACCAATGACAGAAATTACTCTCTAGGTTAGTTTTTGACCCAACTTGGTAGGATGATGTCCTTAACCCTGACACTTGTCCTCTTGAAACAGCCATTTTAAAGTATCTCCGGAAAGGGCAATATAAGGAAGGAGATGTATAAGATGATAGAGCTAGGGTTCATTGAGCATAGTCCTATCTAGTCATTGGGTGTCCCCTGTGTTGTTGGTCTATAAGAAGGAGAGGACCACCAAGTTTGTGTGGACATTAGAAGGGCCAAATAACAAGATGAACTCCTAGATAGATTAGAACGGGCAATCTATGTGACCACTCTGGACTTGTCTGAGGGCTAAGTTGCAAATCTTATTTGCTGAAACCACTAGAGAGAAGTCAGCATTCACCACCCCATTTGGACTGCACCATTTGCTATTACAACTTTTGGGATAAAGAATGGCCCTTCCACATGCCAACAGCTTGTTAACCACCTACTAATGGGTGCCAGGAATGAGTAAAGTTGCCATATTAAGCCAGGGTTTACTATTGGCCTGACAAATGCCAGTTTGCTAAGGTGGAAGTGAAGTACTTAGGGCACAGAGAAGGGAGTGGGAGGATTTGGCCAGAACTTTGGTGGAAGTTGTGACTAAGATGGGTGTTTATATTTCTGGAGAGCAGGGCTTACATCTCTTATTGAAAATCTATTTCTGGGCTTGTGATGGTGACGGGGTGATGTTTATTTCATTTAGATTCAATTATCCAGCAGAGCCAATTGACCTCCCATCCCACCCTCCACTGAAAAGAAAGTCCTCCTGATCTAGATCTTAGGAACTCATGTAAGAAAGAAAAAAAAATAGCTTTATTTATAGTTTTACAAAAAAAAATGATGCAGAAATATTGAATATTTATTATCTATAAGGTTTAGTTTTGACTCTATTTGTCAATGTTTTGGCTCCAAAATGAAGTAACAATTGTGCTTGCTAGTGCTAGACATGGTCTGACAAAATGGCTACAGAGTTGGTCATGTTTATTTATCTGTTAATATTTTGGAATAGAGTTCAAAACAGAGTAGTTAATATTTTTTTGCATTCAAGAATTTAAAGGAAATTTCAGTAAAATATTGAAACTAGAATAATAAAGGCATACAATTCAGTCTATTGGAGGGACCTCCTTTTCAAACTGTTCCAGTCAAGTTGGCTGGTTTCAAGACCAGGAAACAATGTCTGGAAGAGGAGGTTCTATCACAATATGAGGACATGTTCCGGGCACTGGTGCACTCTTGTATAGGGTAGAGTACCACTTGGGTTTGTCCCCTTGGATGAGGTGTGAGTTTACCTCTCAGTGGTATATAGATGGAGGTCTCAGTTTGGTATACCCCAACTTTTGAAATGTACCTCCTTGCTAAGTTTTTCATTTATTTTCCATTTTCTAAACTATAGTTTAACCTTGCTTCCCTGCCAATAAGCAGGTATATGAATCCACTGTTACTGGCCCTTTAAAAAATGGTCATGTAAAACCTTATTATTACACTGTGTCCAGTTCTCCTCTTTGGCTCCATGAACCAACAAGGACTTGAGATGGAGAGTGATCCTTGGTGCACGGAGCACGAGAGAGTGCCTAGCTCATTTCATGGACTCTCTATGTGTATTTCAGACTTCAGCCCCTCTTATCACTTTTGAAGGGCCTCCTCCTACAGATCTAGCTGCATTTCTCCCCTCACATATTTTCTGGGCACCCAGTGTCCCATTGTGATAGGGCCAGGGATCTCCATATGTCTAAGAGCAAGAAATAGAAATCATGCCAAAGTAAAAAGCATTACACCAATTACAATTTGGGGCAGTATTTTGGGCAAATGGACTCCCAAGTTCTACCCATGGACACTTAATGGAGAAAGGAAGAGAATACCAAGAATAGAGAAGGAAGGAATGCAACTATATACAGAATAACACGTTCTCTCAATGTTTTATACATTATGATATACCAAGTAGATTGGAGACTCAATTGACTTAAATGGAGAGGAGACTCAATGTTTTAGTTGTTTGAATGAGTGATGTCCTATGAGAACATATCTTTATGTCTTTTTTTATTAATCTTAATGAGTTATTGTTTACATTATTATCTCTCTTTAACATAGTCTCCCATTTCCTTTTACCAATACTTCCACACTTATCCTCTATCACCTAATGCTTCTTCCTTCCTTAATCCTCATCATTGCTTCCCATTGTTTTTCAAAGTTACAAAACCACCTTCCATATGCCCCATACCACCACACACATCCTCCATCTCCTTCTGCTGCTCCTTGTCCTTTTACTCTAACCTTCCTTTTCCTCATTCTTTGTAACCCATTTCCTTTCCTCCATCACATCCTCTTCCAAGTGAAATAATTTATGTATATGCTATTTCCTTTTTTAATATATTGACCATATTATGTGCTTCTTCACACCAGTGATGGGTTTGTACACTCTATCACAAGGGCACAAAGGCAATTGTATTAGCAACAACATTGAGAAGTGACCTCAGGTCCTTGAGATACCAAATTAAATCCAATTATTTTCCATTCACTGCAATAATACATCTCCCAATTTCACCATTGAGCTTCTTAAGTCTTAAGAACCCAGAGTGTTTTGCTGTTTGTGCATCTTTATAATTTTTGGTCCTTTCAGAACTTGTGCGTCTAGGAAGCTCAACATAGCCATTATGGATGTTTTTTTGAGAACTGATTAGTTATTAAAAACTTTTATAAATCAGTGAGGTATACATCAATATGTTTTTACTTGGTCTTGAATGTTATGTTTGATGATGTCGAGCAGTATTGATACAGTATTTTATGAAGGGACCTAAAGCAAATCTAGACAAATATAGACCAATAAGCTCTATCAGTGGTCTCTAAATGATTATATTTGGGAATTTATTCCTATGAACAAGCTAATAATTAGTAGAAAACAAAGTTTAGAGAGGGTAAGATCAAGACAAACTACTTATATTACTTTCTAAAAGGGCTTGAACTTCAGATATTGGTAGATGAAGTATTTTTTGACTCCACAATGACTTTTAGCACAGTGCCTTATGGAGGATTTTTTTATGCAAAATAAAGAATCCAGATATGGCAGTAATTATCTGGGATAGAATATGGGTTAAATTATAGCAAATAAAAGATTGTTGGAAAATACTCCAATTTGAATGATGTGGTAAATGGAGTTCCTCAGGAATCAGCACTCATTCTCAGGGCCCTCATTTAAAATTTAGGGTCTAGTACACACATAACAGTCAGGTTCCCCAAATACACACAATTCTCCCAAGTTTCTAGATGCAATGTAATGATACTGTATTATACACACACAGTGAATCAAATGAAGCAGATGACCACCTTATCTCAGCTATCTTCTACCGTCCCGCTCACTATTTATTTATCCTTGTTTCTAGACAAAAACCTAAATCTAACTGCATAATTCTTTAATTGCTCTTTTTCTTTTCTTTTTCTTTATTTTTTCTTTACACTTCAATATCCATTGTCTCTACTGGTTTCATAGTATTAGTACATTTTCTCCATTTGAAACATCATATCCCGCTCATTTCACAGTTAAATTTTTTTGAAGAATTAATTTAATTTACAAAAAATACATAATAGGTATACTGGGATATTCTTGTAGAAAGATGCTAAGGATATTTACAAATTTGTTTATTTTTTTTGGACCTCTGATTATTTTTAGACTTTTTTCTCTAAAATTTTTAACTCAATAGTGGTTTATTATAGCTTGTCTGAAAGACAACACTTATAAGGATAAACATCATGACCTTAATATGTATAGCTTAGACAGCTTAGCCCAGAGCTTAGCTCAGTAAAAATAATAAAAGTATTTAACACACCAGACATACGTGTCCCAAACAGAGCACAATCTTTCATTGGGCCTCCTTTTTAGACATTTCTAACATAAAATATAACAATGGTAGACTTACATAGTCAAGCCCTGCAACTGACAGTAGTAGGTCACTTCTCACTTTCTGCCACTTTTAATTACCCCCACATGGGCTAGCACAGGCTACAAGGGCCAGGCGCAAGCTTGTCTATCTCCCCAACTAGGTCCAAAGGAGTCTGCAGCCCCAGCTACCAGCTAATTACGGTGAGGGTGTGGGCACAGCAGGGGTTGATAAGATAATATGAGTCTTGGAGCCAAAACATCTAAGTGCAGGGCTGGGGTCTAAACTAACTAGGGTAATATTTGTATAAACGTAATGCAATAGTTACATCCTAAAACACACTCTGCAAACAAAATATTGGTCCTGAAAATGGAAAAAAGACAGAAAGTCATCAAGGTTTAAACGACCTGGTAGAAAAGTGCCTTAAGGATCTTGGACATACAACCAGAGCTTGGGGAAAACCATCATATAACAAACCAACTAGTGGTAAAGTATTTCACAATATTCTTATAGACATTAAAATATAATTTTGATTCAACTGGCTAATGTCCATCAGGGTCCATTCACCAGATCTAAAAGTCCAAATGTCCTGGGGTTCGTGACAAGGACAGCTTAGATGATTGTGAGAACAATCAGGGAAACAAGTAGTCTGTGGATAAGGAAAAGTCTGTTGATCTTCACCTACACATTAGGGTTTGGGGGTAAGAGGGGTCCCACCCTGGCCCACCAAAAAAAGTTATGAAAAGGAGCTTCTAGGGGACATTGCTTAAAATAAGACTTTGCAACATTTTATCTGTTGTCTAAATGCTGATTTCATGTCTGTATTCTTCAAACTGTAAATAACTGGGTTTATTAAAGGGACAACTGCTGTGTCAAAGGGAGAAACATATTTTTTGTAGTCTAAACTATTATTTGAACTTGGTAGCATGTATTAAGAGAAGATTTTTCCATAGAAAATGATGACCACTGTGAGATATGAGGAACACGTGTAGAAAGCTTTAATTCTCCCTGTGCTGGAACGGATCTTCAGGATGTTGTTAATAATGAACATGTAGGAGTTGAAGGTTAGAAGAAAGGAAGGTAAACCTAAACTGAGTGTTTCAATGAGGTTCAATTTCTCAAAGGCAGAGACATCATTGCAAGACAGATTCAACACAGGCACAAGGTCACAGAAAAAGTGATTGACTATATTGGATCTGTAACACCATAACTGTGACAATAAGATGAGATGAGGTGTTACAACAACAACCTTTCAGATTGGTAACAAGTTCTGTTCACTTGAATAAAAAGTGGATGAAAAGTTGTTTATTCCACCCAGTAACATGATGAAGGACGAGGCTTAGCACATCTGTGTCTCAAAGCTACCAATAAATTACAATGACTTATGAGCACCATGAGATCCATGGAGTGTTTCCAAATGGACATCTTTAGAGAATCCTGAGTTATTATAAATGTTTGGTACAAAATATGAAACATAACCAATAATAAATAATAAAACATCTAGTTAATTATTGATATTCATCTGTAAATGATTATTTTGCCTTATAAAACATGGAGTGTTTTGGTAAATATAATCATAATGCAGTGTAGTGAAGCAAAACAACAGTCATTTATTATTATAATATTACCTCTTTTTATACAAGATGTAGATATCACTGGTAAAACATATTATAAAGTAAATATTGTGTTAAATAAATAGACAATGATTGAGAAAAGTAAAAAATACAGTCTCTAAAGAGAGCAGGATGGAGAGAAGGAAGAAAGAGAAAGATAAATAATGACAGAAGATCAGAGAGGAAAGATAAAAATGTGTGATAAAAAGAAAAATGAGATAGATGGGACTAGTTGCAGATAATGAATTGATAACAATGATAATGATAATGAATTGACAAATCTAGGGATGGTTGTGTGAGTACAAGACATAGAAGTGGTCCCACCAAAGGTCCATCACAGCCAAGACTATAGTTTCATAACTGCAACATTTTATAAAAATTGTTGGCTGATGCTAAGAATATAGCAGGAAAGATCTCCCTTCTTGTTCTTCTTCCCCTGCTCTGACACACGAGTCCTCTGTCCAGGAACCACTAGTCAGATGTTGTGATTCCACGTCTCTAACAGAAACTATAACATGGAAGGGCTGCCCACTTACCTTCTCCAGCTTCTTCCTCTCTATTTCTCTTCAGAGCAGGGCTTTTATCAGTAAACTGGAACATCTCAGAGGATGTCTCATGAGGTATCTAAGACTCCAATGTTTAATTATCATTATGTGACGTCTGAGTATATCTGTAGTTGTGTATATCACCCAAAAGACAAGACATTCAACTAGACTGATATTAACTCTGCTGAATATCTTAGTATCCTTAACCATATTTATATATATATTAGAGTCAATATTATTAAATAGAATCAAATGTGATATTTTTTTCTTTTATTATATTTATTGAAATCATAAGATTCCTCTTTTTTTATTAGTTGCGGCATAAAATTTATTTGAAAATATATCCTAGAAACCCCTAAAATGTACATGACTTTGGCCCTGATTTGCCACTTTAGTGGTCTGGAAAAGGACTAACGATACACAATCCTACCCATAGATGAACAGGGTTGCTTCCATTTTCTTCTTCTCAGGACAAGTTACAAGGGTTCAGGTCAGCTTGCAAAATGTCTTCATAGAATAAAATAATAAAAGCCTTCCCTCTGTATGAAACACACCATGTCTATGTGTCCAATCGAGAGCATCATCTTTATTCTTGTGTCTCTCTTTTTATACACTGTTCTTATACAATAAAACAATAACACACGAGCAGACATATCTTGGGCATCTTTTTTGGCTTTTAACTCCCCCCCAACTTAAATGGACCAATCAGGGTCTGTTCCAGGTAGGCCTGTCCAACTCTGCACCAACCAGCTTACAGATTGTTAAGTGCTGATTGGAGGACATCCCAAAAACCGAAGCAGGGAAAGGGAAGAGAGGGAAACATAAGCCATCTCTCTCCAGACTTCCCATGGGCATACTAACCTTTATTACGTCAAAGGGAGATTGGTTAGGAGAATTGAGTCCCCAGGGGCACATGTTACACTTTTAGCTAGCTTATGTATTAAACATAACCTAAAACACATGGAGCATTTCACCTGAGGGGGGAGTACAGGAGATCGGGATCCAGGGGGTTAGTCATGTATTATAATATCCTTAAGAGTGCTCTGGGGATCTGTTGACCACCATGGGTCCAGGGTTTTGGAAAGTCCATGTGTTTAATAGCCATGTTAATCGAACTAGAGCAGTGATTCTAGCTTTTTAATAATCTCTTTTATGGCTTTTAGAACAACCGGAGAAAGAAGAGGTGCTGGAGATGCAGGAAGGTCTTTGGATCGTCTTATCTTTGTTTGGCCAAAATGCAGTAACATATACAACATACATCATTTATAAATTAAGTGTACTTAAAACTTTCATTTTTTGAGATATTTTGCTGTAAATGAAAAGCAAATATATATTTTTTGAGTTATATGTGATTACAGCTTTAATGGGGAGAATCATGAGGTGACATGCTGTGGTGTTGCAGGTTGCTGAAGTTTGAAACGTTTATATGTGTATTTTTTAGTAGCTTGAAACGCTAACTTACATTGGCGTTATATACTGTATATGAAAAGTCACAAGACAGGCCTCATTCCAAGAAAGCCCTAGCACCAATACACACAAACCCACAGTGAAGAGGAACTAACCAGTGGAGTTAATTAATTTGCCGGCTTGTACCTCATCTTAACAAACTGGTGGCAGTGGCGGGATGTGTGCTATAAAGGGAAAAAGGCACGCAAAAGTGAAGATGGCCCAATATGATGAGCACAGCATGGAGTTTATTTGCCTTTCCCCAAAAACCTGAATGCCATTGTAGCAAAGCTGCACTAACTGGATGAGGATCAATGGTTTGGGTGGGCTAAGGGGATGCCCCACTGAAGAACCCAGTTATAAGTCTTTCCTACCCTTTGCTAAAGGGTTTGACACTGGGTTGCCTATTCTGAAAAGGGCTAGAGAGGTCACTAGAGAGCAATCCAGTTAGTTAGAATGTCACAGCCAGAGCTCTGCTTATTCTAATCCACCAACTAGGAAGGAGCCCCAGGGGAACTTTTAGTGATTTGATGATGATGCAGGGACTTTGTCAACTTTCTGCATGATTTTGAGCTGCAGTGCCTGCTCCACTTGATGGGGCCCGAGGACTTGACATGACACCTGGTTGACTTGCTTAGTAGGAGAACAATCACATTCTACCGGCCCATTGCCTATGTCAAACAAGTTAAACAAATGTTGCTGGCCAGAAACTGGGTGACTGCTTAATATTAGAGGAAGTAATTCTGGGATGTGGCCCGGGGTACTGAATGCTCATATGCGGAGATTATGTGATCTCCACCATGCTTTTTATATGTTTTGAAGGTACACAAGTTCCAGTCTATTGAGGAGGCTGTCCAGGTAATTGTGCTGCTTCCCTTCAGCAATGATAGCCTTGGTCCAAGACCTATGACCCACCACTGTAGAGGCTGGTTGCTTGATGGACTGGCAAGGGGGGATACAGGGAGAAGTGATTAGTTTTCATCTATCTAGTGTTCTTCAACTAGTTAGGCTACCTAGATTAGCGCTTCCCAGCAGGAATGACAGCATTGTACAGAAGGGAAACCCCTCACCACAGTTTTCCTTGGCTCCAAAGCCACCAGTCAAGCCAAAATGAATGGAGGAGGCTGGCGAGAGGTGAACTGCAGTATGTGCCAATTTCTGTGGCATCTGAAGTGGGAATGTCCCTTTTTGAGTGAGTGGTCCATTGTACCTATTAAAGGGGATTTGGGATGGGGACTTTCATCCCTGTTTTTTTCTGGAGGATTAGCAGATACAGTCTTACCACTAGTTCCAGTCCCTGCTGTTGAAGACCATTTCTCTACATTAGTTCTTACCACTGATTTCATCGCCCTTTCTATGTTTCCTCACTCAATCAAGATACCCTTATCACTTCTCCATCTCTTCAAATTGAGGTTGTTGTTTAGTCAATCAATTGTGTATGACTTTCCACAATGCTATGGACCACAACACGCCAGACACATCTATACATAAGTCTCTGGTCGTGCTTGTCCATAATGTAATACTGGCAAAGATACTGGAGTGGGTTTCTAATTCCTTCTCAAATGGACCACAATTTGTCTCACCTCTTTGCTATAACCTTACCATGTTGGGTGACACTACATGGTATAGCTCACAGAGTCATTGAGGCAAAATAGTGATCCAAAAGGCTCTTTGAGAAATAACCTACATTATATACCCATTTCTAAAAACCAACCTCATCACTTCAAATTCTGACTTTCCACCTGAGTACAGAAATCCCTTTTGGTGATCGATTTGGTCCTTGTTGATGAATTAGGATAAAAACAAAACTGACATAGATCCTATTTAATTTAGAGGGAAAGCAATACAACTCTTCACTTCCCCATTTGACCACCAAGATAAACCCAATTAAACTTTACCCTTGACCACTTGACCACCAAGATAAAAGCAATGAGACTTGAAACATAATAAAGCAGCAACATGTCACAATCATTTATTCAATTAGAACACAAAATATAAGTTTAGACCTCTACTGAACCCTGGAGTCATGCAAGATACTTTGGTGACATTTGTGTGAGAGAGTCATTTATATTTCTTGAGATCAGGGCTTACATCTTTTGAAGGACAATGTTTTCTTCTTGGCTTAAGATGTCAAAGAGTTGCGGTGTTAGTTGCAATATCCGTCCCTACAATATCCTAACCCTCCCTCAAATGATATATAATAAACACCCCCTCATGATACAGCCCTCAGGAACTCATGTAAGAAAGATAAAATGAATGCCTCTATTTATAGACAGAGTTTTAATAAATTCTATAAAAATATTTGTATATGTATGACGTATATGGTATAGTTTTCACTCTATTAGTGAATGTGTTGGCCACCAAATAGAGTTACGGTTGTCCTTACCAGTTCTAGCCATGGTTTGACAAAATGGTTATAGATTTGGTAATGTTGATTTATTAGATAATATTGTGGAATAAAATTTTAAACAGAATAGTTAAGATGTCATTTTTTAGATTTTAATGGGATTTTTGTGTGACAATTTAGAACTATAATAAGTCATAAAAAGGCATAAAATTCAATGAATTGTGTTAAAAGGAAAAAATATAGTTCTTCTTATTTTAAACTAAATTTCCCACCAGGTGGTCCACTTGTTAAAGGTTTAGGTTAGTGATGTCCAGAACAGATCGCCAGAGAACTATTCTCGGCGATTTCCGAATGTTCGTGGCCGCCACGAACGGCGAACACATGCGCTTTTCGGTTTCCCCCCCTATACTTTATCATTGAGGAAACTTTGAACATCATTTATTTTATTTTATAATTTTTTTTGTGTAATCTATGCCTGCCTGCCAGCGTGTGTGTGTGACAGGCTAACACCTAACAGCTTATATTGTGCTTATTTTCATTACTCACACCTGGTGGTGTAACATACATTGAAAACAACCATTTTTTTCCTGTAATCTAATTTCAGTTGCCTGTCTGTGTCAGGCTCACAGCTTATATTGTGCTCAGTGACAACACTTTTTTGACTGTAATAGATTGAATAGCAATTGCCTGCCTACAGGCGTGTGTGTGAAGCCTATTGCATCTACTCTGCCAACTTTTGCCAGTGCACAGTGATACATCATATCTGGTGCAACCGTAGTGTACAGTGACATAAAACAACACTTTTTTGACTGTAATCGATTGAATATCAGTTGCCTTCCTACAGGCGTGTGTGTGAGGACTACAGTGCCTACTCTGCCAACTTTTGCCAGTGCACAGTGACACTCATATCTGGTGGCACCTTAGATTGCATGCACAGTGCCCCAAATTTGAAGTAGGAGGTCTGACCAAGCATCTTTTTCCATCTCCCTGTTCCAAAAATCAATGCCATATACATGTCCCCTAATAGTGGACGTAACAGGTATTAAACTGATAGGAATGAGTAGTACAACTTAATACACCACTCCTATCTGGTGGCACCTTAGATTGCACGTGCAGTGCCCCAAATTCGAGGTAGGAGGTCCGACCAAGCATCTTTTTCCATCTCCCTGTTCCAAAAATCCATGCCATATACACGTCCCCTGATAGGTGACGTAACAGGTATTAAACTGATAGGAATGAGTAGTACAACTTAATACACCACTCCTATCTGGTGGCACCTTAGATTGCACGCGCAGTGCCCCAAATTTGAAGTGGGAGGACCGATCAAGCATCTTTTTCCATCTCCCTGTTCCAAAAATCCATGCCATATACACGTCCCCTGATAGGTGACGTAACAGGTATTAAACTGATAGGAATGAGTAGTACAACTTAATACACCACTCCTATCTGGTGGCACCTTAGATTGCACGCGGAGTGCCCCAAATTTGAAGTAGGAGGACAGACCAAGCATCTTTTTCCATCTCCCTGTTCCAAAAATCCATGCCATATACACGTCCCTTGATAGGTGACGTAACAGCTATTCGCATCTTCTCTCCCATACCTCTGCGAGTAGCTGTGATCTATCGCCCGCCTGGATCACCCTCTCAATTTCTGGACAACTTTGCCGCCTGGCTCCCTCAGTTTCTCTCCTCCAATATACCTTCACTCATTCTTGGCGATTTCAACATAGCCACTGACACCCCCACCTCCCCAACAACTGCAAAATTACTTGCACTTACCTCTTCCCTTGGCCTCTCACAATGGACAGATTCAGCAACTAACAGTGGTGGACACTCCATTGACCTTATTTTTACTAATCTATGCACTATCTCCAACCTTGACATCTCCCCACTTCCCCTATCTGACCACCACCTACTAACTTGCAACCTCACCTCATCTTCTGCTCACCACCCTTCTTCAAATCCTGCCACCAGAACACGCAGAAACCTGCAAGCACTCAACCCACAACAATTTTCAAATGTACTAACACCCCTTCTCAGCCCCCTCACCACCCTTGCCTGCCCTGACATCGCCACTTCACAATACTACACTACTCTAACCTCCACCCTTGACTCTCTTGCCCCCATAATCATAAGCAAACGCCCTCGCTCTCCACCACAACCATGGCACACCACACAAACACGCTATCTACAGAGATGCTCACGCACTGCAGAACGACTATGGAGGAAATCTCGCACTTCAGCAGACTTTCTCCACTACAAGTTTACCTTGCGCTCCTACTTCTCTGCCCTCAATCTTTCCAAACACTACTTCTCATCACTAATATCAAACCTGTCCTCCAACCCTAAATATTTATTTGCTACATTCAACACCCTCCTCCGCCCACCCCCACCTCCTGCCTCTTCCTCTCTCACTGCTGATGACTTTGCCAGCCATTTTAAAAATAAAATCGATACCATCCAAAATGAGCTCTCCTCCCAGCTTGGCCCTACCCCACCACCCTCTCCCCAAACCGACAACACCCAGCCCTTACCCTTCCCCAATCCCACCTCCACTATGGACTCCTTTGACCCTGTAACCGAGTATGAAGTATCTACTTTACTATCAACCTCTCACCTTACCACATGTCCTCATGATCCTATTCCATCACAGCTAATCCCTCCCCTATCCACCACACTTATCCCAGCTCTCACACATCTATTCAACCTCTCCCTAAACACTGGCAAGTTTCCATCCTCCTTAAAACACGCCACAGTTACACCCATTCTCAAGAAGCCCTCTTCTGACCCAGCTTCTGCCTTCAACTATTGCCCTATCTCACTACTTCCCCTGGCTTCTAAACTCCTTGAGCGGCTTGTTTACAATCGCCTCACTCGATTTATTTCCTCTAATTCCCTACTTGACCCTTCCAATCTGTTTTCCGGGCCCAACACTCTACAGAAACAGCCCTTACAAAAGTCACTAACCGCCAAATCAAAGGGTCACTACTCTATTCTAATTCTCCTGGATCTCTCTGCTGCCTTCGATACAGTTGACCACCCTCTTCTAATCCAAAATCTCCGCTCCTTTGGCATCTAGGACACAGCTCTTTCATGGTTCACATCCTATCTTAAAGATCGTACATTTAGTGTCTCCTTCTCTGGCACCTCTTCTTCACCTCTCCCTCTGTCTGTTGGTGTTCCCCAAGGTTCTGTCCTAGGCCCCCTCCTCTTCTCCATCTACACCTCCTCCCTTGGCACCCTTATAAAATCCTTTGGATGTCAGTATCATCTCTATGCAGATGATACTCAAATCTACCTCTCTGCACCCGATCTATCCCCCTCTCTTTTAGCTCAAGTTTCCAACTGCCTCTCTAGCATATCCTCCTGGATGTTCACCCGTCAACTCAAACTCAACATGTCTAAGACTGAACTTCTAATCTTTCCACCCTCTACTACAGCTTCCACACCTCAAATATCTCTCACTGTTGACAACACCATCATCACCCCTACCTCCCAGGCCCGTTGTCTTGGGGTTCTACTGGATCCTGCCCTATCTTTTATTCCTCACATCCAAGCAATAACAAAATCATGTCAGTTTCACCTAAAAAACATCTCCAAAATTCGTCATTATCTTACAGAAGACACAGCTAAAATTCTAATTCACTCTCTCATCATCTCTCGACTCGATTACTGCGATTCCCTCAATGCTGGTCTCCCCATCTCTCTTCTGTCTCCCCTCCAATCCATAATGAACGCCTCTGCTAGACTCATCTTCAATACCAAACGATCAGTGTCTGCAGCTCCTCTCTGTCATTCACTCCACTGGCTTCCCATAGCTTCCCGAATCAAATTTAAAATCATGACCCTAACAACAACAGTGCACCCCCTTATATCTCTGCTCTTGTTACAAAATACTCTCCCAACCGCCCGCTTCGTTCTGCTAACGACCTTCTTCTTTCCTCCTCTCTCATCACCTCCTCTCACTCCCGTCTTCAAGACTTTTCTTGTGCTTCCCCATCTATTTGGAACTCCTTGCCCCGCTCCATTAGATTATCTTCCTGCCTCAAAACCTTTAAGAAATTATTAAAAACACACCTGTTTAAAAAATCTTATCACCTTCAGCCTTAACATGTACAACTGAACATTCCACAGCTTAATAAAACTCCCACCCACACTCTACAGTACAACACACAGACCCCTCCACTTTACTGAACCAATTGCTTTCAATTGCATTTGTCACCCTCTTGTATCACACATACACCCTTAGATTGTAAGTTTGCGAGTTTTCAATCTTGTGTCAATGCCTTGGAAAAAAGCTCTATGTACAATTGATTTTATGCTCAAAAAGAGGGCCTTCCATTCTTTACAAGGTGTTTAATTTGTTTTCTGCTATGTACTCATCCCCTGTACAGCGCTACGGAATATGTTGGCGCGATATAAATAAAGATAATAATAATAATAATAAACTGATAGGAATGAGTAGTACAACTTAATACACCACTCCTATCTGGTGGCACCTTAGATTGCACGCGCAGTGCCCCAAATTCGAAGTGGGAGGACCGACCAAGCATCTTTTTCCATCTCCCTGTTCCAAAAATCCATGCCATATACACGTCCCCTGATAGGTGACGTAACAGGTATTAAACTGATAGGAATGAATAGTACAACTTAATACACCACTCCTATCTGGTGGCACATTACATTGCACGCGCAGTTCCCCTTAAATTCGAAGTAGGAGGTCCGACCAAGCCTCTTTTTCCATCTCCCTGTTCCAAAAATCCATGCCATATACACATCCCCTAATAGTGGACGTAACAGGGATTAAACCGATAGGAATAGTACTACTTAACAGTACACACCTTATAATAACGTAGACAGAGGCAACGCAGAGAGAGGAGTCTGAAGAAGAGGAGTCAGAGCAGGAAGGTGGCTTTGAGGAGGTGGAAGACCAAACACAGCAGGCGTCCCAGGGGGCTTGTTGTCACCTTTCGGGGACCCTTGGTGGCTGGGTGGAGGAAGAGACCTTCAATGACATCGGTGAGGACAAGGAACGGGACATGGCTAGCTTGGTATCCAACCTTGTGCAAATGGGGAGTTTGCAGTTGTGCAAAGGGACTGTTTGCGGTTGTTTGCAGTGCGTCAAACGGGGAGATTGGTCTGTTACTGTGAAGTGGGTGTAACCCTTACACTACCTGATCGATACAACATCATACCTGATGTTTTAAAGCATGTTATTCCAAACAATTTAGGAATGATAGGTGATTTATGCCCTTTATGGCTTTAAACCAGACTCTGCATCAACTATGTAATTTTCCGTTGGAGTTTTGCCATGGATCCCCCTCCGGCATGCTACAGTCCAGGTGTTAGTCCCCTTGAAACAACTTTCCCATCACTATTGTGGCCAGCAAGAGTCCCTTTGGGTTTTGAAATTCGCCTGCCCATTGAAGTCTATGGCGGTTCACCGATGTTCGTCCGTTCGCGAACATTTGATGGAATTTGCGTCCGCGGTTCGCAAACCGAAAATGTGATGTTTGCGACATCACTACAAGGGAACGGAAGCTAAGATGGAGAGATGCACAGTGCCCTGAGACTTTGCAGCTCTTAAGAGAAGAAGACCGACAGAGACTTCTAAATAAAAGAAAAGTTACTAAGAAAGCACAAACTGAGTGTGCTGGAGCTTCAAAGAAAAGAAAAAAGTAAACAAAAACATGTCTGTAAAACATTGCCCAATGATTCAATATTGCCTCCTGAAACCAATGTTCATACACATGACACTGATGTAGATATAGAAAGCTGTAATGATATCTATGTTGAGGAAGCTCACGATAGTGCTTTCATTACAGCACTAACCTTAGACACTCATTATTGTGGATTACTCAATGTTGTTTTTCAGTTTTGTGGAGGCTATCATTTTCTGAAAGAAAGACCAACTGATGGAGAATGTATTAGTTTCTCTCAGAAAAGAAAGGTAAGATGTCCACAAAGACACAAATTTCCAGAATATTTAGAAAGTATAATGAATGATCCAAACTTTCCAATTTATACCAATTAAAAAAAAAAAACATAAGGTCTTATAACAGTGCAATTTAATTTGCTTCAATGAGTGCAACATTAGCAGAAAATGGCCCAGGACATGGTCCTTACTGTTTTAGAGTTCAAGGACAAATTTATTACTGGACTTCACATTTACACCCAGAATCAGGAGAACAAAGGAAATTTGCACATTTATTTGTCCTTGATACAATGAAAGCTGTTGGACAACGAATGGCGCTTCCTGAAAATAAACAATGCTTACCCATAGTCTTTGAACAGCTTGATAACATTATGGGCAACAACCCATATAGTAAAGCATACAAAAAATTTGCAGAAGTTGAAAAAGAACAACAGGCACATGCACAAATAAATCAATTGCCAATGCCAAGAGTAAATATGGTTCTCAACAGAGTTCGTTATACTGATCAAAGACGTTATAATTTACCAACAGCAAATGAGGTTGCCATGGTCTTTAAAAAAGAAGATGGTGAACCACCTTTTCAGTGGGATATTAGAATATATCCACACAAGCAAGAACAACCTTTATTAAACATAAATATATTAAGTTGTAATTTGGAACCAATGGCATATCCTATTTTCTTTCCAAATGGTGAACCTGGATGGGAACCAAAATTACAATTGCAAAGTTATCCAAGTAGTAAAGTTCTTGTTAGATGCAATATTTCTATGCTGGAATATAAAGTGGCACAAATTGCTATTCAGGTTTATTTTAATCCTATTTTATGTGGGGGAAATTCACACAACAATGGATTATTGATTCTTATCTACAAGTAGAAGCAAATATTCTAAATCTTATACAATTTCAACAAAACAAGCTTTGCATAGAACAATATGGTGGATTGATGGATTATGTCGCTGAATTGGCTACCAACAGAGACATTCCAGCTGGAAGAGCAATCATTTTGCCATCCACTTTTCAAGGATCTTCTCGCAATATGCGATAAAGATACAATGATGCCATGACTATTGTCTCTAAAATTGGAAAACCAGATTGATTCATTACATTAACATGTAATCCAAAATGGCCAGAGATAAAAGACAATTTGAATCTTGGACAAACTACTTCTGACTGACCAGATTTAGTGGCAAGAGTATTAAATTCATTATTTCATGATATAACTAAAGCACAGTTATGTGTGGCTTTTGTTTATACCATTGAATTAAAAAAAAGGGCTGCCACATGCTCATATACTTTTAATCCTTTAGTAAAAAGATACATTGAATACTGCAGAAAGAGAGGAAAGATACATTGAATACTGCAGAAAGAGAGGATTCAGTCATTACTGCTGAACTGCCACATCCAGAAAAATATGCAAAACTTTATGAGATTTTAACACACAGAATGATTCATGGTCCATGTGGAGATATGAATCTAAATTTACCATGTATGGAAAATAAAAAAAAATTATGAAACAATTTCCAAAACAATTTCAAATGCAGACTTATGCTAATTGTGATGGATACCCTTTGTATGAAAGGAGAGAAGGACAAACAGCTATTATCCGTGGACAAAAGGTCAATAATAGATATGTGGTTCCATACAATCCACATTTGCTGATGAAGTACAATGCACACATGTATAAATATATATACAAAGGAGATGATGCAGCAACTGTTGTTGTGCAAGAAGGAGCAAATGAAAAGGAAAATACAATTTTAAATGACAAACTTTCTAATTATTTAGATGCTAGCTATGTCAGTGTCCGTAAGCAATGTGGCGTCTTCTGAAATTTTAGATGCATGATCGGTTACATGCTGTGTATCGATTAGCTGTACATTCGCCACAAAGTAAGTTTGTTTGCTTTACTGCAGGCAATGAAAGAACTGACTTAGCCCAAAGTGAAGATAGAGCAACAACACTTACTGCTCGGTTTCAATTGAACTGCCAGGACTCTCAGGTCAGACAATTTTTATACATTGAGATTCCATATCACTATGTATTTGTAATGGTCTATGGCGACAATGAAAAAGAGATACTCATAAAATTATACCACACATTTATACCATCAGTCCAAGACTTCTTCTACATGTTCCCGGTGCACAAAGTTTTGAACATTTACGCACAGTGAATTACATAGTTTATGATACTTTCCTATTAGCTGTAAGACATCAAAACTTCATAGCAGACGATACAGAATGGGAAAGGTATCTGGAAGAAGCAGCACTATGTCAAATGCCAAAGCAAATAAGAGAACAATTTGCATTAATTTGCATCTTTTGCAATGTACCTGATGCATTTACTTTGTGGGAAACATTTAAATTAAATATTTTGGAAGACTTCTTGAAATAATACAATGAGCCCATTGCACTCTTAGATACTTTAATAGAAATTCAAGAAATATTTCTTGCTCATGGATTAAATTGTGCAAGTTTTAATTTGCCTTATCCAAGACTTATAGATGACATCAGCTTTCATGATTATGACACTGAACTTCAAAAACAAAAAACAGAAGAAAAACTGGAAACTTTAAATACTTTACAATTGCAAGCATTTAATGTCATCACAAATGCTACAGATGATGAAATGGTTAAAGACTGGTATTTCTATCTAGATGGCCCAATTGTTTGATGAGTTATATTCGAGCACAGGGTCAAATAGCAATGCCATTTGCAACAACTGGAATTGCTGGACTTTTGTTAGAAGGTGGCAGAACTGTGCATAGTGGATTTAAACTGCCAGTTCCCATTTTAGAAACATCAGTGTCAGATATTCGACTGAATTATTTACAAGCAAAGAAATTTAAAAAAAGTAAATTAATTATAAAAGATAAGGCAACAATGATGTCATGTCATGCATTGCAATTGTGATGAATTAGATTAAAAGAAGTGATGGATAATAATTTGCCATTTGGTGGAAAGGTGATGTTGTTAGGAGGAGATTTTAGGCAAACATTACCTGTTGTGCCACATGGAAATAGAACTGATATCATTGAAACATGTTTCAATACAAGTAAACTGTGAAAAATATTTACACACCTCAAATTAGAATTAAATATGAGATCTGAAGGCCAAAACAAATTCAATGATTGGCTTATTCAAATTGGAGAAGGAAATCATCTGAAAATACATGATTTACCCAATAATACCATTGAAATTCCATCAACAATGGTTTGCAAGGAATCACTCATATCAGCAATCTTTCTAAACACTCTGAATAACGACGAATACTCAGACATTGCAAACAAAGGGATGACAACATAAAAAATATTGATGCCTTAAATCTAAATAACAAAATTGTAAAATTCATCAAGGCAACCCAGTGCAGATTCAGTTCTGGCTGATAATAAAGACAGTGAATCGAATTTTAGTATAGAATTTATTAATTCTTTAAGCCCTTCTGGAATGCCACCACATGTTTTGCAATTGAAAAAAGGGGCAATTGTCATGATACTGAGAAATATGAACTCAAAAAAGGACTTTGTAATGGGACCAGATTAATTGTGCACGATTTAAAAGATCATTTTACACATGCAGAAATTATGGCTGGGACCCATAAAGGTGAACAAGTTTTTATACCAAGAATTGATTTGGCTCCAAGTGAGAGTTGTTTGCCTTTTGTCCTTCAAAGGAGACAATTTATAGTTATCACGGCATTTACCATGACCATCAATAAATCCCAAGGACAAACTTTTAAGTCTGTGGGTATTTTTTTTACAAGAACCTGTTTTTACACATGGACAACTCTATATTGCTCTTTCAATGTGCACAAATCCAGATGAGATTAAAGATTCAATTGAAGACAACCCAAGTCAGTGTGATCTACTACACGATGGACGGATTTTTACAAAAAATATTGTGTACTATGAGGTTTTGTAATCAGAGAGAATAGTGGTTTTATTTCATGGAAGAAACTTAATGTCACTTCGCCTCTTTTTAGAGCACCACTATTTCACATACGAAACTCGGTGTAGAATTTTAAAAAACTGCAACAATAACAAAAAAATAAATAAATAAATAAACAGTGGTTATATCCCATAGACAAAATAAAAAATCTGCTCGGCTCTTTTAAGGGAACTACTTGGACATGCAAAAAAAAATTATTGGAATGTCTTGGAAGTGGCCTTTTGCCAGGATTGGCACCACAAAACAGTTACATTGCATTTTATTACTATTACTGCATAAATTTTAATACATTAACTTCATGTTCGTAATGTTAAAATTGTTTTTTAAAGGGTCACAAAAGTTGTTTCATTGTATGTAATTAAAGGTTCATGTTAGTAGGAGGATGATCATTTGTTGTAAAAATTAAATCAAAACTATTGATCCAAGGAGTAATCAGATCGCCAGTTAATGGGGTCAGGAAGGAATTCATTTTTTCCCTTATTTGATACAATTGGCTAAGTTTCATATTTTTTTTACTGTTTGCCGTCCTCTGAATTCAATACCTATGTGGTTTAACAGTACTTTAAATAAAAGTTGCATGTTACAAAGCTTTATGTAATGGTTTAATACACTCATATATATAGTTTACATACTGTTATGTTACATATCCATATCTCAGATTTAAAAATGTTAGTATTGTTAATAGGTTTACTGTTAAAAAATGTTTTAACAAGTTATTATAATTGTTGTTCTTCTTTATACATAACAAAAAGATTAAGAGTGTCAGAGACTCACATTCTGTGGCAAACAGCTTCCCAGCTTTACAATTTTATTGACCGTCATTTTTTGATGGGCAAGTCGCTAAGAAAATATAATAACCCAATTTAATTTAAATGATTGTTTTAAATGCTATATTAATGGGGTGTGATGGTTCAATTGGAGCAACATATACTAATATTATGAAAACAGTAGGGACAATGGATATTGTAAGGAAAAATAAATAAAAGAAACAGAGAGAAGAAAAATAAGAATTATGCAGTTATAGCTAGTTTTTTCTCTAGGAACAAGGATAAATAAATAGAGAGTAGGACAGTAGAAGAAGGTATTTTAGATAAGGTGGTCATTTGAATCATTGTATTCACTGTGTGTGTATGATACAGTATCATTACATTGTATTTTGACTCTTGGGAGAATATGAATGGGGGACCCTGACTATTGTATGTGTACTAGACCATGCATTTCCGATGAAGGCCATGGGACTGAATGCTGATTCCTGAGGAACTCCTTTTACCACATTAGTCCAGTCTGAGTATTTTCTATTTACAACATTTGTTATGATTTAATCTGTTTTAAATCCCAACCTTCAATTTCTAGCTATGGGCAGATAATTACAGCGATTTCAGAATTCCTTTATTTTGCACACTAGTCTTCCATAAGGCACTTTGTCAATGGCTTTTGTGGAGTCCAAATACACTGCATCTACTGAAATCCCCAAAGTTTAAGCCATTTGGTTTGGTCAGTGTATTTGCCTGGGCCTTTAATAAGTTGACCACCTGGTGGGAAGTTTAGTTGAGAAGAAGACCTATATTTTTTCAGTTTAAAACAATACATTGAATGTAATGCCTTTATAAGACTTTTTCTAGTTCCTTGTTTTCCTTAAATTCCCCTTAAAATCTGGAATAAAAAAATAATCATAACTATTCAGTTTAGAATTTTATTCCACAATATTAACAATAAAAAGAACATTATGAAATATGTAGCCATTTTGTCAGTCTATGGCTAGAACTAGCAAGGACAACCATCACTTAATTTGGGGGCCAAAACTAAACCTTATAAGTTACAAATATAAAAACAGATTTTTTTTTTACATTTGTTTTTGTTACTAAAAGTTTAATTTTTGTTCTTAATATCCTGATATTATACATATATATGGATTTATATTTATTTATTTGTGTCCAACACAGGGAAGAAGTTGATCAAAGTGCACAAATATTTTCTCAACTTGCTTTGTAAAAAATATACAATCGATGACAATGATCTTTGTATAACCTCACAATAACTACATAAAAGTATATAATTTATAAAAGAACACACTCCATGTGTATCCTCCAGTCATCAGGTGAATCAATAGCCCCATGGGCAACTGGAGATCTGAGGTGTCCAAGTGTCGGGAGAGACTATCAGCGTTCTGATGAGCCCTATCCTGCCTGTATAGGATAGTAAAGTTATGAGTCTGAAGGGCTAGGTTCCATGCCAGCAGGCAACAATTGTCCCGGGTCACCATATTGGGCCAGGGCAATTAGTTGTGGTCTGTAACAACCACAACATTTCACCAAAACGATTGGGCTGTGCTTTCTTTATGGCCCAGAGGACTTCCAAGCACTCTTTCTCAATAGCCGCAAACCTTACCTCTTGGCACAAAAGCTTGCGGCTCGGGTATGCTATGAAATTCTCTTCACCATGGACATCCACCTGACACAAAATCAATCCCATCACATCAATCTGGACTAAGAAAGGGTGAGGGTAATAAGGGGCAACTAGGATGACATGAGAAGAGCAGCCTTCAGGTCCGGAAAAGGATTTTTCACATTTGAGGGTCCACTGTACCAGCCGGGGCATCCACATTCTATTGACGTTCATCAGTTGCTTTGCCAGGGTACTGTAATGGGAATAAACTGGCGGTATTAACCTTTGCTATCCGGAAATGCTAGCATTCATTGGGATAGGCCACAGCTTTATCAAGGCTACCTAGGAAAGCTCGTTGGACCATCCCAGTCACTACTCTGTGTTCCTAGGTACTGCACCTCCCCCAAGCACACTCGCACTTTTCAGAATGAATTGTAAGCCCTGCTTGCTAGATCTTATCCAGGACCATGGCTAGGTGATGTTTCTGACTAGTATGGCTGAATATGGCCATACACTTGGGCACACATATGTTAGGTGATTAACAATCAGCTGGAAAGTGGAAGGGGCATTCTTTTTCCCAAAACCATAAGCATATACTAGTGTAGCACAAACATGGAAGTTGATGCTGACTTTTCTTTTGTGGTTTTAGCAAGTGGATCTGCCAGTAGCCCTTAGACAAGTCACATAGGATGTGCGTCCTAGTGGATATTTAAGTTCTTCTACTCTAGGCTAAGTGTAAGTGTCCAATAGTTGTATTGTCATTTAACTGCCTATAGTCCAAACAAAACCTAGTGGATCGAAACCACAATGGATGCCAAAAGACCATAGGATAGCTTGATGACCCATATCTCTAACATTTCAACAAGCATCCTCCTTAAATACCCTTCACAGTCTCATGGACACTATTAGAGGGCTTCTTCAGTGGGGACGTTTTGAAGTAAGCACATTTTGGACCAGTAAGTTCGGGTCCAGAAAAAGCTTAGGTGGTGACTCATTCAGGTTAGGATAGGGGAAATAGAGAACGGGTCAGCAGGGGCAAGCATATCTGGCAAGCATGTCCCATCCTCAGAATCGTCAGTCTCCGCTAGTCATATGGCCATTACTTCGGAATTCTGACTCTGGTAAGGCTTCAGCATATTCATGTGGATCGCCTTTTGAATCTGCTGTTTCTAATCCAAGGCTACCACATAGGTGGTGTTGGCTAGCTTCTGGGTAATTTGGAAGGGGCACTCCCAAATTCGCCACAAGATTGTTCTTGGTTTTGGGTACCAACAGTAATACCTGCTACCCTACCTGGAGTTCTCTAGCTGAGGATCATTGATCATACCAGAATTTCTGCATGCATTGAGCTACCAGCAGATGTTTCTTGGCTAGCCCAGTGAGTGTTGTCAGCCTACCTGCAGCACATATTTCCTCCCCTTTATATTGCTCCCCCCAAAACTGCTGTAACATCTGCAATGGTCCTCTCACTCGATTACGTACACAATTTTAAAGCAAAAATTCATGTGTAGTTTTGAGGGTGCTCTCTGTAGGCAAAGATGATGTGGACCAATTCTTCCCAATCCTTCTCCTTGTCCACAATGGCTTCCAGGGAAGTACTGGTGGCTAGGGAGACAATTAGGACTGATGTGTGGGACTTACCTTCTGATCAAAGTTGGTCTAAGTAGACTAACTAATTGAGGTTTACTAGATGGGGAAGTACTGACACCTGTCCATGAGTCTCACTGTGCTGGAACACCAGACAAGCAACTTTTCTGCAGTGATGGGTCATAGGTTTTGGAGCCAAACTCTCATTGCTGCAGGGGAGCTTTAGAAAATGTTCTCTAGCAAAATAAACTGGACAGCCATCTCAATGGACTAGACCTTGTGCACCTTTGCCCCCTATAACAAACCTGGTGGAGATTACACTTCAGCTCCCCATAAAAGTACCCAGCACCCTGATCACAGAATTGCTTCTTCTAATATTCAGAGGTCACCTGGTATAAGACTAGCAATACCTGCCTAACTTCTACTTTTTCTTTAAGATGTGGGAAATGGCCCGATAGACTGTGCTTGTTCTTCCACTAAGCAACCCCACCAGGAGTCTGATCCAGTCCTGAGGCTCAGGATTGGAGGAGACGCAGCTCAAAATCTTGCTGAAAGATGACAGTGCCTGAATCCTTATCAAATCATCAGTAAGCCCCCCCTAGGGCAGCTTCCTTGGTGGTGAAAAAGCTCTGGCTGTGACATGGTGACTGACTGACTTGCTTTCCTATAAACTGTCCTCATGACTTCATTTTTCTGATTGTGGACAGCCCTTGTCCCAATCTGGCAATCCAGTGACAATATCTCTTGATCTTTAGCACAGGATAGGAAAGCCTCCTAACTGGGTTCTTTCTTAGCAATCCCCTTAGCCCACATACCCCCTTTAACCTCATCCCATTGGTGCAGTTTTGCTACAATGGATTTCTGGTTTTGGGGATACACAGAGAAACCCCATACTGAGCTCATCATACTGGATCATCTTTACTGTTGCTTGGCTTTTCCCCTTTATATCACAAACTCCACCACTGCCACCAGTTTGTCAACAGGAGGTACTAGCTGGATCAGCCAATGAATGGAATTCCCTGGTTAGGTCCTCTTCTCTATGGGTTTATATGTATTGGTGATAGGGATTTCCTGGAATGAGGCCTGTCTCTGGACTTTTCATAGCAATAACACATGTGGAAGTTAGTGATTTGAGCTGCTAAAAAATGTGCTGATTCCCATAAAATGGTTATCAAACACATGAACTTTCCAAAACGCCAGACACATGGTGGTCAACAAATCCCCAAAGGACTAACAAAGTACATTATCAAAACTGGCTAACCCATTGAATCCAATCCCCTGCCCTCCACTCCTAGAACAATGCTTTTCTTCATGTGTATGATGTGTTTTAGGTTATGTTTTGTACACAGGCCGGCTAAAATTGTGACATGTTCCCCTGGGCACTCGATTTCCCTAACCAACCACCGTACCACTCAATAAAGGATGATCCATAGGAAGTTGGAGGAGAGGTGGCTTATGTTCCCCTCTCCTTCTTTTCCCACTTCTACAGTATACTTTGGATTTCCACCAATCAGCACTTCACACTCTTTAAGCTGGGTGGTGCAGAGTTGGAAATTGCGTGTTTCATCTAAAGAGAAGGTTTTTATTATATAATTCTACAGAGAAATTCTGCAACTTCTCCTGAGAAGAAGTAAATCAGAGGAACTATGCAGGTCCGCGGTTAGGAATGGGTATTGTTAGCCCTTATCAAGCCACTGACGAGCCCGATCTTGGCCAAAGACAGGTCAATTAGAAGAGTTTCAAAGATATTTTTTACAAATTAATGTTATGTTATAACTAATCCAAAAATGGGCAACTTATGATTTCAATTAATATAATAAAAATATAAAGCTTGATTTTATTAAATAATTTAGAGTCTAAAATATAATATTTAAATATGTCAGGGATAATAGGATATGCAATATAGTTAATATCAATCTGGTTGAATGTCTGGTCTTTTGGGTGATATACACAACTACAGACATTCTCAGACGTACATAATGATGATTAAACTCTGGAGTATTTGGCACCTCATGAGACATCCTCTGAGATGTTCCAGTTTACTAATAAAAACCCTTCTCTGAACAGAAATAGAGAGGAATAAGCTGGAGAAGGTAAGTGGGCAGCCCTTCCATGTTATAGTTTCTGTTAGAGACATTGTATCACAACATCTGTGTAGTTGGTCCTGGAGAGAGGACTTGTGTGTCAGAGCAGGGGAAAAAGAAGAAGAAGAAGAAGAAGAGGGGAGATATGTTCTGGGCTATTGTCGATGACATGTTATTAATTTCGGCCAACAACTTTAATAAAATGTTGCAGTCATGAAACTAGAGTATTGGCTCTGTTGGACCTACTGTCGGACCATTTCTTTGGTTTATGCTTACACAAACTGTCAAAGACTTGTCAATTCATTATCTACAACTTGTTTCATCCATCTCATATTACTTTTTATCACACATTTTTATTCTTCCTCTCTGGTCTTACCTTCTGTCATTATTTATCTTTCCTTTCCTCCGTCTCTCTATTCCGCTCTCTTTAAAAACAGTTGTTTACACTTCTCTCAGTCATTGTCTAATTTTTAACACAATATTTGTTTTCTTATCCACATAATTAGATACAATAGACATATGCAGTCTAGAAAATGTCCTGGTCTATTAAAATATAATTGACCACTGAAAAGTGTCTATATATGTGATGCTTTACTAGTGAAATCTACATCTTAAATAAAAAGAGCTAATATTTTTAATAAGAAATGTGTTACTTTGCTTCATTATATTGCATGAGGAATTTATTTCCCAAAACACTCCATGTTTTATTGAGCAAAATAATCCTATAAAGATTAATATCAATGATTAGCTAAAAGTTTTAATATTTATTATTTGTTTTATTCCATATGTTGTACCACACATGTATAATAACTCAGGATACTCTGTAGATGTCCATTTGGAAACACTCCATGGATCTCATGGTGCCCGTAAGTCATTGTGATTTATTAACTATATTTTTTTAGCTTTAGGTTACAGATGTGCTAACCCTCGTCCTTCATCATGTTACTGGGTAAAGTAATCAATTTCTTATCTCCTTTCTATTCAAGTGAACGGAAATGGTTACCAATCTAAAAATGTTGTTGTTGTTTAGTTGTTCACTTGTCTTCAACTCTCCATGACCCTATGGACCACAGGACGCCAGCCATTTCTGTCACCCATTGCCATCCTGACCTCCTTCATGCCCATGTGGCATCAATGACTTCATTGCTTCAATTTCGTCATTGATCAATCTTTGCTGTTGTCTTAGTTGTGTGTCGTCAATCTTCTCTAGGAAATTCTGTCTTCTCATAATATGGCCAAAAAATTTGAGCTTTAGCCTCATGACCAAACCTTACAGTGAAACGTTCACCTTGATTTTCTGCATTATTGATTGATTGGATCTTCTTGATGGCCCAGGGACTCTAAGCAGTTTTCTGAGATACCATACTGATAAAACAAAAAAATCATAAATCTATAATTATGGAGAAAGAAAATCACACCATGGTGACATATTTTATTCTGATGGGGATTTCCAACCATCCCAGTCTGCAGGCTCCAATCTTCTTTCTGATTCTAATAACGTATCTCCTCACTCTTGTTGGTAACACAACCATTCTTGTACTTGTCTACACGGATCATCATCTTCACACTCCCATGTACTTCTTCCTGGGGAATCTGTCTCTCATGGACATGTCTTCCAGCACCATCACTCTACATAAGATCCTTAGTACCTTCATATTTATGGATAACACAATTTCTTTGAATGCTTGTAGAAAACACATATTCTTATATATGTCTATGGTTTCTGCTGAGGTGTTTTTACTGGCAGCCATGAGTTATGATCGATATGTGGCTATTTGTAAACCCTTGCATTATCCTGTGATCATGAACCATACAGTCTGTGCTCTATTGGCTACCATATGTTGGATGTTGGGTTTTTTAGTAATTACACCTCAGCTCATTTTATTGTCACAGTTATGGTGTTACAGATCTAATATAGTCAATCACTTTTTCTGTGACCTTGTGCCTGTGTTGAAACTGTCTTGCAATAATATCTCTGCCTTTGAGAGCTTGGACCTCATTGAAGCACTCACTTTAGGTTTACCTTCATTCCTTCTAACCTTCACCTCCTACATGTTAATTATTAACAACATCCTGAAGATCCGTTCCAGCACAGGGAGACTTAAAGCTTTTTACACATGCTCCTCACACCTCACAGTGGTCATCATTTTCTATGGAGCCATCTTCCTTCAATACCTCAGACCAAGTTCAAATATTAATTTAGATTTCAAGAAATATATTGCCCTCTTTAACACAGCAGTTGCCCCTTTAATAAACCCAGTTATTTACAGTTTAAAAAATACAGATGTGAAATCTGCATTTAGAGGTCAGCTAAGACGTTGTAAAGTCATTGTTTAAGACAGTGGCTCTAAAAGCACATAACCAAAACATTTTTCTTTCTGGGCCAGGGTGGGACTTCCCTGAGCCCAACAATCAATGACACTTCAGGGCTCTAAAGTGTATGTGAAGATCAAAGGACTTTTCTTCAGCCACAGATTATTTGTTTTCCCTGATTCTTCCTACAATCTTCTAAGTTTCTCTTGTTACAAACTCAGGGCTTTTGGACTTTGGGGTCTGACCACTGGACCCTGATGGACATTAGCCACATATCCTGTTGAATCAAAAGGGTATTGAGATGTTGTGATGTTTTCTCCAAGGCCTACTTGTATGCTCTGGACCTCTAAGGCCCTTTCCACCAGGTCATTTAAACCTAGAGGACTCTGGGTCTTTTTTTTTTTTTTTTCGATCAATTATTTTGCTTGTAGAGTGTGGTTCAGCATGTAATTATTACATTAAGCTAATACAATGTTTATCCTACTCAAGTTGGATCTCATCCTTCCACCCAGACAATTTGGCTCGAAGGCTCATATTATTTTATCAACCCATGCTGTGCCCACATCCTGACTGGAGTTAGCTGATAGCTGCGGCTGAAGACTCCTCAGCACCTAGCTTAGGAGATAGACAAGCTTGCACTTGGTCCATAATCTTTAAGTCATTTCTATTCCTTATCCACAAAATTGGCATATGCACTCTAAAAAAAAGTGTTGATCTAGTTGACCATTGAAAAGTATTAAATGTCTCCTTTACATTATATTTTACTAGTGTACATCTTGAAAAAAGTGAGCTAATACTTTTAATAATAAACAACTGTTATTTTGCTTCATTACACTGCATGATGACTATATTTCCCAAAACACTCCATGTTTTATAGGGCAAAATAATCCTATAAAGATGAATATCAATAACTAATCAGAGTTTGTATTATTTTATATTTGTTATATTCCATATTTTGTACCACACATTTATAATAACTCAGGATGTCCATTTGGAAACACTCCATGGAACTCATGGTGCTCGAAAGTCATTGCAATTTATTACCATTATTTTTTTACCTTTGAGTTACAGATGTGCTCAGCCTCGTCCTTCATCATGTTACTGGGTAAAGTAATCAATCTATTATCCCCTTTCTATTCAAGTGAATGGGAATAGTTACTAGTCTGAAATGTTGTTTAGTAGTTCATTTGTCTTTGACTCAACATGACCATATGGACCACCGATTGCCAGACATTTCTATCAGCCAGTGCCACCCTAAGCTCCCTCATGCTCACGTTGCTTCAATTACTTCCTTGCTTCAATTACCTAATCTATCCATCTTTGCTGGTGTCTTCATTGTGTGCCTTCAGTCTTCCCTGGCATCTAATTCTTCTCTAAGGAATCCTGTTTTCTCATAATATGGCCAAAATCAGGTTTTGTAGACATTATATCGTATCTCATCTTATTGTCACAGTTATGGTGTAACAGATCCAATATAGTTAATCATATGGAACCATCCTCTTTCAATACATGAGACCAAGTTCAAATAATAGTTTAGAGTTAAAAAAATATGTTTATCTCTTTAACACAGCAGTTGTCCATTTGATAAACCCAGTTATTTACAGTGTGAAGAATACAGATGTGAAATCAGGATTTAGGCGTGAGCTAAGACGCTGTAAAGTCATTGTGTTTTAGACTGTGGCTTTAAATGTACGGAGCCACAACCATTTTTTTTGGAGCCAGTGTGCGATAGACGCGTCCTAGATTGCGCCAAGGCCTACAAGCACCGCACCGGACACCTAAACCACCACAGACTCCACAACCGCCGTAGTTTAGCTGGAGCCGCACCGTCTTCCTTCCACCCTGTATGAATCTCCAGCATCCAGGACCGTGTGGGGAAGACATCTCCTCCAAGGAGGACACATCAGGAACAAGCGTTCAGTAGTTACAGCTCAAGGGAGTATGCAAAAGCATAGCAATCCCCAGTATGATATAGAAATCCCGTCCAAGAACGAGATGAGACTACGTTTTGAAGGGTCAAGTAGAACTTCTGAGGGCAGACTTAGTTCATCTGGCCCTACCTGTTGAGCAGTTACTGGGGTTTCTGCCAGGATTTGTGCTGGAAGGTAGTCCTTAGGTGAGACCTTTTCCACATCCGGTACCTCAGGCGTGACCCGTTTGGAGAAACTGTGCTCGGCTAGCAATTCCTCTGGGATTAAGTCTCTTGGAGTATCAGGGGACAAACATGGGTTATCTGACCCCACCCAGGGAACATTCCCCTGGGTCTCTGGCTCTTGGAGCTGGTG
Source organism: Discoglossus pictus (assembly GCA_027410445.1). Lineage (NCBI taxonomy): Eukaryota > Metazoa > Chordata > Amphibia > Anura > Alytidae > Discoglossus > Discoglossus pictus. The sequence continues at coordinate 9,188,525 of CM050170.1, forward strand.
ATTTGGTCCCAAGCTGACTTTACCATCCCTTCTAGGCTCTGACACAGTCTCTGCATTTTTTAGGGGAAAACAGTGTCCATTCCCAGGAGGTGGTACAGGAGCAGGGTTTACCCCTTCCTCCTCCTCCTGATACTCTGACACATCCCACTCAGAGAGCTCCTCTAGGCAACTCTGAGCCAGTTCTGCTTTCTGGGCCTCAGACAGCCCAGGGCATGGCCTTGTATATGTGGTCGCCTCCATTTTGCTTACCCACATGCGCTCTTTCAATATTCTCTGGAACATCTGGTCAAGCACGCAGCCCACATCTTGTGCTGTTAACTTTTCTGGAAAAAGGTGTCTGACTTCTTTAAACCGTCTTTTTGCTTCTTTGGCAATATCTTCCTCATATTGCTGCTCCATTCTTGGTCTTTCTGTAGAGTCGTCCCACCACTGCCAGCCAATTGTCACAACCTACAATGATGATGGAGTATAAAGGATCCTAGTCCTCTTATCTCCTGTAGGTTTTAGACCTAAGATTTGGGTGACTCAGACCAATGGACCTTCTTTGCGGATGCAAGAGCATATGTCCCAGCCTAAGGTAGTGTGCGCTGGGAACCCTGGAAGGAAGTCAGAACGATCTCCTCAACCAGCATATGTTCCTGGGTAAATAATACACCTGCACGCAAAGTCTTGATGAAAATTATTAAAATTAGCCAGTTGAATCAATGAGGTATTTTAATGTCTATAAGAACCTTTTAAAATACTTTACCGCTTGTTGGTAGTTTATGTGATATTTTTCCCCAAGCCCTGGTTGTATATCCTAGACCCCTAAGGACCTAGAGGGATCTCTGTCTATTTTACATTTTAGGACCATTATTTTGTGTGCAGAGTGTGTTTTAGGGTGTAACAATAGCATTAACTAATAAAAATATTTCCATACTCAGGTTGGACACCAACCGACCAGCCAGATATTTTGGCACCAAGGCTCATATTATCTTATCAACCCCTGCTGTGTCCACATCCTTACTGGAGGCTGTAGACTTCTTAGTTGGGTAGATAGACAGGCTGGTGTCTAGTCCATGGTGCCTGTACTAGCCCATATATGGGTAATTAAAAGGGGCAGAAAGTGACTTGGGTTTTTCAAAGGAAGTGACCAACTGCTAATGGGTGCACGGCTGGACTATGTATATGTACCATTGTTTTCTTGTATGGGAGACATGTCTGAAAAGGAGGCCCAGTGAATAAAGATTATGGACTGTTTGTGGGCACATATGTATGGTGTGTTTCATTTAGAGGGAATCATTTTATTATTTTTACAGGCCTATTATCACTTTGTATCCTGAAACTCTACTGCTATTATATGGGTGGGATTAAAAAAAAACAGATTGGATCTGAGGGAAGGATTGGCCTTCTCAACCCCTTCCCACCCCCACTCCTGAGGGAGAATCCCTGTAGTTGAAGGCAGGAGATTTGAGGTAAATTAGACCCCCTTCTCCTTTATTGTGACATCCATCTCAGCCTTATTGATCTCCAGACTAATGGGCTATACAACATAAATCTCCTTCTACTGGGAAAACAGATTTCTCATTGGCTGGGAGGCTCTTACTGAAGATGTTGGAAATCCTGTAACATGTTCTAATGTAATTTTGATTGTGATGAACACTTAGAAATGCCAGACTACACCTGGTCGTAGAGATGTATTTATGAAACTGGGGAATATTTTGCCATATATTTTTTGGAGTTTAGTGGATCCAAAGATACAGAGGCAAAATGTTTTCAGAGCCTAAAACCATCCATATTTCCAAAATGTCTAATTTGGGATAAGTGGAGCATAAAAACGTAGATTTGGTGAGAGAACAAAATGGCTGGTCTTATGGACTAGCCAGTCTGTGTACCTAAACGTTTGGCTTAAATAAGCCTCAGGACCGCTTTATGTTTATCCCAGGCATGCTTACATTTTTTAACTGTTTGACTCCACCTGGAAGATTGATCAACTTATCTACTGTCCTTTCTGTAGTAGTACTTTCACACATTAACAATACATTTTCCAACTTCACATGGTGACCTCTTGTTCTTGGATTCCTCTTTTTCTTGAAGACACTTCCATCTTGAAGTGTATTAAATCCTTTGATATGTTGACATGTTTCTCTCGTATCTCCTCTCTCCCTTCTCCTCTCGAAGGTCTGTTAAGGTCATGATGTTTATCCTTATAAGTTTGGACTTTTATACAAGTTATAATATTAAACATAACATTTTTACAGTATGTTTTTTCAAGGTGTCTGAAGAAATAACAAGTAATGTTGGAAGAAAAAAAAGTCTTAAAATGACCCAATGCAAAATAATAAATATAATAATTTAAATTATTTTTTAAATGTTATATTAAAGGAAATAGTGTATAGTAAAATAAATAAAAGATACAGAGAGAAAAAATAAACAAATACACAGTTAGATCTAGGTTTTTCTCTAGGAACAAGGATAATTAAATAGAGAGTAGGACAGTAGAAGAAAGTAGCTGAGATAAGGTGGTCATTTGAATCATTGTATTCACTGTGTGTATGATATAGTATCATTACTTTGTATCTTTGATCTTGGGAGGATCTAAATGAGTGTTTGGGGGACCCTGACTGTTACATGTATACTAGACCATGGATTTCAGATGATGGCCCTGGGACTGAGTGCCGATTCCTGAGGAACTCCATTTATCTCATTAGTCCAATCTGAGTAGTTTCAATTTACCACAGTCATTAATTTATTATGATTTAATAGGTGTTATCTCCCAGCCATTGATTGCTTTCTACGTGTAGATAATTACTGCAATTTCTAAATTCTTTATTTTGTACAATAGTCTCCCATAAGTTACTGTGCCAAAAGACACTGTGGAGTCCAACAGGACTACATCTACTGAATTCCCCAGGTTTAAGGCTTTATGGAAAATACAATAAATTTGTGATAACCTAACCCTCAAAAATCTGTCTTTTCTCCTAATTGTTAGCTTGTTCATAGGAACATATTCCAAAATATAATTATTTAGAGACCACTCAAAGATCTATAGTTGCTTAGAATTGCTTAGGGTTTCATCTTAAATGGACATGGAATTCATATATATATATATATATATATATATATATATATATATATAAAATATATACTCATAAGATCCACAACACAAGCTGGGATCCCGCCCCATGCTGATGATAGGCAGTAACCTTAAAACAGCTGTACACGGGTAGGATTCCCAACTTGTGTATAATCCAACCTTGGTTTTGCATAAAAGCTGTGTAAAGGAAGCCATGTTTAAAAGTGTTTAAGGATTGAAGAGCGAGGCATTTGTGGGCACATTTGCATGTCCCTGCTTACCTTCCCAGAATGCAGTGGAATAACTGTTCTGAGCTGGAAACAGTTTTTTTACTTGTTTTAGACATTCAAATGTGAACACAAATGTACAATTTATTTACTATATATATATATATATATATATATATATATATATATATATATATATATATATTAGCGACTTGCCGGTCAAAAATGACAGGGCAATAAAAAAGTGTTGAAATGCTGTTTGTCACACAATGTGAGTGTACTTGGTGCCTCAACTATATAGACCCATATAGGACACTAATTAAACCATGTAATAACACTATACGTGCCATAAGGGTCACCCAGGACCCTCATGACACAAAGTGTAAGCACTACACTATTTTAACCCGGTCTCTTAGGGGTCTCTATACAGAACCTCATAAGCCTCTATTTAACCCCATTAGTCCCATAAGGGTATAAAAATACCCTCATGAGACAGTCAGAAGCCTATGATTAACCCCACAAGTGCTATGAGGGTCCTCAAAGACCCTCCTGACACTACATTGAACTATACCCCCCAATAAACCATTAAATCTAAACTAAGCACCCCTCTACACTAACATATTAACACCTACACTACCTACCTACACTACCTACCCATTATTTAACCCCCAACCCCACCCGATTTTTGAGTGCTGACTTTGACTAATTTCAGCTGATGTTGGAGCCTCCACCTCCGCAAATGCGGCCCCTCGCCTTGCAAAGAGTGAAGACGTCTTGCAGTTTGACAACTATTATATGTGATTTATATATATACTAGCGACTTGCCCGTCAAAAAATGACGGTCAATAAAATTTAAATGTTGTTAAATTTGTTTGCATCCCAAAATGAGTCAACCAACATTTGTCCCATTTTTATTTACTAAAAATAAAAACACATTATTATTTTTAACTTTTTATTTTTTTAACTTTCAACTTATATTTCCCAAACATTAAACTTTGTAACATGCAACTTGTATATGAAACATTCGTTTAACATTTTTTTAACAATACTAACACTTTTCAATACATATTTATCACTGAGTAACTGCGGATTATATTAACTTAGAGTAAGTAAATTGTTTTAACAATAACATACTTTTTCACATTTGTAACATATTTGTTAAACTGTTGTTAAACTAAATTAGCATTGAATCCAGAGGAAGGCAAACAATAAAAAACCCCTATTGAAACTTGTCCAATTGTATCAAAGAGGGAAAAAAAATTAATTCCTTCCTGACCCCATTAACTGGCGATCGGATTTCTCCCTGAATCAATACTTTGTCTTTAAATAATACATTTTCAATTATTACTAAATACTTTAACTTTATACTAACAATACATATTTGACTATACCACATATATATTTACCCAACTTTTGTAAACATTCCAAAAATACATATTTAACATTTGAAATTGTAACTTCAAACAATAACATTTAACTCTTGTAAATTATGAAAAAATCAGTGAATTATTTTTGTGGGGCCAATCATGTAAATATAGGACTTTGAAACCATTCCAATCTGTTTCAGGATATTTTACTGTTTTTTTTTTTTTTCATTTAGTCCATTCTGCAAATATCCAATATATTTTCATAAGTGAAATAGTGGTCCCCTATTTAAAGAGTCCCAGAGTACTTTAATTTAGTACTGGAAGTCAAACCACTGTTCTCTATGTTTTTTAGTCCATTCTTTAGATGTTTTACTTGAAATATTGTTTTTGTGCAATCTTATTCAGTCCCATAAAATGTTGGCATTAAAATGAAATCATTGTCCACTATCTTTCCAACACCTCATAGTAGACAATGTCTTTGGTGTAAACACATCCATCGTCCAATAAATGACCTTGAGTTTCATTTTCTTCAACATGCACTTTAATTTCTTTTGGATTAGTGCACCTTGAAAAAGCCACATAGAGTTGTCCATGTGCAAAAACTGGTTCCTTTAAAAAAATCCCAACTGATTTAAAAGTTTGTCCTTGGGATTTATTAATGGTCATAGCAAATGCCATGATAACTGGAAATTGTCTCCATTGAAGGACAAACGGCAAACCACTCTCACTTGGAGCTAAATCAATTCTTGGTATAAAAACTCGTTCACCTTTATGGGTACCAGTTATAATTTCTGCATGTATAAAATGATCTTTTAACTCATGCACAATTAATCGGGTCCCATTACAAAGTCCTTTTTTTGGATTCATATTTCGCAATAACATAACAATTGCGCCTTTTTTCAATTGTAAAATATGTGGGGGCATTCCAGATGGTGTTAACGAATTAATAAATTCGATACTAAAATTCGATTCACTGTCTTTATCATCTGACAGAATTGAATCTGCACTGTAATAATTCTTTTGTGGTGCATTGATATATTTTAAAATTTCGTTATTTACATTCAAGGCATCGATATTTTTTGATGTTAATATTACTTTGTTTGCAATGTCTGTGTAATCCTCATTATTAAAAGTGTTTAGGAATATGGCTGATATGAGTGATTCATTGCAAACCATTTCTGATGGAATTTCAATGGTATCATTTGGTAAATGCTGTATTTCTGGATGTTTTCCATCTCCGATTTTAATGAGCCAGTCATTTTATTCATTTTGGCCTTCAGATCTCATATTTAATTCTAATTTGAGATGTGTAAATATTTGCCACAGTTTACTGGTCTTGATACATGTTTCAATGATCTCTGTTTGCCTAAAATCGCTTCCTAACAGCATCACCTTTCCACCAAATGGCAACATATTATCCATCACTTCTTTTAAGAATCTGTCAATACATTGCAGTGCATGACATGACATCATAGTTGCCTCGTCTATGATAATTAGTTTAGTTAGTTTGAATTTTTTTGCTTGTATGGAATTGAGTCGAATATCTGACACTGATGTTTCCAAAATGGGAACTGGCAGCTTAAATCCACTATGCACAGTTCTACCACCATCTAACAAAAGTGCAGCAATTCCAGTTGTTGCAAATGGCATAGCTATCTGACCCTGTGATCGAATATAACTCATCAAACAATTGTACAGATAAGTTTTTCCTGATCCACCTGGTCCGTCTAGATAGAAATACCGGTCTTTGACCATTTCATCATCTGTAGCATTTGTGATGGCATGAAATGCTTCTAACTGTAAATTATTTAAAGTTGCCAGTTTTTCTAGGGTTTTTTGTTTTTGAAGCTCAGTGTCATAATCATTAAAATTGATGTCATCTATAAGTCCTGGATCTGGTAAATTAAAACTTGCACAATTTAATCCATGAGCCAACAATATTTCTTGGATTTCCATCAATGTTTTTAACAGAGCTATTGGTTCTCTGTAACGTTTCAAGAAATCTTCTGACATGTTTAATTTAAATGTTTCCCACAAAGTGAAAGCATCAGGTACATTGCAAAATATACAAATGAATGCAAATTGTTGTCTCATTTGCTTAGGCATTTGACAAAGTGCTGCTTCTTCCAGACACCTCTCCCATTCTGTATCATCAGCTATGAAATTTTGATGTCTTGCAGCTAATAGGAATGTCTCATAAACTATGTCATTCACTGTAAGTAAATGCTCAAAACTCTGTGCACCAGGAACATGTAACAGAAGTAATCTTAAGCTCAAACGTTCAATGTCCCTTGGACTGACGGTATAAATGCGTGGTGTGATTTTATGTGTATCTCTTCTTCGTTCTCGCCATAGACCATTTACAAATACATAGTGATATAGTATCTCTATGTATAAAAATTGTCTGGCCTGCGTATCCTGACAGTTTAATTTAAACCACGCAGTAAGCGTAGTATCTCTGTCTTCACTTTGATATAATGCAATTCTTTCATTTTCTTGAGTAAAGCAAACCATCTGACTTTGAGGCAAATGTACAGCTAAACGATAGATAGCATGTGACCGATCATGCATCTCAAATTTCAAAAGGCGCCACATTGCTTCAGGAGCACTCACATACAGAGCATCTAAATAATTTGATAGTTCATCATGTAAAATTGGATTTTCGTTTTCATTTCCAGCACCTTGTACAACAAGAGTAGCTGCATCATATCCTTAGTATATATATTTATACACATACTTAATTGATTTAATCGAAGTGCAAGCTTCCACATTGATGTGTGCATTGTACTTCATGAGCAAATGTGGATTGTATGGAACGACAAATCTATTATCAACCTTTTGGCCCCGGATAATAGATGTTTGTCCTTGTGTTCTTTTATACAAAGAATATCCATCACAATTTGCATAAGTTTCCATTTGAAATTGTTTTGGAAATTCTTTAGTACATTTTTTATTTTCCATACATGGTGAATTTGGATTCATCTCTCCACATGGGCCATGAATCATTCTATGTGTAACAATCTCCCAAAGTTTTGTATATTTTTCTTGGTCTGGCAATTGTGCACAAATTACTGAATCCACTCTCTCTGCAGTGTTCAACTTGTCTTTTTCCTGCAGTATTAAAAGTATGTGAGCATGTGGCAATCCTCTTTTTTGAAATTCAATGGTGTAGACAAAAGCCACACATTGTCCAAATAAGTGTGCTTTAGTGATATCATGAATTAATGAATTGAGTTTGATTTTAAATACTCTTGCCACTAAATCTGGTCGGTCAGAAGTAGTTTGTCCCAGATTCAAATTTTCCTTGATCTCTGGCCATTGTGGATTACACGTGAATGTAATAAATAAATCTGGTTTTCCAAATTTTGTAACAATAGCCATGGCATCATTATACCTTTCTCGCATATTGCGAGGAGATCCTTGGAAATAGGATGGCAAAATAATTGCTCTTCCAGCTGGAATGTCTCTGTTGGAAGCTAAATATGCCACATAATCCATTAATCCACAATACTGTTCTACTCGTAATTTATTTTGTTGATATTTAATAAAATTTAGATTATTGGCTTCAACTTGTAAATATGAATCAATAATCCATTGTTGAGTGAGTTTTCCTCCATGTAAAATTGGATTAAAACAATCATGGACAGCAGTTTGTGCCACTTTATATTCCAGCATGGAAATATTAGATCGAATACGAAGTTTAGTATTGGGATAACTTTCCAATTTTAATTTTGGTTCCCATCCTGGTTCCACATTTGGAAAGAAAATGGGATATGTCATTGGATCTAAATTACAGCTTAATATATTAATGTTGATAAATGGTTGTTCTTCATTGCGTGGATATATTCTAATATCCCGCTGAAAAGGTGGTTCCCCATCTTCATTTTTAAACACCATGGCAACCTTGTTTACAGTAGGTAAATTATATCTTCTTTGATCAGTGTTGCGATCTCTTTTTAACACCATATTGACTCTTGGTGTAGGCAATTGATGTCTTTGAGCATGTTCCTGTTGTTCTTTTTCAAGCTGTGCTAATTGTTTGTATGCTTGACTATATGGGTTTTTTTCCATAATTTTTTCAAGCTGTTCAAAGACTATGTGCAAACACTGTCTATTTTCTGGAAGTGTCATTCTTTGTTCCACAGCTTCCATCGTATCTAAGACATATAACTGTGCAAATTTCCTTTGCTGTCCTTCTTGTGGGTGTAAATGTGAAGTTCAGTGGTATATTTGACCTTGAACTCTGAAACAGTAAGGACCATGTCCTGGTGCATTTTCTGCTAATGTTGCACCCATTGAAGCAAATTAAATTGCACTGTTATAAGACCTTATGTTTTGTTTGAAATTATTATAATTTGGAAATGTTGGATCACTCATAATGCATTCTAAATAATATGGAAATGGGTGTCTTAGTGGAAGTTTCACCTTTCCTTTCTGACAGCAACTAATGAAATTTCTGTCAGTAGGTCTTTCCTTTATAAAATGATAGGCCCCACAAAACTGACAAACCACATTAAGTAACCCACAATAATGAGTATCTACTTGTACTGCAGTAGTAAACACATTATCATGCATTTCTTCAACATAAATATCAGACCCACATTCTATAAGTACATTTTTTTCTTGTGTTTCTACATTTAAGTCATTCTTCAAAATAGATTCATTGGACAATGGTTCACAGAGATGTTTTTGTTTACTTTTACGTTTCTTGGAAGCCCCAACACACTCACTTGCGGCTTTCTTACTCATCTTTCTTTTATTTAAAAGTCTCTGTTGATCTTCTTCTCGCAAGCGTTGTAAAGTTTACGGTGTCTGAGCATCTCTCTACCGTTGCTTCCTTTCCCTTGCCAATCTTCTTTTGCGTTCAATTTTGTCTTCTCCATTGTCCGACATTTTAATCTGTAATTTTAAATAGAGATGTAATTATTGTTTTTTTTTTTTTTTGTATATACATTTTTTTTCCGATTTGTACTTTTAGATTAAAGTAGATGAATAAACTAATCAAACATTTTCAATTGTTGCACTTTAGACTGAAAGAAATGAAACCATTTTTCAAAGTATTTTATTGACATATATGAAATTGGAAATAGCTGCACATATCCATCTTTATATTACTAATCTTTCAATGACATTCCTTCTTGATTGAATTCACAGCATACCATCCTTTTTTTTTTTGCAAGTGTTGTAAGCTTCTTCTTTTCTTTAAATATTATTATTACTTAGTATTGTCTTTTCAACTTTTTTAAAGTTTTAACTAAATATCATAAATTAATGACTCAATAAGTACTATCCATTTTCAATCAATGTAAATTTTCACCAAATATATAATACATAAATATTCTAATTATTCTACTCACCTTTCCAGCATGTCACATCCTCCATCTTTGCTTCTGCGGCGCGGCCCCTGTTAAAAAAAAACATTATATTAGTTTACATACATAAACATGAAAGCAAGTAAAATAAACACAATCTACATTGTACGTACCTCCCCGCGATGTCTCCGGTCTCCTCGTGTTCTGCCCCGAAAGCATCTGCGCTCTTTAAAAAAAAAAAAAAAACACACATCCGCCCTGGCGGATGTCTCCAACACAAATGAGCTTCCTACGGAGTGTTCAAGAATAAAATTGGCAATGGCCGCCTCTGATTGGCTGAAAATGCTGTCTATCAAATTCAGCCAATGAGAAGACGCCAATTGTGAACCAATGAGAAAGGGATACACCCCAAAATCCCACGCTGATTGGATAACGCACCTGTCAATCTTTATTTGAACCAATCCGAAGGCTTTATTGCCATCAGCGAATCACAATGGTATACACCCCCACGTACTGATTGGTGAAGACATCTGCTCCTTCCCATTAGCTTTAATACTGATTGGCATTGACAATAGCCAATGAAAAGGCGCAAATGCCTTCTCCAATTAGTACGTGGGGCTGTATTCCATTGTGATATGCAATTGTCAGTTCAACCAATCTGAATGTGCAGATGCCTCCAGCCAATTACCCTGTGGGGGTGTATTCCATTGTAATTGGCTGAAGGCATCTGCGCCTTGTGATTGGTTTAAATAAAGATTGACAGGTGCATTATCCAATCAGAGTGGGATTTTAGGGTGTATCCCTTTCTGATTGGCTCACACATTGGCGCCTCCTGATTGAGTGAATTTGATAGACAGCGTTTTCAACCAATCAGAAGGCGCCATTGACTATTTTCTTCCGGAAAAGTTATTTCTTTTTTTACAGGGCATGGCAGAAGAGGAGGAGGAAGAGGCCGGAGACATCGCGGAGAGGTTAGTACAATGCAGATTATGTTTATTTTAATTTGGTTTTTTGTTTATGTATGTGTATTAATGTTAGTTTTTTTTTAACAGGTGCTGCACCCGAGAAGGGTAAAAGAATAAGGACGGGACATGCCGGAAAGGTGAGTAGAATATTTAGAATGTTTAGAATGTTTATTTATGTACTGTAAATGTGTTGCACTCATTTTGTTATTTTTTTTTCCCTAGGTGCCTAATTTGAATGGACATCTGCAAAGGTAAGTGGTCTTAATTATTTTATTTTAGCTTAGAATTAGATTATTTTATATATAGAAAGCATTTTTTGTATGTTAGCTAGGGGTAAGCGAGGGTCCGCATTTGCGTACAAACAAAGCCGACGTTGGAGCCTCCACCTTCCGCAAATGCGGGCCCTCGCTTTGTGAGGGTCCGCATTTGCGGCCTGCAATGAGCCTTTGGCTCATTGCAGCAAACGTTGGAGACTCCACCTTCCGCAAATGCGGCTGCTCGCACAAGACTGTGCATTATTATCATGGGTGTGGTGTGGGCGGATCCCGGGAGAACAAGAGACTTGTGGGAAAAAGGGGGTTCTTACGGGGTGTAATGTTATAGTCTAGAAAAAGCATGATGCATAGTACCTACCAGGGTCACATGTGGTCACTACACCAGTGCAACCGCAATCTGATGAAAAAAAGGATCATCACAGATTACTCTATTTAATAGAAGAAACCAGTTTCTTGAGGAGTGGGATAGTGGGATCAAATCCTGGCAGTGTGGCCGGTGGTCCTAATGGCCACCTCACTAGCCATATGACATCCTCCTCTTCCAAACCAGGGTTCTTGGGTCCTATTCTTTCCTCCTCCCCCTGAGCTAGTTCCTGGTGTGGAACTTGACCCAGACCTCCTTGATGCTGAAAGGAAATCGTATAGGTCATTAGTATGATGACGAAAATATTGTTTTGAGTTCATTCCTAACTCTCTGACATCTAGGCTTGAACCTGGATGATTCTCCTAATTGCAACTCCAATTAGTTATCAAATGCTAGATATAATCTATTCTCTGGTTTCGGGTCTTGATCATTCTTGGTTCCTAACCCTATCTTGATTCCGGCTGTGGGCTGTAATTGCATAAGCTGCAGTGGGGACACCAACACATGGACTCTCTATTGGTTGATTACACTTGTAGTTCCCACAAATGACAGTAATTTGTCAGCTTCATGGATTTAATGATGCATCCATCTATCTCTTGTTAATTCCATGAAGCTGATGTGTCAGTGTCCTTTTTGGTGATGATGTACATGTGTAGTGTGTGTGATGTACATGTGGGGGCATGTTGATGTATGTGATATTCACCTGAAATGGAGGCTGGATCCTACTGGGCCATAAGGCCTTTAGCTCCAGTGGCGGGCACCTGGCTGAGAAGGCTCTTGGCGACCCCTCCCACTAACTATGTTGCTCAGTCATGTTCTTATCCTCCTAGGCTGTTATCCTCCTCACCTTAGCCCTGATGTTGTCAAAACAGTGCTTCATGGAAAGCACATCCCTTTGTGCTGAGCCCACTGCTGTAACCTCAGCCGCTACCTCCTTCCATGCCTGGACTCTAGGCCCTGGCTTAACTTCCCTCCCCCTGCAAGGATCACGGGGTGGACACGGATGGCACCAAGGAGGACCACATTCTCCTGGTGCTTGTAATTGTGGGCCCTGTGCTTGCCCTTAGTATTTTGCCCTCCCCATTGTGGATGGGGATCGTTTCCCTGACCATTCCCTGAGGCATGTGCCTCCCTCAAACTTCCAGCCCCCGAGATCAGGCACCTCCCCCTCTTTCCCTCGTCTGTGTTCCTAGTGCTAGGGCCATCCTGCTACCAATCACATCTTCCTCTCCACTCTCCTCATCCTCCTCCACTTCCACCACCACCTCCTCCTGCTCTTGCTCCTCCTCCACTTCCACCACATCATCCTACTGCTCCTCCTCCTGCTCCTCCGCCACCTCCTCTTCTCCTCCACTCCACCACTCCTCTCCTCCACTCGTCAGGGCCACCTCTCTATCCTCTCTCCTCCTCATGTCTCCTTATCTCCTCATCCCTGCCTTTCCACTCCTCTTCCCTCCTCCCTCCATTATAATCCCCAAAATAATTTTAAAATAAATCAATAAAAATGTGGCTGTATATTAATGGAAAAAAAAGTGTGTATTATGTGTATTTAATAACTTTTGGGGGGATGGGGTGTGGGGGATGGGACGGGGGTGTATTGAGTGTCCTAGCTCAATGTGTCTCTATGTGTATTGCTATTACTGTAAATTACTGCTCTCAAAATACTCACACTCTCTCTCTGAAAAACCTCCAGGACCTGCGTGCTACTTCGTCAGAAAATACAACACGTTAAACGCATGGGCGGGTGGAACGCAACTTTATAATCTCCCTCTGTCAATCATCTGCGGCTGTTAGACCGCTTTCTGTTGGCGTAACAGCCGATCACATCTCGGCCAGCCCCTTAAAGTTTGCAGCCACGGGAAGGCTTTACGGGCTACAGGCTTTGGCCCGTATCTCGTGCCCTTGATGAATTGATTAGCATCGCAATCTGAGATAAATGGGAGCCCGCAGCACGCTTGCAGACATACGGCATAGATCACACAAGTTGCGGGCTTGGAATTGAATGGGGCCCATAGTGTCTACACATACGGGACAGCTAAGGGGTGTGTTCCACAACATCCACGTTTATATAAACATTTAAAATGTATAGCAGGCATGGTTTAAGTAGATTCTTGGTCCACCAATTGAAATAAATCCAAGGGCAACACTCTTCTGTCTCAGGTCAGTGAGCAAACAAGTACTCTAAACATTCCTCATATAAATAACCCAAGTAGTATAAATGAGCCGTCATCTTCTCAGTAGGGTGGATCCTGTACCTGCAATTACTTTCAAGTGTTTAGCACAAACAGTAGAGAGAAAAGCTCCACCTACATGCCAGGTACACATCTTAAAAAGTGTTAATAGATTTAAAACTTAGACTGTATGCATGATATGTTATTAGGGTTAGGGGTTAGGGGTTAGGGTTAGGGTTTAGGGGTTAGGGTTAGGATTAGGGTTAGGGGTGAGGGTTTAGGTTAGGGGTTAGGTTTAGTGTTAGGGTTAGGGGTTAGGATTAGGGTTAGGATTAGGGTCATTCCGTAGCGCTGTACAGGGGTTAAGTACAAATCAAAACATTTTTTATCACATTGCACAAGAATGGCGGGCCCTGTTATCGAGTTTAAAATGAAACATACACAGAGCTTTCCCCAAAGCACCAAAAGATAAAAATTACAGACTTACACTCTAAAGGGTGAGATAAAGAGGTGAAAGTTATGTTCTACATATCTAAGCTGAAGGTGATAGTCTTCATGAAAAATATTTTTAGTTAAGTTTTGAAGGTTTTGAGGCAGGAGGTTAGCCTAGTGGAGCGAGGAAAGGAATTCCAAAGAATAGGGGAAGCTCAAGAAAAGTCCTGGAGGTGGGAGTGAGAGGAGGTGATAAGGATAGAGGATAGAGGAAGGTCGTTAGCACCTACAGAGACCAGAACAAGATATCAATCAGAACAATATTCAGATTAACTACAACATCTCATCTCAACGTTAATCCACATTGAACATCAATTGGTGAAATGTTCAACATAACCACATATGCGCTTTTCGGTTCGCCCCCTATTCTTTATCATTGAGGAAAGTTTGACCCTGCACCTCACAGTCAGCAGACACATTCCAGCCAATCAGCGGCATTCACTCCCTTCCAGAGCCTTCCATCTGAAGGACAGCAACCCAAAAAGTCCTTTTTAGGGCTAGAACATCATTTATTTTATTTTATAATTTTTTTCTGTGTAATCTAATTGCATATGCTTGCCTGCCTGCCAGCGTGTGTGTGTGACAGGCTAACACCTAACAGCTTTTATTGTGCTCAGTGAAATAAAACAACACTTTTTTTACTGTAATCTATTGAATACTAGCGACTTGCCCGTCAAAAAATGACGGCAATGTGATGTATATGTTTGTGAAGTTGTTTAGTTATTTAAATATATTTTTGACCCTTGTAAGTATTGTGATATGAACATGTATTTTTGTAAAACGTTGATGTAATGGTTTTTTAAATTGAAATTTGTATCTGAAGAATTGTTCACTTTAATATACATAGAATCCAGAGAAAAGTAAAAAGTAAAAAGACTTTTTTAAACGTACCAAATTTTAACATGAAGTTTAAAATATATGTAAGCAATAACCTTGAAAGTATATATTTTTAAAATTGAACTTTATTTTTTATGTAACTTTGTAATTTTTGCAAAACATTTGTGTAATTTTGAACATTATAAACAGGAACATAGTAAATACATTTTGTAACATAATTTTGAATTAAAAGTATTAACATTTGAATGTAAAAACAGTTTAACTTTAAATTAATCAGTATTAACATGCAATTTATATCAGAATAATTGTTAAGTTTAATATACATTGAATGTAGAGGAAGGCATACATTAAAAACTCTACTTAAACCGTACGTAATTAAAGTAATTCATTACTGAGCAGTTAAACTGGCTATAAACATTAATGTAGGTAGTAATCTTAAGATAACATAGAATATTTACATTGTGACTTAAAAGGTGCTTGAGCTCTTAACATGAACTTTGTAATATGTTGAATGAAATAACTTGAAAATATTGTTTTTAAACTTGTAACATTAGAAACATTAACATAGTGACTTAACATTTTAACATAATTTTTCATAGAAATGCAAGGCAAGTATTTTGTGAGGCGAATTATCCATAAACATGACTTCCATTAATTATGACTGAATTAAACAACCAATTGTTATGTATTTTTGAATGCTTTTTCCAAAATGTTTGCATGCTTTAGTTTGTATCCTGCAAAGTTATAGTACTTCATAGTAGACAATGTTTTTAGTAAAAATACGTCCATCTTCTAATAAATCACCTTGACTTTCATTGTTTTCAATGTAAACTTTAATAGCGTGTGGATTTTTGCAGCGTGACAACGCAACGTACAATTGACCATGTGCAAAAACTGGTTCTTCCAAGTAAATACCCACAGATTTGAAAGTTTGACCTTGTGATTTATTAATGGTCATGGCAAATGCCATAATAATGGGAAATTGTCTTCTTTGAAGTATAAAAGGGAGACTACTTTCACTTGGTGCTAAATCTATTCTTGGTATGAAAACTCTCTCTCCTTTATGGGTCCCAGTTAAAATTTCAGCATCTATAAAATGGTCCTTTAATTGTTGAACAATTAATCTTGTGCCATTGCATAGGCCTTTTTTGGGGTTCATATTTCGCAGTAACATGATAATTGCACCTTTCTTTAGCTGCAAAATATGTGGTGGCATTCCAGAAGGAGTTAAAGAGTTTATGAATTCAGTTGAAAAGTTTGCCTGACTTTCATTGTCATCAGCAAGTACAGAATCAGCACTGTGATAATTTCTTTGTGGTGCATTAATTTTTTTTAAGATTTCATTATTGAGTATTAATGCATCTTTATTTTTACACGTCAGTATGACTTGGTTGGCAAGCTCGGAATATTCTTCGTTATTTATGCTCCCTTCAAATATAGCCGATATAATATCTTGTTGACAAATCATATGAGGTGGGATCTCTACAGTGTCGTCAGGTAAATGTAGTATTTTTTCTGTTCTGCCTTCTCCAATTTTAATAAGCCAATCATTGAAATCAGTTTGGCCTTCTGATCTCATATTTTGTTGCAGTTGAAGATGGGTAAAATGTTTCCATACTGTACTTGACTTTATACATGTTTCAATAATGTCTGTTCGATTTCCATGTACAACGACAGGTAATGTTTGTCTAAATCGCCACCCAACAACATTACCTTTCCACCAAATGGAAAAAGTATTATCCATGACTTCACGAAGCAAACGGTCAATACATTGGAGGGCATAGCATGACATCATTGTGGCCTCATCTATTATAATTAATTTACATTTCTTCAATTTCTTTGCTTGTAAGGATGTCATGCGAATATCTGACACAGAATTTTCCTAAATAGGCACTGGCAGTTTAAATCCACTATGAACAGTTCTTCCACCTTCTAATAAAAGTGCAGCAATTCCAGTAGTGGCAAACGCCATTGCTATTTTTCCTTGTGCTCGTACTGAACTCATTAATAAATTGTACAAATATGTTTTTCCTGATCCGCCAGGTCCATCAAGATAGAAATAACGCTCTGTCACCATGTCATCATCTATAGCATTTTTAATGGCATGAAATGCTTGCAATTGTAGTGTATTTAAAGTTGCAAGTCTTTCTTCTGTTCTTTCTGCTTGTAGTTGAATGTCATAGTCTTCAAAGTTAATGTCATCTATAAGACCTGGATCAGGCAAATTAAAACTTGCACAACTTAATCCATGAGTTAAAAAGACTTCTTGGATTTCCATTAACGCTTTTAAGTGTGCAATGGGTTCATTGTATCGTCGCATAAAGTCTTCAGCCATATTACTTTTAAAAGTCTCCCACAAAGCTAATGCATTTGGAGCATTTGAGAAGATACAAATAAAAGCAAATTGTTCTCTCATCTGTCGTGGCATTTGACATTGTGCTGCTTCTTCTAAACATCTTTCCCACTCTGTATCATCAGCGAGTAAGTTTCTATGTCTTGCAGCTAAATGGAAGGATTCATATACAATGTCATTAACAGTTCTTAATTGTTCAAAACTTTGTGCTCCTGGAACATTTAAAAGTAATATCCGTAAGCAAAAACGTTCAACATCTCTTGGACTGACTGTGTAAATTCGTGGAATTATTTTATTGCCTCTGGTTTTTCTTGCTCTCCATAATCCATTCACAAAAACATAGTGATATGGAATTTCAATATATAAGTATTGTGTTGCTTCAGCATCAGTGGAATTTAATGCAAACCATGCAGTTAGTGTAGTGTGACGATCTTCACTTTGGGCCAATGCATTCATTTCATTTCCAGCATGGAAATAGACTAAATGTCGTTGTGGCAAATGTACTGCTAACCTATATACTGCATGTGATCTATCATGCATTTCAAATTTTAAAAGCCGCCACATAGCTTCTGGCGCACTGACATAGCGAGCATCTACATGAGATGCAAGTTCATCATGTACTAACTCACTACTTTCAGGGTTGTCTGCACTTTTGACGACTACAGTAGCTGCATCGTAACCTTTGTAAATATATTTGTAGACATATTTAATGGATTTGATGGAAGTGCAGGCTTCTACGTTGATGTGGGCGTTGTACTTCATGAGTAAATGTGGATTGTAGGGTACTACATATCTATTGTCCACTTTTTTTCCACGAATAATGGCACTATCTCCTTCTCTTCTTTTATAAAGTGGATATCCATCACAATTTGCATAGGTTTTGTCTCTATAATCTTTTGGAAATTCTTTGGAACATTTATTATTTTCCATACATGGTGATTGTGGATTAAGGTCACCACAGGGTCCATGAATCATGCGATGAGTAACAATCTCATATAGTCTACCATATAGTTCTGGATCTGGTAGTTCAGCAACAATGACTGCATCCACTTTGTCCGAAGTATCTAATTTATCTTTTTCTTGAAGTATTATTAGAAGATGTGCATGTGGAAGGCCTCTTTTTTGAAATTCAATGGTATATACATAAGCAAGACATTTGCCAAATAACTGATTTATAGTGAAGTCACGTATTAATTCATTTAATTTAATCTTAAAAACTCTGGCTACTAAATCTGGTCGATCTGAAGCAGTTTGTCCAAGAAGTAGATTTAGTGTAATTTCTGGCCATTGTGGATTACATGTAAATGTCACAAATAGATCGGGTTTGCCAAATTTTGTCACAATAGCCATAGCATCATTGTATCTTTCTCTCATATCCGAGGAGATCCTTGAAAGGAAGATGGTAAAATGATGGCTTTGCCAGCTGTCATGTCTCTGCTTGTAGCCACGTCAGCAACATAGTCCATGAGTCCAGAATATTGTTCTACACGTAGTTTATCTTGTTGATATTTGATAAAGTTTAAATTATTTGCCTCAACTTGCAAATATGAATCAATAATCCATTGTTGTGTTAGTTTCCCACCACATAAAATTGGATTAAATTCATCTGCTAATGGCAATTTGAGCTACTTTAAATTCAAGCATAGAAACATTATTTCGGATTCTGGCTTTAGCATTTGGGTAACTGGGAAGAGTTAATTTTGGTTGCCAACCTGCTTCTCCGCTGTGGGAAAAAGATGGGATATGTCATTGGATCTAAATTTGGACTTAAGATACTCATATTAATAAACGGTTGCTCCTCATTTCTAGGATATACTCTAATGTCTCTTTGAAATGGTGGTTCTCCTTCATCATTCTGAAAGACCATTGCAACCTCATTTGATGTTGGCAAGTTATAACGACGTTTATCAGTATGTCTGTCTCTTTTAAGCACCATATTAACCTTTGGCATGGGTAATTGATGTCTTTGTGCATGAAGTAGTTGTTCATTTTCTACTTCTGCCAATTTTTTGTAAGCTTTACTGTAGGGATTGTTGTCCATAATGTTATTTAGCTCTATAAAAACACTGGGTAAGCATTTTTTATTTTCTTCCATCTGCATACGTTGGTCAACAGCTTCCATTGTATCTAGGACATATAGTTGAGCGAATTTTCTTTGCTCTCCTTCCTCTGGATGTAAATGTGAAGTCCGATGATAAATTTGTCCTTGGACTTTAAAACAGTAAGGACCATGTCCTGGTACATTAGCAGCCAATGTTGCCCCCATAGATGCAAATGATATGGCACTATTGTAGGATCTTATGTTTGTCTTAAAATTTTTGTAATTTGGAAAAGTAGGTTCAGTCATAATATTTTGTAAATAGGTTGGAAATTGTTTCCTTTCTGGAAGTTTGAACTTTCCTTTTTGACAACAACTAATAAATTGTCCATCTCGGGGTCTCTCCTGTTTAAAATAATGAGCCTCACAAAATTGACATTGAGTAGTCATGTCCCCACAACTATGAACCTCTACTGCTAAAGACTTCAGTAAAGGAGAATTTGCAAAGCATATTGGATGTTGACTTTCATATTCATCAGATGAAAAGTCATGAAATGTTTCAACAACAGGTTCTAAATGTTTAGTTTTTTTCGTGGCTTTTCTTGGTATATGTTGTCCTTGTTTTGTTGAAATGTCCTGTAAGTTTTTAGTAAGAGTTTGTAAATGCTTTGTTTTTGTAGTTGCTTTTTTTGGTCTGTCTTGACTGGTATCTTGTAAAATGTCATCTGATGTTTTAGGAACAGTTTGTAAATGCTTTATTATTTTTTTATTTTTTTTGGTTGTATCTTTCATTTTTGCAGCTGATATTCTTTTATTTGCAAGTCTTTTGCGTTCTTTTTCTCGTCTAATTTCTTTCTCCTCCGGTGTCTGCTGGGCGGCCCATCTCTCTTGTCTTTCTCTAGTTTGACGTCTTTTCTTCTCTTCTTTGGTCTCGTTATCAGCCATATTAATCTGTAAAGGAAAAAAAATAAATGTAATTGTGTATATTTAAATTTGTAATTCCTGTTAAAGATTCTTGTGCACAATTGGTGAAATAAAATGCAAATCATGAAGGTATCATTTATATTTAGAATGTATCATTTATATTTAGTTAAATTTATAATTCCTGTCCTCACTGGCTAAGAATTTGGCCAATGGAATAGTGCTGTAAATAAGCATGTAACATATTTTTTTAAAATAATGGTTTTATTTATTAAAAACGTTGTTTGTGGATAGATATTTACCACTGCAAAACTTCTTTGCTAAAAAAAAAAAGTGATGTGGTTATTGATGTATGTATTGCATAGTAGCAATTTAAATAAAATAAGGGAGATAGTAAATTAATTATTTTATTTTTCTGTTGACACAGATGCAACTGAAAGCAGTTTCTTTAGTTTGATACTTTAGTACTTATTATACTTTACCTTGGTTGAAGTGTGATTTAAATCCGAATGTTTGTTGGTCCTCGGTTCAAAATCGTTGTCCAATGGTGTGGTCCTCTGTTGGAAGTCCTCGTCCGATGGTGTGGTCCTGTGGCGATAGCCCTCGTCCGATGTTGTGGTCCTGTGGCGATATCCCTCGTCCGATGTTGTGGTCCGTTGGTGAAAGTCCTCGTCCGATGGTCTGGTCCTGTGTTGAAATTCCTCGTCTGCTGGTCTGGTCCTGTGTTGAAATTCCTCGTCTGCTGGTCTGGTCCGAGTCCTCGTCCGATGGTCCGGTCCTGTGGAAAAAGTCCTCGTCCGATTGTCTTCACGCAGTATCTGTTGTAATATAAAATAGAAAATGTTGTTTGAGTGAAATGTCTTTTAAATAATTTAAAAATGTATTAATTTGACTGTATTGTATCAGTTATGGTTATTTTTTTCTATCTTTTTTTTTTTTTACTTTCTGTACAATCCCACAACTTTTGTTATTCTTATTGAAGGTTCTTAGTAAGGCTTGTGGGTTGTGATATATTAAATAAGAATATAAATTTATTTTGCTATGTGTTTATGTTATTTTTTGTATAATCCTGTTTTGTGCACACCACTTGTGGTATACTTATTTAACCTTTATTGGGATGCTTATAGTTAGTGAAACATGAAATAATATAATTAATGTAGTTTGCTATGTGTTTTTTTGTTAGTTTTTGACAATCCTGTTTGGTGCGCACCACTTGTGCAAAAGTTATTTATTCTTGATTGTACTGGTTATAGGTTGTTAAACATTAAAGAAGAATGTTAATGTAGTTTCCTATGAGTTTGTGTGATTTTTTGTACAATGCTATTAGGTGCGCAACACTTTTGTTATTCTTATTTTTGCTTCTTTGTAAGGCTTATAGGTTGTTAAACATTGAATAAGAAATTCTGTTTTGTGTGTAGCAGTTTGTGTCTCATTCAATTGCGATTTGGCTAATTGAATCGTGCCCTAAATAAGCACATAGCATATTTTTTTAAATAAGTTTTTAGTCATTTAAAAACTTTATTTTGGATATATTTTTAGTAACTAAAAACTTCTTTTAAAAAAATTGTTATGTTGTTATTTAGAGCCCTATTCAATTGGGCAAATTGCAATTCAATGAGGGCCTTTGTGTGTACCATATGTTGCATAGTTTCCCCCTCATTCAATTGCATTTTTTACAATGTAATAGTACTCTAAGGCCGTCATTGAATTGCAATGTTGAAAATTGAATAGGGTTGTAAATAAGCACATCACATATATTTGTTAAAATAGAATAAGGGCCTAAAAGTGCTTATTTATAGCCATATTTAATTGTCCAAAATAGCAATTGAATGAGGGCCTTTGGTTACTGCATTTGTTATATTGTGAGCTCCTCATTCAATTGTGTTTTGACCAATGGAATAGACCTCAATATCAGCACAGAGCATATTTTGTAACGTAATTTTGTATTTAGTGAACTTGTATCCAAAAGCAACGTGTTCACAAAAGAAAAATTTCCTTTAAAAAATATGCTCTGTGCTTATATAGAGCCCTATTGAAATGGGCAAATCACATTTGAGTGAGGCCCTTGGCCATTAAAGATATATAGGTCCTCATTGAATTGCAATTTTGCCAATTGAAGAGGGCTCTATATAATCACATAACATATTTATTGAGCAAAGTTTTTAGTTATTGAAAACCTTGATTGTGGTTAGAAATTCAGTAACTAAAAAGTTCTGTATAAAAAATATGTTATGTGCTTATATAGAGCCCTATTCAATTGAGGAAGTCGCAATTGAATAAGGCTCATGGTTATTTCTTGTTTATACTTAATACTTTACCTTGCTTGAAGTTTTGAATGACAGACGGTCCCCTCCTGCCAATCTTAATGCGCCGGTCTTCTTGTAGTGTCTGTTTGAAAAAGAAAGTGAAATAGTTATTTGTATATTTATAATTTTTCATGTAGCAAAGCATGGCCTTTTGAGCATGTAATGTCTTGTTGTATCTTACCTCTTCTTCTTTGTTGGTGTTCTTTAAAAGGGATTGTGCTTCACAGTGCACGGTGCAAATTGTTGAGAGACGCTGTTGATGCAGATTCTGTTTGAATATTAAAAGAAATAGAAAGATTCAGCTTTATGTGATCTATTGAATTGCAGTAAATTAATGTCATTTAAATATAGTTCTGTAATTATTTTCAATTGACCTTATTTTTTGTTGGGGGCTACACACATATGTCACATACATGAAGCACATTCCATAGTTTAATGTAATTATTTTGTGTACGTGTGACATATCAGTATACATGACTCATATTTAAATGGTTAAATTAACCTTATATTTTTTTTTTCAACACACATAAATGTCTGTGTGTGAGATGTAACTATAGATGATACACATATATGTGCGTGTGACATATCAGTATACATGACATATAATGTCATTTAAATGTAGTTGTTTAATGATTTTGTTTTAAGCTAATTTTGTTGCAGTGGCAATACACATAAATGTGCGTATCACATGTCACTATACATTATACACATATATGTTCGTGTCACATGTCACTATGAAGGGGCAATACACAGAAATGTGCGTGTCACATGTCACTATACATTATACACATATATGTCCGTGTCACATGTCACTATGAAGGGGCAATACACATAAATGTGCGTGTCACATGTCACTATACATTATACACATATATGTGCGTGTCACATGTCACTATGCAGGGGCAATACACATAAATGTGTGTGTCACATGTCAATATACATTCTATACATATATGTGCGTGTCACATGTCACTATACATTATAGACATATATGTGCGTGTCAGATGTCACTATACATTATACACATATATGTGCGTGTCACATGTCACTATACATAAACCTCTGTTTAATATTGAATTATGTTTTTTTGTTCTTTTGTTAAATGAACCGTATTTTTTTTGTGAGCCTATACACATAAATGTGCCATATATGTCACTACATAAATCCTAGTTTATTTTTTTATTTGTTTGACCTGTCCTGATAATAAAATGTAATATATTATAGCTTACCTCTCAGTTGTAATTTGCACAATGCAAAGTAGTAAATTAGGAAAGAATTATCTTCTCAAGTAAAAGCAGCAGTTATCTCAGAAGTCACTCCGTTCATCACCTGAGGAGAAATGTATTTTTTTGTGTGAAATAGGCAGTATTTATAAACTTGTAGAAAGTTCTGGAAAGTGAGACCGTTAGAACGCAATACGCATGCGCTATTTGCGTTTCAGCTTACAATTTGCGTTCCATCCGCCATTTTCTGCGTATTACTGTTCAAAATGGTGTTTAATTTGATTGTGATACGTTCCGCATAGTATGTGTTTCATTATTGCGAGTAAGTGTAGTGTAGTTACGTCTGAAGCCTCGTTTTCGTTTTGTTCGTCGGCCATTTTTTCTCTCGCTTAGCGATGGTATTAGTGTCTAAAGTGTTTTATTTTGACTTAAATGTAGATGTAACTTGTTTTTTTGAGGTGCTGGCTGGTTCCTCTTGCTGTAGGTAAGCTTTTTATGTGTTTGTTGTGTGTATTTCTTAAGTTTTAAAAGGTTGTATGTCGGCGTGTTGCGTCCGATGTTTGCGAGGTCGTAATATGTGGTAACGTGTCTCGTATGGTGTTTGCGTGTGTAGCCTAGTTTTCGTTTTATTCGTCGGCCATTTTTTGTGTCGCTTAGCAAATTATTTAGTGTGTAAACTTTTTTATTTTGAGTGCAATTAAGTTGTAAGTTGCATTTTTGAAGTCGTGGGTGCTTCCTGTTTGTGTAGGTAAGGTTTTTATGTATGTGCTGTGTGTATGTATTGTGTTTTTAATTTTGTAATTTTCGCGAGTTGCGTCCGAGTGTTGCGAGGCCGTAATGTGTGTGAACGTGTGTCGTATGTTGTTTGCGAGTGTCGCAATGTGTGTTTCGTGCTCTTTGGGTTGCGACGTGAACTTTGCGAGATTCACAGTTCTTTGGGTTGGGAATTTGTGTTGTGAATTTTGCAAGGGTCGCAGTTGCTGCAACTGAAGACCTCGCTTTCGGCGCTCCATGCCAGCAACTGAGAACCTGGCGCAGTGCCCTCGCTTTGCGAGGGCTGCGGGCTCGCTACGCGAGCCCGCAGCGTTAGCAACAACTCGTACGCTCACAACTATATATGTGATTGGTTCCCCAGACTGATATGACAACAAAATGAAACATATTTTGATAGATTGCAGATTTGCGAGCTTGAGACTGTTGTGCAATTCTAATGTCTTTCATCGCTTTTCCCGTCTTTTACAGTGCAGTATTAATTTTTTATTTGCATTTACAGTGCTACGATTAGGTGTTTAACCCCCTTGTGGGTACTATCTGGAACCCGTAAGATTTTTTCTGTACTTGCCATTTAGGGGTGTGAAAACATTTGCGGGCTTGAGGAATTGTAGCAATTGAACAGCGATTTGCGGTTGTAACTCTTGAGGGCTTGAGAGATCAAAGGCTTAGATGGGTTGTAAGTTAAGATTTTGACAACCGCAGGGATTTTCAGCCTGTAACCCCTTAGATTGTTTGCGGCTCTCTAAAAGACTCCAAATGAATAGAAAATTCATATACACCGTAATACAGTTGTACATCATTTAAGACATATGATTTCTCATTATATAGTGGTAAACAAATTGTTTATTGTTCTCAAAACCATAAAAATATTGCAAATAAAAAATAAAAAATAATATTATTAATTATTTAATTCATGGCATTTTGATTCAATTAAGCAAAAGTAAGTTACTGGAGCCTGTAAGTGAGGCAGTAAGTTAATTTGCTATTCAATTGGCGTCTTTTCTGCGGGCTCCGGACGGTTTACATGTTACAGGCCAGTCTATCTCATTCCCCATTTAGGTACACAGGGGTCAGTGGCCCCAGTTATAAGCTACCTCTGGGCAGTAAATTTGCACAGCTCGGATTGATTAGGTAATGTAACTGCTGGAGACAGATTGTTTGGGTGAGGAGGTCTAAGTCTAACCCACCTGGGGAACCATAAACCTGAGGTGTTTAAGTTTTAGATTATTGGGAACATGCATTTAGAAATGCAGGTTCTCTATTAGATTGAAGGTTGGTCATGAACAATAACTAAGGTCAAGGACTTCCTAATGTGTGGATAACCACAAGACAAAGGCTCAAAGGGACACCACTTCTAGAGCACTTGACACCACTTGACCTTTGTCTACTGAAACTCACTTTTCAATTAATGTTTTGCTAGCCTTGCTAATAAGTCTTGATTGATTTATCAGGTACCTGCATCTGCCATAGAAATCTATTGATCCTAATCTACCATTTAACACAAGTTTAAATCTGGTCAGGCACTAGCCTAGCCCTGGGACTGGAAAAGAACTGTGTAATGTCTGCTGGTCGCCATTTTAAAAAAGTCCATGCGTTAAGGGCGTAATGACAGTTATAATTTACTGGTTTGTTTTATTATCCTTAGATTAATTATGATATAAAACTTCCAATTTGCTTCAGATTAACCAATTCTCAACTTCTGGAGTCTTGCAGCTTTTTCTTGTCCTTCCTTATGTGAGCTGCCATCTTGTACAGCTTTGACCTACAGTGGAATCTCATACTGCTCAGACACACAGCATGTCACTGTGTGCTCATTAGCAGTGAGAATCACCTACCTTGTGGATATATGGTATAAGGTCACAGTTGTGAAAAATATAACCCTTCATGAGAGAAAACAGGAAAAATAAGGTGTTGGAGTGCTGGAAGGTAATAATCGGTTAAAATGAACTGATGAAAGTTGTTCTTCACACTCATGTAGAGAAGTCACAATTACCCTTCTTTTCCAGGTGCGAGATGTCTCAAGAACTCCCCTTTTATCAACCATTAAAAAATTTAAGTTTGTTGGTTAGTAATATATTTAAACTCTATATAACTTTGAGGTTGGTGCAAATATAGATATTTACAATCAATTTTCAATGACCTGGTTTCAAAAACAACAAAAATGAATTGTTATCTGTATGAAACTGGAAGATTCTTTCTGTGCTAATTTTGATGAAATTGTAGGCCATCGTCAAAACATTATTTTGGATTTAAATATCCATTTCCATGCAAAAATATGTATTTTGAAAATAAAGTCAGTCCACAGTTGGGTTTGATGACCCGGGTCATGTCTCATTCTTTTGGTTCTGAACTTATTGCTGTGGACCTTGATCACTAAAAACTTGTCTCAGGTCCCGGTTTCTGATCCTACTAGAACTGTAGGCTAAGTAACTCTCCCGTTGTATTTAAAGGATGACATGCGTCTGGGTCATTTTGTTTTGGGCTTTTGCTGTTTCTATGTGGTCATAAGAAGGTTGTCATGACTGACGTATGGTGGGTCCATATAGGGTCCCCTGAAACCCACCAGTAAAGGTCTGTATGGCCCAGGATCGAACTGTCACTTCCCTAAACTCAAGGACTGTTTCATTATGAGCATAATAACCTGTTTAATGTTAGGTCTCAGTCTCTGATCTAGTACCCTGGATGCCCAATGAGTATGGCCTGTGAGTATTCAGGCCTAATAAGAATAGTTTATTTAATGTTCAGGTTCTGGTTAGTACATGACAATGTTATGCCAAGTCCCTTTTCAAAGTACCTTCTAAAAGTAACGATAACATGTTTAGTATATTGATTTTATCTAATAGGATAATTTGGGTAATTGTATACAGTTTAAATAATGAATTTGTGCAAGACGTAGGGTCTGGGGGGTGCTAATATTATATAAAGTCACTTATGGGACAGAAGATAATTTATGACCTATCGGAATGTTGGTTAAGTCAGAGTGGGCACTGGGGGGGGGGGAGAGAAGAGTTACGTTTCTACAAGAATTTATATGGAGCAGCCAGGCATACCCTCTCTCTGGCCTCAGATAGTAAAAAAAAGTTGCTAAGCTCACCAGATATATAACCCATCATCCCTTAAAGCAGAGCAAAACCGTGGTGGGGGCTGGCTTCAGTACTGGGGGTGGTTTATATTGTGATATATTTCTATTCAAGCAAGAATAAAAGTCTGTCTGTTTTGGCACTAAGCAACAGTGCATGCGTTCTTCTTATAACCTAACAAGGGGGATCTGATTGTGCCTTCCACTTAAGAAATGATGTCCTGATCTGAATTGAATTGCTGGGTGCTGAGATTGAACACAAATGCACAACCTAGATGGAGAAAATTGATGTTCGTGGGGCCCTTCAAATCTGGGTCGGCACAAATGTTATTGAATAATATTTTTCTTAAATTTTATCTTTATGGACCATTGTACAATGAATATATATTTATATCTATATTTGGACAATAAGTATATAATATTAAATGTCACATTTTATAAGTATAATCCTTCCATTGAATATGACTACAAATGATCCATCTCTTTTCTATGCTCATTACTACATTTATAGAGCCTCTGATGGTATCAACACTGTTGAATGTTAATTAAGTGAGATGGGCACTAGGGTGTTTTGCTGATAATAAGGCTGCAGGAGTTGATGGAATCCAAATTAAACTATTCAAAATTCTACAGGATGATGCTGTGAAAGAGTTACTGCCAACACATTTGGAAAACTCAACAATACCCAATAGACTGGAAAAGGTCAGTCTACATCCCAATCCAAAACAATGGCAGTGCCAAAGAGTGCTCCAATTATCGAACAATTGCACTCATTTCACATGCCAACAAGGTCATGCTTAAGATTCCACAAGCTCGACTCCACCAATATATGGATCAGGAACTACCAGATGTGCAAGCCAGGTTCTGCAGAGGAAGAGGCACAAGAGATCAAATTGCCAATGTCCGATGGATAATTGAGAAAGCAAAAAAAAACATGTTCTTCTGCTTCATAGACTATTCTAAAGCCTCTGACTGTGTGGATCACAACAAAATGTTGCATGTCCTTGAAGAGATGGGAGTACCAGATCATCTCATCCTCCTTCTAAAGAATCTGTATGTGGGCTAAGAAGCCATGGTCAGAACCGAACATGGGACAACAGAATGGTTCAAGATCGGAAAAGGAGTGCAACATGGTTGTATATTGTCACCTTATTTATTCAACTTATATGCAGTTACAGGTTTAACAACCGCAAAGCTTTCAAGCCTGTAACACGTAAGCCGTCTGGAGCCCGCAAAAAAGATGCCAATCGAATAGCAAATTCACATACTGCCTCCCTTACAGGCTCCAGTAACTTACTTTTGGTCAATGGAATCAGGCTCAAAATGGTATACATTTAATAATTATTAATATTATTATTTTTTTGCAATATTTTTTATGTTTTTGATAACAATAAACAATTTGTTTACCACTCTATAATGAGAAATCATATGTCTTAAATGATGTACAACTGTATTATGGTGTATATGAATTTTTATGTTACTACAGTACAAATTAATATAGAATACGAATCCAACAATGTTTTCATCTACAATTTTATATCTTATTTGATTTTTCCAGTGAAATAGTTGCATGACAAAGACACTATATTATATAATGTGATTATTCCTTTTATAATTTATTATTTATTTCCCCCCCCCCCAAGCAAAAAATGTCTCATTGTTGTGTTCACATTTACTGTACTAGATAAGACTTCTGGAGCTTTTAGTCTTATAAACCACTGACCATGAAAGTCCCATAAACTAAAGGACTCCTCCAAATGGTCACTTGTTTTCTACTCTAAATGAATACATTTAGAAAATAAAGATGTATTTATGGGAATTTGTAGTCAGGTTTTGCTCCTTTCAGGACATGGAGAGACGAGTTACACCAAGACACGCGGTGGGAGGACGGTAAGAGGAAGACAATCATTAAACTATTTCTATTTATTTTAAAAATGAAAAACAAAAAGCATTTCTCTTAGTTTTCTTAGTTTTTGTCTAAACTGAGTTATTCAGAATACAACAGGACAATGGTGTTGGGGACCCTAATCCAAAGAGCTTGCAGTCTAGATGGGTAAAGAAACCTTTAAAGAAGTAGGTGCCAAACCATGCATAAGTTGTCTAATTTAAGTAATTTAGGGTTAGTATTTGTTAATATCACATATATAGTTGTGAGCGTACGAGTTGTTGCTAACGCTGCGGGCGAAGCGAGGGCCGTAGGCGCTCCATGCCAGCACCTGAGGACCTCGCAAAGCGAGGGCCGCAGTTGCTGGCATGGAGCGCCGAAGGCGCTCCTTGCCAGCAACTGCGACCCTCGCAAACTTCACGTCACAACCCAAACAGTACGACACACACATTACGACACTCGCAAACAACATACGACACACGTTCACACACATTACGGACTCGCAACACTCGGACGCAACTCGCGAACATTACAAAATGTAAAACACAATACATACACACACCACATACATAAAAAACTTACCTACACCAAGAGGGAGCACCCAGCACCTCAAAAATACAACTTACACCTCGATTTTACTTCAAATAAAACAGTTTAGAGACTAAAAAAAAAACGAAGCGAGAGAAAAAATGGCCGCCGAACAAAACGAAAACGAGGCTACAGCACTCTAAACTCGCAAAACACCACAATAAACTCGCAAAACACCACAAAACACCTACGGATATTCCGATACAAACGTATAACACACATTACTCGCCATTTGACGCCAATGCGGAAGTACACGACAACGGTTTGGGCTCGCGCACGCACACTGTTACACTGCACACATTCAGCACGCTTACACAGCAGATCCACACCACTAATGCTGCAGCAACATCAAAACACATTCACAGCTCTTCCACACAATGCTTTAAAATAGGTAAAGTATATTCATTTATTAATGTATTATATATTTCATTATTACACACTAAACAGCATTAGCTACCTTACAATTTCATTGCCGTAATTTTTTGACGGGCAATTCGCTAGTCACATATATAGTTGTGAGCACGCTCCTTGCCAGCAATTGCGGCCCTCGCGAAGAGAGGAAGCTGTGCGTGCACGCCCCTGGACTGTGTGAGAGAGGGAGCTGTGCGTGCACGCCCCTTGACGGTGTGAGAG
Source organism: Discoglossus pictus (assembly GCA_027410445.1). Classification (NCBI taxonomy): domain Eukaryota; kingdom Metazoa; phylum Chordata; class Amphibia; order Anura; family Alytidae; genus Discoglossus; species Discoglossus pictus. Next base: position 9,219,390 of record CM050170.1, read on the forward strand.
AGGGAGCTGTGCGTGCACGCCGCTGGAGAGAGGGAGCTGTGCAGGGGAGCAACCCCCCCCCCCCTTACTTGCAGTTTCATTGGTGCTTCTGTGGAGTCCCTGCCAGCGTGTCCGTTCTGCAGCATAGGGGGACTCCAAATTGACATCAGAGCTATGGTGCCACACTGGAGACAGGACGGGTGGGACTCCACTGAACCACCAACATAACTGCAGGTAAGGAGGTACAGAGGGAGCATCCGGGGGGACAGAGGGAGCATCTAAGGGGACAGAGGGAGCATCTGGAGGGCAGGGGGGAGGTAAGGGCAATCAAAAGCGGTGGTATGAGATGCGAGGGGGGTATGAGATGCGAGGGGGAGGGGTATGAGAAGCGATGGGGAGGGGTATGAGACATGAGGGGTTGCATGAGATGTGGGGGGGAATGTTATGAGACACAGGGGAGGGCGAGGGATGTATGAGACACAGGTGAGGGCGAGGGGAGGTATAAGGCACAGGGGAGGGCGAGGGGGTGTATGAGACACAGGGGAGGGAGAGGGGGAAGAGACACATGGTAGGGACAGGGGGAAGAGACACAGGAGAGGGGGCATGAGACACAGGGGAGGAGAAGGTGGAAGAGACATAGGGGAGGGTGGAAGAGACACAGGGGAGGGGGGAAGAGAGACAGGGGAGGGGGGAAGAGACACAGGGGAGAGGGGAAGAGACACAGGGGAGGGGGGAAGAGACACAGGGGAGGGGGAAGAGACACAGGGAATGAGGAAGAGACATAGGGGAAGGGAGAGAGAGGAAAGAGACTCAGGGAAGGGAGAGGGGGAGAAACAGGGGAGCGAGAGGGGGGAGACACACAGGGGAGGGTGAGGGTGGTATGAGACACAGGGGAGGGCGAGGGGGGAAGAGACACAGGGGAGGGTGATGGGTAAGAGACACAGGGGAGGGGGAGAGACACTCAGGAGGGGGGAAAGAGACACAGGGCAAGGGAGAGGAGGAAAGAGACACAGTAGAAGGGAGAGGAGGGAAAGAGAGACAGGGTAGGGAGAGGGGGAGACACAGGGGAGGGATAGGGGGGGAAGCGACAAGTGGAAGAGAGACATTGCGGGGGAGACATAGGGGAGTGAGTGGTGTGGGAGAAAAAAATATATATAGAACTCCACCATGTGCAAGTCGCTAGTTTAGAATATATTTCCTTAATGTGGTCCGACTATTGCTGTATGTAAAGTAAATATATGTATATATAGGTATACACATCTTATATAACATGGACTGAAATGTACATCTTATCATTTAGATTGATCCCTACATTTGCTTTTACTTCCTGGATTTCCCAGTGTACATTGCATATGTGAATACTTTAGGCTGGACAGGCTCCTGAGATGCCACCTCATCCCATCTAATGAAGCACCAACATTACAGCTCCATCTAATTATACCCCAACATTGTATTTCTTTTTTCCCTCCCATCAAACCAACCTTATCCCATACACCACTATACTCTTTAATCTAATCTTCAATACAAATCATCAGTTAAGTTTTCCCCCATTTTCTGACTACATCTTATTAAGTCACACTTCAGTTTTCCCTACATTCCAATCAAATCACCCAAATTATATTCACATTGGATTAAATGTCCTCCATTACAGTTGACTACATACTTAATTCCCAACCTTGGCACATGAAACGACTTCCACTTAACATCACTTATGGTAACTTTTTGGTACGAATGTCATAGGTTGCTTACCTGGATCTAGATGATATGATTAGAAGTCTTAGACAAGAGATTGACAAATCCATGATGGACAGTGATGGAATCAGTAGGCTTTCGGCACTGGAGTTGTCCATCTCTTATAGGCAGTAATAATGAGTCTGTTGGACACATTTAACAAATTGTAAATGGTCCATTTTTTTAACTGATACATTTTTGTGGGACTTTAAATCTTTTAGTACAAGGTAAGAAGTTCTAAAGTGTAGTTGTAGCTTCAGGACAGTCATGAAGGTGGTAACAAGGAAGGTGGAAAAGCATTGGTCATACATAGGAGGATTCTGGGAGTATTTGGAGATGGTGGTGGCCAATATATTAAACTTTATTGTGAGACCAGATGAAGCAAGAAGAATAAGAGACAGAAGGTGCTGTAGATACTGATCGTTGAGTGAGGAAAAGCCTTCAATGTGATCTGTAGTGGAAAAAGATGAGGACAACAAGGAGCCCCAAATGTTAACTGCTAAATTGGGTGCACATTTATAATGCATAACATATTACATGTTACTGACATACAAGACAAATATATTAGGTAATGTAATTAACATTAAGCTATTGGTATCAATATTGAGTCGATTCCCTTATCCTTTATAACTGGTGTGGTTATTAAGACTTGTTACCCAAGGTGATCCACACTTGGGATTATTCCCTTGGGAGACACTAAGGGATACAGGAGATTACCATACCCCAAATAGCTACACACTTTGAGGGGTATAAGCAGAATTCCAGTGGAAAATAATCCTAACACACTCCGGAGAAGAATTCCTGCAAAAGAATGGAGGATCAGAAACCCCAAGGAGAATCTAAGAAGGTGATTTCTCGTAACGCATAATCTACACCTCATGTTGTGGGTCTTTAACTGTGAGTGTTCTGATGTTATATTCATATTTTATTAGAAGATTAGCATTTATCTGCACTAGGGGGTGGTGTGCCCCCACCCCATTCTGTTTTCTTATTTCATACTTTGAGGAACACAACATGGACAGTGTTACGTGAGAACGAGCAACCCTCCATTACATTGTTTCTCATCCCACTCTGCAAAAGTGGACGAATCCGTATTGACCCCACGAGAGCAGAACTGATTCCCATTCTTCATCATTAGGATCAAGTATGTGACTGATACCCTTTTGATATATTACCCTATGAAAGTGAGATATGACACATATTACCATCTTTCATCCCACTGGGGAACCCTCGTCTTTTTTACCATTAATGATTTATGACTGATTTGTTATAACATAGACTTGCCAGTGCTACAACATTAGTATATACACCTAAGGCTGGGAATATGGATTTGTTTACTGATTTTTACACTTACCCATTATCATAAAGAAAGAAGACTTAGTGTTACATGCAATTAATATTAATTATAAAAGTTTTATGTTTAAATTAGATTTTTTTATTTTTTTTAGCTCTATATAATTTTCATTAATTTCAAGAAGGAAAACACCTTTTCCATATCCTTTTTCACTGTCTATCTTTATGTGAATTTAAATCTGGTGTCTACAACATCTTAGTTGCCGTCTAAAAGCTGACTTCACTTCATTATTTTTCAGGCTGTAAATTAGAGGATTTAGTAAAGGGACAGCAACTGTGTTAATTAGAGAAAACATTTTTGTAAACGCCATATTTCCCATTGAGGGTGGTCTCAGGTATAAACAGAAAAGAGTTATGTAGAGAAGAACAACGACAGTGAGGTGTGAGGAGCATGTGTAGAAGGCTTTCTGTCTCCCAGTACTGGAATGGATCTTCAGGATGGTGGTAATAATGAAAATATAGGAGCACAAAGTTAGAAAAAATGGAGAGAAACCTAATAACAGTACTTCCATAACAATTACTATCTCCAGTGTAGTTGTATCATTGCATGTGATCTTCATAAGAGGGACAAGGTCACAGTAGAAGTGGTTGATGATATTGGATCTAAAGCAGGTGTAACTGGACAATATGACAAGATGAGGTGTGACGATTACAAAACCAAGCAACCAACAGACAATGGCCAAAGCAACGCAAACTGGAGTGCTCATGATCATTAAATAGTGTAATGGTTTACATATGGCCACATATCGGTCATAACTCATGGCCGTAAGGATAAACAACTCATCGGTAGTGAATGATAAAAACATAAACACCTGAGTCATGCAGGCAAAGAACGAAATAGTGTTATCCCCTGATATGTAGGAAGAGAAGATCTTATGTAGACTGATGGTGGTGGAGGACATGTCTATGAATGACAAGTTCCCCAATAAGAAGTACATGGGAGTGTGCAGATGAGGATCCAGGGACACAAGTAGAAGAATGGTCATGTTACCACCAAGTGTGAGGAGATAAATGAGAAGTATTACAAGGAATTTTGGAGTCTGAAGATCTGAATTGTCTGTAATCCCTATCAGTATGAAGTTTAGGACCTCCGTCTGGTTTACTTTCTCCATATCTTTGTGAGTCTAAATAATGAGAAACAAGTTAAAACATTATTATGGTCTACAAAACAATATTTATTTTCAAAAGACTTCATGACCTGAATATGTATAAGTTATGGTACAGAAGTGAGTGGGGAGATGGGAGAGAATCCTGTAAATATATCAGAGGATTTAATAAAGTTCAGGAGGGAGGGAAGTGTCTTCCAGAAAAAGAGGACATGATTTGACGTTATAAGGTGGAGGATTCAAGGGCAACATGGAAACTACACTGTTACAGGAAAGGAAGTAGATAAGTATAATATACTATGAGTAGAAGTGTTACGGATAAACCCAAGAGAGAAGATCCAACATATCTGATTATTACTGAGGACAAGGTTTTTAGGAAGATAAAATAGGCAGACTTTTAGTAAATAATTATTTAACAGTATTCCTTTAATTAAACAGACCACGACGCAAAAATAAGAAAAAGTTATTAAAATTAAAATAATACTAGTGTACTTCACCCCTATCAGAGCAAACAATATTATTCTGATCTAATCCTGCACATCTATGTACCCAGAAATAATGACCAACGATTGCTAATTTCTAGTGTGGACGTTCATAATATGGGAAAGAAAGATTTACACAAATTAACTGTATAGACCTATATAATAATTGTGAACCACCTAGTAGATGAAGAGAGACACAATTTCCAAGCAGGTAGAAAAAATTGAAATTACAAGGGGAATTATGTATAAAAGCAATCCTCAGCTATGCACATGCAAATCATCGGAAATGCTTAAAGTAACACAATTATTAAAAATGCATATAAATGCTATTAAAAAAAAGTACAATCACAGTATACACTTGGGTATGGATAGTAAGGGATTCCTTGAAAGGATTCCTAGGTATATTCTTAATGGATTTAAATATGATAAAATATATAAAACGCTATGATTTTGAATGGTAAAAGAAGAAAATGGGGGTTGTGCAACTCCCCTCTTACCTACAGCACCTCGCACAAGGTACCGAATAGGTGTTTGTGCCTTAATAGGCCACTGGCTTCATTATCCACCTGTCAATTGAGTTGTCAAATAATCCAACATATGTATATAGAGCTGATTTAAAGATCAGCTTAGAGGTATATATTTAAAGCTTCCAAATAAGCCAAAATTCCATCCCAGTGAGAGTGACTGTGATTTCATTTGCCAACCGGTTTCACCATAGCATGGCTTCTTCAGGACAATTATTATATAGGTCTATACAGTTAATTTGTGTAAACCTTTCTTTCCCATATTATGAACGTCCACACTAGAAATTAGCAATACTGGTCACTATTTCTAGGTACATAGATGTGCAGGATTAGATCAGAGTAATATTATTTGCTCTGATAGGGGTGAAGTACACTAGTATTATTTTAATTTTAATATTTTTTTCTTATTTTTGAGTCGTGGTCTGTTTAATTAAAGAAATAATAATTATTATCAATTTTTGTGCTTCAATGCACTTAGTAAAGTCCTTTGTTGTGACTTAAGACTTTTAGTAAACACATACTAGTGTATTTTAATTAGGTCAATGCAGTTGCCTATTATATTAAAGGACCAATTACGTCATTAAAACTGCTCTGTCCCATCATGTAGAGAAGATAAAACAACGGCAGTAACTTAAAATATAAAAAATAAATCCCATCTTGTTTTAACTGATGATATAGAACAGCATTGATGGGTCTCAGGTCCCTTTATATCCTGATTCAGAAGACACATGGAGAGTAAGCTTTAGCCTATCCATACGTGTATCTGATCTAGATCGTTACCAGTTACACTGCGGCATTACATGGTCTGGCAATGATCTGTAAGGAAGTGTAATGGTTGAAAAATGTACTCACGTCTTCAGATTGTTGCTGTATTTATTATTCTCTTACGTAGGTTGTAGTAGGTGATACATTTTAGAGGGTCCGCCGAGTTAGAGAGCTTCTGAAACACTAATGGTCTCCTATTTCTTTTTCTTCATTATCATAGATAGTGGTATCAACTTCTACTTACATCAGGCGTCTTGTAAGGATTTAGAACAAAGGAGTATGAAAATGTCCAGATGGAAAAATGTATCAACGTAGAATAATTTCATTAGAAAAAAATAGTCTCATCCACAGGTACCAGCATTTTATAGCTCTCTATCTATGGTAAGACTGGAGCTTTCATCATTTGGAATCATCTCTAGAGGGTCAAAAGCCCATAGGCTTCATTATATTTTTTCAGATTTAGACATGTCCCAGTTGGTAAAAAAACCAAGAGATGACATTAGTTCATTGGAAACAAGTCCATGGAGGCCAGAAACCCAACAGACCAACCAGTCCATGATTTTAACTATTTTGGCTCAACTCCTCAACAATGAGTAATAGTTATAACAGAACAGGATTTCCAACGTTGAATAAAATTATCAAATAGTAATATTTCAAAACATTTTCTTTGTACTATTGTTATGTTAAAAACATGTAAATTATGATATAAATGAAATAACCCTTCATCTTTATGGATTTTATGGAGTGTTCAACTGTACAAATGGCATAATGACAGAGACATTAAAATATCTAAGTATTTGCCATTGTTCTTAAATATTCCACAAGGCATATTTACATTTCTTATCACCGCCACTGTAAGATTTAATTACCCCCATTAAATTTACTCGCAGAAGGAGCAACTTCCCAAAGATCTATGTGGTCATGAGTTACTGGCTCAAGCTACACGTATGACTATGTGGACCAATAGGAAGCTGGTGGCTGTGCTGTGTTTACATTAGAAGATGCAACATGGACTGAGGCTTTTCTAATAACCACAAAGACATTTCTAATTTTTATATTCTCCAATGTTTCCCTAACCCATGAGTGTAGAGAAAGAGTGATTAGCAGATGTTTGGGCCCTCAAGAAGCTCCAACCTTACTGTAGGGACCAACCACAACTCTTTATGCTAATTGTGTCGAGTAGCAGGGGACAATAGACGGTTGCTTCACTTGTGTCTAGTACTCCAATATTTTACCTTCACAATCCAACATTGGGAATGGTTCACCAGAATGCCAATGGACTTTCATTGCAGGAGGAAAAGTATAAAGTGAAGCTAAGGGATCATCTGATAGGATCATCCCTAAGGACCGCTAGGTACTCTAGCCATGTTTACTTTCCTAATAGAGTACTATGGCCCCTATTCAATTGAGCAATTGTTTCTTACTTGAGCACGTAATGTAGCCCGTAAACTAATTTGCCATTCATTTGGAGTCTTTTAGAGAGCCGCAAACAATCTAAGGGGTTACAGGCTGAAAATCCCTGAGGTTGTCAAAATCGTAACTTACAACCCATCTAAGCCTTTGATCTCTCAAGCCCGCAAGAGTTACAACCGCAAATCACTATTCAATTTCTACAATTCCTCAAGCCGGCAAATGTTTTCACACCCCTAAATGATGACTGCAGAAGGAAATCTTATGGGTTCCAGATATAACCCTCAGGGGGGTTTAACATCTGACCATAGCACTGTAAATGCAAATAAAAAAGTAATACTGCACTGTAAAAGACAGGAAAAGCGATAAAAGACATTAGAATTAATTGTACAACAGTCTCAAGCTCCCAAATCTGCAGTTTATCAAAATATGTTTCATTTCGGTGTCATATCAGTCTTGGGAATCAATGAGTTAATAAATATCAGACAACCTACATGGACTAAAACAGTATCGTCATTTACTTTTAATGTTATGTGCATTGCCGAATTGCAAGTCTGATCGCATATCTGACCTCTAAACACTAATTGATTGACGTGTAACTTCCATGTATTACTGACATATTGATGATGGTCTTATTTAATATGGGCTGTTTCTAAAATGGTAGTTATGGCCTTGCTTAATTGATCATGTTCCCACCTGTAATGCTACATATGATTGCATCGTTTATGGTTTCGGCTTTCCGCCAGTAAATTGCAGGCTTGTTCAGTTGTATCGCTCTGTAATTGTAGAAAATTTCAAGTCCGCAGACACACGGCCAGGAGAACATAATCTGCGGTCTTGCGATTGAATAAGGATCTATAACACTTTGTTAAAGGTATAGAACCAACAGGTGAATTTTTACATGTTTATATTCTCCAATGTTTCCCCAAGTCCTGGTTGTATGTCCTGAACCCTTAAGCGTAATTTCCACCTGTGCAAAGATTGGTCTGCATCAATTTTAAAAAAAATTTACATTTGTTTTCGGGTGTATACATTGCATGGGGCCAATAAAATATTTTTGAGAGTTGTATCACTTTAAGGGCGACCAGAAGTCACTTCCAGTATCCAACGGCGATACCCAGTTTTCACCCAGTCCCTGGGCCAGGCTAGGTTCCTGGGTAGATTCTATAGACCTCTATGTGGAGATCCACAGATCTGATTAAGCCATCAAGTATAGTTAACTATGTTTTCAGTCAACAACTGAAACATTCTCAATTTAGTTTCAATATTTAAGGGTCAAGTGATGTCAAGTTATTTGCAAGTGATATCCCTTTGATCCATTGGTATATACTTGACCTTAGCCATTACTCCTGACAACTCAGACAATATAATAGGTAGCCAGAATTGGTCGGTCCCAAAATTGAATACACTCCAGAGCAACCTCAACTCCATATGTATTTATAAGAATTCCTAAAGAAGATGATAAGATGTAGTATTCACTTATTTTCTTTTTCTTCCAAACTTTCTTCTTCTGGTTGCAAAGCCTGCTTTCAGATTATTAGTCTATCCATACTTTCATCTTGAGGCCATCATTTCTCCTGTTCTCTCTAGGTGCCAACTAGTCATCGGTCCTGGTTATCAGTTACTTCTGGCAGGATCCAATAGGGGTAGTTAGGTTGTTTAAATGACGGAGCCACACGGCACTATTAAATTCAATCGTATTAAATGCCATCAACATCATACAGTCCGTATGTCTGCGGGCTTAACATTTGCTGTACTTACAGAGCGATTCAATTGAAGGTCCCGTAATCACTTCCTGCATCCGCAAGCTGTTAGTGGGGGGAATGCAGGCTGCAGTTCCAATCGAAACCCATAATTATGGACAGCGACGCAGGCCTCAGAGCGAATAGAAAGTGGGGAACACCAAATAACGCTGCAGAAAATAGTTTTCAAGGACACTAAAAAAGGTAAATCATTAACTGTTCTTTAGCTGAGCAAGTGAACACACAGGTCTTGGAGTTGGTGGGTTTGTGAGCATTGGAGAGAGAGAGGAGAAAAGGAGATAGAGAGAGCAAACAGATAAGGAGATTGAGGAGATGAGGAGAGTGAGGTGAGTAAGGGAAACACAGAAGGAGGAGAGGATGAGATTTAGAGTTAAGGAGAAATGGAGATGCAGGTCAGGGAGGGGAGGTACAGGTGTAGGAGAGCAGGAGGGGTCTAGGGATGTGCCATTAGATGTAGGCACACAAGGAGTAAGGGCAGAGGGTCAGGGGTCTGATCCCAGGCGGGGTGTAGTGGGGATGAGGGACTTACCCCTTGGTGAGAACAGGGAGGCCAGGAACCCCAGGCACAGTTAGGAGTGCAAGAGGCTGTAGCAATGTACAGGGCTCCAAATTACAGCCTAGAGGAGATAGACATCCTCCTCAGTAAAATCTGTGTCTGCTAGCATATTACATGGTGGGAGGGATGTGAGGCCTAGCCATGAGGCACATGCCTGGACTGAGGTTGCTACAGCTGTTGCTGCATTAAAGGGTTGCACACAGGGATGTCAAGTTTGTCAAACACAGGTATGATGACAACCGGCTGATGGTGAAGAGGAAGATGGCAAAGGAGACCCGAGCAATACGTGCAACCTGTGGTGGACCACCTGCCAACATCATATACTGGTGTATACAATGAGCTGTATCACACTAGAATTATTCTGGCTCTTAAACTCCTTCCCACACACGGATAACTGACATACAATAGCACTGTAGGACCTATGGTTATGACTGAAGATATATGGGACCTGAATAACCATGTAAATCCAGGTAGCAAACATATCAGTATCATAATTGTTACTGATGAAATGTCTGTCCAATACTTAAAATTGATTCTGAGTAGCATTCACAAAAAGATCAAGATTGATTTAACATTCAAATGAAAGTACTTGTATGGGTGTGCACACTGTGGTATATGTGAATACAGACTCTGTAGGACTGCATGTGCTTGTCATATACTGGCCTAGCCTGGACCTCATCTCATCTGCATTTTAACAACCATTGCAGGGAAGATGTCACAGACTGGTCAGTCTAACACACTGCCCAGCAGAACCAGTAGATCCAGAAGATCCAGCAGAGCACGTGTCTGATGCACATGCAGATGGCACACTGCACAAACATTACATATATTGATATGAGCCATGATTCACCATGCTCATGATGCAAGACGGGGTTTATCTGTGTAACACAAGCACCACAGTCAATTATAGGTGACCATGATGTCAAGGATATAGAAACACATAGCTGTCAATTGTGTAGAGAAACCTACTCAAATACTTTAATTTTTTCATTTCAGTACCCAAGAGTACAAGGCTGACCACAGAGGCACAGGTGGTGGCTGCACTGGAGGTGGAACAAACACAGAACATTAGAGAGGGCTCAGGACCATCTACAGAAGCTGGCCCTTCACAATCCAGATGCTCACCCTCATCTCAGGAGTGGATTCACTGACAGGCCCCTCAAAAGCATCATTTAGCTGTGCACAGATGTTTCAGCCCCATCCACTGGTCATATCATGGAACCAGCAAACAACAACACCTACACTGATGACGTTGTCCTGGCCCCAGACATCATCACAGTCACCACTGCCATCTGCTAAAACATCACAGCCATGGTAGGCACAACCACTCCGACACAATGGGGTCCCCAAAATGGCCTCCCACACAATGGGGTTGACCAACATGGCCTAACACACCAGCCCTTCTGCAGACACCTCATGCCCTCCTGTCATCTTCTCAGGCCCTCCTGACACCATCTCAGGCCCCTCTGCCATCAACATTGGCCTCTCTGCCATCAACATCCGCCCCTCTACCATCAACATCGGCCCCACTGTCATCAATATTTGCCCCACTGCCATCAACTCGGCCCCTCTGCTGTCAATACCACCAACCCTGGCCCGGTATCACAGGGATGACAGGAAACGTAACACACAAAGGACAAAGAAGCTATGATTGCTCCAAAAGCAGGTTCAGCTCACCAACTCCCTTCTTGCGAGCAACAGATTGCTCCATTCCGAGTTGAGGAGGCACAACCGGAGGATGGAGAGATATGAGGAACAGGCAAACAGGGACAGGAAACAACTAATACAATCTGCAGAATGCCAGCGCATGTCTCTCCAGCCTTCGGCTTCACAACCAAAACCAAAGACAGCGGCCTCCTCATCTCAGACCTCACAACCAGTGCAAGGTGATCCCCAGCCACCCGACATAGTGCACCCTTCACTCAAACACCACCTAGACATGGAAGAGGGAGTAGGTGTGCAGGCATGGAAGGTGGCCCAAATAACTCTAACTGGTATAGATGTTGACATACTATTGGCTGGCTACAGAGTGTGTACATGTCTGGTTATGTTTATCATTTCACCAACTGATGTTCAATGTGGATTGAGGTTGAGCTGATATGTTGTAGTTAATCTGAATATTGTTCTGATTAATATATTTTTCTTGTCTCTGTAGGTGCTTACAAGCTTCTTTTTTCCTCTATCCTTATTACCTCCTCTCACTCCCACCTCCAGGATTTTTCTCATGCTGCCCCTATTCTTTGGAATTCATTGCCTCGCTCCACTAGACTATCCTCCTCCCTCAAAACCATCACAATCTATCTAAAAATGTATTTATAGAAGCCTATCACCATCAGCCTTGATATGAAGAAAGTATATATCACCACTTTATCTCACCCAAACCCTTTAGACCATAAGCGAGTATTAAATATTTTGGTGCTTTGGGGAAAGCTCTGTGTATGATTGATTTTAAACTCAATAACAAGCAACTCCATTCTTGTGCAATGGGATTTATTTGATTTGTACTTAACCCCTGTACTGTGTTGTATTTTCTGATGAAGTAGCATGCAGGTCCTAGAGTTGGAGGTTTTTCAATGAGAGAAGTAGGAGTATTATGAGAACAGTAATTTACAGTAATAATTTAAAAGAACATACATAGAGACACATAAAGCTAGGACATTCAATACGCACACCCATACTATCCCCCCAAATCCCCCAACAGTTATTAAATACACATAATATATAAAAAAAATTAATCATACATTATTAGCCAAACTTTTATTTAAATTGTTATTATATTATTTTCGGGATTAAAATGGAGACAGGAGAGATGAGGGGGAGAGGAGTGGCAGTGATGAGGAGAGGAGGAGAACGAGGAGAGAGAAGTGGTCCTGAGGAGTGGAGGAGAGGAGGAGGAGTGGAGGAGAGGAGAGGAGGAGGAGGTTGGGAGTGGTTGAGGAGAGGAGGTGGTTGAGGAGCAAGAGGAGGAGTAGGAGGAGCAGGAGCAGGAGGATGAGGTGGTAAAAGTGGTGGAGGAAGAGAGTGGAGAGGATGAGATGGGTGGCCCTAGCACCAGGGACAGAGGGGTGGGGCTTGGTCCCATGGGGTGATAGTTTGAGGGAGGGAAAGGCCTCAGGGATAGTTCTACCTGAGAGGCACTGGGAAAACCTTACACCTCATACATTTTCTTCACAATGCTTGAAGATGCAGAAGATGCCTTCAAGGACCTGAATTGTATCTAACAATAAACACAACAAAAACATAACACCTGCAAAATATGGCCTTAAATAAGATACGAACTGCAGCATCTCTTCTCAACAGCATTCCTCAGTGACCATCAATTGGTGAATTGTTAAACAGAACCCTACGTGTTCACAGAGAAGGATCATGGACCATGTGATGGGAGGTAGCTATCTGGAGAAGGCGGGGCTGGGAATCAGAGTGTGTCTCGTTGCCTCTGCTGTCACCTCCTTAAATGCGCTCTGGTCCACCCCAATCCTGACCAGCCCGGCCAGCTAGGATTCTGTCATTAGGTGGTGCCTTCTCTCCTCTGTATTGTACCTAGCTAGGGTGTGCATTACCTCCACATGATTGGCCTGGATCCCCGGCCTGGATCCCCCGGAGACACTCCACCTGCTGCTGCATGAGTTCCAGTATCATTTCCTGAGCAGCCTGGCTTGGTGTTGGGGATGCAATAAGGAGAAATTTGATTTGATTGATAGCAAAACACCTAATGGGATGTCATCAGATGGGGATGGCCACCAGCAATGGTGTGGGACTTTCCAGGATGTGTATAGCAAAGATTATACCTGATGGAGGTGAGTTGGCTGTTGCTCCACGTGCCTCTGCACAGCCTCCATGTGTGTTTGAAGCCCTTCCTGATGGATTAGAGTAGATTAGTGTGGTGTATGTTTCCCTGTTCCCCTTCTGGATTGCTAAGTGGTGATGAAAGGCTTTGTGTACCTGATTGAAGCTGTGAGCTATACTATGTAGGGCCACTGTAGTGGGCAGGTCATTGCAGAGAGGTCATAAAAATCACAGTCACCTAGAGGAGGAACTGTCAACCTACTCTGGTATCACTGGCATCAAAACCCTGTGAATACACACAGACTGTAGGTGTGCTGCAGTCCATAGGGTCACAGAGAGTTGAACACATCTGAGGGACTGAACAACCATATGTGAATGTCCCCCTGGTACCTGATATATCCCATGTTGCAGTGTAATTTGGCCACTATTTGTTGTCCCAATGTAGATGTGATGAGTGAAATGCATATGAGATGATCTTTGTATTTTTAGGGGTCACATTAGACCCTCTGTGAGTGTGAAAGGGTTAATATGGCAGCCATTCACATGTGTTTGTTCTGCAATTTAATCAGGTAGTGTGTCTTTAATAGCTTTCACCATGTTGCAGCCCCCATGTGTCTTTTCCTGCTGTTTGTTCCTCCTTCCCCACCTCCTGTGTCTTTTGCTTCTTCCTTCATAACCAGCATTCACCTTCACCCACAAGCCCCCATGTGTCTTTTCCCTGCTGTTTGGTCCTCCTTCCCCACACCCTATGCCTTTTTCTTCTTCCATCATAACCACCATTCACCTTCACCCATAAGCCCCCATGTTTCTTTTCCCTGCTGTGTGTTCCTCCTTCCCCACACCCTGTGCCTTTTTCTTCTTCCATCATAACCACCATTCACCTTCATCCACAAGCCCCCATGTGTCTTTTCCCTGGTGTTTGTTTCTCCTTCCCCACACCCTGTGCCTTTTGCTTCTTCCGTCATAACCACCATTCACCTTCATCGACAAGCCCCCATGTGTCTGTTTCCTGCTTTTTGTTCCTCCTTCCCCACAAGCTGTGTCTTTTGCTTCTTCCATCATAACCACAATTCACCTTCATCCACAAGCCCCCATGTGTCTTATACCTGCTGTTTGTTCCTCCTTCCCCACACCCTGTGCCTTTTGCTTCTTCCTTCATATCCACCATTCACCTTCATCCACAAGCCCCCATGTGTCTTAACCCTGCTGTTTTTTTCTCCTTCCCCACACCCTGTGCATTTTGCTTCTTCCACCATAACCACCATTTACCTTCATCCACAAGCCCCCATGTGTCTTATTCCTGCTGTTTGTGTCTCCTTCTCCACACCCTGTGCCTTTTGCTTCTTCCATCATAACCACCATGCACCTTCATCCACAAGCCCCATGTGTCTTTTTCCTGCTGTTTGTTTCTCCTTCCCAACACCCTTTGACTTTTTCTTCTTCCTTTACAACCAACATTCACCTTCATCTACAAGCCCGCTTGTGTCTTTTCCTGTTGTTTGTTCTTCCTTCTCCACACCCTGTGCCTTTTGCTTTTTCCTTCATAACATCATTCACCTTCATGTACAAAGCCCCCATGTGTCTTTTCCTGCTGTTTGTTCTTCCTTCCCCACACCCTGTATCTTTTGCTTCTTCATTTATAACCACCATTCACCTTCATCCACAAGCCCCCATGTGTCTTTTACTGCTGTTTGTTTTTCCTTCCCCACACTTTGTGCCTTTTGCTTATTCCATCATAACCACCCTTCACCATCATCCACAAGTCCTTGTGTGTCTTTTCTTGCTGTTTGTTCCTTTTTCCCCACCTTCTTTGCCTCTTCCACCAAAACCTCCTTCCCTGTGTCTTATTTCAGTATCCCATAGTGGACCTTGCCTCATAAACCTGCATTTTCTCTTCTTCCATCCTTCCCAGTCCTCTGGAGCAGCATGACTTCCAAATAGTGTTGCCCACTCCCCCTAATAAAAACGGGACTCTCAAAAGTAAGAAACTGTATGTGCTCATGTGACTCTACAAGCCATAGTTACATAGTAATTGAGTTTGAAAAATACTTTTAGAGCATCAAGTTCAACCTTTTTAGATCTCCAATGATCTGCAATATGAGGATTCATTGTTATTTGATCCAGAGGAAGCAAACAGAAAAAAAAACAAGTTAAATGTTGCCAATTGTGTCAAAAGAAAAAAAAAAAATCCTTCCTGACCCCAGATACTGGTGATCTGATTCCTCCCTGGATCAATACTCCATCTCTATTTATTCAGGATAACCCCAAATGCCCCTTTTATTTAAAAATATATCCAACCCCTTTTTAAAGTTATCTAATAAATCCGCCTTCACCACCTCCTTTGGTAGAGAATTACACAGATTAACCACCCTTATTGTGAAGAACCCTTTTCTTTCTTTAAGGTGAAATCTTTTTACTTCATTTTTAAAAAAAATATTTCAATAAAGTTTATTTTTTAATACTACGAAGTAATAATATTCTTGAATCTGAGGAATATATTTGACTTGTAGCACCATTGGAGGTATATGCTGGATATATAGGAAGTATTTTCTTTCTTTCTCTTTCTATATAAATTGAAGTTTATAATACTTATTTTACATAACTTATGGTTATTTTTTTGGTACCAATGTCATAGGTTGCTGATCTTGATCTAGAGGATATGATTAGAAGTGTGGGACAAGAGGGTGACAAATCCATGATGGACAGTGATTGAGTCAGTAGACTGTAGGAACTGGAGTTGTCCATCTCTTGTAGTTGGGTTATTGAGCCAGTTGACCATATTTGACATTTGATGTGTACCTTAAGGTCATAACTAATAAAAAATTTTAAACTGATACATGTTCGTGTGAATGTAAAGCCTTTAGTACAAGGTAGATCTAAAATGTAGGTGTAGCCCAAAGAAAGTCCTGAAGTCAGAAACAAGAGAGGTGGGCCTTTAAAGCTTTTAGAACAAGGTAAGATGTTTAGATGTAGCTTGAGTCAAGTTCAGAAGTCAATAACAAGAGAGGTGGGAAGTCATAGGTCATATGGAGAACAAAAGGGGGGGTTCTGGGAGTTTTGGGAGATGGTGAGAGAAAAAAACAGGGGTACATTGTCATTGTGAAGAGCTTTATACTTGTAGAGTCAAGATATTGAACCTTATTCTGAAGGCCAGATGGTGCCAGTAGAATAAGTGACAGAAGGTGCTTTAGATACTGAGCATTGAGTGAGGAAAAACATTCATTATGATCTGTAGTGGAGAATGATGAGAAGAACAAGGAGAACTCAATGTTTACTACTCAGTTGTAATGCCTAACAAATTACATGGAAGTCATGTTAAGAAATATATCTTATTATATAGAGATCATTTATGTTATTGTCAATCTCAACAATAAAAATCCCCAAGTTTATGTATGGCATAAACCAACCAAATTGAGCTACTTGACTAGGTAAAGATGGGACTTGATGACCCTGCGTCTATGAGATAGGGTCACAGCTGAACTTCTGGGCATCTTCAGAGGTCACTAGTTATATCATGTTAATATCACATAATGTAAGAAAAGTGGCACCAAAAATTAACCATTTGCTAAATCACCCTCCTAAATGGACATGGAAGTCACCAGGGTTGTTTTGCACCATCAGGTAGAGTACTGGAAACCATGAGGGTTTGTTTAAATGAATCAAGAATTACAAATAAAGGATAATAATTAAAGCATTAACTAATATATTGTCCATTTTGTTCAATAACATTGTATAGACATGTTTACATTTGTTTTTTAATTTTTTTTTAAATTGGATAAATATTTTAAAGGCAAAAATATCTACTATAATCTCATGTTATATGTCTTGTGTTTTCTCCTCATATCAATATAACATTATTATTGGCAAAAATGATGGGATACAAACCTCCAAAGTCATTTTCCATAGAAAGTTTATTACACTTACCCTTACACTTTGCACCTACATGCCTTACCATGGATGGAAACCATCTGGTTCTAAGTATGGCCACTGGACAGTGCCCCTCATTATGTATTAGAGAGAAGTCTAATATTCCTAAATGTAAAGTTTATAGCTCTATACATTATTCAGAAATTTCAAGAAGGAAAACACCTTTTCCATCCTTTATCTTTTTTTAAGGTAAATATGGTGTCTTCACAACATCTTAGTTGCCGTCTAAGGGCTGACTTCACATCTTTATTTTTCAGGCTGTAAATTAGAGGATTTAGTACAGGGACAGCAACTATGTTAATTAGGGAGAATATTTTTGTAACTGTCATATCTCCCATTGAGGGTGGTCTCAGGTATAAACAGAACAGAGTTATGTAGAGAAGAACAACGACAGTGAGGTGTGAGGAACATGTGTGGAAGGCTTTCTGTCTCCCGGTACTGGAACGGATCTTTAGGATGGTGGTAATAATGAAAATATAAGAGAGAATAGTTAGAGAAAATGGAAAGGAGGCAAAAAAAAGCCCTTCCATAGCAATTACTATCTCCAGTGTAGTTGTATCGTTGCATGTGAGTTTCATAAGAGGCACAAGGTCACAGTAGAAGTGGTTAATAATATTGGATCTATAGCAGGTGTAACTGGACAATGCGACAAGATAAGGTGTGACGCATCCAAAACCAAGCAACCAACAGACAGTGGCCAAGGCAACGCAGACTGGAGTGCTCATGATCATCGTATAGTGTAATGGTTTACAAATTGCAACATACCGGTCATAACTCATGGCCGTAAGGATAAATAACTCATCAGCAGTCAATAATGAAAAAATAAACACCTGAGTCATGCAAGCAAAGAACGAAATGGTGTTATCCCCTGATATGTAGGAAGAGAAGATCTTATGTAGATTGACAGTGGTGGAGGACATGTCTATGACCGACAAGTTCCCCAAGAAGAAGTACATGGGAGTGTGCAGATGAGGATCCAGGGACACAAGAAGAAGAATGGTCATGTTACCACTAAGAGTGAAGAGATAAATGAGAAGTATTACAAGGAATATCGGAGTCTGAAGATCTGAATTGTCTGTAATTCCTTTCAATATGAAGTTTAGGACCTCCGTATGGTTTTCTTTCTCCATATCTTTGTCTTAGTCTAAATAATGAGAAAAATGTCAAAATATTATTATGGCCTACAAAACAATATTTATAATAAAATATTTCATGACCAGGATATGTATAGCTTATGGTACTGAAGTGAATGGGGAGATGTGAGAGAATCCTGTAAATATATCAGAGGATTTACTAATGTTCAGGAGCGAGGGAAGTGTCTTCCAGAAAAAGAGGACACAATTTGAAGGTATAATGTGGAGGACCCAAGGGCAACATGGAAACTACACTGTTGCAGGAAAGAAAGTAGATGGAATGAGCTTTCACGGATAAACACAAGAGAGAAGATACAACATACCTGATTATTACTGAGGACAAGATTTTTAGGAAGATAAAATAGGCAACATTTTAGGTCTTATCTATTTAACACTTTATTTCTATATTAAGTTGATATTTTCCCCCAAAATCTAATTAATTGCATGGAAAATGTTTATAATACTCACAAATTTCTGTACATTATGACCAACGAGGAGTATAATGATGGGTTAGATATTAATCCTTGTCATGGCATTGAGTTAGGTAAACCAATACTAGATTATTTTCAATGAAGTTAATGAAATTGCCCATTACATTAAAGGGCCAGTGAAGATAAAACAATGACACATACAAGCACAGTATTTAGTGCTCTACTTGATGATACAGAACAGTATTGATGGATCTCAGGTCCCTTTATATCCTGATTCAGAAAACACATGGCGCGTAAGCTTTAGCCTATCCATATGTGTATCAGATCTAGATTGGTACCAGTTACACTGCGCCATTGTATTGTTTGGTAATGATCTGTAAGCTTAATGGTTTAAATATGAGGCAGAAATGTGTACTTACTTCACTAGGTTGTTGCTGTATAGAAGTCCTCTAGATTGCCAATGTGTTAGAAGAACCTTAAAGAAGATCTAATAAACGTTCCCAAAAGTCTAAAAAGAATCAATGAAAACATTTCCATTGAAAAAAATCAACAAATTCTTTACTTTTAAACAGAATCGATAACTAACTAATAATATTTCCATCTGAAACATGTTATGTACAAATTATTTGACTGTCCATGTTCAAGAGGTCATCTATGAAGAATATTTTCTTTGGTCACTTAATATGTGCAGACGTCTTGCTTTCTTCATCACCAATAAGGTTTCTTGTACTTTTATACTTTCCATACATCTGCAAAGAATATTTCTATTTGGAAACATATTATCTACAAATGTCCGGGTGCAAAAAGGTGTCAACATAGAATAATTTCATTAGAAAAGATGAATCTTATCCACAGGTACACACATTTTATAGCTCTCTATCTATGATAAGACTAGACGTTTTTATCATTTGGAATCATCTCTAGAGGGTCTAAAGCCCATAGGTGTCATTATATTTTTTCAGACTTAGACATGTCCCAGTTGGTACACAAACAAAGAGATGACATTAGTTCATTGGAAGCCAGTCCATGGAGGCCAGAAACCCAACAGACCAACCATTCCATGATTTTATCTATTTTTGCTCAACTTCTCAACAATGAGTAATAGTTATAACCAGATAAGATTTCCGATTCTAACTACAATTATCAAGTGATATTTAAAGGCTTTTCCTTTCTACTATTGTTATGTGAAGATAAAAACATATAAATAATTATGTCAATTAAATGATACTTTATGGATTTGAGGGTCAATATCTAGTGCTCAACTGTACAAATAACATAATGGCAAAGTCATTAAAATGTCTAAGCCTTTGCACTTGTTCTTAAATGTACCACATTTACCACATTACCACATGAAATCCCCAAGAACAAGTGAAGGCACGTTAGCAGAAAGAAAGTGAGGGAGCCAGGTGTCAAAATGATTCAGAAATTGGGGAGGGGGTCCAAACTCGTGAAAGATCACAGCTACTCAGAGAGAGATGAATGAGAAGAGTCGGATTGTGTGAACATCAAAAGAAGATAATTAGAGGGAAGGGACCAGTGGTAGGCAGTAGAAAGTGAAGCAAGAGGAAAGTAGTATGCCCACACCTCCACCTTGCTTCTTCACTGGTCTAGGTGTGTCACTGAAGTATAGGCCACCATATCAGAGTGTAGCAGGCGAGACAGAGTCAGATGGAGTGAGCCAGGTATCAGCCAGTAGGTTAAGGGAGTTGGAAACTAATAGAAAGTAAGTTTATTGCAAATAGACCTTGCATTCCAGATGGCACAGGAGAAGGGCAAGGTAAATGGTTTGTGTCAGGTAATGGGTATTACGTTATGGGTTTTTGGGGTGTTCTCAAAACAACTATAACTTAATGTGCGTGGCTGGAAGCAGGTGAACATGAGTGAGTTCCAAAAAAGGTCAAAGAGTTGGTGCCTGAATTGCAGATGAATTGGTCACAAAAATGGCAAAAATGATTCAATGTGTCCAGGGGAAGTCTCTAAACTAATTACAGTATATGATAAACATGGACAAACTGAACCAATGTAATGGTAGTGCTGGGAATGAGAGAGAGGGGATATGTGATAGAAGAAATAGAGAGGAGTTAGGAGACATAGAGAGATGATTTTGATAAAGTGAAAGCATGATAGAGGAGATAGTGGATGATAGAGAGGAAGTGGGGGCTGAAGGAGAAAGAAAGTAGGGATGGTGGCTTCCACTGCCCAGCATGGAAGATTTTACACAGGTCAGAGTCTGGGGGCTTCCACTGCCCAGCATGGAAGATTATAAACCGGTAAAAGACTTGGGGCTACCACTGCCCAGCATGGAAGATTATACACAGGTCAGAGTCTGGGGGCTTCCACTGCCACAGCCCAGCATGGAAGATTATACACAGGTCAGAGTCTGGGGGCTTCCACTGCCCAGCATGGAAGATTATACACAGGTCAGAGTCTGGGGGCTTCCACTGCCCAGCATGGAAGATTATACACAGGTCAGAGTCTGGGGTCTTCCACTGCCCAGCATGGAATATTATACACAGGTCAGAGTCTGGGGGCTTCCAATGCACAGCATGGAAGATTATACGCGTTGCCTCTGTCTGCGTTATTATAAGGTTTGTACTGTTAAGTAGTACTATTCCTATTGGTTTAATCCCTGTTACGTCCACTATCAAGGGACGTGTATGTGGCATGAATTTTTGGAAGCGGGAGATGGAAAAAGGTGCTTGGTCGGTCCTCCCACTTCAAATTTGGGGCACTGCGCGTGCAATCTAAGGTGCCACCAGATATGAGTGTCACTGTGCACTGGCAAAAGTTGGCAGAGTAGATGCAATCGGCTTCACACACACGCCTGTAGGCAGGCAACTGATATTCAATCGATTACAGTCAAAAAAGTGTTATTTTATGTCACTGTACACTACGGTTGCACCAGATATGACGTATCACTGTGCACTGGCAAAAGTTGACAGAGTAGATGCAATCGGCTTCACACACACGCCTGTAGGCAGGCAATTGCTATTCAATCTTTTCCATTAAAAAAAGTGTTGTTTTATGTCACTGTACACTACGGTTGCACTAGATATGACGTATCACTGTGCACTGGCAAAAGTTGGCAGAGTAGATGCAATAGGCTTCACACGTTCGCCGCGAACGCGAACATACCAAAATCGCCGCGAACAGTCCGTGGGCGAACTGTTCGGGACATCACTTATACCTACACATAATATAAAGTAAAGTAGCTAATGTTCATGTAAAAGGAAACTGCTGATACGTATTTTGAGTGAAGACCACCACTTATTATCAGTAATCACACCCCAAAACTCTAAAGATTGATCCAAACTGGTTCCCACAAGTAGAGGCATTGATAAAGGTGCATTCAGGGGCTCTTGACCAACTTTTTTTAAGAGTAAGAAGACACTGATGGACTGGGAGATTGAATTAGGATCCCCACCACCAGATCTCACTTCCGTAGGTAACACAACACTTTGGTAAACATTGCATGATAATACATAGCTATAAGGTTATATAGCTACATAGTTACATAGTAATTGAGTTGGAAAAATATGTTTAGTCCATCAAGTTCAACCTTTTTAGGTGTCCTCTGATCCTTGTAATATGTGGATTAATTGTTAATTGATCCAGAAGAAGGCAAACAGAAGAAAAACATTGACTTTGAATTTCTTATTGTCTCATAAGAGAAAAAAAAATCTTCCTTCCTTACCCCAGATACTGGCAATAGGATTCTTCCCTGGATCAATACTCCTCCCTCTCTAGTTATCCAGGATAACCCTCAATGCATTTTTTTTTAAACCGTTGTCACAACCTCCTTTTGTAGAGAGTTCCACGGTCTGACTGCCCTTACGTTGAAGAACCCTTTTCTTTCTTTATGGTGGAATCTTTTTTTCTTCTAACCTCAACAGATGTTCTCCTGTCAGTTGAAAATTCGGCACCAAAAAAATTCCACTGACAAAGCCTTATAATGACCCTATATATTTTTATATAAGGTAATAATATCAACCAAACTGCTTAATGTCCAATGCATGCTGGGTAGTATGCATGTCTACAGCTAAACGTACAATAGTGACAATAACAATCTGTTGGGAAGAATATTTCTATGTTTATATAGTCCACGATCATTTAGCTTACGGTGAACAAAAGAGTGATAGAAGACTCCATCATACACAGTACTGTAAATAAATATTACATTGGCGTTCACATTGGATGTCTAAAAATAAGTTAACAAAAATATATTTTCTGCACAGAATTTCCAGAAATAGAGTTATTGCACTACACTCTGGGAAACGTGGTAGGGCCATGCAAATAAGCCCACAGTGCATTATTAATCTGTAATCCAATACCACTATATACATGGCTCCTTTTAGGCATTTGCTGTATTACACTCCATAGAATAGGAAGGATACCAACAGACAGTGACTGTTCTGATCTATTGGAATTCATCTGTTTGTGGCTGTTTCAATCTATTGGATCTCATCAGTGTGGCACTGTTTAGATCTGTTAGATCTCATCAGTGTGGCTCTGTTTCAATCTATTGGATCTCATCAGTGTGGCATTGTTTTGATCTATTGGATCTCATCAGTGTGGCGCTGTTTAGATCTATTGGATCTCATCAGTGTGGAACTGTTTCGATCTGTTAGATCTCATCAGTGTGGCACAGTTTTGATCTATTGGCTCTCATCAGTGTGGCACTGTTTCGATCTGTTAGATCTCATCATTGTGGCACAGTTTTGATCTATTGGCTCTCATCAGTGTGGCACTGTTTTGATCTATTTGCTCTTATCAGTGTGGCACTGTTTCAATCTATTGGCTCTCATCAGTGTGGCATTGTTTCGATCTATTGGATCTCATCTGTTTGGTGCTGTTTCAATCTATTGGCTTTCATTGGTGTAGCACTGTTTCGATCTATCGCCTCTCTTCGGTATGTCGTTGTTTAGATCTACCGGCTCTCATCATTGTGGCATTGTTTAAATCTATTGGCTCTTTAATAAGTGTGGCACTGTTTCAATCTATTGGCCATCATCAGTGTGGCATTGTTTCGATCTATTGGATCTCATCTGCTTGGCGCTGTTTCAATCTATTGGCTCTCATAGGTGTGGCACTGTTTCGATCTATCAGCTCTCATCGGTGTGTCACTGTTTCGATCTATCGGCTCTCATCAGTGTGGCACTGTTTTGATCTATTGGATTTCATCAGTCTGGCATTTTTTCGATCTATGGGACCTCATCTGTTTGACACTGTTTCTGTCTATTGGACCTCATCAGTGTGGCGCTGGTTCCTAACTTGTGCTTTAGATTTTGTGGGAAGACTATTAATCACAACATTATTTAGCTTATGGTGGGTCTAGCACAGTAAATAAATAGTGTGGGTATGTCCATTAACTTCTCCATAATCCATTATATTCTATAAAGTTAGAATATGACTAAACGGAGCCATGTACAAAGTGGTATTTGGATGAAATAACGAAAATGGATTGTGCGCTCATTTGCATATTCCCACCCAGTTCCCCAGAGTGCAGTACAATAACTGTAATCATGGAAATTCGGAGCAGAAAATAATGTTTTTAACTTATTTTTAGACATTTAAAAGTGAAGTCCAATGTACTATGCACATAAATATATATTTCATTACTTATTTGGATTCTTATTTGTAATTAATCTAATTATCACAGCTTATGACATGTATCAGATGTGAAAATATATTAAGCAATACAACCATACAGAGGAAGTCACAGAAAGAGGAAGCGTCTCGGAGAATTTATGTTTAACGAATTATTTTTACATTTTACTCATAGATTGTAAAAAATAGAATGGGAAAGAGAAGTGGATAAAAATGTGAAAAAACAAATAAAGCTGTAAAAGTATTTTGTTTATAGGAATTTGACAAGCCCGCCCATGATTTTAGGCATGTGAGTGTATATATCCTGTGTGATTGTCCTTGTTTTAAAACTTTGATCATTTTTGAAAGAGGAGGATTATTAACATCAGTTAAGTCCTGCTTATGTCCATACATAAACATGTAGTAGATTTCTATGCAGTAAAGTAGAAGCGTCAGAGGGATACTTAATGCATCTATCATGGAGAAGTGGTTAAAGAAAACACTACTGTCTGTTGATTGTGCCCTCAAGATAAGCAAAGATTGTAAAAAACACTTAAGTGGACCCATCTTATAAACAAATTATTTTTATGATTATTTAAATGAGCAGCCATTGCAAGTGGGTTGGGAAGCGGAGTAGTCAAAGGAAGGGATCTTGTATAGAGCAACAGACATAGGAAGCAGTCTCAGGGAGGGGAGTAACAATATGAATGGGTCTTGGGGAGGGGAGCAGTTGTGGAAATTGGTCTTGGTGAGAGGAGCAGTAATGGGAAGGGGTCTCAGGGATGGAAGGGTAGAAGCATGAGAAGGGGTCGGGAGGGGAGTAGTCATTGGAGGGGGTCTTGGGGAGGGGAGGAGAGAGGCGTCTTATAGATGGGAGGAGAGCAGCCATGGAAAGGGGCCTTGTGGTTTCTTTTCTACTGTATCTAATAATCATACTTTGTTAGATATACAATTATAGACATAGAAATGTACTACATAATCATACAAGTATGTAAATACACACAAAGCCCCAATCTATTTTCAGTATGTTTATCTCTTGTGTATTTATTCTGTCCTTCAGCAGCCTCCCCTACTCTCCATCATCCCAACTCTTATATTATACTCACCTTTATGTCCTCGTCTCACAGGCAGAATGTATCTCTTGTACAAGAGGAAAACGATTATTAGGAAAATTACCAATATGGACCAGCAGACAATGGCGGCTGTAGCTGCCGCACACGGATCAGAGACATCTGTGATAGAAGGAACGTGTTGTATGTTTACTAGTTTATACCACATCCTTTTTTAGACTTTTAATGATATTGATCATCTTTTGTCCTCTTTTTATATCAAATGAAAAAGATAAGAACAAGGTGGCTCTAGGTGTCTAAACTGGGGTAATTTTAGATGGAAGGGTGCTTCCAGTAATTAAAAATACAAAAATGAAAATAAAAGGGTTACTTGCTGATGAAATTAGGAAATGTGCATCAGGTTGTCGTCATGCTACCCACGTTCTTAAGTCGCTGACCGATGATGTCACTATAGGACGCCGGGCAGCGCACGCGAAGATCTAGCTCCCGTTGAACAAACTATTAGTGCTATTCCCAGTCTGCCTACTACCCTATGCTTGACAATGTCCCACTATCCATACAGAGGGTATTGGCCGCTACTTAGGAGAAGCTAGAGAGCCACATAGGAGGTTCACAATAGGTATTCAACTTGGGGTAACCTAAAATTATATTTAACTAGCGACTTGCTCGTCAAAAAATGAATGCAATGAGATGTGTATGTTTGTAAAGTTGTTTAGTTATTAATATACATATTTGACACTTGTAAGTATTGTGCTATTAAACATGTGTATTTTTGTAAAATGTTCTCTTGGTGAACAATAACTCTTAAAGCATTTTGTATTAAAAGTATTAACATTTGAATGTAAGAACAGTTGAACTTTAAATTAATCAGTATTGTAAAGTTGAGTTAATGTTTTTTTAACATGCAATTTGTATCAGAAGAATTGTTAAGTTCAATATACATTTAATCCAGAGGAAGACAAACATTATAAACCCTCCTTTAAACGTACCCAATTTTACCATGAACTTTGTAATATGTTTAAGTCAGAAACTTGAAGTTTCTTATCTGTGTAACTAAGAAACTTGAAAAAACATTTTTACAACTTGGAACATTATAAATAGTAACATAGTGAATTAATATTTAAATATTATTTTGTATTAAAAGTATTAACATTTGAATGTAAAAACAGTTGAACTTTAAACTAATCAGAATTAACATGCAATTTCTATCAAAATAATTGTTAACTTCAATATACATTGAATGCAGAGGAAGGCAAACAGTAAAAACTCTCCTTAAAACGTACCCAATTAAATTCATTCCTTACTGACCCCATGAACTGGCGATAAACCTTAATCCAGGGAGTAATCTTAAAATAAAATACACTATTTACATTGTGACTTAAAACGTGGTTGAGCTGTTAACATGAACTTTGTAATATGTTGAAGTAAAGAACTTGAAAATATTGTTTTCAAACTTGTAACATTAGAAACAGTAACATATTTAATTAACATTTTAACATAATTTGTCACAAAAATGCAAGGCAAGTATTTTGTGAGGCGAATCATCCATAAACAGTACTTCCATGAATTATGACTGAATTGTTTCTTGTTTTGTATTTTTGAATGCTTTTAAATTTGTTTTGCATGGGTTTTATTTCTTTACTGAAAAGTTATAGTACTTCATAGTAGACAATGTTTTAAGTAAAAATTCGTCCATCTTTTAATAAATCACCTTGACTTTCATTCTTTTCAATGTAAACTTTAATAGCCTGTGGATTTTTTCACCGCAACCTACAATTGACCATGTGCAAATACTGGTTCTTCCAAGAAAATACTCACAGATTTGAACGTTTGACCTTGTGATTTATTAATGGTCATGGCAAATGCCATAATAATGGGAAATTGTCTTCTTTTAAGTATAAAAGGGAGACTACTTTCACTTGGTGCTAAATCTATTCTTGGTATGAAAACTCTCTCTCCTTTATGGGTCCCAGTTAAAATTTCAGCATCTATAAAATGGTCCTTTAATTGTTGAACAATTAATTTTGTCCCATTGCATAGGCCTTTTTTGGGGTTCATATTTCACAATAACATGATAATTGCACCTTTCTTTAGCTGCAAAATATATGGTGGCATTCCAGAAGGAGTTAGTGAGTTTATGAATTCAGTAGAAAAGTTAGCCTGACTTTCATTGTCATCAGCAAGTACAGAATCAGCACTGTGATAATTTCTTTGTGGTGCATTAATTTTTTTTAAAGATTTCATTATTGAGGATTAATGCATCCTTATTTTTACACTTTAGTATGACTTGGTTGGCAAGCTCGGAATATTGCTGGTTATTTATGCTACCTTCAAATATAGGCAATATAATATCTTGGTGACAAATCATATGAGGTGGGATCTCTACAGTGTCGTCAGGTAAATGTGGTATTTTTTCTGTTCTGCCTTCTCCAATTTTAATAAGCCAATCATTGAAATCAGTTTGGCATTCTGATCTCATGTTTTGTTGCAGTTGAAGATGGGTAAAATGTTTCCACAGTGTGCTTGAATTTATACAGGTTTCAATAATGTCAGTTCGATTTCCATGTACAACGACAGGTAATGTTTGTCTAAAATCGCCACCTAACAACATTACCTTTCCACCAAATGGAAAAGTATTATCCATGACTTCACGAAGCAAATGGTCAATATATTGGAGGGCATAGCATGACATCATTGTGGCCTCATCTATTATAATTCATTTACATTTGTTCAATTTCTTTGCTTGTAATGATGTCATGCGAATATCTGACACAGAAGTTTCTAAAATAGGCACTGGCAGTTTAAATCCACTATGAACAGTTCTTCCACCTTCTAATAAAAGTGCAGCAATTCCAGTAGTGGCAAACACCATTGCTATTTGACCTTGTGCTCGTACTGAACTCATTAATAAATTATATAGATAGGTTTTTCCTGATCCGCCAGGTCCATCAAGATAGAAATAACGCTCTGTCACCATGTCATCATCTATTGCATTTTTAATGGCATTAAATGCTTGCAATTGTAAGGTATTTAAAGTTGCAAGTCTTTCTTCTGTTCTTTCTGCTTGTAGTTGAATGTCATAGTCTTCAAAGTTTATGTCATCTATAAGACCTGGATAAGGCAAATTAAAACTTGCACAACTTAATCCATGAGTAAAAAATACTTCTTGGATTTCCATTAATGCTTTTTTCAATATGTAAGAATTGTGTTGCTTGTGAATCTGTGGAATTTAATTCAAACCATGCAGTTAGTGTAGTGTGACGATCTTCACTTTGGGCCAATGCATTCATTTAATTTCCAGCATGGAAATACAGTAAATGTCTTTGTGGCAAATGTACTGCTAATCTATATACTGCATGTGATCTATCATGCATTTCAAATTTTAAAAGCCTCCGCATAGCTTCTGGTGCACTGACATAGCGAGCATCTACATGAGATGCAAGGTTATCATGTACTAACTCACTACATTCAGGGTTGTCTGCACTTTTGACGACTACAGTAGCTGCATCGTAGCCTTTGTAAATATATTTATAGACATATTTAATGGATTTGATGGAAGTGCAGGCTTCTACGTTTATGTGGGCGTTGTGCTTCATGAGTAAATGTGGATTGTAGGGTACTACATATCTATTGTCCACTTTTTTTCCACGAATAATGGCACTATCTCCTTTTCTTCTTTTATAAAGTGGATATCCATCACAATTGGCATAGGTTTTGTCTCTATAATCTTTTGGAAATTCTTTGGAACATTAATTATTTTCCATACATGGTGATTGTGGATTAAGCTTACCACAGGGTCCATGAATAATGCGATGAGTAACAATCTCATATAGTCTACCATATAGTTCTGGATCTGGTATTTCAGCAACAATGACTGCATCCACTTTGTCAGAAGTATCTAATTTATCTTTTTCTTTAAGTATTATCAGAAGATGTGCATGTGGAAGGCCTCTTTTTTGAAATTCAATAGTATATACATAAGCAAGACATTTGCCAAATAACTGACTGATAGTGATGTCTCGTATTAATTCATTTAATTTAATCTTAAAAACTCTGGCTACTAAATCTGGTCTATCGGAAGCACTTTGTCCAAGAAGTAAATTTTGTGTAATTTCTGGCCATTGTGGATTACATGTAAATGTAAGAAATAAATAGGGTTTGCCAAATTTGGTGACAATAGCCATAGCATCATTGTATCTTTCTCTCATATTTCGAGGAGATCCTTGAAAGGAAGATGATAAAATGATGGCTTTGCCAGCTGTCATGTCTCTGCTTGTAGCCACGTCAGCAACATAGTCCATTAGTCCGGAATATTGTTCCACACGTAGTTTATCTTGTTGATATTTTATAAAGTTTAAATTATTGGCCTCAACTTGCAAATAGGAATCAATAATCCATTGTTGTGTTACTTTTCCACCACATAAAATTGGATTAAATGCATTTCGAATGGCAATTTGAGCTACTTTAAATTCAAGCATAGAAACATTATTTTGGATTCTGGCTTTAGCATTTGGTTAACTTGGAAGTGTTAATTTTGGTTGCCAACCTGCTTCTCCGTGTGGGAAAAAGTGGGATATGTCATTGGATCTAAATTTGGACTTAAGATACTGATATTAATGAATGGTTGCTCCTCATTTCTGGGATATATTCTAATGTCTCTTTGAAATGGTGGTTCTCCTTCATCATTTTGAAACACCATTGCAACCTCATTTGATGTTGACAAGTTATAACGACGTTTATCAGTATGTCTGTCTCTTTTAAGCACCATATGGACCTTTGGGATTAGTAATTGATGTCTTTGTGCATGAAGTTGTTGTTCATTTTCTACTTCTGCCAATTTTTTATAAGCTTTACTGTAGGGATTGTTGTCCATAATGTTATTTAGCTTTATAAAAACACTGGGTAAGCACTTTTTATTTTCTTCCAGCTGCATACGTTGGTCAACAGCTTCCATTGTATCTAGGACATATAGTTGAGCTAATTTTCTTTGCTCTCCTTCCTCTAGATGTAAATGGGAAGTGCGATGATAAATTTGTCCTTGGACTTTAAAACAGTAAGGGCCATGTCCTGGTACATTAGCAGCTAATGTTAACCCCATAGATGCAAAAGATATGGCACTATTGTAGGATCTTATGTTTGTCTTAAAATTTTTGTAGTTTGGTTCAGTCATAATGTTTTGTAAATAGATTGGAAATTATTTTCTTTGTGGAAGTTTGAACTTGCCTTTTTGACAGCAACTAATAAATTGGCCATCTCTGGGTCTCTCCTGTTTAAAATAATAAGCTTCACAAAACTGACATTGAG
This sequence comes from Discoglossus pictus, assembly GCA_027410445.1. NCBI lineage: Eukaryota > Metazoa > Chordata > Amphibia > Anura > Alytidae > Discoglossus > Discoglossus pictus. Next base: position 9,250,296 of record CM050170.1, read on the forward strand.
TAGTCATGTCCCCACAACTATGAACCTCTACTGCTAAAGACTTGAGTAGAGGACAATTTGCAAAGCATATAGCAGTTTGACTTTCATATTCATCAGGTGAAATGTCATGTAATGTTTCAACAACAGGTTCTAAATGCTTTGTTTTTTTCGTGGCTTTTTTTGGTATCTCTTTTATTTTTTCTGGTAAAATGTTATCAGAGGGTTTGAGGAACAGGTTGTAAATGCTTTATTTGCTTGGTAGTTTTTTTTGGCGTATCTTTCATTTTTGCAGCTGATAGTCCTTTGCTTGCAAGTCTTTTGCGTTCTTTTTCTCGTTGAATTTCTTTCTCCTCTGATGTCTGCTGGGTGGCCCATCTTGTCCGATGGTCTGGTCCTCTGTTGAAAGTACTCGTCCAATTGTCTTAACGCAGTATCTGTTGTAAAAGAAAAATGCTAATGTTATTTGATTGAAATGTATTTTTAACAAAGCAAACATTTCATTATTTTGGTGTATTGTATCTGTTATAGTGAATTTTTGTGCTATGCTGTTTTTTGTGCAACCTTTTAAAAATAATTTAAATGTATTTGTATATTGCATTTTTTTTTTATACTGTAATTATTAATGTTGTTCGTATTTTGGATAGGATTGCAATGTTTTTAGCATTATTCTGTTTTATGTCCACCACTTTTGTTATACAAATGTAGACTTGTTTGTAAGTGTTATAGCTTGGTAAACAGTAAATAATAATATTAATTTAGTTTGCTATGTGTTTGTGTGAGTTTTGGTTCAATCCTGTTTTGTGCCCACCACCTTTGTTATGCTTATTTAGGCTTCTTTCTAAGGCTTATAGGTTCTTAAACATTAAAGAAGAATATTAATTTAGTTTGCTATGTGTTTGTGTGATTTTTGGTTCAATCCTATTTTGTGCCCACCACTTTTGGTATGCTTATTTAGGCTTCTTTGTAAGGCTTATAGGTTCTTAAACATTAAAGAAGAATATTAATTTAGTTTGCTATGTGTTTGTGTGAGTTTTGGTTCAATCCTCATTTGTGCCCCCCACTTTTGGTATGCTTATTTAGGCTTCTTTTTAAGGCTTATAGGTTCTTAAACATTAAAGAAGAATATTAATTTATATTGGCGGACATTAAACATATATAGTTCCTTTCTTTTTTCTACTTGTTATACTTTACCTTGATTGAAGTGTTAAATGACAGAGGGTCCCCTCCTGCCAATCTTAATCCGCCAGTCTTCTTGTAGTGTCTATTTGAAAAAGAAAGTGAAATGGTTAATTGTATATTTCTTGTTTTTGATTTAGCAAAGCATGTCTTTTTCAGCATGTAATGTATTTTTCTATCTTACTTCTTCTTTCTTGGAGTTGTTTAAAAGTGATTGTGGTGCACGGTGCACAGTGCAAATTCTTGAGTGACGCTGTTGATGCAGAGTCTGTTTGAATAGTAAAAAAAGGAGAAAGATTGATCTTTAGGTAATATATTGAATTACAATAAATGAATGTCATTTAAATATACTTCTGTAATTACTTTCAATTAACATTACTTAGTTTTTGGGCCTACACACATAAATGTGTGTGTCACATGTCACTATACATCAATCACATTTTCATAGTTAAAATGTTTTTTTTTTTGTCCTGTGTTGATAATAAAATATAATATATTATAATTTACCTCTCAGGTGTAATTTGCACAGTGTAAAGTAGGAAATTAGGAAACAATTATCTTCTCAAGTAACAGCAGCAGTTTACTAACCAGTTACACCGCGCATCACCTGAGGAGAAATGTAGAATTTTGTGGAAAGTAGGCAGTATTTATAAACTTGTAGAAACTTGTATTTATAAACTTGTAGAAAGTATTTATAAACTTGTGGAAAGTTAGACCGTTAGAACGCAATACGCATGCACTATTTGCGTTCCAGCTTACAATTTGCGTTCCATCCGCCATTTTGTGCGTAGTAGTGGTCAAAATGGTGTTTAATATCAGTGTGGTACGTTCCGCATAGTATGAATTTCATTCTTGCGAGTCAGTGTAGTTACGTCTGAAGCCTCGTTTTCGTTTTGTTCGGCGGCCATTTTTTCTCTCGCTTAGGGGATTTTCCCGACTTAAAACTTTTTTTTTGGGACTTAAATGGACGTGTAAGTTAACTTTTGGAGGTGCCGGATGCCCCCCTTGCTGTAAGTAAGCTTTTTATGTGTTCGTTGTGTTTATTTCTTGTGTTTGTGATGTTTTGATGTGCGGCGTTTGGAATGGGTCGTTTCGCAACCGTACTTTGTTGCGATGCGGCCGTATTTTTTTGCGAGAGACGCACTTGGCTTTTACGTGTACGACGCAGTGTATTTTTTTTTCTAAGTAGTGTGTATGTGTGTTAACGGCATGTGAGGCGCCTTTGAGGTGTTTTCTTTTTAAATCTTGCGTGGGTTTAAGCGGGTGTGGGGCCCCTCTGAGTTTTTTTTGTTAAAAAGTTGTGTGTGTGTATGTGTGTGTTATCACAGGCGACGTTGGAGCGAGGATCTGCATTTGCGGGGACGTTGTTTTTTTTTGGCTGGGAGATTGTTTTTTTTTTGTTAAGAATTCGAGTGTGTGGTGTGTTTGTGTAACACAGCCGACGTTGAGCCTCCACCTCCGCACATGCAACGATACAACTAAAATGTAAAATAGATAAGACCTAAAAGTCTGCCTATTTTATCTTCCTAAAAATCTTGTCCTCAGTAATAATCAGGTATGTTGTATCTTCTCTCTTGTGTTTATCCGTGAAAGCTCATTTCATCTACTTTCTTTCCTGCAACAGTGTAGTTTCCATGTTGCCCTTGGGTCCTCCACATTATACCTTCAAACCATGTCCTCTTTTTCTGGAAGACACTTCACTCGCTCCTGAACATTAGTAAATCCTCTGATATATTTACAGGATTCTCTCACATCTCCCCACTCACTTCTGTACCATAAGCTATACATAGTCTGGGCATGAAGTATTTTATTATAAATATTGTTTTGTAGACCATAATAATATTTTGACATTTTTCTCATTATTTAGACTAAGACAAAGATATGGAGAAAATAAACCAGACGGAGGTCCTAATCTTCATACTGAAAGGAATTACAGACAATTCAGATCTTCAGACTCTGATATTCCTTGTAATCCTTCTCGTTTATCTCCTCACTCTTGGTGGTAATATGACCATTCTTCTACTGGTTTCCCTGGATCCTCATCTGCACACTCCCATGCACTTCTTCTTGGGGAACTTGTCGGTCATAGACATGTCCTCCACCACCATCAGTCTACATAAGATCTTCTCTTCCTACATATCAGGGGATAACACCATTTCGTTATTTGCTTGCATGACTCAGGTGTTTATGTTTTCATTATTGACTGCTGATGAGTTGCTTATCCTTACGGCCATGAGTTATGACCGATATGTGGCCATATGTAAACCATTACACTATACGATGATCATGAACACTCCAGTCTGTGTTGCTTTGGCCGCTGTCTGTTGGTTGCTTGGTTTTGGATGTGTCACACCATATCTTGTTGTATTGTCCTGTTACACCTGTTATAGATCCAATATCATTAACAACTTCTACTGTGACCTTGTCCCTCTTATGAAACTCACATTCAATGATACAACTACACTGGAGATAGTAATTGTTATGGAAGGACTTTTTTTTCCCTCCTTTCCATTTTCTCTAACTATTCTCTCTTACATTTTCATTATTACCACCATCCTGAAGATCCGTTCCAGTACCGGGAGACAGAAAGCCTTCCACACATGTTCCTCACACCTCACTGTTGTTGTTCTTCTCTACCTAACTCTGTTCTGTTTATACTTGAGACCAACCTCAATTGGAGATATGACAGTTACAAAAATATTCTCCCTAATTAACACAGTTGCTGTCCCTGTACTAAATCCTCTAATTTACAGCCTGAAAAATAAAGATGTGAAGTCAGCACTTAGACGATGTTGTGAAGACACCAGATTTACCTTAAAAAAGTTAAGGGTGGAAAAGCCTATGGAAAAGGTGTTTTCCTTCTTGAAATTGCTGAATAATGTATGGAGCTATAAACTTTATATTTAGGGATATTAGAATTCTCTCTAATACATAATGAAGGGCACTGTCCAGTGGCCATACTTACAACCAGATGGACACTATGAGAAAGGGGGTCTTATATTTTGTACAACATATTTGGTAAATATCCCTTGTTTGCATCCATGGTAAGGCTCGTGGGGGCAAAGTGTAAGGGTTAATAAACTTTCTATGGAAAATTACTTTGTCAGTTTTATCCCACCATTTTTGCCAATAATAATATTATATTAATATCAGGATAAAACACAAGACATATAACATGAGATTGTAGTAGATAGTTTTGCCTTTAAAATATTTATCCAATAAAAAAAAAATGAAAAATCAAATGTAAACATGTCTATACATTTTAATCAAATAAAATGGACAATATATTAGTTAATACTTTAATTATTATCCTTTATTTGTAATTCTTGATTCATTTAAACAAACCCACATGGTTTCCAATACTCTACCTGATGGTGCTTCCATGTCCTTTTAGGAGGGTGATTAATGGTTTATTTTTGGTGCCACTTTTCTTACATTATGTGATATTAACATGATATAACTAGTGACCTCTGAAGACTCACAGAAGTTCAGCTGTGACCCTTTATCATAGACTTAGGGTCAGAAGGTCCCATCTTTACCTAGTCAAGTAGCTCGGTTTGGTTGGTTGATGCCATACATAAACTTGGGGATTTTTATTGTTGAGATTGACAATAACATAAATTATCTCAATATAATAAGATATATTTCTTAACATGACTTTCATGTAATTTGCTAGGCATTACAACTGAGTAGTGAACATTGAGGTCTCCTTGTTCTTCTCATCTTTCTCCACTACAGATCATAATGAATGTTTTTCCTCACTTAATGCTCAGTATCTACAGCATCTTCTGTCACTTATTCTACTGGCATCATCTGGCATTCATGAATAAGGTTTAATATCTTGACTCTACTATATAAAGCTCTTCACAATGACAATGTACCACTTTTTTCTCTCTCACCCTCTCCAAATACTCCCAGACCCCCCCCCCTCTTTTGTTCTCCATATGACATATGACTTCCCACCCCTCTTGTTATTGACTTCCGAACTTGACTCAAGCTACATCTAAACATCTTACCTTGTTCTAAAAGCTTTAAAGGCCTACCTCTCTGTTTCTGACTTCATTACTTCCCTTTGGCTACCCCTTCATTTTAGATCTACCTTGTACTAAAAGCTTTACATTCACACGAAAATGTATCAGTTTACATTTTTTTATCAGTTTCGACCTTAAGCTGCACATCAAATGTCAAATATGGTCAACTGGCTCAATAACCCGCCTACAAGAGATGGACAACTCCAGTTCCTACAGTCTACTGACTCCATCACTGTCCATCATGGATTTGTCACCCTCTTGTCCCACACTTCTAATCATATCACCTAGATCAAGGTCAGCAACCGATGACATTGGTACCAAAAAAGGAACCATAAGTTATGTATTTTTAAGTATTATAAACTTCAATTTATATAAAAAGAGAAAGAAAGAAAATACTTCCTATACATCCAGCATATACCTCCAATGGTGCTCCAAGTCAAATATATGCCTCAGAATCAAGAATATTATTACTTCATAGTATTAAAAATAAACTTTATTGAAATATTTTAAAAAAAGAAGTAAAAAGATTCCAGCTTAAAGAAAGAAAATGTTTATTCACAATCAGGGTTGTCAATGTGTGGAATTCTCCACCAAAGGAGGCGGTGACAGCAGATTCAAAAGGGATTGTTAAAGATAACTTTAAAAAGGGATTGGATATATTTTTAAATAAAAAGGTCATTTAGGGCTATTCTGGATAATTAGAATTGGAGTATTGATCCAGGGAGGAGTGCGATCACCAGTATCTGGGTTCATGAAGGAATTCATTTGTTTTCCCTTTTTAGACAATTGAAAAGTTTCACTTGGTTTTTTTTCTGTTTGCTTCCTCTGATTCAATTAACAATTAATCCACATATTGCAGATCAGGAGAGATCTAAAAAGATTGAAGTTGATGGGATAAAAGTCTTTTTTCAAACTCAATTACTATGTAACTATGGCTTGTAGATTCACATGAGCACATATTGTCTCATTTTATTGAAGGTCCTGTTTTTATTAGGGGGAGCGGGCAACAGTATTTGGATGGCATGCTGCTCCAGAGGACTGGGGAGGATGGAAGAAGAGAAAATGCAGGTTTATGAGGCAAGGGCCACCATGGGATACTGAAATAAGACACAGGGAAAGGAGGTTTTTGTGGAAGAGGCAAAGGAGGTGGGGAAGAAGGAACAAACAGCAAGAAAAGACACACAAGGACTTGTGGATAAAGGTGAATGGTGGTTATGAAGGAAGAAGCAAAAGGCACAGGGTGTGGGTAAGGAGGAACAAACAGCAGGGATAGGACTCATGGGGGCTTGTGGATGAAGGTGAATGGTGGTTATGAAGGAAGAAGCAAAAGGCACAGGGTGTGGGGAAGGAGGAACAAACAGCAGGGAAAAGACACATGGGGGCTTGTGGATGAAGGTGAATGGTGGTTATGAAGGAAGAAGCAAAAGGCACAGGGTGTGGGGAAGGAGGAACAAACAGCAGGAAAAAACACATGGGGGCTTGTGGATGAAGGTGAATGGTGGTTATGATGGAAGAAGCAGGGAGGGTTATAGGGGACCATACAAAGCAATCTGGAGGATGATACTAAAACAATGGCCCAGTGTGGGGAGAGTAGATGGAGGAGAAGACGTCTCAGATAATCAATGTTGTTTTGCATTTCCCACCAGATAGCAAGGTCAGGGTTGGGGGTTGGGTTCCTCCTCCAGGACCGGGTCACATTACATGGATATAATGCAGGGTCTCACAAGATGTCTTTAATAGACAAAAATAAATTCTTCTATGACTTATAACAATACAAACCCTCTTATACCGAGTAGTTGAAGGACCTGCTCTGGAGATAACCATCTATAGAGATTGTGTGACAATGTATAGAGCGGATATGTTCATTTTGTGTAATTATTGCAAAATAATATGGGTAAAACCCATGAGATTGATAGCTATATACAAAGGATAAAGATTTCAAGGTTACTAATAATATATAATATAAGACCATAAGAGAAACTCTCTGAGGCATGACGATATGACCACCCTGCTCCTGAGAACGTACAGTGTAAAGGAGATGGGGAAGTGACACACGAAGGTGAGAGTGTGGTGGACAATGGCCCCGTCACCAGGCAATAACACTGAGAGAGGTGGCTGGGTGTCCAACACTGTCTTCCAATAATCAATATTGTTTTGCCTTGGCCACGTGTTACAGGTGAATTTGACTCGTAAATAATGACACAGATCTGATCAAATCACGCAGGAGGTATCTTTATTTTCTGGTATAAGGGTGTATGTAGAAAGTCTCACAAGAGGGCTGTGATGAGTCCTTTTTCACGGTGAAACCATTCAAACATGAGCTTCCATGAAACCATTCTGATTTTCCCTCAGCTTTGACAGAAGTTTAATTGGTGAGGAGCACAAGGTGAGACGTCCAGTCCACCTAGGAGATAAAGAAACCTTATTGAGAGACTTCACAAGGATATATTCTTGCATTGGTTTATCAGACATTTGATGCAATCTCTCTGCTACCTGCTTATGATGCTTAAGGAGATGACGAGGCCATTTAAGTTGGTGTCGGCTACACAGGTGAATTGCCACTGTTCCCACACTTCAAATCTGATGACCAAGTAGATAACTACCATGGCAGACAGAGCGAGTATGCACAGAGAGACTCATGAGAGGGCTGTGAAGATGCGCTTATTCATGACACATGACCTTTCATGAAACCATTCGGACGTTCCTTCAACCTTGACAGCAGTTCCATTGGTGAGGAGCACAAGGTGAGTTCCAAGTCCACCTAGGAGTTAAAGAAACGTTATTAAAAGACTTCACAAGGACATAATCTCCCAGTTCAGTATCATGCATTGGTTTATCAGACCATTTGAGGCAGTCTCTCTGCTACCTGCTCATGATGCTTAGGTCTCCTCATCTTCATCCTTTACAGCAGCTCCATTGGTGAGGAGCACAAGGTGAGTTCTAGTCCACCTAGGAGATAAAGAAAGCGACTTCACAAGGACATAATCTCCTGGTTTAATATCATGCATTGGTTTTTCAGACCATCTGAGGCAGTCTCTCTGCTACCTGCTTATGATAGTGACCCGAAGGGGGTGTCTGTGATGGGTCATGGAAACACCTGAGAACTAGTAGTCTTATATTTTTGTGTCCAGCTTATTTCTCGTTTATAGTCAAATGTTTTTGTACATCAGACAATAACTTTCAGGTCTTCAGACCATATATCTACAGTATATAGTAATTAGGCTTTGTTATGGTGTCTGGAGTAATATATGATGCTTTCATATCCATAGACCAAGGTACGTAATATACTGTAGCTAAATGTTTGGGGTTGGTGTATTTTTTTCTTGTAGTAGATGGTAACATAATGCTCTGTGGTATTTACTAAGTCCGCTCTCCACATATAATTACTCACAAGGGATAACAGAGACAAAATGGCAGAACTCACACATACATTTTATATGAGGGTGATAAAACGTTCACTTTAATGAGAAGAAATACGCATTGCAGAGCTGCTTTAATATAACATAGTGAGGTCTGGCCAGCGTGTAGTCTATATAATCTAGGTACTTCTTTACTCACCTCTCAGACGGATCTCATCACATATGTAACTGTATCTTATATTTATAGCGTGCCACCATTTTCTATAGAAAGATAAAAGGGATATAGTAAATATACGAGACTTGTGACTATACAATCTTACAAAAATCTTAAAGTGTTATCCCAATTGATATACTGGACTTTTTTGTCTATACAATTCACCTAATTACCAATTATCAAGCTTTACCTTTATCTATGCGATCTGTCAGTCTTCATATGTGCAAGGTAGAGTTGGCTCCTTTAAGGCTTCCTATACCCATCTATATAAGGCCATGGGCACTTGGTTGTCCAATTGCTCATCTGTTGGCAATCCTGATTTGAATGGCTTTGGCTCCCAAACCAGCTTCTTATATAGGGCTCTGGGCTCTGGGACATCATCTATTATGATATGTCTCTGATGTAAGAAGTGATTGTTACCTGGAGGGCCCAGCTCAGCATGGTGGTGTCAGCCATTAGACAACTCATCATATGGTGCTTTAGAGAGATATCCGTGTTTTATCCAAAATATAATGTCCAACAGAGGTTCCTTTGTACACAATGACACATAAGGGTGGACAAAATACATAAAATTCAGAAAAATTAATGAATCACATAAAAGGAAGTCATGAGGCGCGAGTGTATCTGTTGTGTTGTATATATCTATGGTGTATAGGTCTGGAGCTGGACATGTTATATTATAGTGTGGGGGGGTCAGTGATTATATTTTTATATTGTGAGGGAATAAGTATATGTCAAATAAAAATTGACAGGTGCATTATCCAATCAGAGTGGGATTTTTGGGTGTATCCCTTTCTGATTGGCTCACACATTGGCGCCTTTTGATTGGCTGAATTTGATAGACAGCGTTTTCACCCAATCAGAAGGCGCCATTGCCTATTTTCTTTTGGAAAAGTCACTAGAAGGCTCATTAGCGTCGGGGAGGTCTGCAATTGGGGATCTCCGTTTGTTATTTTTATTTTTTATTTTTTAGAGCGTGGATTGTTTCATGGCCCAGCCGGAGCAGAAGAGGAGGAGGCCGGGGACATCACGGGGAGGTAAGTACAATGAATATTATGTTTATTTATTATTTTTAAATGTATGTTTATGTATGTTTTACTAATGTAATGTTTTTTTTTTTAACAGGGGCCACGCATGAAAGGTGAGTAGAATATTTAGAATATTTAGAATGTTTATTTATTTTATGTAAATGTGTTGTACTAATTTTTTTTTTTACCCTAGGTTGTGGATCTGAAGGGACATCTGCAAAGGTAAGTGGCCTAAATTATTTTATTTTAGCTTAGAATTATGGTTTGTAAATAGAGATAGCATTTAGTGTATGTTAGATAGGGATATGTATTTTAGATAGTTAGGATTTATTGTTTCTTAGGGGTATTTATTTTAGATAGTAAGGATTTATTGTATGTTAGGGGTATGTATTTTAGATAGTTATGATTTATTGTATATTAGATAGATAGGGGTATGTATTTCAGATAGATAGTATTGATTTTTGTTAGATAGGAGGGTATTGTATTGTATGTATTCTATATGTATTTCCTTTTTAGGTGTATAATTATAATTTTTTCTGTAGTGGGGGGGTTGTATGTATTTTTTTATTTTCTGTAATATTCCTTTTTTTGTGACTTAGGTTGTTTTTTTCTGTAATGTCGATTTTTTATTTTTTGTGACTTTATTTTTTTTTATTTTCTGTAATCAGAGTGGTGTTTTTTTTTTTTAGGGGGTAGGTAGGTAGTTTAGGTAGGTAGTGTAGGTGTTAATTGGTTAGTGTAGAGGGGGTTAGTTTAGATTTAATGGTTTATTGGGGGGTATAGTGCAGTGTAGTGTTTGTACTTTGTCATTATGGTCCTTGAGGACCGTCATGGCAGTTATTTGGTTAATGTTAGGGTTGTAACAGCCCCATAAGGGTCATAATATACCCTTATGGGACTGATGGGGTTAAATAGAGGCTTATGAGGGTCTGTATTGACCCCCATGAGTGACACTGTTATTTATTGGCTTATGAGTGTCTGTATTTACCCCCATGAGTGACAGGGTTAATTATAGGTTTATGGGATCTGTATTGACCCTCATAAGTGACATGATTAATTAAGTGCTTATGGGGGTCTGTATTGACCCCCATGAGTGACAGGGTTAATTATAGGTTTATGGGTGTCTGTATTGACCCTCATTAGTGAAAGGTTATTTATTGGCTTATGGGGGTCTGTATTGACCCTCATGAGTGACGGGGTAATTAAGTGCTTATGGGTGTCTGTATTAACCCCCATGAGTGACAGAGTTAATTATAGGTTTATGGGGGTCTGTATTGACCCTCATGAGTGACGGGGTTAATTAAGTGGTTATGGGGGTCTGTATTTACCCCCATGCATGACAGGGTTAATTAAGTGCTAATGGGGGTCTGTGTTGACCCCCATGAGTGATAGGGTAAATTAAGTGCTTGTGGGGGTCTGTATTGACCCCCATGAGTGACAGGGTTAATTATTGTATTATGGGTTGTCTGTTTTGACCCCCATGATTGATAGGGTTAATTAGGGGTTTATGGGTGTCTGTATTGACCCCCATAAGTGAAGGGATTAATCAAGTGCTTATGGGGGTCTGTATTGACCCCCATGAGTGACAGGGTTAATTATAGGTTTATGGGGGTCTGAATGAATCCCCATGAGTGACAGGGTTAATTAGGGGTTTATGGGTGTCTGTATTGACCCCCATGAGTGACAGGGTTAATTAGGGGTTTATGGATGTCTGTATTGACCCGCATGAGTGACGGGGTTATTTAAGTGCTTATGGGGGTCTGTATTGATCCCCATGAGTGACAGGGTTAATTAAGTGGTTATGGGGGTCTGTATTGACCCCCATGCATGACAGGGTTAATTAAGTGCTAATGGGGGTCTGTGTTGACCCCCATGAGTGATAGGGTAAATTAAGTGCTTGTGGGGGTCTGTATTGACCCCCATGAGTGACAGGGTTAATTATTGTATTATGGGTTGTCTGTTTTGACCCCCATGAGTGATAGGGTTAATTAGGGGTTTATGGGTGTCTGTATTGACCCCCATAAGTGAAGGGATTAATCAAGTGCTTATGGGGGTCTGTATTGACCCCCATGAGTGACAGGGTTAATTATAGGTTTATGGGGGTCTGAATGAATCCCCATGAGTGACAGGGTTAATTAGGGGTTTATGGGTGTCTGTATTGACCCCCATGCGTGACAGGGTTAATTAAGGGTTTATGGGCGTCTGAATTGACCCCCATGAGTGACGGGGTTAATTTAGTCCTTATGGGGGTCTGTATTGATCCCCATGAGTGACAGGGTTAATTAAGTGCTTATGGGGGTCTGTATTGACCCCCATGCATGACAGGGTTAATTAAGTGCTTATAGGTGTCTGTGTTAACCCCCATGAGTGACGGGGTAAATTAAGTGCTTGTGGGGGTCTGTATTGACCCCCATGAGTGACAGGGTTAATTAATGTATTATGGGTTGTCTGTTTTGACCCCCATGAGTGATAGGGTTAATTAGGGGGTTATGGGTGTCTGTATTGACCCCCATAAGTGAAGGGGTTAATCAAGTGCTTATGGGGGTCTGTATTGACCCCCATGAGTGACAGGGTTAATAAATGGCTTATGGGGGTCTGTATTAACCCCCATGAGTTACAGGGTTAATTAAGGGTTAATGAGGGTCTGTATGGACCCCCATAGGGTTTTTAGGGGTTGATGGGGCTCTGTATAGAGCCCCATGAGTGATAGGGTTAATTTTTTTTTTTTAAGGACCCGTAAGGCAGGAAATTTAAATTTTCAGTGCAGCGGGGGTCCCCGATCGCGTGGGGTAAATGCGTGATTCCGAGTTTATCTCGGATCCCTGCAAGGGTAAATTGTATGTGGCTGGGCGGTCCGGGGTCGTGGGGCCTCATTTTTGTTTTTCTCGGTGGACATTTTTTCTCTCGCTTAGGTGATTTACGTGTGTCTAAAGTCAGGAATTTTTACTTAAATTGAGGTGTAACTTCACTTGCATAGGTCCTGGGTGCCCCCCTCTTGCATGTGCTTTACTTTTTTTTTTTGTGTGTATTTAGTGTGTTTTTAATGTTTTCAGGTGCTCGAGGTTCGGCAGTTAAGGTCGAATTTCTGCTAGGTCGTAAGTCCTGCGTCTCGTATCTTTTTGTATAAGTCCGTGTATAGTGATTGCGTGTTAGATTTATTTTGGTAAAGTGCCGCTTGTGTGGCTGTTTGTAACTGCGTGTGAGGTGCCTTAGAGCCTCCACCTCCTCAAATTCGCATTTGCGGCCTAACTCCACCTTCCGTAAATGCGGCCCCTCGCACAAGACTGTGCATTAATATCATGGGTGTGGTGTGTTTGGATCCCGGAAGAGCTAGAGGCTTGTGGGAAAAAGAGGGTTCCTACAGGGGGTAATGTGATAGTCTAGAAAAAGAATGATGAATAGCACCTACCAGGGCCACATGTGGTCACTACACCACTGCAACTGTAATCTGATAAAAAAAAGGATCATCACAAATCACTCTATTTAATAGAATAAACCATTAATGTGCATAGCACTTACACCTTGTCTAGAACTGCTCAATGACACAGATGATTCAACCTCTGGACTGTGTAATCCAATCCAGTTTCACACGTACAGTGTGGTGACAAAACAAAAATATCACAAAAAGTGGTCAACTAAAAAAGGTGGAGGAGGTTAAATAAACTAATCATAATGCATGTACAGTACAGTGCTAAATACTGTATCAATATGCCAACTCACCTGATTCCCATCTACAAGTATTACTAACTGTTAGCTAGGTCTCTGGATTATCAGTAATATGGGAAAATAGCCATTAACACGGAGAGGACACAAAGGTCAGCAGCAATATTCACTGTTACGTACATCAGACCCAAGGATCTGTTCTCAGACTGATATTGAGGTCAGGATCACCTGCATCATTAGTGCATATATTAATGCTGGTTGTCATTAACATGCCATTGTGAGACTTTGCAAGTCCACCACCATAGCGCTATTAGTCTACATTTAAGCAAACAACAATCATGTCTGAGATTTCTGGCTATATTATAGCGTTAAGATTGTGGGGGCTACATGTTAAGAGGGGCTGTCATTGATGGAATGTCTACCCGAGAGGCACTGGGAAAACCTTACACCTCATACATTTCCTCCAAAATTATTGCAGATGCAGAAGATGCCTTCATGGACCTGAATTGTACCTAAAAAAAAAAAAAAAAAAAAACATAACACCTCCAAAAAACGGCCTTAAATAAGATAAGGACTGTGGCATCTCTTCTCAACAGCATTCCTCTGTGACCATCAATTGGTTAAAAAGATCCCTACGTGTCAACAGAGAAGATGATCATGGACCATGTGATGGGAGGTAGCTATCTGCATACAAAATATCACCATCACATAGGCCAAGATCCAAGACTCTGTAGCCAGGCTAGATTAGGTTAACATTGTGACCAATAGATGGTCACTGAGGAGTGCTGTTGAGAAGGCACAAATATCTGCGCAGCCCAATGCCCCGTGGCCGTCCGCCATCTCCCTGGTGATGGTGGTGGTGGGGGGAGTGTACATGGGGAAGGCATCCCCTCAGGAGGCAGTAAAACCTGCAGTGACAATGGTGGAGGCATGGTGGGAGGAGAAAAGGGACCAGGCTGCGGGTAGCCGGTGGATGCCATCGGGGTGGAGAAGGTGGGGCTGGGTCCCAGAGCGCCCCACATAGCATCTGCTGTCACCCCCTGGAATGTGCCCTGGTTCTCTCCAATCCTGGGAATTCTGTCACTAGGTATGTCTCCTCTACTCCCTATTGCGCCTTACCAGGCTACGCATTAACTCTGCATGATTGGCCTAGATGCTGGCCTAGATCTCCCGGAGACACTCGATCTGCTACTGCATGAGGCCCAGCATATCTACCTGCACAGCCTGGCTTGGTGTTGGGGATTGTGTTCCTAGTGGCGTGGCCTGGTGAGCGAGTAAGGAGGGTCTGTTGCTCGGCTGGAGCCTGATGCAGTAAGGAGGGTGGTGTTGGTGGGCGCGGTGGTGGTGGTGGCGGACAGTCCAACGCACTGCTGGGGGGGAGGAGGTGGTAGCTGGTGTAGATGTTCCCTTCAGTGGCAGAGCCCTGGTGATATGTTCAGTTTCTTAAGGAGGGGCATAGTGGGATCAAATCCTGGCAGTGTGGCCAGTGGTCCTGATGGCGACCTCACTAGCCATATGACATCCTCCTCTTCCAAACCAGGGTTCTTGGGTCCTATTCTTTCCTCCTCGCCCTGAGCTAGTTCCTGCTGTGCAACTTGACCCAGACCTCCTTGATGCTGAAAGGAAAGTGTATAGGTCATTAGTATGATGATGAATATATTGTTTTGAGTTCATTCCTAACTGTCTGACATCTTGCTTGAACCTGGATGATTCTCCTAATTGCAACTCCAATTAGTTATCAAATGCTAGATATAATCTATTCTTTGGTTTAGGGCCTTGATCGTTCTTGGTTCCTAACCCAATCTTGATTCCGGCTGCGGGATGTAATTGCATAAGCTGCAGTGGGGACACCAACACATGGATTCTCTATTGGTTGATTACACTTGTAGTTCCCACGAATGACAGTGATTTGTCAGCTTCATGGATTTAATGATGCATCCATCTATCCCTTGTTAATTCCATGAAGCTGATTTGTCAGTGTCCTTGTTGGTGATGATGTACATGTGTAGTGTGTGTGTGATGTACATGTGGTGGCATGTTGGTGTATGTGATATTCACCTGAAATGGAGGCTGGGTCCTGCTGGGCCACCAGGCCTGAAGCTCCAGTGGCGGGCACCTGGCTGAGAAGGTCCTTGGCAACCCCCTCCCACTCACTATATTGCACAGTCATGTTCTTCTCCTCTTAGGCCATTATCCCCCTCACCTTAGCCCTTATGTTGTCAAAACAGTGCTTGATGGAACGCACATCCCTTTGTGCTGAGCCCACTGCTAAGCCACTACCTCCTTCCATGCCTGGACCCTAGGCCCTGGCCTAACTTCCCTCTTTCTGCAAGGTTCACGGGGCGGCCACGGATGGCACTAAGGAGGACCACATTCTCCTGGTGCTTGTAATTGTGGGCCCTGTGCTTGCCCTTAGTCTTTTGCCCTCCCCATTGTAGACGGGGATCATTTCTCTGACCTGTCCATGAGGCATGTGCCTCCCTCAAACTTCCACCACCCCTGAGATCAGGCACCTCCCCGTCTATCCCTCGTCTGTGTTCCTAGTGCTAGGGCCACCCTGCTACCAATCACCTCTCCACTCTCCACCTCCACTTCCACCACCTCCTCCTCCTGCTCCTCCTCCTCCGACACCTCCTCTCCTCCTCCACTCCACCACTCCTCTCCTCCTCTCCTCCACTCCTCTCCTCCTCTCCTCCACTCCTCAGGGCCACCTTTATATCCTCTCTCTCCTCCTCGGGTCTCCTAATCTCCTCATCCCTGCCTCTCCACTCCTCTCTCCTCCTCCCTTCATTATAATCCCGAAAATATTTAAAAATAAATCAATAAAAATGTGTCTGTATAGTAATGAGGAAAAAAAGATGTGTGTATTATGTGTATTTAATAACTGTTGGGGGATGGGGTGTGGGGGATGGGACGGGGGGTGTACTGAGTGTCCTAGCTCTATGTGTCTCTATGTGTATTGCTATTACTGTAAATTACTGCTCTCAAAATACTCCTACTTTCTCTCTGAAAAACCTCCAGGACCTGCCTGCTACTTCATCAGAAAATACAACACAGTCAACGCATGAGCGGGTGGAACGCAACTTTACAGTTTGCGGCTGCGGGAAGGCTTTACGGGCTAGAGGCTTTGGTCCCGTATCTTGTGCCCTTGATGAATTGATTAGTATCGTAATCTGAGATAAATGGGAGACCGCAGCACGCTTGCAGATATACGGCTTAGATCACACAAGTTGTGGGCTTGGAATTGAATGGGGCCCATAGTGTGTACACATACGGGACAGCTATGGGGCGTGTTCCATAACATCCACTTTTATATAAACATTAAAAAATGTATAGGAGGCATGGTTTAAAGAGATTCTTGGTCCACCGATTGAAATAAATCCAAAGGCAACATAATTCTTTCTCAGGTCAGTGAGCAAACAAGTACTCTAAACATTCCCCATATAAAATAACCCAAGTGGTATAAATGAGCTGCCATCTTCTCAGTAGGGTGGATCCTGTACCTGCAATTACTTTCAAGTGTTTAGCACAAGCAGTAGAGAGAAAAGCTCCACCTACATGCCAGGTACACATCTTAAAAAGTGTTAATAGATATAAAACTTAGACTGTATGCATAATATTTTATTATCATGCGTTATTTGTACCAACATATTTCGTAGCGCTGTACAGGGGTTAAGTACAAATCAAAACATTTTTTTTCACATTGCACAAGAATGGAGGGCTCTGTTATTGAGTTTAAAATCAAACATACACAGAGATTTCCCCAAAGCACCAAAATATATAAAACTCACAAACTTACACTCTAAAGGGTACGGGTGAGATAAAGCGGTGATAGATATGTTCTACATATCTAAGCTGAAGGTGATAGTCTTCTTTAAAAAGATTTTTAGTGAGGTTATGACGGTCTTGAGGCAGGAGGATGATGGCAGGAGGGCCTGAGGTGATAGCAGAAATGCCGGTGTTTTAGGCCATGTTAGGAAATCCCATTGTGTGGGATTGGTTGTGCCTAGCATGGCTGTGATTGGTTTATAACAGATGGCAGTGGTGGTTGTGATGATGGCTGGGGCCAGGACAACATCATCAGAGTAGGTGTTGTTGTTTGCTGGCTCCATGACATAACCAGTGGAGGGGGCTGAAATGGCTGTGCACGGCTAGATGATGCATTTGAGGGCCCGGACAGTGAATCCACTCCTGAGATGAGGGTGAGCATCTGGACTGTGAAGGACCAGCTTTTGTTGATGGTCCCGAGCACTCTTATATTTTTGATACCATCAGAAGCTCTATATATGTTGTAATGTACATAGAACAAACAGGCATTCACTTAATGGAAGAGCTATACTTATAAATGTGCCAGCTATATAACAGTGATAAGAAATTCCTGAGCAGAGAGAAGAAGATGATCTGAGGTATAGCGAGGGATGAGAAGAGAGACTTAAGGAGGACCTGAGGAGTGAATAGTCCGCTAGCAGAGAAGGAGAGATTTATGGGATATGCTAGACTTTTTTGGAAGCCAGTTGAGGGATTTACTCTTGGGAGATGAAAGAAGAAATATAGAAGAGAGTGAGATGGTATGAGCAGTAAGGACAGTCAGATTGTGGAACTCACTACCAAAAGAGGGTGTGAAAGTTGTATTCAATAAATAAATGACAAAGAAGTTGGATATTTTTTCGAATAAAAATGACATTTTGTTTTATGTTGGATAACTAGAGAAGGAGGAGTATTGATAAGGGAAGTTATATGGTTGCCAATATATTGGAACACACTACTATAGTTTAAGTGAGTTTGATAAAAGACTTTAAGGTCTTTCAAGTTCAACCTTCTTACACCTGCTCTGATCCTTATATGTGTGTTAATTGTTAATTAATTGTTAATTTCTAATTGATCCAGAGGAAAGCAAACAGGAAAACCCACAGAAATATTGTCAAAAACATTAGAAATATGTAAAATTCATTCCTGACCCCAGATACTGGTGAACAGATTCCTCCCTGGATCAATACTCAATACTATAATTATCCAGGATAACCCTAAATGACCTTTTTATTTAAAAATATATCCAATCCTTTAAAAAAAATTATCTATCAAATTCGCTGTCACCTCCTCCTTTGGTAGATAATTCCTCACTATAACCACCCTTACTGTGAAGAACCCTCTTCTTTCCTTGAGGTTGAATATTTCTCCTTCAAAGGATGTCCTCTTGTCATGATGAGAACCTCTTGGTAGTAAAAGTTCACCCGACAAAGCCTTATACTGACCCTGGATATATTTATATAAGGTAATCATATCCCCTCTTAGACTCCTTTTTTCTAGAGAACATACGTGTAATTTGGTTACTATTTCTTTATAACTTAGCCCCTCCATTCCCCTTATTAGTTTTGTTGCCCTTCTCCGTACTTTTTCCAATGATTAAGGTCAAGTATATACTAACTAGTGGTTGACCGTGAGACAATGTATCAAATGGATATCACTTGCAAACACATGACATTACATGACCCTTGTCTGAAAATCTATTTGGCTATACGCAAGGGGTTAATCAGATCCACGGACCCATGGAACTCACCATAGTGGTCTATGGAGCCCCTTTTACCACGACAATGGCCCTATGCAATATATACACCCTAAAATATATGATGCACATAAAACTATCCAAAAAGTTGTAAAATTGACCCAGAGCAATCTGGGATTTGGTGACCAAGTAGAAATGGCTTTTGGTGGTCCAGGACTTACAACCAGGGAAACATTGGAGAAAACAAACATGTTAACATTTTGGTCCTATACCCCTAACAAAGTGTTATTGTCCTTAATTAGGAAGGTCGATAGGGTCAATGTGGCTAGAGTACGAAGAGGCCAAGAAGCCCAGTAGTTCCAGGGGATGGGGAGATTGTGACAGCCCAAACATCATTTTATTCTCTATTATATTTGTTCAGTAACTATTCTCGTTTATACTCAAAACAATGATTAGTATCTATGTAATCTCCTTGGACCAAGACACTACATATACAAACATAAACATATAATGTTGGATATCATAAGCTCTTTGTCACAACCGATCTTCATTGGGCTTGTACAGGCCAGGAAGACCGATCCTACCAGCATGTTGTTAGGTTCCTTTATCCTTTATCCCCACATACAGAATAGCTTAACCGGAGGCGAGGACAAGTTGGTGATTCTCTAGACCAAGTTGAAGAGTTTCAGGATAAGTTAACAGGTACCAGGAGCATTTGCAAAAATTAATTTCTGATTTAAAAAATAAAAATAAACGACTTCCATTTAAATAAAGCACACCATGCATATCGTCTTTATTTTCCAGGTCACATTTTATTCAGTTAGTGCACCAATCACAACAAGTCCCTTCCTTGGGCAAACATACATTATACATATTATGCCCCCTTTGAACTACCACACATAGGTAAGCCTGTAACCTTTGCCCTAGGAGTCAAGGGATCTAGGGTTCTTGTTATCAGCCACCTCTGACAGGATCTGGGCACACCAGAGGTTGATTGGGTAGTGTAGCTGCTGGAGACATAGTGTCTCGTGAGGGCTATGGGTCTTTAACCCACATGAATAACCGTGGACCTGGGGTGCGTAAGGTTTAAATTACCAGGGACCGAAGCTCCACTATGCAGGAAATCTAGCGAACAGTAGTGGGGTTTGGAAACATGATTGGGGTACCTCCAGAGCAGGGAGAAAATAGTGGTAGAGCCTGGTGATTCCAGGGGACTAAGCATCTGGTTTTACACGCTCCTTGGCTGACCTCCCCTCAGATTGAGATATCCTTGTTGGGTGAGAGAAGATACAACTAAGGGATGTGTAATGGCCCCCGGGACTTAATCACTTTTTGGGGGTGACAAGTATGTCCATAAGAATTTTAGAAATTCAGGTTCCTCTTAGAATGAATGGTGGGTCACAAACAATGGCTAAGGTCAAGTACTTTGTGATTAAGAAAATTAACAACCTAGAGATGAGGGGCCAAGTGCACCTCAATTTACTCTGTTTACAAAGGTCGCAAGCTTAGTCCTAAGCTTGCTGACTTATTACAAAAATAATGAACTACTTTTCATCCCTTTAGTTAGGATTAGACATACAAGAAATTGACCCAGACACCCCGTTGCTTAGAATGTCATACTCAGACTGATGCTCGTTCTTGCTTCAGACACATTTTTAAAAATGTTTAAAAAGTTTCAGTATAGAATGCTTTGTCTAACCCTAACCCCCCTTCTCTTGGCCATGCCATGCCTTTACATGTCCATCCTCCTCCAGCATATCTTGTGTGGTCTCTAACTGTGATGTCTCACTTCTTTTCCTGTCCCCATGCTTTGTCTAATGCTAACCTCCCTCCTCCTGGCCATGCCATACCTTTACATGACCATCCTCCTCCAGTATATCATGTGTGGTCTCTAACTGTGATGTCTCATTTCCCTTCCTGTCCCCATGCTTTATCTAATACTAACCCCCCTCCTCCTGCCCATGCCATGCCTTTACATGACCATCCCCCTCCGGTATATCATGTGTGGTCTCTAACTTTGATGTCTCACTTCTCTTCCTGTCTCCATGCTTTGTCTAATGGTAACCCCCATCGTACTGGCCATGCCATGCCTTTACATGACCATCCTCCTCCAGTATATCATGTGTGGTCTCTAATTGTGATGTCTCATTTCTCTTCCTGTCCCCATGCTTTGTCTAATGCTAACCCCCCTCCTCCTGGTCATGCCATGGCTTTACATGACCATCCACCTCCAGTATATATTTCCTGTGTGGTTCCTAACTGTGATGTCTCACTTCTCTTCCTGTCTCCATGCTTTGTCTAATGCTAACACCCCTCCTCCTGGCCATGCCATGCCTTTACATGACCATCCACCTCCAGTATATCCTGTGTGGTCTCTAACTGTGATGTCTCACTTCTCTTCCTGTCCCCATGCTTTGTCTAATGCTAACCCCCGTCCTCCTGGCCATGCCATGCCTTTACATGACCATCCTCCTCCAGCATATTCTGTGTGGTCTCTATCTTTTTTTAGGTTTTTTATTTTATGTAATGTAGATTATTTTTTGTGTGACTTTAGCTTTTTTTATTTTATGTAATTACAGTGGTGGGGAGGGGGTTATTAGGCGGTAGGTAGTGTAGGCAGGTAGTGTAGGTGTTAATAGGCTAGTGTAGAGGGTGTTTAGTTGATATTTAATGTTTTATTAGGGGGTATAGTGCAGTGTAGTGTTTATACTAAGTGTCATGATGGTCCTTGAGGACCGTCTTGGCACCTATGTGGTTAATGTTGGGTTGTAACAGGCCCATAATGATCATAATATACCCCTATGGGACTGATGGGGTTAAATAGAGGCTTATGAGGGTCTGGATTTAACCCACAGAAGTGACCGGGTTAAAAATGGTGTAGTGCTTACACTTTGGGTCATGAGGGTCTTGGATGACCCTCATGGCACTTATAGTGTTATTACATGCGATCATTAATGTGTTAGAGGGGTCTATATAGTTGAGGCACACAGTACACTCACATTGTGTGGAAAACAGCATTTCAACACTTTCTTTTATTGACCGTCATTTTTTGACGGGCAAGTCACTAGTTATTAATAATAATGATAATAACAATATGTGTTATATTTTATATTTTCTTTATATTAACTAAATGTGTTCTTCTTTTTCTTCTTCTTTAAACTATAGAATTTGTATTAATATATTTTTTATTACAAAAAATATATTATTATTATTATTATTATTATTATTATAATTAATAATAATACTGTTATGTTTTTTTTAGTAACTAAATGTTTCTTCTTATTATTCTTCTTCTTCTTCTTATTATTATTATTATTAATCACAATACTAAGATTTATTTATTTTCTTAATATTAAGTTAAATAGTTTTATTATTATTATTATTATTATTATTATTATTATTATTATTAATAATAATAATAATAATAATAATAATAATAATAATAATAATAATAATAATAATAATAATAAAACAAAAAGAGTAGTGGTGCTCATCTGAGAAAAATATCTCAGTGGTTTTTTTCTATAGGTCTGATTACGTACTCAGGCCCTCATTCAATTGCAATTTGGCCAATTGAATAGGGGTCTAAATAAGCACATAACATACTTTTTTAAAGAAGTTTTTACTTAGTAAGCATCTATCTAAAAGCAAGGTTTTCACTAACTAAAAACTTATTTAAAAAATATATGTTATGTGCTTATTTAGAGCACTATTCAATTGGCTAAATCGCAATTGAATGAGGGCCTCAGAGAGCAACCTCTTTTAGCTCACTTGTGCCCTTCACAGGGAAAAATATCCTGTATATTAGTCTGGTCTCATAATAATAATATTAATCATAAAAATATATATTTTTTATATTTTTATGATAATAACTTAAAATGTTTTCTTCTTTTCCTCCTCCTCCTCCTCCTCCTTTTTCTTCTTCTTCTTCTTCTTCTTATTATTATTATTATTATTATAATTACTATTACTACAAATACTAAATATTTAATGTAAGCAAAAAATGATATGTATAATTTATCTAAATAATTATAATGGTAATGTTTTAACTAATATAACTAATATCTTGAAAACATAAATTAATAGGGAGATACATTTGTCATATAGTAAAATATTCACAAAATAAAATTTTAAAAAATAATAAATAAATTTGAACAATAAAACATAATAAATGATAAAATATATCTGTTAATAGAAAAATAATATAATAAAGGTATCTACAAGTGAGAAGGAAAGACCAGGAAACATAGAAAAAAAGGAAATCTAAAAGAGAGAAAGAGAGCTAGTATTGGCTATAGTGATAGATATTACAGTATATTCATCTTTATAGATTTTATATTGGTAGGAAAACAGTGAAGCTAGATAGCTTCCATACACATTGCATGAAAACAGCTTTCATTCATTTCTCATTAGGATGTGTCCTTGTAACCTAATTAGATTTTTATTATCCTTATTAAAAACAGTGACAGTTTTTGTTGCCACATTTCTACTGTAGTTTCTACTGGATATATGTCATTGTTCTTGCTTCATATAACTTATTTCTAGTGCATGTTAAAATGTATTAAAATAATGTTAATTTATTATTTTAATCCAGATCATTTAAAAAAAAAAAAGAGAAAAATTTGGGCAAAAAAGCCAAATTATTCGGGGGAAAATTATAGCAGTAATTCTTTGTTAAAATATATATATATATATATATATATATATATATATATATATATATATATATATACAGTATATATTTTTTTGGTTTATATATTTTGATTTATATATATATATATATATATATATATATATATATATATGTATATATATATATATGTTTCATTTATATATTCATTTATAAATATATATATATATATATATATATATATATATATATACATATATATATAGATATATATATATATATATATATTCTAATAATAGCATCAATAATTTTACTTATACAGCACATTCTAATCATAATTATTTAAGATAATTTTAAGAAATGTAATTTGTTTTATTAGTTTGTTCATATTTTTTTAATTTTTGCTCAGATTTTTATCAAAGCTCATTTATAATAAACTATATTTTTCTCTGAATAAGCAAGTGTTAACAGAATAATATTCCAATGTTTCTTAATAAGACTCAACAAGTTGAGTCTCTCGTGAAAACCTCCAGATTTAATTAGTTGTTCGTTACAGTCCCCACGACCAACGCAATAAAGATCAACTATTGAGATGGCGGCTGAACTGTTACAGAATCATTGCAATAATTGCATGTTAAAAAGTCTCAAAGGATGGCCGTGCAGAATCTTATTGTGACTTTGCAATTCATTTCAAGATATGTACAACTGATTGCATTGAATATTTGTCAAAATAATAACAAAATAATAATAAAAATTACCATAGTATTTATATCTGATATTATACATCTATCTATCTAGCTAGCTATCGATCACATTTCTGAAGTGCTGTAGTTTATCTTTGAGAAGAATATTATAAACCAATGGATGAGTTGTTGCTTATTCTCCAAATAGTTATACTTTTTGCCCTCTCAAGGCAACTTCTTTGAATTAAAAGAAGATAAGTCTAGGAGATAAGCAGACCATGATAAACATCCTTCTTCTCCTGATGCCTCTTCTTCCCTTAATCTTTCCTCATTATTGCTTGCCAATGTATTCCTAGTTAATCTAGCCACAGTCCTTTCCCCCATACTACCACACCATCCTCCTTCTCCTGGTGCCTCTTCTTTTCTTAATCTTTCCTCATGATTGCTCTCCATTTTTCTCCTATTTAATCTAGCCCCCATTCCTTTCCCCCATACCACCACACCCATCCTCCTAATCCAGAATGGCTCTTCTTACCTTACTCTTTCTTCATTATTGCTCCTCATCTTTCTCTTATTTAATCTAGCCTCCCATTTCCTTTTCCAAATACCACCACACCCATCTTCTCTAATCTGATACTTTTTCTTCCTTTTATGTTTCCTCATGATTGCTCCCCAATATCTCCTTATTTAATCTAGTCTCCATCATCTGCATACTCCTTATACGTCTTCCTGGGGAATCTG
Source organism: Discoglossus pictus (assembly GCA_027410445.1). Classification (NCBI taxonomy): domain Eukaryota; kingdom Metazoa; phylum Chordata; class Amphibia; order Anura; family Alytidae; genus Discoglossus; species Discoglossus pictus. The sequence continues at coordinate 9,275,303 of CM050170.1, forward strand.
TCGGTCATGGATATGTCTACAAGCACCATCACCCAACATAAGATTCTTAGAAGTGAAAGTGCTTCTCCCACCAAGTGGGCTTTACTAGTTAGGCTACCTAGACCAGCTATTCCAAGACCAATAGCTCAGACTGGATGACAGCTTTAAACAGAAGAGCGAGCCCAACCACAGTCTTCCTTGACTCCCCAGGATGAGATTGGTGGGGAGTGCACTGCATTGGGTGCAAAGAGCTGGGCCATCTGAAGTGGGACTGTTTCCATGTCCACCTAGTAAATCCTGTGGGTTCCCTGTATGTGGGTGGCTTACCCCGCACAATAGAGCACCAGTTGACCGCTCTGAGGATTAAGTCTGGTCCAAGCAGTATTATTTGGGCAAGTGCATGAAAGACGTAGGAGTCATGACCAGAGTCTCCAAGGATGTATCATTGGGAAACAACTTGAGGACCACAGAGTGTCATTATGTGACCATTGTGACCCCTACCCAAAGCAAAAGGACAGCCACCAGGGAGACACAAGATGTGTGAGAGCAAGCCAAAACTGTATTAAGTCAGATGCCAACTTAACTATAAACTTGCAGACATGACTATAAAGCAAGGATTCTACTTTAGAGGAGGTTAGGGCTAGGACATTGACAGGGTAGAAAGGCCCTGAAGGGGAAATGTATATTTGGGAGAGCAACCTGTTGTATATTATGACAATGTGCAGAGGTACAGACAGTCTTGGAGACAGCTCCCACAGCTGATTGTGCCCAAGCATTACTGGGCAGCCCTTTTGCCGTTGCCCATGATATTCTTTTAGCAGGGCAATTGCCACACTCGCCAAAGCATGACTCCACCCAGTATCCGGAGGCTGTAGCTCTTGGCCACATTTCTGCAGCAATGGTGGCAGATGTATCAACCCCTTATCATCCCCAGACTTATGGCTTGTGTGAAAGGTTTAATGGCACCCTTAAGGCTATGATTAGATCCATTGTGGACAAGGAGAAGGATTTGGAAAATTTGCTAATCTACTGTACATCCTCTTTGCCTACAGAGAGGTCCCTCAAAAGTCCACAGGATTTTCTTTTAAAATTGTGAACGGCAGCAAGTGAGTTGGCCATTTGGACATGTTATAGGAGTTTTGTCAGGGTAACTACCAAGAAGAGGATGTTCCCATATTGCCATATGAGCTGCAGGTCAAAGATGGGCTGACAACACTCAATGGGCTCACCAAGGAACATCTGCTGGCAGCTCAAGTAAATCAGATGTGCCGTATGATCAGCAAGCCTGAGTTAGAGAATTATAGGTAGAATAGCAGGTATTAATGTTGCTTCCAAATACCCTGAACAATCTTGTGGCATTTTGGTAGTGTCCCTTTCAAATTGTCCAGAAGCTAGCCATCACCACCTATGAGGTAGCCCTGGATTAGCAAATTCAGAAGGTGATCCACGTGAATAGGCTAAAGTCCGAATCCCCATATAACAGCTATATGCCTAGCAGAGACTGAATATTTTGAGGATGAGATACTACCACACATGCTTGCCCCTGCTGACCTATCCCCTTTTACCATTATCCCGACTTACTTTTTACCTTACCAGAAACAGCAGGTTGAGGGAGTAATGAGTATTCTCCTCCCGGACATACTGGTCTAAAAGGTCCTTACTCTTACACTTCCCCACTGAAGAAGCCCTCTAATAGGGTCCATTAGAATGTGAAGGTATATAAGAAGGGAGCTGGATTAGCTGTTAGAGATAGCAGCTAATTAGCTGTTAGAAACACCCCACCTCCTAAGCATCCGCCAAACTACTTGCACTCACCTCTTCCCTCGGCCTATCACAACTTACAGATTATTCAACCATGCTGGACACTCTCTTGACCTTATTTTTACCAATATTACCCATACCTCCAACCTAGTCATCCACCCTCTCCCTCTATCTGATCATCACCTCCTTACCTTCAACCTCACCACATCTTCCTCCCATCACTCTTCTTCAACCCCAGCCACAATAACCTACAGAAACCTGCTAGAACTCAACCCTACACAACTCTCCACTGCGCTCCAACCTCTTCTCAGCACTATCACCAACCTCAACTGCCCTGACACTGCCACCTCACACTACAACTCTACTCTCTCTTCCACCCTTGACACCCTTGCCCCCATAACTACACGCAGACGCCCTCAATCTCATCCACAACCATGGCACACTACACACACACGTTACATTCAGAAGTGCTCCCGCACTGCTGAACGACTATGGAGGAAATCACGCTCTGCAGCAGATTTCCTTCACTACAAGTTTATGCTACGTTCCTACTCCTCTGCCCTCAACCTGGCCAAACAGCAGTACTTTACATCACTAATATCAACTATGTCCTCTAACCCAAAACGTCTTTTTGCCACTTTCAATACTCTCCTCCGCCTAACCACCTCCCCCCATCCCTTCCTGTCTCACGGCTGAAGACTTTGCCAACCATTTTACACATAAAATTCAATCTATCCACAATGAACTCTCCTCTCACCGTGGCTCACACACTTCACTCTCTCAACTAACCCAACTAACCAACAACACCCAATCTACCCCCCTCCGTTCCCACGGACACTCTGAACTACTTTACCCCTGCAACAGAAGATGAAGTCTCCATCCTAATATCATCCTCTCACCTCACCACCTGTCCTTCAGATCCTATTCCATCTCAGCTCATCCCTCTCCTCTCTACTACACTAATCCGAGCTCTCACACATATCTTCAACCTTTCCCTAAACACTGGCACATTTCCATCATCTCTATAACATGCCATGATTACACCCACTCTCAAGAAACCCTCATCCGATTCTGACATTGCATCTAACTATCGTCCTATCTCTCTATTTCCTTTGGCTTAATAAACTGCTGGAGCGGCTCGTCTATAACCGCCTTACCAGTTTCATCTCCTCTAACTCTCTTCTGAACACTTTCCAATCCGGCTTTTGGCCCCAACACTCCACTGAGACAGCCCTCATAAAAGTCACCAATGACAGCCCTCAACAACAGCGCACCCCCATACATCTCTGCTCTCATCTCCAAATACTCCCCCACACGCCCTCTTCATTCTGCTAACGACCTTCTTCTTTCTACCACTCTTGTCACCTCCTCTCTCTCCCGCCTCCAGGACTTTTCTTGCGCTACCCCTATTCTCTGTAACTCCTTGCCTCGCTTCACCAGACTATCTTCCTGCCTTAAATCCTTCAAAACATCAATAAAAGCGCACCTCTTTAAAGAAGCCTATAACATTCCTCCCTAACATTCTCAGCACTACTCTCTCCCTACTGTACCACATACAAACTTTAACCTTTAGATTGTAAGTCTGCGAGTTTCAATCCTGCGCGGTGCTTTAGTGAAAGCGCTATGGACACCGGATTCCAAGCTCAAAGACAGGGCCATCCACTCTTTGCAATGTATGAATCTTTAACTTGTCATTGCCTGTAACTTAACTTATGTATAGCGCTACGGAATATGTTGGCACGTTACAAATAAACTAAAATAATAATAATAATAATATATCATCAAGCTATTCAGTAGTCACTTGATATCCCTTGTGGTGTTGGTCCCAGATATGGGCCAGACCACCAGGTTTTATGTGGATTATAGGAAGCCAAATGGCAATAAAACTAGATGCTAACACGAAGCCTAGAGTAGGTGAACTGCTATATAGGCTAGGACGAGCATCCTATGTGACCACTATGGACTTTTGAAGGCTACTGGCAAAGAGAGTGAGAGAGTAAGAGAGAAGTCGGTATTCACAACCATAATCAGCCACACTTGGCAGAAACATGTAGGCCACCTATCTAATGCCTTGGGTCAGATCCAGCAAGCATGGTTGACCATTTGCTGGGGGAAGTGGGGTTCAGGACCTAGTAACTGGGAGGGTCCAGCCAGAACAGGCTAAGGTAGCCTTGATAGAGCAGTGGCCCATCCCAATGACTATGAGGCAGGTGTTGGCATTTATGAGTACCACATGTTATTACCACGAGTCTCTTTCCATTATAGTCTCTCTGGGCAATTGGACACCTTAGATCTTCAGTTACCCATGACCACTTTGGCGTCTTGAATCACCAGGAGACTGGAGGGAATGGGGAGTGATTTTGATGACAGCCTTGATTGGTTTAGGTTATTAAGAACAGAAATTCAATATTTACTTAAAACATTGGAATAATGCAAACGAAGTAAGAAATATCCATTTAAAAGTTTAATGAAGTACCAAATATAGTATTATTTTAACCTTTGGCAATACCAACAATTCCCATGAATAGTGGTGTATATTATATAAAACTAACGTTTGTGGTAATCTTTTAATAGAACTCTTTAATTCCTAATTTATAGGATGCTTTTTGCTATTATGTTGTTAATTGTATGTCATTGTTGTAGGGAACCTTGTCATGGTGAATGGGCATGTGCACCTCAATGAAGCTGTGAGCTGTACCATGTAAGGTCACCCAAGATGGGCAGGACATAGCCCTCAGCAGGTCACATCAGGAAGGTCAGAATAAATGCAGTCCATTGGAGAAGGAAATAGCAACCCACTCCAGTGTCTTTACCAAGATAACCTTAAGGATTAGCAAAACCAGAGACAAAATGGCAGAAATGCCAGGCATTCAGAGGTCCATAGGAGAGGTTGGAATGCATGTTGTATTAAAATATAAGGCAATAATACAGAGACATATTGATATGCCTTCAAAATGCACCATTTTTAAATGGCTAGCTCCACCCAACAAGCCAAGACTTTTGAGCATTTTGCAGTTGTAGGAAACAGCTGTCCTAAAGTAAGGATTAAGTAAATGGTTTTATTGGGTGGTATGATGACCACAAAATGTATGAACCCTGTTGAGCTAGGCTCTGGTTTAGAAAGATACCATTTAGGATATAGGTCCTACACGTGACTATACATCAGAAAGAGAAAAAAGTAATTTACCATTTAATAGATTATCATTTAAGTAGGTGGTTACATTAGTCAATAGATATTTATCTCAGCACAGAACCAGAGATAGATGTATGTAGGTGACATTAGTTACTTCCATACAGTTGATCTGCTGACATTGTACTGCATTAAAATGTGATGAGAAGCAGTCAGAGGACAACTGAAGTCTCATATAGACGTTGTCTACTGAAATAGACTAGAATATAATGATGTTGTAATGCCATGGTGGGCAACTTGGTCTTAAGAGGCCCACCATTTTTTAAATTTCTGAGTGAGCCCAGTGGAACAATCAGAATTAATCTGAGTAACTCACATGAGATGATCGTAGGAAAAAAGGAATTCAGAAAGAGATTTACATTCTGGACTGCTGGTGGGCCTCGTAGGCCCGAGTCACCCACCGCTGCTATAATTGGATAGCCAATCTTTTGTTTGACTATTGATATTTATCTCCTTTATAGATTTTCTTACATATTTTAAATGATTAGCAAAAAAAGGTAAAGGTATTGACATACAATTCTTTGATCTACTACTATAAATGGATGGGTTAAAACTCTTCACTTGACCATGAAGATAAAACCAATACATATTATGTTTTAAAAGCTTTGAGTTTGACTAATAACACAATAAAAGAGCAAAAAATAATATAACTGTAATTTAATTAGAACAAATACTATGTGAGGCCTCTGCTGGACCATGGAGGCATGCCTGAAACTTTGGTGGAAGTTGTGACTAAGAGGGGTGTTTATATTTGTGGAGAGCAGGGCTTACATCTGTGGATGAAAGCTTTTTCTGCGCTTGTGATGGTGAAGAGGTGTGGTGTTAATTGCAATCAGATTCAATTATCCAACAAATCCCATTGACATCCTATCCCTCCCTCCACTGACAGATTTAAACACACACCCCATGATCTAGTTCCCAGAAACTCATGTAAGAAAGACAACCTGAATACCTCTATTTATAGTCAGTGTTAAAAAAAGATATTGTTTATTTACTACTTATAAGGCTCAGTTTTGACTTTAGTGAAAGTGTTGGCCCCCAATAATGTTATGGTTGTCCGTGCTAGTTCCAGACATGGTCTGACAAAATGGCTACAGATTTGCTAATGTTTATTCATTTGTTAATATTGTGGAATAAATTTCAAAACAGAATAGTCAAGATTAAAAAGGTTTTCATGATTTTAATGGGAAATACAGGAAAATATTGAAAGTAAAATGGGTCTTTTGAAGGCATAATATTCAATCTATTAGAGGGACCTTCTGGCATTAGCCAAGTTGGCTATTTCTAAGTCCTGGAAGCAGTATCTGGAAGTGAAGGTTCCACCACAATGTGAAGCCATGTTCAGGGTACTGGTACACTCCTGTAGTCGGACAGAGTACCACTTGGCTTGGTCCGCTGGGATGATGTGTGAGTTAACCGCCCAGTGGGATATAGATTGAGTCCTCTGTCTGGTATGCCCCATGTTTTGAACTTCACCTCCTTGATCTGTTTTTGATTTCTTTCACAGGTTTTTTTGCTCCATAGTTTGACCATGTACCCTGCCAAAAGGTATGACTGAAACATCTTTGACTGACCATTAAAGTTTGGACATGTCAAACCAGCCTAATTTGCTGTGTCCAGTACTCCTCACTGGTAGAGCAAGGGAGAGCAAACTCTATATGGCACTACATTGTACCAAGAATAGAAAAAGAAGGAATGCATCTGTAGACGAAATAAAATGTATTCAATATTTTTCTGTATTGTGACATCTCAAGTAGATTGATGTCTCAAGTGACTTGAATGGGAAGGAGATAAAAACGATTAGTTTGTTTGTATGAGTGTTGTCCTATTAGAACATATCTCTCCCTCTTCTTTCCTTAATCTTTCCTCATTATTGCTTCCCATTGTAAAAACCCTCTTTGAAATGTAGCCAATTGTATCAAAGCGGGGAAAAAATGAATTCCTTCCTGACCCCATTAACTGATGATCAGATTACTCCCTGGATTAATGTTTAACATAAAAGACAATATTTACATTGTGCCCCAAAACGTTCTTGTGCTCTTAACATGAACTTTGTAATATGTCTAAGTAAGGAACTTGAAAGTATATTTTTTGAAACTTAAACTTTCTTATGCGTCTAAGTAAGGAACTTGAAATTATTTTTTTCAAACTTGTAACGTTAGAAACAGTAACATAGTTAATTAACATTTCAACAGAATTTATCAAAATAATGCAAGCCAAACGTTTTGTGAGGCTAATCATGCATAAACAGTACTTCCATGAATTATGACTGCATTCTTTATTGATTTGTACTTTTCAATGGTTGACCTTTGTTTGTCCTTGTAGTAATTGTTTTAAATGTCAAATAGAGTTTCCTCTGTGGAAAAGTGGTTCTCTAAAAAGAGAACGGAAGACCTTAAAGTTGTTCCACGATGGGTAACCACTGTTCTCTATGGCCCTCATTCAATTGCGATTTGGCCAATTGAATAGGGGTCTAAATAAGCACATAGCATTTTTTTTTTAAATAAGTTTTTAGTTAGCGAAAACCTTGCTTTTGGATAGATGCTTACTAACTAAAAACTTCTTTAAAAATATATGTTATGTGCTTATTTAGAGCCCTATTCAATTGGCAAAATTGCAATTGAATGAGGGCCTATGTGTTTTACAATTTCATGTAGTTTAATAGGAAAATATTGTTGGTGTAAATATAATTTCTGTGGCGTAATAATGACCTTTTGACAGTTTTGTGTACTTAAAAAAAAAAAAATAGTGGTTATATTGTGTTTTTTTAGGTTTTTGCGTTTGCTTTTAAATTGGTTTTGCATGCCTTTTGTTTGTTTGAAGGAAAGTTAGAGTACTTCATACTAGACAATGTTTTTAGTAAAAATACGTCCATCTTCTAATAAATCACCTTGACTTCATTGTTTTCAATGTAAACTTTAATAGCCTGTGGATTTTTGCACCATGATAAGGCAACGTATAATTGGCCATGTGCAAATACTGGTTGTTCTAAGAAAATAAAAACAAATTTGAAAGTTTCTCCTTGTGATTTATTAATGGTCATGGCAAATGCCATAATGATGGGAAATTGTCTTCTTTGAAGTATAAAAGGGAGACTACTTTCACTTGGTGTTAAATCTATCCTTGGTATGAAAACTCTCTCTCCTTTATGGGTACCAGTTAAAATTTCAGCATCTATGAAATGGTCCTTTAATTGTTGAACAATTAATCTTGTCCCATTGCATAGGCCTTTTTGGGGGTTTATATTTTGCAGTAACATGACAATTGCACCTTTCTTTAGCTGCAAAAAATGTGAGGACATTCCAGAAGGAGTTAATGAGTTTATGCATTCAGGAGAAAAGTTAGCCTGACTTTCTTTGTCATCAGCAAGTACAGAATCAGCACTGTGATAATTTCTTTGGGGTGCATTAATTTTTTTTAAGATTTCATTATTGAGGATTAATGCATCCTTATTTTTACAGGTTGGAATGACTTGGTTGGCAAGTTTTGAATAGTCCTGGTTATTTATGGTACCTTGAAATATAGCCAATATAAGATCTTGGTGACAAATCATATGAGGTTGGAAGTGCACAGTGTTGTCAGGTAAATTTGGTATTTTTTCTGTTTTGCCTTCTCCAATTTTAATAAGCCAATCATTGAAATCAGTTTGGCCTTCTGATCTCATATTTTATTGCAGTTGAAGATGGGTAAAATGTTTCCACAGTGTGCTTGACTTTAAACAGGTTTCGATAATGTCAGTTCGATTTCCATGTACAACGACAGGTAATGTTTGTCTAAAATCGCCACCTAACAACATTAGCTTTCCACCAAATGGAAAAGTATTACCCATGACTTCACGAAGCAAATGGTAAATACATTAGAGAGCATAGCATGACATCATTGTCACCTCATCTATTATAATTATTTACTTTTTTTCAGTTTTTTTGCTTGTAATGATGTCATGCTAATATATGACACTGAGGTTTCTAAAATAGGCACTGGCAGTTTAAAGCCACTATGTACAGTTCTTCCACCTTCTAACAAAAATGCAGCAATTCCAGTTGTGGCAAATGCGAGTGGTATTTGACTTTGTGCTCGTACAAAACTCATTAAAAAATTATATAGATATGTTTTTCCTGATCCGCCAGGTCCATCAAGATGGAAATAACGCTCTGTCACCATGTCATCATCTATTGCATTTATAATGGCATGAAATGCTTGCAATTGTAATGTATTTAAAGTTGCAAGTCTTTCGTCTGTCCTTTGTACTTGTAATTGAATGTCATAGTCTTCAAAGTTTATGTCATCTATAAGACCTGGATCAGGCAGATTAAATCTTGAAAAATTTAATCCGTGAGTTAAAAATACTTCTTGGATTTCCATTAATGCTTTTAAGTGTGCAATCAGTTTATTGTATCGTCGCATAAAGTCTTCAGCCATATTAGTTTTAAATGTCTCACACAAAGCTAATGCATTTGGAGCATTTGAGAAGATACAAATAAATGCAAATTGTTCTCTTATCAGCCGTGGCTTTTGACATTGTGCTGCTTCTTATAAACATCTTTCCCATTCTGTATCATCAGCTAGTAAGTTTCTATGTCTTGCAGCTAAATAAAAGGATTCATATACTATGTCATTAACAGTTCTTAAGTGTTCAAAACTTTGTGCTCCAGGAACATTTAAAAGTAATATTCGTAAGCAAAAACGTTCAACATCTGTTGGACTGACTGTGTAAATTCTTGGGATTATTTTATTTCCTCTGCTTTTTCTAGGTCTCCATAATCCATTCACAAAAACATAGTGATATGGAATTTCAATATATAAGGAATTGTGTTGCTTCTGAATCTGTGGAATTTAATTCAAACCATTCAGTTAGTGTAGTGTGACGAAGTTCACTTTGGGCCAATGCATTACTTTCATTTCCAGCATGTAAATACACTAACAGACTTATTAAATTGCCATTCAGTAAATTTATAAGGGTTTTATTTAAGCACACAGCAGATTTTTTTTTAAGGCGTTTTTAGTTAGTGAACTTCTATCCAAAAGCAAGGTCTTCACTAACTGAAAACTTCTGTAAAAAATATGCTGTGTGCTTAAATAGAGCCCTTTTAAATGTACTGAATTGCAATTTAATCAGGCTGTAAATGTATTTGTGGCAAATGTACTGCTAATCTATATACTGCATGTGATCTATCATGCATTTCAAATTTTAAAAGCCGCCACATAGCTTCTGGCGCACTGACATAGCGAGCATCTACATGAGATGCAAGTTCATCATGTACTAACTCAATACTTTCAGGGTTGTCTGCACTTTTGACGACTACAGTAGCTGCATCATTGCCTTTGTAAATATATTTTTTACACATATTTAATGGATTTGATGAAAGTGCAGGCTTCTACATTACTGTGTGTGTTATACTTCATGAGTAAATGTGGATTAAAGTGTACTACATATCTATTGTCAACTTTTTTGCCACGAATAATGGCACTATCTCCTTCTCTCCTTTTATAAAGTGGATAGCCATCACAATTGGCATAGGTTTTGTCTCTATAATCTTTTGGAAATTCTTTGGAACATTTATTATTTTCCATACATGGTGATTGTGGATTAAGGTCACCACAGGGTCCATGAATCATGCGATGAGTAACAATCTCATATAGTCTACCATATAGTTCTGGATCTGGTAGTTCAGCAACAATGACTGCATCCACTTTGTCAGAAGTATCTAATTTATCTTTTTCTGTAAGTATTATGAGAAGATGTGCATGTGGAAGGCCTCTTTTTTGAAATTCAATGGTATATACATAAGCAAGACATTTGCCAAATAACTGACTGATAGTGATGTCACGTATTAATTCATTTAATTTAATCTTAAAAACTCTGGCTACTAAATCTGGTCTATCGAAAGGACTTTGGCCAAGAAGTAAGTTCTGTGTAATTTCTGGCCATTGTGGATTACATGTAAATGTAATAAATAAATCGGGTTTGCCAAATTTGGTGACAATAGCCATAGCATCATTGTATCTTTCTCTCAGATTTCGAGGAGATCCTTGAAAGGAAGATGGCAAAATAATGGCTTTGCCAGCTCTCATGTCTCTGCTTGTAGCCACCTCAGCAACATATTCCATTAGTCCAGAATATTGTTCTACACGTAGTTTATCTTTTTGATATTTTATAAAGTTTAAATTATTGGCCTCAACTTGCAAATAGGAATCAATAATCCATTGTTGTGTTAGTTTTCCACCACATAAAATGGCATTAAATGTATTTCAAACGGCAATTTAAACTACTTTAAATTCAAGCATAGAAACATTATTTCGGATTCTGGCTTTAGCATTTGGGTAACTGGGAAGAGTTAATTTTGGTTGCCAACCTGCCTCTCCGTGTGGGAAAAAAATGGGATATGTCATTGGATCTAAATTTGGACTTAAGATACTCATATTAATGAATGGTTGCTCCTCATTTCTGGGATATATTCTAATGTCTCTTTGAAATGGTGGTTCTCCTTCATCATTCTGAAACACCATTGCAACCTCATTTGATGTTGGCAAGTTATAACGGCGTTTATCAGTATGTCTGTCTCTTTTAAGCACCATATTCACCTTTGGCATTGTCAATTGATGTCTTTGTGCATGAAGTAGTTGTTCATTTTCTACTTCTGCCAATTTTTTATAAGCTTTACTGTAGGGATAGTTGTCCATAATGTTATTTAGCTCTATAAAAACACTTGGTAAGCATTTTTTATTTTCTTCCAGCTGCATACGTTGGTCAACATCTTCCATTGTATCTAGGACATATAGTTGAGATAATTTTCTTTGCTCTCCTTCCTCTGGATGTAAATGTGAAGAATGTAAATTTGTTCTTGAACTTTAAAACAGTAAGGACCATGTCATGGTACATTAGCAGCTAATGTTGCCCCCATAGATGCAAAGGATATGGCACTATTGTAGGATTTTATGTTTGTCTTAACATTTTTGCAGTTTGGAAAAGTTGGTTCAGTCATAATGTTTTGTAAATAGTTTGGAAATTGTTTTCTTTCTGGAAGTTTGAACTTGCCTTTTTGACAGCAACTAATAAATTGGCCATCTCTGGGTCTCTCCTGTTTAAAATAAGAAGCCTCACAAAACTGACATTGAGTAGTCATGTCCCCACAATAATGAACCTCTACTGCTAAAGACTTGAGTAAAGGACAATTTGCAAAGCATATAGCAGTCTGACTTTCATATTCATCAGGTGAAATGTCATGTGATGTTTCAAGAACAGGTTCTTAATGCTTTGTTTTTTTCTTGGCTTCACTAGGTTGACGTCTTTTCTTTTCTTGTTTGATCTCCTTAGTAGCCATGTTAATCTGTAAAATAAAATAATGTATAATTAGTTTAGTTTGAGATGTTAAGTTTGTTTTTTACATTTTTTATAATCAACAGTTTGTTTATCACTCTTGCTAATTTTCACTTTAAAAAAGAACTATTAGTTCTCACTATTTTTCAAATAATGGTACACAAATAAATTGAACACAAGAAGTAGTAAATTTCAACACTGTGTATACTAACCTATTTTTGTAGGATAAGGGTTGTGAACACACTGTTGTCTTCTTCTCTGTTTTTATGGAATAGTAATGTTGTAGGATAATTTAGAATAAGAACTTTCAAATCACTAAATGGGTTCCAGGTTTATACTTGGTACCTACCTAATAATTGACGAGCTGTAGAGGAATTGAAGGGTTAAAATTTGGTGCTATACTGGATGTGGGGAAGAGGTCCATTGAAATGGAGCTTCCCTCTCTCTTCTTGGGTATTCAAGGGAAAGTTATTAAATGTTTCTCATAATTGTGGAATTTGGATGTAAGAGCAGAGATTAAAATGATACTCTTAAAGGAGAAATTTGAATCATGTAAAATTTGGTTCGTAAGGGCTGTCCATCTTGCTCTGGTCACTACGGGTAGCCACGGGCGCAACTTAGCCAGTGGATTTCCAATTTTTGAACTTATTGAAGTTCAACTTTTTCCTAACCCACGGTAAACCAATTTCTTTTTTGGGGTTTGTCCGGCGAGGTGATGGAGATTGTTTCACCAGGTATGAGTGTATGGGTAACGAATGGGGAATGTGTATGGGTTGTGGCTGGAAGACGGGTTACGGAGAGGGTGGGGGGGGGAGAGTCGGAGGAGAGCATAGAGCTTTTGGGTTAAGGGTCCTAAGTTATGATGATCAACACAGATATGGATAAAGGAAGCAGTCTGAGAATTTGTAGTCAGAATGTCCAGGGTTTAAACCTAGGGGTAAAAAGACAAATGGTTTATAGGTCGTTCGGTTCCGGGTCAGCCGACATAGTATGCCTTCAGGAGACCCATTGGCAGACAGGTAAGATCCCTTACTTTAAAATGAAAAACATAGGCTTGACTCTTAATTCTACTTATAAAAAAAAAGCCCGGGGAGTCACAATATTGTTTAACCATAAACTAAATATGAAGGAAGAAATTTCTATAATAGACCCTAATGGTCGCTATATAATATGGGGAGGCCTAATCAACAGTGAGAAATTTACGATAGTTAACATATATGCTCCGAACCAAAGGCAAATTAGTTTTCTTAACCGAATATTTAATTTAATAAGGCGATACAGCTCTGGGGCTCTGATTATATGTGGTGACTTTAATTTATGCCTGAACGCGGATTTAGATAGAAAATCCCATAAAGGAATAGTTTTAGATACCCATGCTACACAAAAATCTAATCTTTTTAATAACATCTTAATGAAACATCAGGTATATGATTCATGGCGAACTTTTCATCCCCGGGAAAGGGATTATTCCTTTTATTCCCACCGTCATGATACGCATGTGAGATTGGATTATATATTTGTTAATAGTGGAATCTTAAAAAGAGTGATCAAAACTGAAATTGGCCCAATTTTGTGGTCGGACCACGGGATGGTCGTCATAAACATATCAATGAGACAGATTGAAACAGTTAGACCACCGTGGAAAATAAATATTTCCCTACTACAGGACCCACATATAAAAGATCTGCTAAAAGAAGAACTAAACAATTTCTTCAAGGTAAACAATTTATCTGTTGCATCTAAAATTACAATTTGGACCGCCCATAAAGCTGCCATTAGGGGTCAGCTTATTAGCTGGCAAGCTATGAAGAAAAAACTCAGAGGTCGACCTTTACGTGACTTATATATTGATCTGACAAACTTAGATAGGGCTAATAAAATCGGCTCAAATGACAAGATTGTAAAAAGTATGGAAGTAATAAGATCTCAGATTTAAAAAATAGAACAAGAATTGGTAGATAAATCCCTATGGTCATTACAGCAACGACTGTATCATATGGGAAATAGTTCAGGGCGACTCTTAGCAAATAAATTAAAGAGCAAAACGTCTAGTAAAAGAATAGACTGTATAAAGTATAAAAACGAGACCGTGACCAAGCCCAGTGATATAGGGAATGCCTTTGGCTTTTTCTATCAAGACCTTTATAATTTGAAGGACGATAAAGACTTTATCAAACCATCTAAAGAAGATATAGTTAAATTTTTGGATAAAATTGATCTTCCGATAGTTTCGGAAGCCGATCTGGATATTTTAAATAAAAAAATAACTGACACAGAAATTTCTGAAGCTATAGATGGTTTGAAAAACTTCTCCTCTCCTGGCCCAGACGGGTAAAGAAACTGTTACTATAAACTCTGCAAGTCAGAAATTTTAATCCCTCTCTAGAATGCTTTAAATGAAATTAAGATTACGGGTAGGGCACCGAAAGAAATGCTGGAGGCCTCGGTTATAACAATTCCCAAGGAAGAGCTGATAGAACCATCATGCAAGGATTTTCGTCCAATCTCCCTATTAAATACTGACATAAAAATGTATGCAAAAATTTTAGCCATTAGGCTAAATAAAATTTTGGGAGAACTTATCTCCTCAGACCAAAAAGGTTTCATTCCAGGGAGGCAAGGATCTGACAATGTCAAGAGAATCATTAACTTAATTTCTTATGCCAAGCGAAAGGGTGCTCCCACCGTGCTCTTATCATTAGATGCAGAAAAGGCGTTTGACAGAGTGGGGTGGGAGTTCCTGGAATCTCTGTTTGAAAGATATGGGCTGGGGGACTTTGGTTCGAAAGCCATTCGGGCACTATATACCGCCCCCTCAGCAAAAGTAGTGGGCCCGGGATATAGTTCATTTAGCTTTGATATTTCGAACGGCACACGTCAAGGTTGCCCTCTTTCTCCTGCGATTTTCGCCTTGTTTATTGAACCTTTGATAATATCGATTAGAAAGAAAAATGAGGTGCAAGGGATAAAGGTTGGTTCTTTAGAACATAAACTATCAGCTTTTGCGGATGACATACTTGTAGCACTGGAAGACCCGCTAGTCTCTCTCGATGTACTGTTCCAATTGATAGATGAGTATAGCAAAATTTCAAATTTTAAGCTAAATATTAGCAAATCAGTAGCCATGTCTATTAACACGTCTAGTGAATAACTACTTAAATTAAAGCTCCGATTTCCTCTTTTATGGCAAAACTCTTTGAAACACTGGGAATAATACTGGAAACAAACTTGAAGCAGACAATAACAATTAACTATAAAAAAGTGTTTAAAAATGTTACAGCTAAAATTAACGCCTGGTCAGGGTTGAATATATCCTGGTCAGGCAGAATTATCGCCATAAAAATGGTAATTTTACCAAAAATTACTTACATTTTATGCAATATTCCCTGCCGAATCCCTATATACCTGTTAAACCAATTACAAAACAAAATTGATAATTTCATTCATAAGGGGAAAAAAATAAGAATAAAAAAATCAAGAATGGGAGGGAAATTTAGACCATGGTGGCATGGCCTACCCACTACTTAAGGAATATCAGGAAGCTATTCTATTGGCAAATATGCTGGAATGGTTAGAACCTACAAATGTTAAGAATTGGGTCCAAATTGAACAAGAGCTAACGGGCTTAAATAATATAAAAATGCTTCTATTTCAAAAAAAGATTAATCTTAAATCTATGGAGAGGGGCGAAGCTATGGTTAGAGGAAATGTAAATATATGGAACAAACTGAATGTTAAATATGAACTGATTCTGTTCCCCTCGCCTATTACCCCATTACTGGACCTAGCTACATATATTGATTCCCCCATTTTAGGGAAGATAGATAAAGCAGGGGTTAACCTGTTGTCCGACTTGTTTCCTGGAAACATATTCTCATTGGAGAATATTAAAGTAAAAGCCCCCCAAATAAACATTTCATGGTTAGATTCTCTTACGCTGTGAAAGGCTCTGAAGAAGTCAGAGTTCTATTTGACATCATTTAGAGACTTAACCCAATTTGAGAAATTGATTATGGTAGAACCTAAAACGCACCTCATTTCAAAATGTTACGATATTATTAAAAGGCCACAAATGGAGTTAAAATCCAAGTGTATGCAGGATTGGGAAGGTGATTTGGAGCACAGTTGGACGATAAATGAGTGGTATAGATCATATGCAATTACGGATAGATTTGTTAAAAATCCTGCTTATAGAGAACTTCACTTCAAAATCTGCAATAGGTGGCACTACGCCGGTTAAGATAGCAAAGTTCAGTGGGTTAAACCAGGAGAAATATTGTTGGCGCAACTGTAGTCATATAGGGTCTTCATTACATATTTGGTGGCAATGCCCACATATACATAAATTTTGGGTGGAAGTTTTCTCCCAGCTGACAAAAATATGTGAAGCAGAATTAACTCCATACCCAGAAATAATTTTACTTCACATCTTTCCTCCACTGTCCTTAAAAGTTAAAGCCCTTATGTTGCAGGTTTTGATGGTAGCAAAATCACTGATAGCTTCCAAATGGAAGCAAAAATGTGTACCGTCCTGGAATGAGGTTAAAATGAAAGTGGATAAAAATTGTATGTTAGAAACAAACTTTACTGATTTGGGGGTTATAAAAAAAAGTAAGCTTGCCTGGGCATTGTGGAATAAACATGGCCCCAACTAAGTAATTACTTAAGCCTTCGATCTGCCCTTGGACACTCTGAACATGTTTCTTGGGCCCACCCACTTGCTCCCCCCTCCCATCCCCTCACTCGGAACCCGGAACTATGTATGTAAGGAGTGCGAATGGTAGTGTGTTTAGTCTCTTTTAAAATTTTAGAATAGTAGTTGGCAATCTCAGTATGACGCCCTTGGGAATTTATTGTAGATCATAATTGGTTGTTTTTTCTTTTGGAGCAACGGACCAAAATGAGATGGAAGCCCTTACCTATCCTTCTCTTTCATTGGGGTATGGGGAAATCTTCCCAAGGGTCGTGTAGATGGAAAGCATAAATATGAAGCGTATGCAAGCTACACTTTCCTCCCTTTTTTTAAAAGGTGGAAATAATATGCATTACATATCTTAATACAGGGCGGTGGGCAATAATTGCCTGGTTAAAAGTATGATATTGTCAACGCTGATCCCTATATTCTTTCACACGTGTGCAGTATGAACTGTTTTGATGGCTATGCGAGTGTTTTTGTTTGTACTTTTGTATTTTGTACACTGTAAATTCTACATGTAAAAAACAATAAAATATTTTGAAAAAAAAAAAAAAAAAAAAACAGTTTGTTTATATGTGCTTGTAGTTCATTGTATTGTTAAATAAGCGTTTTTTTGTTTTTTTTTGGTCTTACTTTCTGTTGTACGTTGTAATTTTTGCCTTACATGAATAGCACACTCAAGGAACTGACACTATACCTTCTTCTACATGTAGTAGGTGTCTAGTGTTAATTAAAATTTATATTTTAGTTGTTTTGGCAATTTATTTTTTTGTTGTACTTTTAACTTACAAACATAGTAGAGGGCAAAAAAATATTCTTTGAAATTTTTACTACAGGGGATTGTCATAATAGTATTTTGATATTTTATTTAAAGGCTTATATATTTTACATTTTTTTTCTTGGGGTGTTAGTACTATGTGTTATAGTATTTTTTTTTATGTGTGTGTTTAGGTTTTATGCTTAATATTGTACATTACGACTGGTAATTTAGAATGACAAATTTTATTTAGTCTGTGTTTTGAGACTTTTGTGGACTATGCTGGTTTTTTTGGGGGGGGCTAAATTGAAGTCTGGATTTACTGTTAAACATTATTGTCCATAGAAGACAAATAAGAGGTAAATAAGAAATGTGTCAGTTATATTTTGGTAAAAGTTATATTTTGTGGTTGTTTTTTTTTTTCTGTTGACATGGATGCAGAGCAAACATGTTTATTTAGTTTTCTCTTTTTTTACTTGTTATACTGTACCTTGGTTGAAGTGTGATTTCAAGCAGAATGTTTGTTGGTCCTCTGTTGAAAGTCTTCGTTCGATGGTCTTCACGCAGTGTCTGTTGTAAAAGAAAAATTAAAATGTTATTTGATTTGAATGTATTTGTAATGAATAACATATTCCATTATTTTGGTCTATTGTATCTGTTATGGTAAATTTTTTCTGCCATGCTGTTTTTTGTGCAACCTTTTAAAAATACTTTAATTGTATTTGTATATTCCAGTTATCCTTTTTTTATACTATAATTATTAATGTTTTTCTTATTTTGGATATGATCGCAATGTATTAATCATTATCCGGTTTTGTTTCCACCACTTTGCTATGCTAATTTAGGCTTCTTTGTAAGGCTTATAGCTTCTTAAACAGTAAATAAGATTATTAATTTACTTTGCTATGTGTTTTGTGTGATTTTTGGTACAAAACCTATTTTGTGTCTAACATATGTTGCATGCTTTATTTGCTTAATTAGTCTTTTTTATGAAGGTTAAATGTTTTTGAACAGTGAAAATGAATGTTTTTGCTATTTTGGATATTATGGCTATGTTTTTAGCATTATCCTGTTTTGTGTCCACCACTTTTGGTATGCTTATTTAGGCTTCTTTGTAAGGCTTATAGGTTCTTAAACAGTAACAAAGAATATTAATTTACTTTTCTATGCGTTTGTGTGATTTTTGGTACAATCCTGTTTGTGTCCACCATATGTTGCATACTTTATTTGCTTAATTAGTCTTTTTTTTATGAGGATTAAATGTTGTTGTACATTGAAAATGAAGTTTGTTGCTATTTTGGATATGATGGCTATGTTTTTAGCATTATCCTACTTTGTGTCCACCACTTTTGTTATGCTTATTAAGGCTTCTTTGTAAGGCTTATAGGTTCTTAAACATTAAAGAAGAATATTAATTTACTTTGCTATGTGTTTGTGTGATTTTTGGTACAATCCTATTTGTGTCTACCACTTTTGGTATGCTTATTTTGGCTTCTTTGTAAGGCTTATAGGTTCTTAAACATTAAAGAAGAATATTAATTTACTTTTCTATATGTTTGTGTGATTTTTTGTACAATCCTGTTTTGTGTCCACCATATGTTGCATACTTTATTTGCTTAATTAGTCTTTTTTATGAGGATTAAATGTTGTTATACATTGAAAATGAATGTTTTTCCTATTTTGGATATGATGGCTATGTTTTTAGCATTATCCTATTTTGTGTCCACCACTTTTGGTATGCTTATTAAGGCTTCTTTGTGAGGCTTATAGCTTCTTAAACATTAAAGAAGAATTTTTTTTTTTTTGCTATGTGTTTGTGTAATTTTTTGGTACAATCCTATTTTGTGTCTACAATATGTTGCATACTGGCAATGTTTTTAGCATTATCCTGTTTTGTGTTCACCACTTTTTGGTTGCTGCATTTGGCTTTGGTTGATGGATGGAGGTTATTTTACAATAGAGAGGAGGAATACTTTTATGTATGTTGCTAATGTTTCAGATGCTATCCTGTTTTTGGGGGCGGTTCTGAGAAACTGTCTGTCTTCATAAATTGTATAGGTCTTTGTGAAGTTTGTTGAGCTGTGTTTTGTTCCTTATTCAATTTATATGTATTTTTTATTTTATTTTACTTGAAATTGTTTTATTGGCGGCCATTAAACATATATAGTTCCTTTATTTTTTCTACTTGTTATACTTTACCTTGATTGAAGTGTTGTTCTTGTCCGAATGACAGAGGGTCCCCTCCTGCCAATCTTAATCCGCTGGTCTTCTTGTAGTGTCTGTTTGAAAAAGAAAGTTAAATGGTTAATTGATTATTTCTTCTTTTTGATTTAGCAAAGCATGGTCTTTTTCAGCATGTAATGTATTTTTCTATTTTACCTCTTCTTCTTTCTTTGTGTTCTTTAAAATGGATTCTGGTTCACAATGCACTGTGAAAATTCTTGAGTGACGCTGTTGATGCAGAGTCTGTTTGAATAGTAAAAAAAGGGCAAAGATTCAGCTTCAGGTTCCATATGTATTAGTGTCATATTATTTTTTGATATGAGTTGCAGTAGGAAGAAAAAGAGGTGGCCACAAAACAGAATATCATCTGAAACATTAGCAACATACATAAAACAAAACTATTCCTCATCTTTACTGTAAAATAACCTCCAACCATCAACCACAAGCCAAATGCAGCAACCAAAAAGTGGTGAACACAAAACAGGATAAAAAACACTAATTGAACAAATAAAGTAGACAAAATATGGTGGACACAAAACAGGATTGTACCAAAAATCACAGAAACAGATAGAAAAGTTAAATAATATTCTTCTAAAAACATTGCCAGTATGCAACATATTGTAGACACAAAATAGGATTGTACCAAAAAATTACAAAAACACATAGCAAAAAAAAAAAATATTCTTCTTTAATGTGTAAGAAGCTATAAGCCTCACAAAGAAGCCTAAATAAGCATACCAAAGTGGTGGACACAAAACAGGATAATGCTAAAAACATTGCGATCATATCCAAAATAGTAAAAACATTCATTTTCAATGTACAACAACATTTAATCCTCATAAAAAAGACTAAATAAGCAAATAAAGTATGCAACATATGGTGGACACAAAACAGCATTGTACCAAAAATCACACAAACACATAGAAAAGATAAATAATATTCTTCATTACTGTTTAAGAACCTATAGGCCTCACAAAGTAGCCTAAATAAGCATACCAAAAGTGGTGGACACAAAACAGGATAATGCTAAAAACATTGCAATCATATCCAAAATAGTAAAAACATTCATTTTCAATGTACAACAACATTTAATCCTCATAAAAAAGACTAATTAGGCAAATAAAGTATGCAAAATATGGTAGACACAAAAGAGGATTGAACCAAAAATCACAGGTAAATTAATATTCTTCTTTAATGTTTAAGAAGCTATAAGCCTTACAAAGAAGCCTAAATAGGCATACCAAAAGTAGTGGACACAAAACAGGATAATGCTAAAAACATTGCCATCATATCCAAAATAGCAAAAACATTCATTTTCACTGTACAAAAACATTTAATCTTCACAAAAAAGACTAATTAAGCAAATAAAGTATGCAACTTATGGTAGACACTGTAATGGAACCCATCACTGTTTTACCCTGTTTTATGATTATTATAGTTAAAATATGATCCTACTATTATACTGCATGTATGTTGGTTTATGCTCTGCAGAATATTGGCCCATACTAGTGCAGACCTTGGCATGGGAGATAATCCTGTTACAGAGACTCCGCATAAGATAAGGAAGTCTATTGTATAAAGTGTTTTCATTCTCAGATAAGAACAAAGAAGGATGATCTAATCCATGTCTGATTGTATCCAAGTTGCCAGGTAGCCTCAGGGAGTTGTGACTCACCTATTGTCCCTATATGTGTATTGTGTGGCCAACTATGGGGGATATGTGAAATGTCTGTGTGTTATGTGTAAAAGATACTTTTACTAACTTTTGAACCCCTGGTCTGATTCATGCCATTTTTTAATATGTTGTTCCCCTGGGTGAGAGCTATTGAACGGTGCTGGACTTAAAGGTGTACCCCCTGTTTTTGGGGTACATCCAGAATGTGGTTAAAATTGTGTCTGTTTTAATTGTGTTACCTGTTATCTGAGGGGAGGAGACGTGGGGGTTGAACCATGTATATAATTGGCTGTTGTGATAATTATGTGGGTGTAGCCCTTTAGAGGGCACCATTGCATAAAAGGAGATCCCCTGTCATTAAAGAGTTGACTACTTGACCCTTCAAAACGTAGCCTCGTCTCGTTCTTGGAGGGGATTGCTATATCACACTGGGGATTGCTATGCGCTGCATACTCCCTGGGAGCTTTAAGCTACGGCGGTTGTGGAGTCTGTGGTAGTGTGGTGTCCGGTGCGGTGCTTGTAGGCCTCGACGCAAACTAGGACGCGTCCATCAACAGAGGTACCCGGTCGGGGTGCTAGTAGATCCGTTACATTTGCTGGCAGTGGTGGGATGGCATCCTAGTGCGAGGAAAAACAGCCCGGAGACACTGGTAACGTTTGGAGTTACAAATTGAGGGCAACTCTAGTATCCGTACAGCGCCCCTGGCTACAGCAGGATGGAACCGGCTAGTTTTCGGACAGAGTTCATGATGAGGATGAGGAGGAGACCGCGGACTACAGGGATTCAGACAGAAAGGAACTCTGGTATGATGCCCTGGAAGATGCCCAATGGCGGCGAGGTGAGAGTCTCCCCAGTGATGAGCAGCGGCTACAGAAGCGTGTGGCGATGCGGATGTATCTATTGGGAGAGCAGCCCCTGGATGAGTGGGTGACAAGACTAGAGACACTGGTACGGCGAGAGATCTGGCTAGACAACGCATACCAGGCCCTCTGGTGGCATACCGTTCGACTTACCCCTGGACGGCTGAACACGACTTACCGGAGGGGGATGGTTATGATGGCCCGGGTTTATTATGGGAGGCCTTGGAGGACGACATTGATCTTGGCAGCACGGAGGGGTCTAGGTTTTGGGACATCTACGACTACCGGATGGGCATGTATGTATGGGATGACGAAGGCGAGGTGAGCAAAGACATGACCCACCTGGTAACGAGAGAGTGGGCAATGGAGCAGGGAATACCAACACCTGCTCAGCTTCGTGCATACTCGACAAGCAGAACCAGACTTCATTGACTGGTCCTGGGATGACCTCCAGATGGCAGGTAGAGATGGGACAGAGGTCTCTCTACAGGCCCTACAGGGGCAGAAGGTGTCGTCCTTCCCCCCCAGCGGCAGTGTGAGCCCCAGGGGGCAGAAGGTGTCGTCCTTCCCCCCCAGCGGCAGTGTGAAACCCAGGGGGCAGAAGGTGTCGTCCTTCCCCCCCAGCGGCAGTGTGAACCCCAGGGGGCAGAAGGTGTCGTCCTTCCCCCCCAGCGGCAGTGTGAACCCCAGGGGGCAGAAGGTGTCGTCCTTCCCCCCCAGCGGCAGTGTGAACCACAGGGAGCAGAAGGTGTCGTCCTTCCTCCCCAGTGACAGTTTACCCTAACCAGGGGAGACACCCATCTCACAGACGGCGCAGATTGGAACGTGGTCTCTGCGCCCACAGCCTGTCCAGATCCCCAACTACCCTCACTGGGACAACCGGAGGAGGGGGTAAGTACAAATTCCCCTCCCCAGCTAACTTCTAATGTGGCCCCAGGGTTAACAGAGGAAATGTTAACCCCCACTGACCCCCACGTTTCCCTGGCTACTGAGCCGGAATATGTCCCAAGTACCCCAGCAGAAGAGCTGACAGCGGGGCAGAGTGCAGCCGGCCTCTGCCCTCCCTTTGTCCCTTGTACAGAGCAGGATGTCCTGCAGGTTATACCAGCAGAAGAGCTGGCATCAGGGCAGAGTGCCGCTGGCATCTACCCCTCAAGTCCCCTCAGCGTGTTGCCCCATCACCACAGCGAAATATCCAGGTGCCGTAACTGTTTGTTGTGGGTGGGCTGCTCTAGCACTGTTTATTGTGGGTTGGTGGATCGTCTAACGGAGGCACTGACCGGCAGAAGGTCAGGTGCCTGGTTAGACTTCCCCCCAAAGGGGAGATGTGTGACGAAGTGCCCTTCTCCACTTTGTCTTGGAGAGGACTGTTTGCCAGCCTCCTGCCCTGTGACTATGGCCCTGGGACATATTGCCCTTTAAACACAGTATTCGGCCATACCAGAGTGTATGTCACTCATTCTGGCCCTTTACATACAGGGGGGTCATTCGGTACTTGCCCTGTGGGAGCGGTGATACCCCAGATAACTATGCCATGGAGCCCATTCATATAATGAAAGACTATGGGAAAGACTTTAGCTACATGGCAATTGAACTGTGTGAAGAGGATCTGAGCGCTATTCTGTAGTTTTGTGCGCTCAGATCCCAGCTATCTGGGGATATGTGAAATGTGAGTAAATGTGAATTGCAGTAATGCTGATGGGTTGTCAAACTAGAGAATTGACCAACAAATACTTTTGTCCGACATCCCCTAGGCCGATCCGTTGGGATCAGACCGTGTATGCCGGCTTATGGTCACGGGGGAGGTGTGTAATGGAACCCATCACTGTTTTACCCTGTTTTATGATTATTATAGTTAAAATATGATCCTACTATTATACTGCATGTATGTTGGTTTATGCTCTGCAGAGTATTGGCCCATACTAGTGCAGACCTTTGCATGGGAGATAATCCTGTTACAGAGACTCCGCATAAGATAAGGAAGTCTATTGTATAAAGTGTTTTCATTCTCAGATAAGAACGAAGAAGGATGATCTAATCCATGTCGGATTGTATCCAAGTTGCCAGGTAGCCTCAGGAGTTGTGACTCACCTATTGTCCCTATATGTGTATTGTGTGGCCAACTATGGGGGATATGTGAAATGTCTGTGTGTTATGTGTAAAAGATACTTTTACTAACTTTTGAACCCCTGGTCTGATTCATGCCATTTTTTAATATGTTGTTCCCCTGGGTGAGAGCTATTGAACGGTGCTGGACTTAAAGGTGTACCCCCTGTTTTTGGGGTACATCCAGAATGTGGTTAAAATTGTGTCTGTTTTAATTGTGTTACCTGTTATCTGAGGGCAGTAGACGTGGGGGTTGAACCATGTATATAATTGGCTATTGTGATAATTATGTGGGTGTAGCCCTTCAGAGGGCACCATTGCATAAAAGGAGATCCCCTGTCATTAAAGAGTTGACTACTTGACCCTTCAAAACGTAGCCTCGTCTCGTTCTTGGAGGGGATTGCTATATCATACTGGGGATTGCTATGCGCTGCATACTCCCTGGGAGCTATAAGCTACGGCGGTTGTGGAGTCTGTGGTAGTGTGGTGTCCGGTGCGGTGCTTGTAGGCCTCGGCGCAAACTAGGACGCGTCCATCAACGGAGGTACCCGGTCGGGGTGCTAGTAGATCCGTTACAGACACAAAATAGGTTTGAAACAAAAATCACACAAACACATAGCAAAGTAAATTAATATTCTTCTTTACTGTTTAGGAAGCTATAAGCCTTACAAAGAAGCCTAAATTAGCATAGCAAAAGTGGTGGACACAAAACAGGATAATGCTAAAAACATTGCGATCATATCCAAAATAAGAAAAACATTAATAATTACAGTATAAAAAAAGGATAACTGGAATATACAAATACATTTAAAGTATTTTTAAAAGGTTGCACAAAAAAACAGCATAGCAGAAAAATTCACAATAACAGATACAATAGACCAAAACAATGAAATATGTTATTCATTACAAATACATTCAAATCAAATAACATTTTAATTTTTCTTTTACAACAGACACTGCGTGAAGACCATCGGATGAAGACTTTCAACAGCGGACCAACAAAGATTCCTGCTTGAAATCACACTTCAACCAAGGTACAGTATAATAAGTAAAAAAAGAGAAAACTAAATAAACATGTTTGCTCTGCATCCATGTCAATAGAAAAAAAAAAAAGAATAACAATAACCACTAACTATAACTTTTACCAAAATATAACTGACACATTTCTCATTTACCTCTTATTTGTCTTTTATGGACAATAATGTTTTAACAGTAAATCCAACTTCAATCTAGCCCCCCCCAAAAAAAAACAGCATAGTCCACAAAAGTCTGAAAAAACACAGACTAAATAAAATTTGTCATTCTAAATTACCAGTCGTAATGTACAATATTAAGCATAAAACCTAAACACACACATAAAATAGAATACTACAACAAATAGTACTAACACCCCAAGAAAAAAGAAATTTGTTTCATTGCCCGAACATATAAGCCTTTAAATAAAATATCAAAATACTATTATGACAATCCCCTGTAGTAAAAATTACAAAGACTAATTGTTGCCCTCTACTATGCCTGTAAGTTAAAAGTACAACAAAAAAATAAATTGCCAAAACAACAAAAATATAAATTTTAATTAACACTAGACACCTACTACATGTAGAAGAAGGTATAGTGTCAGTTCCTTAAGTGTGTTAAAAATTTTCATTGCCCGAACATATAAGCCTTTAAAAAAAATATCAAAATACTATTATGACAATCCCCTGTAGTAAAAATTACAAAGACTAATTGTTGCCCTCTACTATGCCTGTAAGTTAAAAGTACAACAAAAAAATAAATTGCGAAAACAACAAAAATATAAATTTCAATTAACACTAGACATTTACTACATGTAGAAGAAGGTATAGTGTCAGTTCCTTAAGTATGTTAAAAATTTTCATTGCCCGAACATATAAGCCTTTAAAAAAAATATCAAAATACTATTATGACAATCCCCTGTAGTAAAAATTACAAAGACTAATTTCTGCCCTCTACTATGCCTGTAAGTTAAAAGTACAACAAAAAAATAAATTGCCAAAACAACAAAAATATAAATTTTAATTAACACTAGAAACCTACTACATGTAAAAGAAGGTATGGTGTCAGTTCCTTGAGTGTGCTATTCATGTAAGGCAAAAATTACAACGTACGACAGAAAGTAAGACCAAAAAAAATAAAAAACACTTATTTAACAATACAAAGAAAGTACTGCTACAATGAACTACAAGCACATATAAACAAACTGTTGATAATAAAAAAATTAAAAAACAAACTTAACATCTCAAACTAAACTAATTATACATTATTTTCTTTTACAGATTAACATGGCTACTAATGAGAGCAAACAAGAAAAGAAAAGACGTCAAACTAGAGAAAGACAAGAGAGATGGGCCAACCAGCAGACACCAGAGGAGAAAGAAATTTGACGAGAAAAAGAACGCAAAAGACTTGCAAGCAAAAGACTATCAGCTGCAAAAGTTAAAGATACACCAAAAAAAGCTACTAAGCAAATAAAGAATTTACAACCTGTTCCTGAAACATTACAGGACATTTTACCTAAACCAATAAAATATATACCAAGAAAAGCCACGAAAAAAACAAAGCATTTAGAACCTGTTGTTGAAACATCACATGACATTTCACCTGATGAATATGAAAGTCAGACTGCTATATGCTTTGCAAATTGTCCTTTACTCAAGTCTTTAGCAGTAGAGGTTCATAGTTGTGGGGACATGACTACTCAATGTCAGTTTTGTGAGGCTTATTATTTTAGACAGGAGAGACCCAGAGATGGCCAATTTATTAGTTGCTGTCAAAAAGGCAAGTTCAAACTTCCAGAAAGAAAATAATTTCCAATCTATTTACAAAACATTATGACTGAACCTACTTTTGCAAACTACAAAAATTTTAAGACAAACATAAGATCCTACAATAGTGCCATATCCTTTGCATCTATGGGGGCAACATTAGCTGCTAATGTACCAGGACATGGTCCTTACTGTTTTAAAGTTCAAGGACAAATTTATCATCGGACTTCACATTTACATCCAGAGGAAGGAGAGCAAAGAAAATTCGCTCAACTATATGTCCTAGATACAATGGAAGCTGTTGACCAACGTATGCAGATGGAAGAAAATAAAAAATGATTACCCAGTGTTTTTATAGAGCTAAAGAACATTATGGACAATAACCCCTACAGTAAAGCTTATAAAAAATTGGCAGAAGTAGAAAATGAACAACAACTTCATGCACAAAGACATCAATTACCAATGCCAAAGGTTAATATGGTGCTTAAAAGAGACAGACATACTGATAAACGTCGTTATAACTTGCCAACATCAAATAAGGTTGCAATGCCATTCGAAATGCATTTAATCAAATTTTATGTGATGGAAAACTAACACAACAATGGATTATCGATTCCTATTTGCAAGTTGAGGCCAATAATTTAAACTTTATAAAATATCAACAAGATAAACTATGTATAGAACAATATTCTGGACAAATGGACTATGTTGCTGACGTGGCTACAAGCAGAGACATGACAGCTGGCAAAGCCATCATTTTACCATCTTCCTTTCAAGGATCTCCTCGAAATATGAGAGAAAGATACAATGATGCTATGGATATTGTCACCAAATTTGGCAAACCCGATTTATTTCTTACATTTACATGTAATTGCCAGAAATTACACAAAATCTACTTCTTGGACAAAGTGCTTCCGATAGACCAGATTTAGTAGCCAGAGTTTTTAAGAGTAAATTAAATGAATTAATATGTAACATCACTATCAGTCAGTTATTTGGCAAATGTCTTGCTTATGTATATACCATTGAATTTCAAAAAAGAGGACTTCCACATGCACATCTTCTGATTATAATAATTCAAGAAAAAGATAAATTAGATACTTCTGACAAAGTGGATGCAGTCATTGTTGCTGAACTACCAGATACAGAACTATATGGTAGACTATATGAGATTGTTACTCATTGCATGATTCATGGACCCTGTGGTGAACTTAATCCACAATCACCATGTATGGAAAATAATAAATGTTCCAAAGAATTTCCAAAAGATTATAGAGACAAAACCTATGCCAATTGTGATGGCTATCCACTTTATAAAAGAAGAGAAGGAGATAGTGCCATTATTCGTGGAAAAAAAGTTGACAATAGATATGTAGTACCCTACAATACACATTTACTCATGAAGTACAACGCCCACATCAACGTAGAAGCCTGCACTTCCATTAAATCCATTAAATATGTCTATAAATATATTTACAAAGGCTACGATGCAGCTACTGTAGTCATCAAAAGTGCAGACAACCCTGAAAGTAGTAAGTTAGTACATTATGAACTTGCATCTCATGAAGATGCTCGCTATGTCAGTGCGCCAGAAGCTATGTGGCGGCTTTTAAAATTTGAAATGCATGATAGATCACATGCAGTATATAGATTAGCAGTACATTTGCCACAAATACTTTAGTGTATTTCCATGCTGGAAATGAAATGAATGCATTGGCCCAAAGTGAAGATCGTCACACTACACTAACTGCATGGTTTGAATTAAATTCCACACATTCACAAGCAACTTAATTCTTATATATTGAAATTCCATATCACTATGTTTTTGTGAATAGATTATGGAGACCGAGAAAAAGCAGAGGCAATAAAATAATCCCAAGAATTTACACAGTCAGTCCAAGAGATGTTGAACGTTTTTGCTTACGGATATTGCTTTTAAATGTTCCTGGAGCACAAAGTTTTGAACACTTAAGAACTGTTAATGACATTGTATATGAATCCTTCCATTTAGCTGCAAGACATAGAAACTTACTCGCTGATGATACAGAGTGGGAAAGATATTTAGAAGAAGCAGCACAATGTCAAATGCCACGGCAGATGAGAGAACAATTTGCATTTATTTGTATCTTCTCAAATGCTCCAAATGCATTAGCTTTGTGGGAGGGATTTAAAAGTAATATGGCTGAAGACTTTATGCGACGATAGAATGAACTTATTGCACACTTAAAAGCGTTAATGGAAATCCAAGAAGTATTTTTAAACTTATGGATTAAATTGTGCAAGTTTTTATTTGCCTGATCCAGGTCTTATAGATGACATAAACTTTGAAGACTATGACATTCAACTACAAGCAGAAAGAACAGAAGAAATACTTGCAACTTTAAATACCTTACAATTGCAATCATTTAATGCCATTAAAAATGCAATAGATGATGACATAGTGACAGAGCGTTATTTCTATCTTGATGGACCTGGCGGATCAGGGAAAACATATTTGTACAATTTATTAATGAGTTCAGTACGAGCACAAGGAAAAATAGCAATGGCGTTTGCCACTACTGGAATTGCTGCACTTTTATTAGAAGGTGGAAGAACTGTTCATAGTGGATTTAAACTGCCAGTGCCTATTTTAGAAAATTCTGTGTCAGATATTCGCATGACATCCTTACAAGCAAAGAAATTGAAGAAATGTAAATTAATTATAATAGATGAGGCCACAATGATGTCATGCCTATGCCCTCCAATGTATTGACCATTTGCTTCATGAAGTCATAGATAATACTTTTCCATTTAGTGAAAGGTATTGTTGTTAGGTGGCGATTTTAGACAAACATACCTGTCGTTGTACATGGAAATCGAACTGACATTATTGAAACCTGTATAAAGTCAAGCAAACTATGGAAACATTTTACCTATCTTCAACTGCAACAAAATATGAGATCAGTAGGCCAAACTGATTTCAATGATTGTGTGAGGAATTGACTCTGCTGGGTTTTGAACCCTGGTCCCCAGGCTGCTCCTCTCTTCCCTACCACTGTGCCAGCCTGCCTTTTGTGAATTCCATTGAGACCTTATAAGCTTGACTCTGCTAGCAATTTTATCAGTACCTAAGTCACTTCAGCTGTGTCTGGTCAGGTGTCTGGTCCTTGGCCTATATAAGGCACTTCCTGTCAAATGTACCTTGCCAGATTATTGTTGGTTCCTGATCCCTTCAATAAAAGCTTGTTCCTGTTTAACCTTCAAGTTGCTGAACCGGATTATTGCTGACCTTGGCTACTGGTCTCCACAACTTTGTGATTCCTATATCATTACAGAATAATCTGGCCCTTTCATGGAGACCGCCGGGACAGATTCTGCATTGGCCCAGCAGGTTGCTTTTACTGCAAGAACTGTGCAGACCCAGGCACAGACCATCCAAGTGCTGCAGGACCAGGTAGCTGAACTGCAAAATAAATGTTAGTCAATGCACAGTGAGTACACCAGCTACAGGGCACGTGATGTTTCAGCTGCAACTGTTACACCTGCACAAGATGCCCGCTTGCCCCTGCCAGAAAAGTTTGGAGGAGATCGCAAAAAATTTACGGGTTTCCTAAATCAATGCCATTTGCACTTCATGATGTTACCTCACCAATTTCCATCTGAAAGAGAGAAGGTGGGATTTATTTTTTTCACTATTCAAAGATGAAGCCCTGGCTTGGGGCTCCCCTCTTCTGGAACAGGACAGTCCAGTCTTGTGTAATTCTAAATGACTTTCTTGAGGCCATGTGCCTAGTTTTTGATGACCCCAATCGATGTGCTACAGCAGAAGCCACTCTACTTCATTTGCATCAAGGGAGGCGCTCTGTGGCTGAATATGCTGCTGAATTCAGACAGTGGGTTGCTGATACTACCTGGAACCAATCAGCTCAGAGGTTCCACTTCAGAAAAGGTCTCTCAGAAGCTATAAAAGATGAGCTAGCTCGTGTTGATCTTCCTGCTGACTTTGATGCATTTGTGCGTTTGGCTATCCGTATCGATCGGAGACTTTCTGAAAGAAGATTGGAAAGACAGGGCTCTTTTAGACCAAGTACTACTCCTATTTCCTATTCAAGAATTTCTACTCCGACCCCACAAACACCTACAGACTCTGAGCCAGAGGCTATGCAGGTAAATCTAATAAGAGGGCCATTATCCAATGAAGAAAAACAGTGGTGACGCACTCACAATTTATGCCTGTATTGTGGTAGTGCAGGGCACTATGCCATCAATTGCCCTAGCAAATCCAAAAGAACAATTGCTATGGCTGCTGAGGGCGCACAGATTCAACACCAATCCAGATTTCAGATCAACTGGATTCTGTCACACAACCCTTGTTTTCTCTGGCTCATGGTGAAGAGGGTATGTTGACTCAACATCCTCATTTTGTGGTGCCTATCACGTTGCAATGTGGTGATCGTAAAATTTCAACTACAGCTATGATAGATTCTGGAGCAGGCGGAAACTTTATGGACATTAAATTTGCAGCAGGAAATAGAATTCAGTCTATCCCTAATTCTTCACCTGTGTTAATGGAGACAGTAGACGGTTCTCCACTTACGTCGGCCCGGTTACACATCAGACTGTGCCCTTAAAGTTGACTCTGGAAGTGAATCACCATGAGGCTATATCTTTCCACCTAATTTCCTCAACACAGTTTCCAGTGATTTTGGGGGTACCTTGGCTTGCTCTGCATACCCACAGATTGATTGGAAGATCAGAACTTTGTCCTTTCCTTCAGAACACTGCTTAATGAATTGTCAACCCTCTAAGGTAACACCTGTTGCCACAACAATTAATGAAATGGTTGCTACAAAACTTGACTAAGCTTCCTCTACAATATCGGGATTTTGCAGATGTCTGTGATAAGAAGAATGCTGATCAGCTTCCACCCCACAGGCCTTATGATTGCCCAATAGAGCTGTTGCCTGGGGCTGCTATCCCATTTGGCCGTATATATTCCCTTTCTGAGCCTGAATTGAAAGCTCTTCGTGAATACATACAAGAAAATCTTGCCAAAGGCTTTATTCGACCATCTACTTCTCCAGCAGGAGCTCCTATATTCTTTGTAGAAAAGAAAGATGGCAGCCTACGGCCATGCGTTGATTACAGGGACATTAATAACATCACTGTTAAAAAACGCTACCCCTTGCCTCTCATTCCTGAACTTTTGGAAGAGACTTCGCTCAGCTAAAATATTTACGAAGCTTGATCTTCGGGGGGCATATAATCTGGTTCGCATAAGACCAAATGATGAATGGAAAACAGCTTCAGAACCAGGTACGGGCATTACGAATATCTAGTAATGCCATTTGGGCTTTGTATTGCCCCTGCAACTTTCCAGCATCTTATCAATGATGTACTACGAGATCTCCTGGATCAGTTTGTTGTGGCATATTTGGATGATATCCTAATATTCTCTGATAATCTTGAAAACCACAGAAAACAGGTCCGTATAGTTCTGGAGCGCCTTCGTAACCCACCACCTATACATTAAACAGGAAAATGTGAGTTTGAACAACAGAAATTCAATTCCTGGGGTATGTAATAACTCCTAAAGGTTTAAGTATGGACGCAAGTAAAATTAAAGCTGTGCTGGACTGGCCCATCCCAAGAATGAAAAAGATATTCAGAGATTTGTGGGGTTTGCCAATTTTTACAGGCGTTTCATTAAGAATTTCTCTGCCGTTATTACACCGATCACTGAACTTACACGTAAAGGGACTCCTTTTCAGTGGTCCGATAAGGCTGATACCGCATTTTCCCTAATAAAGACTCTGTTTACATCTGCCCCCGTCCTGGTACATCCTCAGCCGGAATTACCATTTATTGTGGAAGTTGATGCTTCTGATTCAGCTGTTGGTGCTATACTGTCTCAAAGGACTGGACCTAAGATGCTGTTACATCCGTGTGCCTTCTATTCCGCCAGATGGTGCCAGCAGAAAGAAATTATGACATAGGGAATAAAGAACTATTGGCTATAAAAGCTGCCTTCACCGAATGGAGACATCTCTTGGAGGGAGCTACCCATCCAATTACTGTCTCACAGATCACAAAAATCTGGAATTTATTCGATCAGCTAAGAGACTGTCAGCCAGACAAGCACGCTGGTCCCTATTCTTCTCAAGGTTTAATTTTTGGTTACATACCGTCCTGGCTCCAAGAATGGTAAGGCGGATGCCTTGTCTAGAATAGCTGACCCCCTCCATACTACCGTAACCAAGACCACCATCTTGCCGGAGGATATATTTATAGGAGTCACATTTCCTTCTGATCTGATATCTCAGCATTAAAAAGGGCTACGCTGAAGACCCAGTTCTTCGTGATCCTCCTCGTGATCTCCATATGACGATGCTTAATGGTTTTGGATTTTTCAACAACGTTTGTTTGCTCCGGAGTCAGTGCGACTGGACCTTTTATGTCTCTACCATGACTCAAACCAGCAGGTCATCCAGGAATCCGAAAGACACAAGAGCTACTCGCCCGATCCTTTTGGTGGCCGAAGTATTATGAGGATGTTAAGAAGTATTTGTCCTCTTGTGATGTATGTGCCTGACATAAGACTCCTCGCTCATCACCTGTTGGCTTGCTTCAGCCTCTTCCGATTCCTCATCATCCCTGGGGATCTATATCCATGGACTTTATTGTGGAACTACCTCCCTCTAAGGAACACACTACAATTCTTGTTGTTGTGGACAGGTTAACTAAGATGGGTCATTTCATACCAGCTCGTGGTCTCCCTTCAGCTAAACAGACGGCTACCTGGGTATTCGGAAATTTTTCGTTTGCAATGAGTGCCTGATGAAGTAGTTTCTGACAGAGGGAGTGCAGTTTCACCGTCTCGTTATGGAATACATTTTTGTTCTATTCTAGGTATTAAGGTAAATCTGTCGTCAGCTTTTCTTACCGCAAAGTAATGGACACGACTTAGAGCGAACAACCAGACTTTTGGAGCAATATTTGCGGTGCTATATTAGTTACCTGCAGGATGACTGGCTGGGTTTCTACCCTCCGGCGGAGTTGGCCTATAACTATGCCCAACACTCTGCTCCACATCTTTGGAGACCATTTTTTGCCAACTATGGTTACCATCCGACCTTTCTAGTCAGTCTCCCAATTACTACTTCCATTCCTGCTGTCACTGACGGCTAACCGCCTTAAGTGATTCCCAAGCACTGTTGAAAGAGACTCTTTTGGAGGCTCAGGAATGTTACAAAAGAGCTGCTGATAGGCATGAAAGGAGGCCCCAGTCTATCGCGTTGGTGACAAGGT
Source organism: Discoglossus pictus (assembly GCA_027410445.1). Classification (NCBI taxonomy): domain Eukaryota; kingdom Metazoa; phylum Chordata; class Amphibia; order Anura; family Alytidae; genus Discoglossus; species Discoglossus pictus. Next base: position 9,309,942 of record CM050170.1, read on the forward strand.
GTGGCTGTCAACAAAGAATCTTAAGCTTCGGATTCCTTCTCATAAATTGGGTCAAAGGTTCATGGGACCTTTTGAGATCATTGCTCAGATCAATGCTGTCACCTTCCGTTTGCAACTCCCGAATTTCATGAAAATACATCCAGTGTTTCACGTTGCACTGCTTAAACCTGTTCATGAAAATACTTTCCCTGGCCGAGCCCTGCCTGCCCACCTCCAGTCCTCGTGGATGGTGAGGATGAGTACGAAGTGGACAAAATTCTTGACTCCCGGATCTTCCGTAACAAACTTCAGTATCTGGTTCGCTGGAAAGGCTATGGTGAGGAGGAGAGTTCGTGGGAACCAGTGGACAATATTCACGCTCCTGATCTACTTCGGTCTTTTCATGTGCAGTACCCTGCTAAACCAGGTAATAGGGCATCCAGAGGCTGCACCTATAGAGGCGGGGGTAATGTGAGGAATTGACTCTGCTGGGTTTTGAACCCTGGTCCCCAGGCTGCTATACCTCTTCCCTACCACTGCGCCAGCCTGCCTTTTGTGAATTCCATTGAGACCTTATAAGCTTGACTCTGCTAGCAATTTTATCAGTACCTAAGTCTCTTCAGCTGTGTCTGGTCAGGTGTCTGGTCCTTGGCTTATATAAGGCACTTCCTGTCAAATGTACGTTGCCAGATTATTGTTGGTTCCTGATCCCTTCAATAAAAGCTTGTTCCTGTTTAACCTACAAGTTGCTGAACCGGATTATTGCTGACCTTGGCTACTGGTCTCCACAACTTTGTGATTCCTATATCATTACAGATTGGCTTATTAAAATTGGAGAAGGCAGAACAGAAAAATACACATTTACCGGACGACACTGTAGATCCCACCTCATATGATTTGTCACCAAGATATTATATCGTCTATATTTGAAGGTAGCATAAATAACCAGGAATATTCCGAGCTTTCCAACCAAGTCATACTAACATGTAAAAATAAGGATGCATTAATCCTCAATAATGAAATCTTTAAAAAAATTATTGCACCACAAAGAAATTATCACAGTGCTGATTCTGTACTTGCTGATGACAATGAAAGTCAGGCTAACTTTTCTACTAAATTCATAAACTCACTAACTCCTTCTGGAATGCCACCACATATTTTGCAGCTAAAGAAAGGTGCAATTATTATGTTACTGCGAAATATGAACCCCAAAAAAGGCCTATGCAATGGGACAAGATTAATTGTTCAACAATTAAAGGACCATTTTATAGATGCTGAAATTTTAACTGGGACCCATAAAGGAGAGAGAGTTTTCATACCAAGAATAGATTTAGCAATGATTTCCCATTATTATGGCATTTGCCATGACCATTAATAAATCACAAGGTCAAACGTTCAAATCTGTGGGTATTTTCTTGGAAGAACCAGTATTTGCACATGATCAATTGTACGTTGCATTGTCACGGTGCAAAAATCCACAGGCTATTAAAGTTTACATTGAAAAGAATGAAAGTCAAGGTGATTTATTAGAAGATGGACGTATTTTTACTAAAAACATTGTCACTGCATAGAGATCTACTACATGTTTATGTATGGACATAAGCAGGACTTAACTGATGTTAATAATCCTCCTCTTTCAAAAATGATCAAAGTTTTAAAACAAGGACAATCAAACAGGATATATACACTCACATGCCTAAAATCATGGACGGGCTTGTCAAATTCCTATAAACAAAAATTTTCAAGATTTTGCAATCTATGAGTAAAATGTAAATATATACTTAAACATAAATTTCTCCGAGACGCTTCTCTTTCTGTGACTTCCTCTGTATGGTTGTATTGCTTAATATATTTCCACATCTGATACATGTCAGAAGCTGTGATAATTAGATTAATTAACAAATAGGAATCCAAATAAGTAATTAAATATATATTTTATGTGCATAGTACATTGGACTTCAACTTATAAATGTCTAAAAATAAGTTAAAAACATTATTTTCTGCTCCGAATTTCCATGAATACTGTTATTGTACTGCACTCCGGGAAACTGGGTGGGAATATGCAAATGAGCGCACAATCCATTTTCGCTCTTTCATCCAAATACCACTTTGTACATGGCCTCGTATTAGTCATATTCTCAATTTATAGAATAGAATAGATTATGGAGAAGTTAATGGACATACCCAGCACTATTTAATTACTGTGCTAGACCCACCATAAGCTATATAATGTTGTGATAATAGTCTTTCCCACAAAATCTAAGCACAAGTTAGGAACCAGCGCCAACACTGATGAGATCAATAGACAGAAACAGTGACAAACAGATGAGGTCCAATGGTCGAAAAAATGCCAGACTGATGAAATCCAATAGATCAAAACAGTGCCACACTGATGAGAGCCGATAGATCAAAACAATGCCACACTCATGAGAGCCAATAGATCGAAACAATGCCACACTGATGATAGCCAATAGATCGAAACAATGCCACACTGATGAGAGCCGGTAGATCGAAACAGCGACACACTGATGAGAGCTGATAGATCGAAACAGTGCCACACCAATGAGAGCCAATAGATTGAAACAGCGCCAAACAGATGAGATCCAATAGATCGAAACCATGCCACACTGATGAGAGCCAATAGATTGAAACAGTGCCACACTTATTAAAGAGCCAATAGATCGAAACAATGCCACATTGATGAGAGCCAGTAGATCGAAACAGCGACATACCGATGAGAGCCGATAGATCGAAACAGCACCAAACAGATGATATCCAAAGATCGAAACAATGCCACAATGATGAGAGCCAATAGATTGAAACAGGCCACACAGATAAGAGCAAATAGATCAAAACAGCGTCACACTGATGAGATCTAACAAATTGAAACAGTGCCACACTGATGAGAGCCAATAGATCAAAACTGTACCACACTGATGAGATCTAACAGATCGAAACAGTGCCACACTGATGGAGATCCAATAGATCTAAAACAGCTGCCACACTGATGAGATCCAATAGATCAAAACAATGCCACACTGATGAGATCAATAGATTGAAACAGAGCCACTACTGATGATATCTAACAGATCAAAACAGAGCCACACTGATGAGAGCCAATAGATTTAAACAGCGCCACACTGATGAGATTCTAACAGATCGAAACAGTGCCACACTGATGAGATCCAATAGATTGAAACAGCCCCACAAACAGATGAGATCCAATAGATCAAAACAGTCACTGTCTGTTGGTTATCCTTCCTATTCTATGGAGTGTAATACAGCAAATGCCTAAAAGGAGCCATGTATATAGTGGTATTTGGATTACAGATTGATAATGCAGCTGTGGGCTTATTGCCATGGCCCTGCCATGTTTCCCAGAGTGTCGTGCAATAACTCTATTTCTGGAAATTCTGAGCAGAAAATATATTTTTTTAACTTATTTTTAGACATCCAATGTGAACGCCAATGTAATATTTATTTACATTATTGTGTATGATGGCGTCTTCTATCACTCTTTTGTTCACCGTAAGCTAAATAATCGTGGACTATATATACATAGAAATATTCTTCCCAACAGATTGTTATTGTCACATCTGTGCAACCGTAGTGTACAGTGACATAAAACAACACTTTTTTGACTGTAATCGATTGAATATCAGTTGCCTGCCTACAGGCGTGTGTGTGAAGCCGATGCATCTACTCTGCCAACTTTTGCCACTGCACAGTGACACTCATATCTGGTGGCACCTTAGATTGCACGCGCAGTGCCTCAAATTTGAAGTGGGAGGACCGACCAAGCACCTTTTTCCAAAAATCCATGCCATATACACGTCCCCTTATAGTGGACGTAACAGGGATTAAACTGATAGGAATAGTACTACTTAACAGTGCACACCTTATAATAACGCAGACAGAGGCAACGCGTATAATCTTCCATGCTGGGCAGTGGAAGCCCCCAGACTCTGACCTGTGTATAATATATCATGCTGGGCAGTGGAAGCCCCCAGACTCTGACCTGTGTATAATCTTCCATGCTGGGCGGTGGAAGCCCCCAGACTCTGACCTGTGTATAATCTTCCATGCTGGGCAGTGGAAGCCCCCAGACTCTGACCTGTGTATAATCTTCCATGCTGGGCAGTGGAAGCCCCCAGACTCTGACCTGTGTATAATCTTCCATGTTGGGCAGTGGAAGCCCCCAGACTCTGACCTGTGTATAATATTCCATGCTGGGCAGTGGAAGCCCCCAGACTCTGGGAGTCTGAAGAAGATGAGTCAGAGGAGGAAGGTGGCTTTGAGGAGGTGGAAGACCAAACACAGCAGGCGTCCCAGGGGCTTGTTGTCCCCTTTTGGGGACCCTTGGTAGCTGGGTGGAGGAAGAGACCTTCAATGACATCAGTGAGGACAAGGAACGGGACATGGCTAGCTTGGTATCCAACCTTGTGCAAATGGGGAGTTTGCAGTTGTGCAAAGGGACTGTTTGCGGTTGTTTGCGGTGCATTAAACGGGGAGATTGGTCTGTTACTGTGAAGCGGGTGTAACCCTTACACTACCTGATCGATACAACATCATACCTGATGTTTTAAAGCATGTTATTCCAAACAATTTAGGAATGTTAGGTGATTTATGCCCTTTATGGCTTAAAATCAGACTCTGCCTCAACTATGTAATTTTCTGTGGGAGTTTTGCCATGGATCCCCCTCCGGCATGCCACAGTCCAGGTGTTATTCCCCTTGAAACAACTTTCCCATCACTATTGTGGCCAGAAAGAGTCCCTGTGGGTTTTGAAATTCGCCTGCCCATTGAAATCGGTTCGCCGATGTTCGTCACATTCGCGAACATCACTATCCTCTGAATATTCAGAAATAGATGGAGAAATGGAATCAGGTCCCATTAACAGCGACACTCAGGATTCATGGATGGAAGCTCCAAGCACTCGAGCACGCCTTAACCAAGCCTCTATGGATACTTTTTTATCGATGGGGCAAGGCCCAAAACAAGTACGCCAGAGAGGTAAAGAGAAATCAAAACCCCAACAAAAAGTAAAAAAATACAGACACTAAAGAATAATTCTCAGAAACCCTCCACGATGGAAAATGGAATAAATATTAAAATAGGCCTAGACCCAATTGAAGAACCAAAAAAGAAAATATCCATAGGAGAGGAAAGCTGTATAGTAAATCTTACAGAAATTATACTGACAGAAGCCCAACTAAAAGTACTAAGTCATGGTCTCTCATGCGTACAATCTAATTATACAAATGGGTTTGAGAAAGTGAAATATATAATCTCTTCATTAGGAAGTCAGCCCTTAGAAAAATTTTCTATGAAAAAGATAAGAAAAAAATTGAAGAAATGGGGCTTACAATTGAGGATAAAGAAACTCTAGAAAATGTAATTACATTACTCCATCAAGAAGATTCAAATGAAAATAAGTCTGATACATTTAAGAAGAAAAGTAGATTTACTCCAGAACTCAAGCACTTTGGTAACCTGACAATGTTTTTTAAATTTAGTGTGTAACGATCTCGAATACTTAGATGAAATGAATAAAACCAATGTTTCAAATAAAAAATTATAATAATATCTCTATAGATGATAGAGCTATAGAAGAATTAAGAAAAATGGATATCAAATTTAAAAAAGCAGATAAAGGGGTAAATAGTCGTAATTAAAAAGGACACCTATCAAGATATGTGTCTTACCTCTTAAAAGATTGCAACACATATGAGGTTTTCCCTAGAAATCCATCTTGGGAATATTATGTGGAGTTAGAATCCTCCTTAAAAAAGCTGTAGAAGATAAGTTTATCACAAAGGCAAACTTTGATTAATTGCTACCAAAAGATCCAACAGTAGCGACGTTCAATGCCTTACCTAAGATCCATAAACCATGAGTACCTGTTCCAGGAGACCCATTGTGGCAAGTACTAACTGTCTGATGGAACACAAAAGCCAAATATAGATAAGAGTTGAAAGATATTGTATTGATCCTTCCATCTTTTTT
>CM050170.1:9471857-9639357 GCA_027410445.1 Discoglossus pictus
TTCATCAGGTGAAATGTCATATAATGTTTCAACAACAGGTTCTAAATGCTTTGTTTTTTTCGTGGCTTTTCTTGGTATATGTTGTATTGTTTGAGGTAAAATGTCATGTAATGTTTCATGAACCGGTTCCAAATGCTTTGTTTTTTTTGTTGCTTTTTTTGGTATCTGTTGTATTTTTTCTGGTAAAATGTCATCTGATGTTTGAGCAACAGGTTGTAAATTCTTTATTTGCTTGTTCGTTTTTTTTGACATATCTTTAATTTCTGCAGGTGACAGTCTTTTGCTTGCAATTCTTTTGCATTCTTTTTCTCGTCGAATTTCCTTCTTCTCCGGTGTCTGCTGGCTGTCTGCTCTCTGTCGTCGTTCTCTAGCTTGGCATCTTTTCTTTTCTTGTTTACTCTCGTTATCAGCCATGTTAATCTGTAAAAATAAAATAATGTATCATTAGTTTATTTTGAGATGTTAAGTTTGTTTTCATGAAAAATTGTTATCAACAGTGTGTTTACATTTTATACTTAATCAATTTCAATGCGGTCAGTTGAATAGAGGTCTAAATAAGGCCATCAGAGAATTATTTAAAAAAGTTTTTATTTAGTAAACATGTATCCAAAAGCAAGTGTTTCCCTAACTAAAAAGGTATTTTAAAAAATATGTTATGTCCTTATGTACAGCACTATTCAATTTGTCAAATGGCAATTAAATGAGGGTCTACGACTGGAATTTTAGAATGACAAATTGTATAGATTCTGTGTTTTGAGACTTTTATGGATTATGCAATTTTTTTTTTCAGGCTACATTGAAGTTTGTATTTACTGTTAAAGATTTTTGGCCCTAAAAGACAAATAAGAGATAGATGAAAAATGTGTTAGTTATATTTTTTTAACAGTTATAGTTACTGGTGGTTTATTTTAAATTTTATTTTCTGTTGACATCGATGCAAAGCTAAGATATTTATTTATTTTTCTCTTTTTTTACTTGTTATACTGTACCTTGGTTGAAGTTTGATTTCAAGCAGAATCTTTGTTGGTCCTGTGTTGAAAGCCTTCGTCCGATGGTCTGGTCCTGTGTTGGAAGTCCTCGTCCGATGGTGTAGTCCTCTGTTGAAAGTCCTCGTCCAATGGTCTGGTCCTCAGTTGAAACTCCTGGTCCGATGTTCTTGACGCAGTATCTGTTATAAAATAAAAATGAAAATTTTATTTTATTTGAATGTCTTTGTATGAACGAAAAAATGACATTATTTCTGTGTTTTTCTACAATCCTGTTAGGTTCGCCCCACTTTTGGTATGCTTATTTAGGCTTTTTTCTAAGGCTTATATGTTGTTAAACATTAAATAAGAATATAAATGTAGTTTGGTATGTGTTTGTGTGAGTTTTCGTACAATCCTCTTTGGTGCGCACCACTTTTGGTATACTTATTTATGCTTTTTTCTAAGGCTTATAGGTTGTTAAACATTAAAGAAGAATATGAATTTAGTTTGCTATGTGTTTGTGTGAGTTTTCCTACAATCCTTTTGGTGCGCACCAATTTAGTTTATGCTTATTTATGCTTTTTTCTAATGCTTATAGGTTGGTAAACATTAACTAAGAATGTAAATGTAGTTTGCTATGTGTTTGTGTGAGTTTGTACAATCCTTTTTGATGCGCACCACTTTTGGTATGCTTATGTAGGCTTTTTTGTACGTCTTATAGGTTGTTAAACATTGAAAAAGAATATTAATTTAGTTTGCTATGTGTTTGTGTGAGTTTTTGTACAATCCTTTTTGGTGCGCACCACTTTTGGTATGCTTATTTAGGCTTTTTTCTAAGGCTTATAGGTTGTTAAACATTAAAGAAGAATATTAATTTATTTTGCTATGTGTTTGTATGAGTTTGCATACAATCCATTTGGTGCGTACCAATTCAGTTATGCTTATTTAGGCTTTTTTGTAATGCTTATAGGTTGTTAAACATTAAATACGAATATAAATGTAGTTTGCTATGTGTTTGTGTGAGTTTTCGTACAATCCTTTTTGGTGCGCACCACTTTTGGTATGCTTATTTAGGCTTTTTTCTAAGGCTTATAGGTTGTTAAACATTAAAGAAGAATATTTATTTATTTTTCTCTTTTTTTACTTGTTATACTGTACCTTGGTTGAAGTTTGATTTCAAGCAGAATCTTTGTTGTTCCTGTGTTGAAAGCCTTCGTCTGATGGTCTGGTCCTCTGTTGAAAGTCCTCGTCCGATGGTGTAGTCCTCTGTTGAAAGTCCTCGTCCAATGGTCTGGTCCTCTGTGGAAAGTCCTCGTCCGATGGTGTAGTCCTCTGTTGAAAGTCCTCGTCCGCTGGTCTGGTCCTCAGTTGAAACTCCTGGTCCGATGTTCTTGACGCAGTATCTGTTATAAAATAAAAATGAAAATGTTATTTTATTTGAATGTATTTGTATTAACTAAAAAATGTCATTATTTCTGTGTTTTTGTACAATCCTGTTTGGTGCGCACCACTTTTGGTATGCTTATTTAGGCTTTTTTCTAAGGCTTATAGGTTGTTAAACATTAAATAAGAATATAAATGTAGTTTGGTATGTGTTTGTGTGAGTTTTCGTACAATCCTAGTGGTGCGCACCACTTTTGGTATACTTATTTATGCTTTTTTCTAAGGCTTATAGGTTGTTAAACATTAAAGAAGAATATGAATTTAGTTTGCTATGTGTTTGTGTGAGTTTTCCTACAATCCTGTTTGGTGCGCTCCAATTTAGTTTATGCTTATTTATGCTTTTTTCTAATGCTTATAGGTTGGTAAACATTAACTAAGAATGTAAACGTAGTTTGCTAAGTGTTTGTGTGAGTTTTTGTACAATCCTGTTTGATGCGCACCACTTTTGGTATGCTTATGTAGGCTTTTTTGTACGTCTTATAGGTTGCTAAACATTGAAAAAGAATATTAATTTAGTTTGCTATGTGTTTGTGTGAGTTTTTGTACAATCCTGTTTGGTGAGCACCACTTTTGGTATGCTTATTTATGCTTTTTTCTAAGGCTTATAGTTTGTTAAACATTAAAGAAGAATATTAATTTAGTTTGCTATGTGTTTGTGTGAGTTTGCGTACAATCCTCTTTGTTGCGCACCAATTTAGTTATGCTTATTTAGTCTTTTTTGTAATGCTTATAGGTTGTTAAACATGAAATACGAATATAAATGTAGTTTGCTATGTGTTTGTGTGAGTTTTCGTACAATCCTTTTGGTGCGCCCCACTTTTGCTATGCTTATTTAGGCTTTTTTCTAAGGCTTATAGGATGTTAAACATTAAAGAAGAAAATTAATTTAGTTTGCTATGTGTTTGTGTGAGTTTTCATACAATCCTGTTTGGTGTGTACCACTTTTTGTGTACCATATGTTGCATACTTTGGCCCTCATTCAATTGCAGTTTGGCCAATTCAATAGGGCTCTAAAAGTGCTTATTTATAGCTCTATTGATTTGTCCAAAATATCAATTGAATGAGGGCCTTTGGTTGCTGCATTTGTTATATTGTGGGGGCCTCATTTAATTGCATTTTGGGCAATGGAATAGGGCTCAATATGAGCACAGAGCATATTTTTTACAGAAGTTTTTAGTTAGTGAACTTGTATCCAAAAGCAAGGTCTTCACTAACTAAAAACTTCATTTAAAAAATATGCTCTGTGCTTATATAGAGCCCTATTGAAATGGGCCAATCACATTTAAATGAGGCCCTCGGCCATTAAAGATATATAGGTCCTCATTCAATTGCAATTTTGCCAATTGAAGAGGGCTCTATATAAGCACATAACATATTTTTTGACGGAAGTTTTTAGTTATTGAAGACCTTGATTGTGGATAGAAGTTCAGTAACTAAAAAGTTCTGTATAAAAAATATGTTATGTGCTTATATAGAGCCCTATTCAATTGGCCAACTCGCAATTGAATGAGGCTCATGGTTCGTTTCTTTTTTATACTTAATACTTTACCTTGATCGAAGTGTCGAATGACAGAGGGTCCCCTCCTGCCAATCTTAATCCGCCGGTCTTCTTGTAGTGTCTGTTTGAAAAAGAAAGTGAAATAGTTAATTGTATATTTTTTACTTTTATTTAGCAAACCATGGCCTTTTCAGCATATAATGTCTTGTTCTATCTTACCTGTTCTTCTTTGTTGGTGTTCTTTAAAAGGGTTTGTGCTTCACAATGCACGGTGAAAATTGTTGAGTGACGCTGTTGATACAGAGTCTGTTTGAATATTAAAAGTAGAAAGATTGAGTTTTACATGATCTATTGAATTGCAGTAAATTAATGTCATTTAAATATACTTCTGTAATTATTTTCAATTAACATTTTTTTTTTGGTGTGGCTACACACATATGTCACATACATGAAGCACATTTTCAGAGTTGAATGTAATTATTTTTTGTGCGTGTGACATATCACTATACATGAATCATATTTTAATTGTTAAATGAATCTTATTTTTTGTTTTGGCCAACACACATAAATGTGTGTGTGACATGTAACTATAGATGACACATATATGTGCGTGTCACATATCAGTATACATGACTCATATTTTAATATTACAAATTTATTTTTTTCTATTGTCATTTAAATGTAGTTGTTTAATTATACCAATAAATGTGTGTGTCACATGTCACTATACATGATACACATATAAGTAGGTTCAGTCATAATGTTTTGTAAATAGAGAGGAAATTCTTTCCTTTCTGGAAGTTTGAACTTGCCTTTTTGACAGCAACTAATAAATTGGCCATCTCTGGGTCTCTCCTGTTTAAAATAATAAGCCTCACAAAACTGATATTGAGTAGTCATTTCCCCACAACTATGAACCTCTACTGCTAAAGACTTGAGTAGAGGACAATTTGCAAAGCATATAGGATTTTGACTTTCATATTCATCAGGTGAAATGTCATATAATGTTTCAACAACAGGTTCTAAATGCTTTGTTTTTTTCGTGGCTTTTCTTGGTATATGTTGTATTGTTTGAGGTAAAATGTCATGTAATGTTTCATGAACCGGTTCCAAATGCTTTGTTTTTTTTGTTGCTTTTTTTGGTATCTGTTGTATTTTTTCTGGTAAAATGTCATCTGATGTTTGAGCAACAGGTTGTAAATTCTTTATTTGCTTGTTCGTTTTTTTTGACATATCTTTAATTTCTGCAGGTGACAGTCTTTTGCTTGCAATTCTTTTGCATTCTTTTTCTCGTTGAATTTCCTTCTTCTCCGGTGTCTGCTGGCTGTCTGCTCTCTGTCGTCGTTCTCTAGCTTGGCATCTTTTCTTTTCTTGTTTACTCTCGTTATCAGCCATGTTAATCTGTAAAAATAAAATAATGTATCATTAGTTTATTTTGAGATGTTAAGTTTGTTTTCATGAAAAATTGTTATCAACAGTGTGTTTACATTTTATACTTAATCAATTTCAATGCGGTCAGTTGAATAGAGGTCTAAATAAGGCCATCAGAGAATTATTTAAAAAAGTTTTTATTTAGTAAACATGTATCCAAAAGCAAGTGTTTCCCTAACTAAAAAGGTATTTTAAAAAATATGTTATGTCCTTATGTACAGCACTATTCAATTTGTCAAATGGCAATTAAATGAGGGTCTACGACTGGAATTTTAGAATGACAAATTGTATAGATTCTGTGTTTTGAGACTTTTATGGATTATGCAATTTTTTTTTTCAGGCTACATTGAAGTTTGTATTTACTGTTAAAGATTTTTGGCCCTAAAAGACAAATAAGAGATAGATGAAAAATGTGTTAGTTATATTTTTTTAACAGTTATAGTTACTGGTGGTTTATTTTAAATTTTATTTTCTGTTGACATCGATGCAAAGCTAAGATATTTATTTATTTTTCTCTTTTTTTACTTGTTATACTGTACCTTGGTTGAAGTTTGATTTCAAGCAGAATCTTTGTTGGTCCTGTGTTGAAAGCCTTCGTCCGATGGTCTGGTCCTGTGTTGGAAGTCCTCGTCCGATGGTGTAGTCCTCTGTTGAAAGTCCTCGTCCAATGGTCTGGTCCTCAGTTGAAACTCCTGGTCCGATGTTCTTGACGCAGTATCTGTTATAAAATAAAAATGAAAATTTTTATTTTATTTGAATGTCTTTGTATGAACGAAAAAATGACATTATTTCTGTGTTTTTCTACAATCCTGTTAGGTTCGCCCCACTTTTGGTATGCTTATTTAGGCTTTTTTCTAAGGCTTATATGTTGTTAAACATTAAATAAGAATATAAATGTAGTTTGGTATGTGTTTGTGTGAGTTTTCGTACAATCCTCTTTGGTGCGCACCACTTTTGGTATACTTATTTATGCTTTTTTCTAAGGCTTATAGGTTGTTAAACATTAAAGAAGAATATGAATTTAGTTTGCTATGTGTTTGTGTGAGTTTTCCTACAATCCTTTTGGTGCGCACCAATTTAGTTTATGCTTATTTATGCTTTTTTCTAATGCTTATAGGTTGGTAAACATTAACTAAGAATGTAAATGTAGTTTGCTATGTGTTTGTGTGAGTTTGTACAATCCTTTTTGATGCGCACCACTTTTGGTATGCTTATGTAGGCTTTTTTGTACGTCTTATAGGTTGTTAAACATTGAAAAAGAATATTAATTTAGTTTGCTATGTGTTTGTGTGAGTTTTTGTACAATCCTTTTTGGTGCGCACCACTTTTGGTATGCTTATTTAGGCTTTTTTCTAAGGCTTATAGGTTGTTAAACATTAAAGAAGAATATTAATTTATTTTGCTATGTGTTTGTATGAGTTTGCATACAATCCATTTGGTGCGTACCAATTCAGTTATGCTTATTTAGGCTTTTTTGTAATGCTTATAGGTTGTTAAACATTAAATACGAATATAAATGTAGTTTGCTATGTGTTTGTGTGAGTTTTCGTACAATCCTTTTTGGTGCGCACCACTTTTGGTATGCTTATTTAGGCTTTTTTCTAAGGCTTATAGGTTGTTAAACATTAAAGAAGAATATTTATTTATTTTTCTCTTTTTTTACTTGTTATACTGTACCTTGGTTGAAGTTTGATTTCAAGCAGAATCTTTGTTGTTCCTGTGTTGAAAGCCTTCGTCTGATGGTCTGGTCCTCTGTTGAAAGTCCTCGTCCGATGGTGTAGTCCTCTGTTGAAAGTCCTCGTCCAATGGTCTGGTCCTCTGTGGAAAGTCCTCGTCCGATGGTGTAGTCCTCTGTTGAAAGTCCTCGTCCGCTGGTCTGGTCCTCAGTTGAAACTCCTGGTCCGATGTTCTTGACGCAGTATCTGTTATAAAATAAAAATGAAAATGTTATTTTATTTGAATGTATTTGTATTAACTAAAAAATGTCATTATTTCTGTGTTTTTGTACAATCCTGTTTGGTGCGCACCACTTTTGGTATGCTTATTTAGGCTTTTTTCTAAGGCTTATAGGTTGTTAAACATTAAATAAGAATATAAATGTAGTTTGGTATGTGTTTGTGTGAGTTTTCGTACAATCCTAGTGGTGCGCACCACTTTTGGTATACTTATTTATGCTTTTTTCTAAGGCTTATAGGTTGTTAAACATTAAAGAAGAATATGAATTTAGTTTGCTATGTGTTTGTGTGAGTTTTCCTACAATCCTGTTTGGTGCGCTCCAATTTAGTTTATGCTTATTTATGCTTTTTTCTAATGCTTATAGGTTGGTAAACATTAACTAAGAATGTAAACGTAGTTTGCTAAGTGTTTGTGTGAGTTTTTGTACAATCCTGTTTGATGCGCACCACTTTTGGTATGCTTATGTAGGCTTTTTTGTACGTCTTATAGGTTGCTAAACATTGAAAAAGAATATTAATTTAGTTTGCTATGTGTTTGTGTGAGTTTTTGTACAATCCTGTTTGGTGAGCACCACTTTTGGTATGCTTATTTATGCTTTTTTCTAAGGCTTATAGTTTGTTAAACATTAAAGAAGAATATTAATTTAGTTTGCTATGTGTTTGTGTGAGTTTGCGTACAATCCTCTTTGTTGCGCACCAATTTAGTTATGCTTATTTAGTCTTTTTTGTAATGCTTATAGGTTGTTAAACATGAAATACGAATATAAATGTAGTTTGCTATGTGTTTGTGTGAGTTTTCGTACAATCCTTTTGGTGCGCCCCACTTTTGCTATGCTTATTTAGGCTTTTTTCTAAGGCTTATAGGATGTTAAACATTAAAGAAGAAAATTAATTTAGTTTGCTATGTGTTTGTGTGAGTTTTCATACAATCCTGTTTGGTGTGTACCACTTTTTGTGTACCATATGTTGCATACTTTGGCCCTCATTCAATTGCAGTTTGGCCAATTCAATAGGGCTCTAAAAGTGCTTATTTATAGCTCTATTGATTTGTCCAAAATATCAATTGAATGAGGGCCTTTGGTTGCTGCATTTGTTATATTGTGGGGGCCTCATTTAATTGCATTTTGGGCAATGGAATAGGGCTCAATATGAGCACAGAGCATATTTTTTACAGAAGTTTTTAGTTAGTGAACTTGTATCCAAAAGCAAGGTCTTCACTAACTAAAAACTTCATTTAAAAAATATGCTCTGTGCTTATATAGAGCCCTATTGAAATGGGCCAATCACATTTAAATGAGGCCCTCGGCCATTAAAGATATATAGGTCCTCATTCAATTGCAATTTTGCCAATTGAAGAGGGCTCTATATAAGCACATAACATATTTTTTGACGGAAGTTTTTAGTTATTGAAGACCTTGATTGTGGATAGAAGTTCAGTAACTAAAAAGTTCTGTATAAAAAATATGTTATGTGCTTATATAGAGCCCTATTCAATTGGCCAACTCGCAATTGAATGAGGCTCATGGTTCGTTTCTTTTTTATACTTAATACTTTACCTTGATCGAAGTGTCGAATGACAGAGGGTCCCCTCCTGCCAATCTTAATCCGCCGGTCTTCTTGTAGTGTCTGTTTGAAAAAGAAAGTGAAATAGTTAATTGTATATTTTTTACTTTTATTTAGCAAACCATGGCCTTTTCAGCATATAATGTCTTGTTCTATCTTACCTGTTCTTCTTTGTTGGTGTTCTTTAAAAGGGTTTGTGCTTCACAATGCACGGTGAAAATTGTTGAGTGACGCTGTTGATACAGAGTCTGTTTGAATATTAAAAGTAGAAAGATTGAGTTTTACATGATCTATTGAATTGCAGTAAATTAATGTCATTTAAATATACTTCTGTAATTATTTTCAATTAACATTTTTTTTTTGGTGTGGCTACACACATATGTCACATACATGAAGCACATTTTCAGAGTTGAATGTAATTATTTTTTGTGCGTGTGACATATCACTATACATGAATCATATTTTAATTGTTAAATGAATCTTATTTTTTGTTTTGGCCAACACACATAAATGTGTGTGTGACATGTAACTATAGATGACACATATATGTGCGTGTCACATATCAGTATACATGACTCATATTTTAATATTACAAATTTATTTTTTTCTATTGTCATTTAAATGTAGTTGTTTAATTATACCAATAAATGTGTGTGTCACATGTCACTATACATGATACACATATAAGTAGGTTCAGTCATAATGTTTTGTAAATAGAGAGGAAATTCTTTCCTTTCTGGAAGTTTGAACTTGCCTTTTTGACAGCAACTAATAAATTGGCCATCTCTGGGTCTCTCCTGTTTAAAATAATAAGCCTCACAAAACTGATATTGAGTAGTCATTTCCCCACAACTATGAACCTCTACTGCTAAAGACTTGAGTAGAGGACAATTTGCAAAGCATATAGGATTTTGACTTTCATATTCATCAGGTGAAATGTCATATAATGTTTCAACAACAGGTTCTAAATGCTTTGTTTTTTTCGTGGCTTTTCTTGGTATATGTTGTATTGTTTGAGGTAAAATGTCATGTAATGTTTCATGAACCGGTTCCAAATGCTTTGTTTTTTTTGTTGCTTTTTTTGGTATCTGTTGTATTTTTTCTGGTAAAATGTCATCTGATGTTTGAGCAACAGGTTGTAAATTCTTTATTTGCTTGTTCGTTTTTTTTTGACATATCTTTAATTTCTGCAGGTGACAGTCTTTTGCTTGCAATTCTTTTGCATTCTTTTTCTCGTCGAATTTCCTTCTTCTCCGGTGTCTGCTGGCTGTCTGCTCTCTGTCGTCGTTCTCTAGCTTGGCATCTTTTCTTTTCTTGTTTACTCTCGTTATCAGCCATGTTAATCTGTAAAAATAAAATAATGTATCATTAGTTTATTTTGAGATGTTAAGTTTGTTTTCATGAAAAATTGTTATCAACAGTGTGTTTACATTTTATACTTAATCAATTTCAATGCGGTCAGTTGAATAGAGGTCTAAATAAGGCCATCAGAGAATTATTTAAAAAAGTTTTTATTTAGTAAACATGTATCCAAAAGCAAGTGTTTCCCTAACTAAAAATATATACATATATGTACGTGTGACATGTCACTATATATAAATGGCTTTTTTGATATAAAAATACTTGTTTTGTTTGTTTTTTGTTAAATGAACCTTATTTTTTTTGTGGGCCTACACACATACATGTGTGTGTGACATGTGACTATACATGATAGACATAAATGTGCGTGCCACATGTCACTACATAAATCACATTTTCATAGTTCATTTTTTTTTTTTGTGCTGTCTTGATAATAAAATGTAATATATTATAGGTTACCTCTCAGTTGTAATTTGCACAGTGTAAAGTAGTAAATTAGGAAACAATTCTCTTCTGAAGTAACAGCAGCAGTTACCTATCCAGTCACTCTGCGCATCACCTGAGGAGAAATGTAGAAATTTCTGGAAAGTAGGCAGAATTTATAAACTTTCAAGTGCCTCAGAACGTTAGCACGCAATACGCATGCGCTATTTGCGTTCCAGCTTACAATTTGCGTTCCATCCGCCATTTTGTGCGTAGTAGTGTTCAAAATGGTGTTTAAGTGTGACTGTGGTACGTTCCGCATAGTATGTGTTTCATTCTTGCGGGTTACTGCAGTGTAGTTACGTCTGAAGCCTCGTTTTCGTTTTGTTCGGCGGCCATTTTTTCTCTCGCTTAGGCGGTTTTCGGCCGTTTAAACTCATTTTTTTTACTTAAATGGACGTGTAAATGAACTTTTGGAGGTGCCGGATGCCCCCCCCCCCCCGTGCTGTAATTAAGCTTTTTATGTGTTCGTTGTGTTTATTTCTTGTGTTTGTGTTTTGATGCCTGGCGTTTGGAATGGGTCTTTTGCGGCCCTATTTTTTCCCAATGCGGATGTATTTTGTTGCGATGTTGCCGTATTTTTTTGCGATAGACGCGGTTAGCTTTTACGTGTACGACGCAGTGTATTTGTTTCTAAGTCATGCGTATGTGTGTTAAGAGCGTGTGAAGGGCCTTTTTTACTGTTTTTTTTGTTAAGTCTTGCGTCTGTGTGTCTGGGTGTAAGCGGGTGTGAGGGGCCTTTGAGTTTTTTTTTGTTAAAAAGTTGTGTGTGTATGTGTGTGAACACAGCCGATGTTGGGATGCTCCCACCACCGCAAATGCGGACCCTCGCTTCGCGAGGATCCGCATTTGCGGGGACGTTGTTTGGTTTTTGTTGGCTGGGAGGTTGGGTTTATTTTGTTAAAAAGTCGTGTGTGTGTATGTGTGTGTTAACACAGCCGACGTTGAGCCTCCACCTCCGCAAATGCGGACCCTCGCTTCACGAGCCCGCAAGCAAGAGCAACGGCCCGTACGCTCACAACTATATATGTGATATGGACTGAAGACCTGAAAGTTATTGTCTGATGTACAAAAACATTTTACTATAAATGAGAAATAATCTGGACACAAAAATATAAGACTACTAGTTCTCAGGTGTTTCCATGACCCACCACAGACACCCCCTTCTGTTCACTATCATAAGAAGGTAGCAGAGAAACTGCCTCAGATGGTCTGAAAAACCAATGCATGATATTAAACCAGGAGATTATGTCCTTGTGAAGTCTCTTTCTTTATCTCCTAAGTGGACTAGAACTCACCTTGTGCTCCTCACCAATGGAGCTGCTGTCAGGATTGAAGCTGAGGAGATAGTCCTAAGCATCATAAGCAGGTAGCAGAGAGACTGCCTCACATGTCTGATAAACCAATGCATCATATTGAACTGGGAGAGTATGACCTTGCAAAGTCTTTTAATATAGTTTGTCTCCTAGGTGGACTTGGAACTCACCTTGTGCTCCTCACCAATGGAACTGCTGTCAAGGTTGAAGGAACGTCCGAATGGACTCATGGAAGGTCAAGTGTCATGAAAAAGTTCATCTTCACAGCCCTCCCATGAGACTCTCTGTGTATACTCACTCTGTCTGCCATGGTGGTTATCCCCTTGGTCATCAGATTTGAAGTGTGGGAACAGTGGCAATTCACCTGTGTAGCTGACACCAACTTAAATGGCCTCCTCATCTCCTTCAAGCATCATTTAAGCATCATAAGCAGGTAGCAGAGAGTGCATCAAATGTCTGATAAACCAATACATAAATATGTCCTTGTGAAGTCTCTTAATAAGGCTTCTTTATCTCCTAGGTCGACTGGACATTTCACTGTGTGCTCCTAACCAATTAAACTTCTGTCAAAGCTGAAGGAAAGTCAGAATGGTTTCATGGAAGCTCATGTCGCATGGTTTCCCCATGAAAAATGACTCATCACAGCCCTCTTGTGAGACTCTCTACATACCCCCTTGTACAAGAAAATAAAGATATCTCCTGCTTGATTTGATCAGATCTGTGTCATTATTTACGAGTCAAATTCACTTGTAACATGTAACAAAGGCAAAAAAATTATTGATTATTGGAAGACAGCGTTGGACACCCAGCCACCGCTCTCAGTGATGATGGGGCCATTGTCCACCACACTCTCACCTTCTTGTGTCACTTCCCCATCATTTCCCGCCTTATGGGTCCTTAAAGGACCGTGAAGGTCTTTAAAGGACCCGTTATAAAAAAAATATATATACACTATCACACATCAACCATTAATTAAGCCTGTCACTCATGGGGGTCAATACAGACCCCCATAAACCCCTAATTACCCTGTCACTCATGGGGGTCAATACAGACCCCCATAAGCCCTTCATTAACCCCCTCACTCATGGGGTCAATATAGACCCCCAAAAGCCCTTCATTAACCCTGTCACTCATGGGGGTCAATACAGACCCCCAAAAGCCCTTTATTAACCCCCTCACTCATGGGGGTCAATATAGACCCCCATAAGCCCTTCATTAACCCTGTCACTCATGGGGGTCAATACAGACCCCTATAAGCCCTTCATTAACCCTGTCAATCATGGGGGTCAATATAGACCCCCATAAGCCCTTAATATAACCCTGTCACTCCTGGGGGTCAATACAGAGCCCCATAAGCCCTTCATTAACCCTGTCACTCATGGGGGTCAATAAAGACCCACATAAGCCCTTCATTAACCCGGTCACACATTTGGGTCAATACTGACCCCCATAAGCACTTAATTAAACCTCTCACTCATGGGGGTCAATACAGACCCCCATAAACCCCTAATTAACACACTCACTCATGGGGGTCAATACAGACCCCCATAAACCCTTCATTAACCCTGTCACTCATGGAGGTCAATATAGACCCCCATAAGCCCTTCATTAACCCTGTCACTCATGGGCGTCAATACAGACCCCCATAAACCTATAATTAATCCTGTCATTCATGGGGGTCTATACAGACCCCCATAAGCACTTAATTAACAACCTCACTCATGGGGGACAATACAGACGCCCATAAACCCCTAATTAACCCTGTCACTCATGGGGGTCCATACAGACCCTCATAAGCCTGTATTTAACCCCATCAGTCCCATAAGAGTATATTAAGACCATTATGGGCCTCTTACAACACAACATTAACCACATAAGTGCCATGACGGTCCTCAAGGACCATTATGACACTAAGTATAAACACTACACTGCACTATACCCCCCAATAAAACATTAAATATCAACTAAACACCCTCTACACTAACCTATTAACACCTACACTACCTAACTACCTTCTAATAACCCCCACCACTCTAATTACAGAAAAAAATAAAACCTAAAGTCACAAAAAATTCAAGCATCATTTAAGCATCATAAGCAGGTAGCAGAGAGTGCATCAAATGTCTGATAAACCAATACATAAATATGTCCTTGTGAAGTCTCTTAATAAGGCTTCTTTATCTCCTAGGTCGACTGGACATTTCACTGTGTGCTCCTAACCAATTAAACTTCTGTCAAAGCTGAAGGAAAGTCAGAATGGTTTCATGAAAGCTCATGTCGCATGGTTTCCCCATGAAAAATGACTCATCACAGCCCTCTTGTGAGACTCTCTACATACCCCCTTGTACAAGAAAATAAAGACACCTCCTGCTTGATTTGATCAGATCTGTGTCATTATTTACGAGTCAAATTCACCTGTAACATGTAACAAAGGCAAACAAATATTGATTATTGGAAGACAGTGTTGGACACCCAGCCACCGCTCTCAGTGATGATGGGGCCATTGTCCACCACACTCTCACCTTCTTGTGTCACTTCCCCATCATTTCCCGCCTTATGGGTCCTTAAAGGACCGTGAAGGTCTTTAAAGGACCCGTTATAAAAAAAATATATATACACTATCACACATCAACCATTAATTAAGCCTGTCACTCATGGGGGTCAATACAGACCCCCATAAACCCCTAATTACCCTGTCACTCATGGGGGTCAATACAGACCCCCATAAGCCCTTCATTAACCCCCTCACTCATGGGGTCAATATAGACCCCCAAAAGCCCTTCATTAACCCTGTCACTCATGGGGGTCAATACAGACCCCCATAAGCCCTTTATTAACCCCCTCACTCATGTGGGTCAATATAGACCCCCATAAGCCCTTCATTAACCCTGTCACTCATGGGGGTCAATACAGACCCCTATAAGCCCTTTATTAACCCTGTCACTCATGGGGGTCAATATAGACCCCCATAAGCCCTTAATATAACCCTGTCACTCCTGGGGGTCAATACAGAGCCCCATAAGCCCTTCATTAACCCTGTCACTCATGGGGGTCAATAAAGACCCACATAAGCCCTTCATTAACCCGGTCAAACATTTGGGTCAATACTGACCCCCATAAGCACTTAATTAAACCTCTCACTCATGGGGGTCAATACAGACCCCCATAAACCCCTAATTAACACCCTCACTCATGGGGGTCAATACAGACCCCAATAAACCCTTCATTAACCCTGTCACTCATGGAGGTCAATATAGACCCCCATAAGCCCTTCATTAACCCTGTCACTCATGGGCGTCAATACAGACCCCCATAAACCTATAATTAATCCTGTCATTCATGGGGGTCTATACAGACCCCCATAAGCACTTAATTAACAACCTCACTCATGGGGGACAATACAGACGCCCATAAACCCCTAATTAACCCTGTCACTCATGGGGGTCAATACAGACCCCCATAATACATATAATTAACCCTGTCACTCATGGGGGTCAGTAAAGACTCACATAAGCCCATAAATAACCCTGGCACTCATGGGGGTCAATACAGACCCCCATAAACCCCTAATTAACCCCATCACTCAGAAGGGTCAATACAGCCCCCATAAGCACTTAATTAACCCTTTCACTCATGGGGGTCAATAAAGACCCCCATAAGCCCTTAATTAACCCCCTCACTCATGGGGGTCAATACAGACCCCCATAAACCCCTAATTAACCCTGTCACTCATGGGGGTCCATACAGACCCTCATAAGCCTGTATTTAACCCCATCAGTCCCATAAGAGTATATTAAGACCATTATGGGCCTCTTACAACACAACATTAACCACATAAGTGCCATGACGGTCCTCAAGGACCATTATGACACTAAGTATAAACACTACACTGCACTATACCCCTCAATAAAACATTAAATATCAACTAAACACCCTCTACACTAACCTATTAACACCTACACTACCTAACTACCTTCTAATAACCCCCACCACTCTAATTACAGAAAAAAATAAAACCTAAAGTCACAAAAAATTCAAGCATCATTTAAGCATCATAAGCAGGTAGCAGAGAGTGCATCAAATGTCTGATAAACCAATACATAAATATGTCCTTGTGAAGTCTCTTAATAAGGCTTCTTTATCTCCTAGGTCGACTGGACATTTCACTGTGTGCTCCTAACCAATTAAACTTCTGTCAAAGCTGAAGGAAAGTCAGAATGGTTTCATGGAAGCTCATGTCGCATGGTTTCCCCATGAAAAAAGGACTCATCACAGCCCTCTTGTGAGACTCTCTACATACCCCCTTGTACAAGAAAATAAAGATATCTCCTGCTTGATTTGATCAGATCTGTGTCATTATTTACGAGTCAAATTCACCTGTAACATGTAACAAAGGCAAAAAAATATTGATTATTGGAAGACAGTGTTGGACACCCAGCCACCGCTCTCAGTGATGATGGGGCCATTGTCCACCACACTCTCACCTTCTTGTGTCACTTCCCCATCATTACCCACCTTATGGGTCCTTAAAGGACCGTTAAGGTCTTTAAAGGACCCGTTATAAAAAAAAAAATATACACTATCACACACCCACCATTAATTAACCCTGTCACTCATGGGTGTCAATACAGACCCCCATAAACCCCTAATTACCCTGTCACTCATGGGGGTCAATACAGACCCCCATAAGCCCTTCATTAACCCCCTCACTCATGGGGTCAATATAGACCCCCAAAAGCCCTTCATTAACCCTGTCACTCATGGGGGTCAATACAGACCCCCATAAGCCCTTTATTAACCCCTCACTCATGGGGGTCAATATAGACCCCCATAGCCCTTCATTAACCCTGTCACTCATGGGGGTCAATACAGACCCCTATAAGCCCTTCATTAACCCTGTCACTCATGGGGGTCAATATAGACCCCCATAAGCCCTTAATATAACCCTGTCACTCCTGGGGGTCAATACAGAGCCCCATAAGCCCTTCATTAACCCTGTCACTCATGGGGGTCAATAAAGACCCACATAAGCCCTTCATTAACCCGGTCACACATTTGGGTCAATACTGACCCCCATAAGCACTTAATTAAACCTCTCACTCATGGGGGTCAATACAGACCCCCATAAACCCCTAATTAACACACTCACTCATGGGGGTCAATACAGACCCCCATAAACCCTTCATTAACCCTGTCACTCATGGAGGTCAATATAGACCCCCATAAGCCCTTCATTATCCCTGTCACTCATGGGCGTCAATACAGACCCCCATAAACCCCTAATTAACACACTCACTCATGGGGGTCAATACAGACCCCCATAAACCCTTCATTAACCCTGTCACTCATGGAGGTCAATATAGACCCCCATAAGCCCTTCATTATCCCTGTCACTCATGGGCGTCAATACAGACCCCCATAAACCTATAATTAATCCTGTCATTCATGGGGGTCTATACAGACCCCCATAAGCACTTAATTAACAACCTCACTCATGGGGGACAATACAGACGCCCATAAACCCCTAATTAACCCTGTCACTCATGGGGGTCAATACAGACCCCCATAATACATATAATTAACCCTGTCACTCATGGGGGTCAGTAAAGACCCACATAAGCCCATAAATAACCCTGGCACTCATGGGGGTCAATACAGACCCCCATAAACCCCTAATTAACCCCATCACTCAGAAGGGTCAATACAGCCCCCATAAGCACTTAATTAACCCTTTCACTCATGGGGGTCAATAAAGACCCCCATAAGCCCTTAATTAACCCCCTCACTCATGGGGGTCAATACAGACCCCCATAAACCCCTAATTAACCCTGTCACTCATGGGGGTCCATACAGACCCTCATAAGCCTCTATTTAACCCCATCAGTCCCATTAGAGTATATTAAGACCATTATGGGCCTCTTACAACACAACATTAACCACATAAGTGCCATGACGGTCCTCAAGGACCATTATGACACTAAGTATAAACACTACACTGCACTATACCCCCCAATAAAACATTAAATATCAACTAAACACCCTCTACACTAACCTATTAACACCTACACTACCTAACTACCTTCTAATAACCCCCACCACTCTAATTACAGAAAAAAATAAAACCTAAAGTCACAAAAAATTCAAGCATCATTTAAGCATCATAAGCTGTTAGCAGAGAGTGCATCAAATGTCTGATAAACCAATACATAAATATGTCCTTGTGAAGTCTCTTAATAAGGCTTCTTTATCTCATAGGTCGACTGGACATTTCACCGTGTGCTCCTAACCAATTAAACTTCTGTCAAAGCTGAAGGAAAGTCAGAATGGTTTCATGGAAGCTCATGTCGCATGGTTTCCCCATGAAAAAAGGACTCATCACAGCCCTCTTGTGAGACTCTCTACATACCCCCTTGTACAAGAAAATAAAGATATCTCCTGCTTGATTTGATCAGATCTGTGTCATTATTTACGAGTCAAATTCACCTGTAACATGTAACAAAGGCAAAAAAATATTGATTATTGGAAGACAGTGTTGGACACCCAGCCACCGCTCTCAGTGATGATGGGGCCATTGTCCACCACACTCTCACCTTCTTGTGTCACTTCCCCATCATTTCCCGCCTTATGGGTCCTTAAAGGACCGTTAAAGTCTTTAAAGTACCCGTTATAAAAAAAAAATATACACTATCACACACCCACCATTAATTAACCCTGTCACTCATGGGTGTCAATACAGACCCCCATAAACCCCTAATTACCCTGTCACTCATGGGGGTCAATACAGACCCCCATAAGCCCTTCATTAACCCCCTCACTCATGGGGTCAATATAGACCCCCAAAAGCCCTTCATTAACCCTGTCACTCATGGGGGTCAATACAGACCCCCATAAGCCCTTTATTAACCCCCTCACTCATGGGGGTCAATATAGACCCCCATAAGCCTTTCATTAACCCTGTCACTCATGGGGGTCAATACAGACCCCTATAAGCCCTTCATTAACCCTGTCACTCATGGGGGTCAATATAGACCCCCATAAGCCCTTAATATAACCCTGTCACTCCTGGGGGTCAATACAGAGCACCATAAGCCCTTCATTAACCCTGTCACTCATGGGGGTCAATAAAGACCCACATAAGCCCTTCATTAACCCGGTCACACATTTGGGTCAATACTGACCCCCATAAGCACTTAATTAAACCTCTCACTCATGGGGGTCAATACAGACCCCCATAAACCCCTAATTAACACACTCACTCATGGGGGTCAATACAGACCCCCATAAACCCTTCATTAACCCTGTCACTCATGGAGGTCAATATAGACCCCCATAAGCCCTTCATTATCCCTGTCACTCATGGGCGTCAATACAGACCCCCATAAACCTATAATTAATCCTGTCATTCATGGGGGTCTATAGAGACCCCCATAAGCACTTAATTAACAACCTCACTCATGGGGGACAATACAGACGCCCATAAACCCCTAATTAACCCTGTCACTCATGGGGGTCAATACAGACCCCCATAATACATATAATTAACCCTGTCACTCATGGGGGTCAGTAAAGACCCACATAAGCCCATAAATAACCCTGGCACTCATGGGGGTCAATACAGACCCCCATAAACCCCTAATTAACCCCATCATTTAGAAGGGTCAATACAGCCCCCATAAGCACTTAACTAACCCTTTCACTCATGGGGGTCAATAAAGACCCCCATAAGCCCTTAATTAACCCCCTCACTCATGGGGGTCAATACAGACCGCCATAAACCCCTAATTAACCCTGTCACTCATGGGGGTCCATACAGACCCTCATAAGCCTCTATTTAACCCCATCAGTCCCATAAGAGTATATTAAGACCATTATGGGCCTCTTACAACACAACATTAACCACATAAGTGCCATGACGGTCCTCAAGGACCATTATGACACTAAGTATAAACACTACACTGCACTATACCCCCCAATAAAACATTAAATATCAACTAAACACCCTCTACACTAACCTATTAACACCTACACTACCTAACTACCTTCTAATAACCCCCACCACTCTAATTACAGAAAAAAATAAAACCTAAAGTCACAAAAAATTAAAAAATCTACATTTCATAAAATAAAAAACCTAAATCACAAAAAATAAAAAATATACATTACAGAAAATAAAAAACCTGTCACAAAAAATAAAAAAAAGGAACATTATAGAAAATAAAAAAAATACATTACAACACCCCCCCTACATAAAATTTTTAAAAAATTACTCACCTGAAAAGGAAATACATACAAATACATACAATACAAATAAAATTAAATACAATACAATACATCCTATCTATCTAATATACATCCCCAATTTATCTGTATAAATACTGTCACAACCCACTCTCTGGTTGCGGTCTTTCGACCGGATTTGGGTTACTCTGGACCTTGGAGGTATCTTTGATTACAGGAACATCATGTCTCAGCCCTTGGTTTAGACTGAGCAATATTGACAGTAAGTCTGACAAATCTTACTGCAAGCATATGTCCCCGGGTAAATAATACATCTACACGCCACGTCTTGCTTAAAATTATGAACAACTTTATTTGGAAAACAACATCTTTTAAAATGGCATACAACATTACCAGGAGGGGCTACCTTTAGTCAGCCCCTAACTGCCTCTGGCCAATCAGGCAGGGTCCCAACGTGGGAACCATGAGACTCCTCCCATGGGCCAACCCCAGGCGTGGCTACCATGCTCATTCTAACCCAGACTCTCCCAGTAGACACTTCCTGTTTTTCCTCCTGGACTATGCCCCTGGGGAAACCCCATACTAGCTTGTTGTTCAAGTCCTGGCGACACCCTGTGAGGTTTATCTTTTTCAGGATAACCCCATTTGGCTCAGCTCCTGCCTCAGTGTTTACCTAATGGGGGATGGTTAACTAAATACAATCACTCCATAATATTATATACAAGCTTATACTGTAATTACCATTACAACCCAAACCATATTTCCCCATTCCCACATGGTATCAGGGTTGGGCAGGTTTTCCACGTCAATCCATTTTATGCAGTAATGCTGACTTTATTTAATGGTGACTGTGGAACCCCCTACTCATTCCCCTATCCCATACCATTCACAAGCAGTGGCTCTGTGAGCCCAAACCTTTTGTTCTTCCACATGGCAACAGCATGTGGAAGATAACCCAGCCCCAAGATGGCCACTGTTGCCAGTCACAAAATGGCCCCAGCATAGTTCATGCCAAATCCAATATGGCCACTGGCTGATTCATGACAAATACCAAAATCTAATATACATCCTATATATCTAATATACATCACCCAATCTATCTAAATAAATACCATTATCTAATATACATCCTATCTATATAATATACATCACACAATCTATCTAATATACAATAAATAATATCTAATATACATCCTATCTATCTAATATACATCCCCCAATCTATCTAATATACATCCCCCAATCTATCTAATATACAATTAATAATATCTTATATACATCCTATCTATCTAATATACATCCCCCAATCTATCTAAATAAATAACACAATCTAATATACAATACATGCTATGCTATCTATATAAAACACAAAACCCTAGCTAACATAAAATAAATGCTATCTATATATATAATAATATATATAGTAAGCAGATGTCCCTTCAGATCAGCCACCTAGGGGGAAAAAAATGAGTGCATCACATTTACAGTAAATAAATAAACATTCTAAATATTCTAAACATTCTAAATATTCTACTCACCTTTCCAGCATGTTCCCGTCCTTCTTCTTTTCTTCTTCTCCGGTGCGGCCCCTGTTAAAAAAAAACATAACATTAGTACACATACATAAGCAAAAAACAAAATAAAATAAACTTAATCTCCCGGAGAAAATAGGCAATGGTGCCTTCTGATTGGTTGAAAACGCTGTCTATCAATCAGGAGGTGCCAATGTGTGAGCCAATCAGAAAGGGATACACCCCTAAAATCCCAATCTGATTGGATAATGCACCTGTCAATCTTTATTTAAACCAATCACAAGGCGCAGATGCCTTCAGCCAATCACAATGGAATACACCCCCACAGGGTGATTGGCTGGAGGCATCTGCACATTCTGATTGGTTGCACTGACAATAGCCAATCACAATGGAATACACCCCCACGTATTGATTGGCTGAAGGCATTTGCGCCTTCTCATTGGCTGTTGTCAATGTCAATCAGTATTACAGCCAATTGGAAGGCGCAGATGTCTTCAGTCAATCACCGCGTGGGGGTGTATCCCATTGTGATTCGCTGATGGCAATAAAGTCTTCGGATTGGTTCAAATAAAGATTGACAGGTGTGTTATCCAATCAGAGTGGGATTTTGGGGTGTATCCCTTTCTCATTGGTTCACAATTGGCGTCTTCTCATTGGATGAATTTGATAGACAGCGTCTTCAGCCAATCAGAAGCCGCCATTGCCAATTTTATTCTGGAACACTCCGTAGGAAGCTCATTAGCGTCGGAGACATCCGCCAGGGGGGATGTGTGTAGTTTTTTTTTTTTTTACCGCGCGGATGCTTCCAGGGCAGAACACCAGGAGGCCGGAGACATTGTGGGGAGGTAAGTACAATGTAGATTATGTTTATTTTACTTTGTTTTATGTTTATGTATGTGTACTAATGTTATGTTATTTTTTAACAGGGGCCGCACCGGAGAAGAGGAAAAGAAGAAGGACGGGACATGCTGGAAAGGTGAGTAGAATATTTATAATGTTTATAATGTTTATTTATTTTATGTAAACATGTTGTAGTAATTTTTTAAATCTTTTTTACCCTAGGTTGCTGATCTGAAGAAACATCTCAAAGGCAAGTTGTCTTAATTATTTTATTTTAGCATAGAATTAGGGTTGCTATATAGAGATAGCATGTACTGTATATTAGATAAATTGGGGGATGTATATTAGATAGGATGTTTTTTAGATAGATAGTATTGTATATTAGATAGGGGGATGTATATTAGATAGGGGCGTATTGTAGTGTATTTAATTGTATTGTATTTAATTGTATTGTATTGTATGTGATATATGTATTACCTTTTCAGGTGTGTAATTTTTTTTTATTTTCTGTAGTGGGGGGGGGGGGGTTGTAATGTATTTTTTTATTTTATGTAATGTTCCTTTTTTATTTTTTGTGACTTAGGTTTTTATTTGTTTCTGTAATGTACATTTTTATTTTTTGTGATTTAGGTTTTTTTATTTTATGTTATGTAGATTTTAGATTTTTGATGACTAGTTTTTTTGATTTCTGTAATTACAGTGGTGGGGAGGGGGTTATTAGGGGGTAGGTAAGTAGTTAGTGTAGGTGTTAATAGGTTAGTGTAGAGGGTGTTTAGTTGATATTTAATGTTTTATTGGGGGGCTATATTGCAGTGTAGTGTTTATACTTAGTGTCATCATGGTCCTTGAGGACCGTCATGGCACTTATGTGGTTAATGTTGGGTTGTAACAGGCCCATAATGGTCATAATATACCCTTATGGGACTGATGGGGTTAAATAGAGGCTTATGAGGGTCTGGATAGACCGCCATAAGTGACCGGGTTAAAATGGTGTAGTGCTTACACTTTGGGTCAAGAGGGTCCTGGATGACCCTCATGGCACTTATAGTGTTATTACATGCGTGCATTATTTTGTTAGAGGGGTATATATCGTTGAGGCACACAGTACACTCACATTGTGTGGCAAACAGCATTTCAACACTTTCTTTTATTGACTGTCAATTTTTGACGGGCAAGTCGCTAGTAGTATATATTTTTTAGTAACCTTGAGATCTTTATCCTTTGTATATAGCTATCAATCTCATGGGGTTTAGCCCTATTATTTTGCAATAATTACACAAAATGAATGTATCCGCTCTATACATTTGGGTCAATACTGACCCCCATAAGCACTTAATTAAACCTCTCACTCATGGGGGTCAATACAGACCCCCATAAACCCCTAATTAACACCCTCACTCATGGGGGTCAATACAGACCCCCATAAACCCTTCATTAACCCTGTCACTCATAGAGGTCAATATAGACCCCCATAAGCCCTTCATTAACCCTGTCACTCATGGGCGTCAATACAGACCCCCATAAACCTATAATTAATCCTGTCATTCATGGGGGTCTATACAGACCCCCATAAGCACTTAATTAACAACCTCACTCATGGGGGACAATACAGACGCCCATAAACCCCTAATTAACCCTGTCACTCATGGGGGTAAATACAGACCCCCATAATACATATAATTAACCCTGTCACTCATGGGGGTCAGTAAAGACCCACATAAGCCCATAAATAACCCTGGCACTCATGGGAGTAAATACAGACCCCCATAAACCCCTAATTAACACACTCACTCATGGGGGTCAATACAGACCCCCATAAACCCTTCATTAACCCTGTCACTCATGGAGGTCAATATAGACCCCCATAAGCCCTTCATTAACTCTGTCACTCATGGGCGTCAATACAGACCCCCATAAACCTATAATTAATCCTGTCATTCATGGGGGTCTATACAGACCCCCATAAGCACTTAATTAACAACCTCACTCATGGGGGACAATACAGACGCCCATAAACCCCTAATTAACCCTGTCACTCATGGGGGTCAATACAGACCCCCATAATACATATAATTAACCCTGTCACGCATGGGGGTCAGTAAAGACCCACATAAGCCCATAAATAACCCTGGCACTCATGGGGGTCAATACAGACCCCCATAAACCCCTAATTATCCCCATCACTCAGAAGGGTGAATACAGACCCCCATAAACCCCTAATTAACCCTGTCACTCATGGGGGTCAATACAGACCCCCATAATACATATAATTAACCCTGTCACTCATGGGGGTCAGTAAAGACCCACATAAGCCCATAAATAACCCTTTCACTCATGGGGGTCAATAAAGACCCCCATAAGCCCTTAATTAACCCCCTCACTCATGGGGGTCAATACAGACCCCCATAATCCCCTAATTAACCCTGTCACTCATGGGGGTCCATACAGACCCTCATAAGCCTCTATTTAACCCCATCAGTCCCATAAGAGTATATTAAGACCATTATGGGCCTCTTACAACACAACATTAACCACATAAGTGCCATAACGGTCCTCAAGGACCATTATGACACTAAGTATAAACACTACACTGCACTATACCCACCAATAAAACATTAAATATCAACTAAACACCCTCTACACTAACCTATTAACACCTACACTACCTAACTACCTTCTAATAACCCCCACCACTCTAATTACAGAAAAAAATAAAACCTAAAGTCACAAAAAATTCAAGCATCATTTAAGCATCATAAGCAGGTAGCAGAGAGTGCATCAAATGTCTGATAAACCAATACATAAATATGTCCTTGTGAAGTCTCTTAATAAGGCTTCTTTATCTCCTAGGTCGACTGGACATTTCACCTTGTGCTCCTAACCAATTAAACTTCTGTCAAAGCTGAAGGAAAGTCAGAATGGTTTCATGGAAGCTCATGTCGTATGGTTTCCCCATGAAAAAAGGACTCATCACAGCCCTCTTGTGAGACTCTCTACATACCCCCTTGTACAAGAAAATAAAGATATCTCCTGCTTGATTTGATCAGATCTTTGTCATTATTTACGAGTCAAATTCACCTGTAACATGTAACAAAGGCAAAAAAATATTGATTATTGGAAGACAGTGTTGGACACCCAGCCACCGCTCTCAGTGATGATGGGGCCATTGTCCACCACACTCTCACCTTCTTGTGTCACTTCCCCATCATTTCCCGCCTTATGGGTCCTTAAAGGACCGTGAAGGTCTTTAAAGGACCCGTTATAAAAAAAAAAATATACACTATCACACATCAACCATTAATTAACCCTGTCACTCATGGGGGTCAATACAGACCCCCATAAACCCCTAATTACCCTGTCACTCATGGGGGTCAATACAGACCCCCATAAGCCCTTCATTAACCCCCTCACTCATGGGGTCAATATAGACCCCCAAAAGCCCTTCATTAACCCTGTCACTCATGGGGGTCAATACAGACCCTCATAAGCCCTTTATTAACCCCCTCACTCATGGGGGTCAATGTAGACCCCCATAAGCCCTTCATTAACCCTGTCACTCATGGGGGTCAATACAGACCCCTATAAGCCCTTCATTAACCCTGTAACTCATGGGGGTCAATATAGACCCCCATAAGCCCTTAATATAACCCTGTCACTCCTGGGGGTCAATACAGAGCCTTATAAGCCCTTCATTAACCCTGTCACTCATGGGTGTCAATAAAGACCCACATAAGCCCTTCATTAACCCGGTCACACATTTGGGTCAATACTGACCCCCATAAGCACTTAATTAAACCTCTCACTCATGGGGGTCAATACAGACCCCCATAAACCCCTAATTAACACACTCACTCATGGGGGTCAATACAGACCCCCATAAACCCTTCATTAACCCTGTCACTCATGGAGGTCAATATAGACCCCCATAAGCCCTTCATTATCCCTGTCACTCATGGGCGTCAATACAGACCCCCATAAACCTATAATTAATCCTGTCATTCATGGGGGTCTATACAGACCCCCATAAGCACTTAATTAACAACCTTACTCATGGGGGACAATACAGACGCCCATAAACCCCTAATTAACCCTGTCACTCATGGGGGTCAATACAGACCCCCATATTACATATAATTAACCCTGTCACTCATGGGGGTCAGTAAAGACCCACATAAGCCCATAAATAACCCTGGCACTCATGGGGGTCAATACAGACCCCCATAAACCCCTAATTAACCCCATCACTCAGAAGGGTCAATACAGCCCCCATAAGCACTTAATTAACCCTTTCACTCATGGGGGTCAATAAAGACCCCCATAAGCCCTTAATTAACCCCCTCACTCATGGGGGTCAATACAGACCCCCATAAACCCCTTATTAACCCTGTCACTCATGGGGGTCCATACAGACCCTCATAAGCCTCTATTTAACCCCATCAGTCCCATAAGAGTATATTAAGACCATTATGGGCCTCTTACAACACAACATTAACCACATAAGTGCCATGACGGTCCTCAAGGACCACGTCTTGCTTAAAATTATGAACAACTTTATTTGGAAAACAACATCTTTTAAACAGGCATACAACATTACCAGGAGGGGCTACCTTTAGTCAGCCCCTAACTGCCTCTGGCCAATCAGGCAGGGTCCCAACGTGGGAACCATGAGACTCCTCCCATGGGCCAACCCCAGGCGTGGCTACCATGCTCATTCTAACCCAGACTCTCCCAGTGGACACTTCCTGTTTTTCCTCCTGGACTATGCCCCCGGGGAAACCCCATACTAGCTTGTTGTTCAAGTCCTGGCGACACCCTGTGAGGTTTATCTTGTTCAGGATAACCCCATTTGGCTCAGCTCCTGCCTCAGTGTTTACCTAATGGGGGGTGGTTAACTAAATACAATCACTCCATAATATTATATACAAGCTTATACTGTAATTAACCATTACAACCCAAATCATATTTCCCCATTCCCACATGGTATCAGGGTTGGGCAGGTTTTCCACGTCAATCTATTACTTATGCAGTAATGCTGACTTTATTTAATGGTGACTGTGGAACCCCCTACTCATTCCCCTATCCCATACCATTCATAAGTAAGGGCTCTGTGAGCCCAAACCTTTTGTTCTTCCACATGGCAACAGCATGTGGAAGATAACCCAGCCCCAAGATGGCCACTGTTGCCAGTCACAAAATGGCCCCAGCATAGTTCATGCCAAATCCAATATGGCCACAGGCTGATTTATGACAAATACCATAATCTAATATACATCCTATATATCTAATATACATCACCCAATCTATCTAAATAAATACCATTATCTAATATACATCCTATCTATATAATATACATCACACAATCTATCTAATATACAATAAATAATATCTAATATACATCCTATCTATCTAATATACATCCCCCAATCTATCTAATATACATCCCCCAATCTATCTAATATACAATTAATAATATCTAATATACATCCTATCTATCTAATATATACATCCCCCAATCTATCTAAATAAATAACACAATCTAATATACAATACATGCTATGCTATCTATATAAAACACAAAACCCTAGCTAACATAAAATAAATGCTATCTATATATATAATAATATATATAGTAAGCAGATGTCCCTTCAGATCAGCCACCTAGGGGGAAAAAAATGAGTGCATCACATTTATAGTAAATAAATAAACATTCTAAATATTCTAAACATTCTAAATATTCTACTCACCTTTCCAGCATGTTCCCGTCCTTCTTCTTTCCTTCTTCTCCGGTGCGGCCCCTGTTAAAAAAAAACATAACATTAGTACACATACATAAGCAAAAAAACAAAATAAAATAAACTTAATCTCCCGGAGAAAATAGGCAATGGTGCCTTCTGATTGGTTAAAAACGCTGTCTATCAATCAGGAGGCGCCAATGTGTGAGCCAATCAGAAAGGGATACACCCTAAAATCCCAATCTGATTGGATAATGCACCTGTCAATCTTTATTTAAACCAATCACAAGGTGCAGATGCCTTCAGCCAATCACAATGGAATACACCCCCACAGGGTGATTGGCTGGAGGCATCTGCACATTCTGATTGGTTGCACTGACAATAGCCAATCACAATGGAATACACCCCCACGCATTGATTGGCTGAAGGCATTTGCGCCTTCTCATTGGCTGTTGTCAATGTCAATCAGTATTACAGCCAATTGGAAGGCGCAGATGTCTTCAGTCAATCACCGCGTGGGGGTGTATCCCATTGTGATTCGCTGATGGCAATAAAGTCTTCGGATTGGTTCAAATAAAGATTGACAGGTGTGTTATCCAATCAGAGTGGGATTTTGGGGTGTATCCCTTTCTCATTGGTTCACAATTGGCGTCTTCTCATTGGATGAATTTGATAGACAGCGTCTTCAGCCAATCAGAAGCCGCCATTGCCAATTTTATTCTGAAACACTCCGTAGGAAGCTCATTAGCGTCGTAGACATCCGCCAGGGGGGATGTGTGTAGTTTTTTTTTTTTACCGCGCGGATGCTTCCAGGGCAGAACACCAGGAGGCCGGAGACATTGTGGGGAGGTAAGTACAATGTAGATTATGTTTATTTTACTTTGTTTTATGTTTATGTATGTGTACTAATGTTATGTTATTTTTTAACAGGGGCCGCACCGGAGAAGAGGAAAAGAAGAAGGACGGGACATGCTGGAAAGGTGAGTAGAATATTTATAATGTTTATAATGTTTATTTATTTTATGTAAACATGTTGTAGTAATTTTTTAAATCTTTTTTACCCTAGGTTGCTGATCTGAAGAAACATTTCAAAGGCAAGTTGTCTTAATTATTTTATTTTAGCTTAGAATTAGGGTTGCTATATAGAGATAGCATGTACTGTATATTAGATAGATTGGGGGATGTATATTAGATAGGATGTATTTTAGATAGATAGTATTGTATATTAGATAGGGGGATGTATATTAGATAGGGGCGTATTGTAGTGTATTTAATTGTATTGTATTTAATTGTATTGTATTGTATGTGATATATGTATTACCTTTTCAGGTGTGTAATTTTTATTTATTTTCTGTAGTGGGGGGGGGTTGTAATGTATTTTTTTTATTTTATGTAATGTTCCTTTTTTTATTTTTTTTGACTTAGGTTTTTATTTGTTTCTGTAATGTACATTTTTATTTTTTGTGATTTAGTTTTTTTTATTTTATGTTATGTAGATTTTAGATTTTTGATGACTAGTTTTTTTGATTTCTGTAATTACAGTGGTGGGGAGGGGGTTATTAGGGGGTAGGTAAGTAGTTAGTGTAGGTGTTAATAGGTTAGTGTAGAGGGTGTTTAGTTGATATTTAATGTTTTATTGGGGGGCTATATTGCAGTGTAGTGTTTATACTTAGTGTCATGATGGTCCTTGAGGACCGTCATGGCACTTATGTGGTTAATGTTGGGTTGTAACAGGCCCATAATGGTCATAATATACCCTTATGGGACTGATGGGGTTAAATAGAGGCTTATGAGGGTCTGGATAGACCGCCATAAGTGACCGGGTTAAAATGGTGTAGTGCTTACACTTTGGGTCAAGAGGGTCCTGGATGACCCTCATGGCACTTATAGTGTTATTACATGCGTGCATTATTTTGTTAGAGGGGTATATATCGCTGAGGCACACAGTACACTCACATTGTGTGGCAAACAGCATTTCAACACTTTCTTTTATTGACTGTCAATTTTTGACGGGCAAGTCGCTAGTAGTATATATTTTTTAGTAACCTTGAGATCTTTATCCTTTGTATATAGCTATCAATCTCATGGGGTTTAGCCCTATTATTTTGCAATAATTACACAAAATGAATGTATCCGCTCTATACATTTGGGTCAATACTGACCCCCATAAGCACTTAATTAAACCTCTCACTCATGGGGGTCAATACAGACCCCCATAAACCCCTAATTAACACCCTCACTCATGGGGGTCAATACAGACCCCCATAAACCCTTCATTAACCCTGTCACTCATGGAGGTCAATATAGACCCCCATAAGCCCTTCATTATCCCTGTCACTCATGGGCGTCAATACAGACCCCCATAAACCTATAATTAATCCTGTCATTCATGGGGGTCTATACAGACCCCCATAAGCACTTAATTAACAACCTCACTCATGGGGGACAATACAGACGCCCATAAACCCCTAATTAACCCTGTCACTCATGGGGGTCAATACAGACCCCCATAATACATATAATTAACCCTGTCACTCATGGGGGTCAGTAAAGACCCACATAAGCCCATAAATAACCCTGGCACTCATGGGGGTCAATACAGACCCCCATAAACCCCTAATTAACACACTCACTCATGGGGGTCAATACAGACCCCCATAAACCCTTCATTAACCCTGTCACTCATGGAGGTCAATATAGACCCCCATAAGCCCTTCATTAACTCTGTCACTCATGGGCGTCAATACAGACCCCCATAAACCCCTAATTATCCCCATCACTCAGAAGGGTGAATACAGACCCCCATAAACCCCTAATTAACCCTGTCACTCATGGGGGTCAATACAGACCCCCATAATACATATAATTAACCCTGTCACTCATGGGGGTCAGTAAAGACCCACATAAGCCCATAAATAACCCTTTCACTCATGGGGGTCAATAAAGACCCCCATAAGCCCTTAATTAACCCCCTCACTCATGGGGGTCAATACAGACCCCCATAATCCCCTAATTAACCCTGTCACTCATGGGGGTCCATACAGACCCTCATAAGCCTCTATTTAACCCCATCAGTCCCATAAGAGTATATTAAGACCATTATGGGCCTCTTACAACACAACATTAACCACATAAGTGCCATGACGGTCCTCAAGGACCATTATGACACTAAGTATAAACACTACACTGCACTATACCCCCCAATAAAACATTAAATATCAACTAAACACCCTCTACACTAACCTATTAACACCTACACTACCTAACTACCTTCTAATAACCCCCACCACTCTAATTACAGAAAAAAATAAAACCTAAAGTCACAAAAAATTCAAGCATCATTTAAGCATCATAAGCAGGTAGCAGAGAGTGCATCAAATGTCTGATAAACCAATACATAAATATGTCCTTGTGAAGTCTCTTAATAAGGCTTCTTTATCTCCTAGGTCGACTGGACATTTCACCTTGTGCTCCTAACCAATTAAACTTCTGTCAAAGCTGAAGGAAAGTCAGAATGGTTTCATGGAAGCTCATGTCGTATGGTTTCCCCATGAAAAAAGGACTCATCACAGCCCTCTTGTGAGACTCTCTACATACCCCCTTGTACAAGAAAATAAAGATATCTCCTGCTTGATTTGATCAGATCTGTGTCATTATTTACGAGTCAAATTCACCTGTAACATGTAACAAAGGCAAAAAAATATTGATTATTGGAAGACAGTGTTGGACACCCAGCCACCGCTCTCAGTGATGATGGGGCCATTGTCCACCACACTCTCACCTTCTTGTGTCACTTCCCCATCATTTCCCGCCTTATGGGTCCTTAAAGGACCGTGAAGGTCTTTAAAGGACCCGTTATAAAAAAAAAAATATACACAATCACACATCAACCATTAATTAACCCTGTCACTCATGGGGGTCAATACAGACCCCCATAAACCCCTAATTACCCTGTCACTCATGGGGGTCAATACAGACCCCCATAAGCCCTTCATTAACCCCCTCACTCATGGGGTCAATATAGACCCCCAAAAGCCCTTCATTAACCCTGTCACTCATGGGGGTCAATACAGACCCTCATAAGCCCTTCATTAACCCTGTAACTCATGGGGGTCAATATAGACCCCCATAAGCCCTTAATATAACCCTGTCACTCCTGGGGGTCAATACAGAGCCCCATAAGCCCTTCATTAACCCTGTCACTCATGGGGGTCAATAAAGACCCACATAAGCCCTTAATATAACCCTGTCACTCATGGGGGTCAATACAGACCCCCATAATACATATAATTAACCCTGTCACTCATGGGGGTCAGTAAAGACCCACATAAGCCCATAAATAACCCTGGCACTCATGGGGGTCAATACAGACCCCCATAAACCCCTAATTATCCCCATCACTCAGAAGGGTGAATACAGACCCCCATAAACCCCTAATTAACCCTGTCACTCATGGGGGTCAATACAGACCCCCATAATACATATAATTAACCCTGTCACTCATGGGGGTCAGTAAAGACCCACATAAGCCCATAAATAACCCTTTCACTCATGGGGGTCAATAAAGACCCCCATAAGCCCTTAATTAACCCCCTCACTCATGGGGGTCAATACAGACCCCCATAATCCCCTAATTAACCCTGTCACTCATGGGGGTCCATACAGACCCTCATAAGCCTCTATTTAACCCCATCAGTCCCATAAGAGTATATTAAGACCATTATGGGCCTCTTACAACACAACATTAACCACATAAGTGTCATAATGGTCCTTGAGGACCGTCATGGCACTAAGTATAAACACTACACTGCACTATACCCACCAATAAAACATTAAATATCAACTAAACACCCTCTACACTAACCTATTAACACCTACACTACCTAACTACCTTCTAATAACCCCCACCACTCTAATTACAGAAAAAAATAAAACCTAAAGTCACAAAAAATTCAAGCATCATTTAAGCATCATAAGCAGGTAGCAGAGAGTGCATCAAATGTCTGATAAACCAATACATAAATATGTCCTTGTGAAGTCTCTTAATAAGGCTTCTTTATCTCCTAGGTCGACTGGACATTTCACCTTGTGCTCCTAACCAATTAAACTTCTGTCAAAGCTGAAGGAAAGTCAGAATGGTTTCATGGAAGCTCATGTCGTATGGTTTCCCCATGAAAAAAGGACTCATCACAGCCCTCTTGTGAGACTCTCTACATACCCCCTTGTACAAGAAAATAAAGATATCTCCTGCTTGATTTGATCAGATCTGTGTCATTATTTACGAGTCAAATTCACCTGTAACATGTAACAAAGGCAAAAAAATATTGATTATTGGAAGACAGTGTTGGACACCCAGCCACCGCTCTCAGTGATGATGGGGCCATTGTCCACCACACTCTCACCTTCTTGTGTCACTTCCCCATCATTTCCCGCCTTATGGGTCCTTAAAGGACCGTGAAGGTCTTTAAAGGACCCGTTATAAAAAAAAAAATATACACTATCACACATCAACCATTAATTAACCCTGTCACTCATGGGGGTCAATACAGACCCCCATAAACCCCTAATTACCCTGTCACTCATGGGGGTAAATACAGACCCCCATAAGCCCTTCATTAACCCCCTCACTCATGGGGTCAATATAGACAACCAAAAGCCCTTCATTAACCCTGTCACTCATGGGGGTCAATACAGACCCTCATAAGCCCTTTATTAACCCCCTCACTCATGGGGGTCAATGTAGACCCCCATAAGCCCTTCATTAACCCTGTCACTCATGGGGGTCAATACAGACCCCTATAAGCCCTTCATTAACCCTGTAACTCATGGGGGTCAATATAGACCCCCATAAGCCCTTAATATAACCCTGTCACTCCTGGGGGTCAATACAGAGCCCCATAAGCCCTTCATTAACCCTG
Organism: Discoglossus pictus; assembly: GCA_027410445.1. Taxonomy (NCBI): domain Eukaryota; kingdom Metazoa; phylum Chordata; class Amphibia; order Anura; family Alytidae; genus Discoglossus; species Discoglossus pictus. Next base: position 9,506,134 of record CM050170.1, read on the forward strand.
TCACTCATGGGGGTCAATAAAGACCCACATAAGCCCTTCATTAACCCGGTCACACATTTGGGTCAATACTGACCCCCATAAGCACTTAATTAAACCTCTCACTCATGGGGGTCAATACAGACCCCCATAAACCCCTAATTAACACACTCACTCATGGGGGTCAATACAGACCCCCATAAACCCTTCATTAACCCTGTCACTCATGGAGGTCAATATAGACCCCCATAAGCCCTTCATTATCCCTGTCTCATGGGCGTCAATACAGACCCCCATAAACCTATAATTAATCCTGTCATTCATGGGGGTCTATACAGACCCCCATAAGCACTTAATTAACAACCTTACTCATGGGGGACAATACAGACGCCCATAAACCCCTAATTAACCCTGTCACTCATGGGGGTCAATACAGACCCCCATATTACATATAATTAACCCTGTCACTCATGGGGGTCAGTAAAGACCCACATAAGCCCATAAATAACCCTGGCACTCATGGGGGTCAATACAGACCCCCATAAACCCCTAATTAACCCCATCACTCAGAAGGGTCAATACAGCCCCCATAAGCACTTAATTAACCCTTTCACTCATGGGGGTCAATAAAGACCCCCATAAGCCCTTAATTTACCCCCTCACTCATGGGGGTCAATACAGACCCCCATAAACCCCTTATTAACCCTGTCACTCATGGGGGTCCATACAGACCCTCATAAGCCTCTATTTAACCCCATCAGTCCCATAAGAGTATATTAAGACCATTATGGGCCTCTTACAACACAACATTAACCACATAAGTGCCATGACGGTCCTCAAGGACCACGTCTTGCTTAAAATTATGAACAACTTTATTTGGAAAACAACATCTTTTAAACAGGCATACAACATTACCAGGAGGGGCTACCTTTAGTCAGCCCCTAACTGCCTCTGGCCAATCAGGCAGGGTCCCAACGTGGGAACCATGAGACTCCTCCCATGGGCCAACCCCAGGCGCGGCTACCATGCTCATTCTAACCCAGACTCTCCCAGTGGACACTTCCTGTTTTTCCTCCTGGACTATGCCCCTGGGGAAACCCCATACTAGCTTGTTGTTCAAGTCCTGGCGACACCCTGTGAGGTTTATCTTGTTCAGGATAACCCCATTTGGCTCAGCTCCTGCCTCAGTGTTTACCTAATGGGGGGTGGTTAACTAAATACAATCACTCCATAATATTATATACAAGCTTATACTGTAATTAACCATTACAACCCAAATCATATTTCCCCATTCCCACATGGTATCAGGGTTGGGCAGGTTTTCCACGTCAATCTATTTTATGCAGTAATGCTGACTTTATTTAATGGTGACTGTGGAACCCCCTACTCATTCCCCTATCCCATACCATTCACAAGCAGTGGCTCTGTGAGCCCAAACCTTTTGTTCTTCCACATGGCAACAGCATGTGGAAGATAACCCAGCCCCAAGATGGCCACTGTTGCCAGTCACAAAATGGCCCCAGCATAGTTCATGCCAAATCCAATATGGCCACTGGCTGATTTATGACAAATACCATAATCTAATATACATCCTATATATCTAATATACATCACCCAATCTATCTAAATAAATGCCATTATCTAATATACATCCTATCTATATAATATACATCACACAATCTATCTAATATACAATAAATAATATCTAATATACATCCTATCTATCTAATATACATCCCCCAATCTATCTAATATACATCCCCCAATCTATCTAATATACAATTAATAATATCTAATATACATCCTATCTATCTAATATATACATCCCCCAATCTATCTAAATAAATAACACAATCTAATATACAATACATGCTATGCTATCTATATAAAACACAAAACCCTAGCTAACATAAAATAAATGCTATCTATATATATAATAATATATATAGTAAGCAGATGTCCCTTCAGATCAGCCACCTAGGGGGAAAAAAATGAGTGCATCACATTTATAGTAAATAAATAAACATTCTAAATATTCTAAACATTCTAAATATTCTACTCACCTTTCCAGCATGTTCCCGTCCTTCTTCTTTCCTTCTTCTCCGGTGCGGCCCCTGTTAAAAAAAAACATAACATTAGTACACATACATAAGCAAAAAACAAAATAAAATAAACTTAATCTCCCGGAGAAAATAGGCAATGGTGCCTTCTGATTGGTTAAAAACGCTGTCTATCAATCAGGAGGCGCCAATGTGTGAGCCAATCAGAAAGGGATACACCCTAAAATCCCAATCTGATTGGATAATGCACCTGTCAATCTTTATTTAAACCAATCACAAGGTGCAGATGCCTTCAGCCAATCACAATGGAATACACCCCCACAGGGTGATTGGCTGGAGGCATCTGCACATTCTGATTGGTTGCACTGACAATAGCCAATCACAATGGAATACACCCCCACGCATTGATTGGCTGAAGGCATTTGCGCCTTCTCATTGGCTGTTGTCAATGTCAATCAGTATTACAGCCAATTGGAAGGCGCAGATGTCTTCAGTCAATCACCGCGTGGGGGTGTATCCCATTGTGATTCGCTGATGGCAATAAAGTCTTCGGATTGGTTCAAATAAAGATTGACAGGTGTGTTATCCAATCAGAGTGGGATGTTGGGGTGTATCCCTTTCTCATTGGTTCACAATTGGCGTCTTCTCATTGGATGAATTTGATAGACAGCGTCTTCAGCCAATCAGAAGCCGCCATTGCCAATTTTATTCTGGAACACTCCGTAGGAAGCTCATTAGCGTCGGAGACATCCGCCAGGGGGTATGTGTGTAGTTTTTTTTTTTTTTACCGCGCGGATGCTTCAAGGGCAGAACACCAGGAGGCCGGAGACATTGTGGGGAGGTAAGTACAATGTAGATTATGTTTATTTTACTTTGTTTTATGTTTATGTATGTGTACTAATGTTATGTTTTTTTTTAACAGGGGCCGCACCGGAGAAGAGGAAAAGAAGAAGGACGGGACATGCTGGAAAGGTGAGTAGAATATTTATAATGTTTATAATGTTTATTTATTTTATGTAAACATGTTGTAGTAATTTTTTAAATCTTTTTTACCCTAGGTTGCTGATCTGAAGAAACATTTCAAAAGCAAGTTGTCTTAATTATTTTATTTTAGCTTAGAATTAGGGTTGCTATATAGAGATAGCATGTACTGTATATTAGATAGATTGGGGGATGTATATTAGATAGGATGTATTTTAGATAGATAGTATTGTATATTAGATAGGGGGATGTATATTAGATAGGGGCGTATTGTAGTGTATTTAATTGTATTGTATTTAATTGTATTGTATTGTATGTGATATATGTATTACCTTTTCAGGTGTGTAATTTGTATTTATTTTCTGTAGTGGGGGGGGGGGTTGTAATGTATTTTTTTTTTTTTTTATGTAATGTTCCTTTTTTTATTTTTTGTGACTTAGGTTTTTATTTGTTTCTGTAATGTACATTTTTATTTTTTGTGATTTAGGTTTTTTTATTTTATGTTATGTAGATTTTAGATTTTTGATGACTAGTTTTTTTGATTTCTGTAATTACAGTGGTGGGGAGGGGGTTATTAGGGGGTAGGTAAGTAGTTAGTGTAGGTGTTAATAGGTTAGTGTAGAGGGTGTTTAGTTGATATTTAATGTTTTATTGGGGGGCTATATTGCAGTGTAGTGTTTATACTTAGTGTCATGATGGTCCTTGAGGACCGTCATGGCACTTATGTGGTTAATGTTGGGTTGTAACAGGCCCATAATGGTCATAATATACCCTTATGGGACTGATGGGGTTAAATAGAGGCTTATGAGGGTCTGGATAGACCGCCATAAGTGACCCGGTTAAAATGGTGTAGTGCTTACACTTTGGGTCAAGAGGGTCCTGGATGACCCTCATGGCACTTATAGTGTTATTACATGCGTGCATTATTTTGTTAGAGGGGTATATATCGTTGAGGCACACAGTACACTCACATTGTGTGGCAAACAGCATTTCAACACTTTCTTTTATTGACTGTCAATTTTTGACGGGCAAGTCGCTAGTAGTATATATTTTTTAGTAACCTTGAGATCTTTATCCTTTGTATATAGCTATCAATCTCATGGGGTTTAGCCCTATTATTTTGCAATAATTACACAAAATGAACGTATCCGCTCTATACATTGTCACACAATCTCTATACATGGTTATCTCCAGAGCAGGTCCTTCAACTACTCGGTATCAGAGGGTTTGTGTTGTTATAAGTCATAGAAGAATATATTTTTATCTATAAAAGACATATTGTGAGACCCTTCATTATATCCATGTAATGTGACCCTGTCCTGAAGGAGGAACCCAACCCCCAACCCTGAGCTTGCTATGTGGTGAGAAATGCAAAACAACATTGATTATCTGAGACGTCTTCTCCTCCATCTACTCTCCCTAAATTGGAACATTGTTTTAGTATCATCCTCCAGATTGTATTTTCTGTTCCCCTAAAACCCACCCTGCTTCTTCCATCATAACCACTATTCACCTTCACCCACAATCCGCCATGTGTCTTTTCCCTGCTGTTTGTATCTCCTTCCCCACACCCTGTGCCTTTTGCTTCTTTCATCATAACCACCATTCACCTTCATCCATAAGCCCCCATGTGTTTTATCCCTGCTGTTTCTTCCTCCTTCCCCACCCCCTGTGCCTTCTTCTTCCATCATAATTACCATTCACCTTCATCCACAATCCACCGTGTGTCTTATCCCTGTTGTTTCTTCCTCCTTCCCCACCTCCTGTGCCTTTTGCTTCTTCCATCATAACCACCATTCACCTTCACCCAAAATCCCTAATGTGTCTTTTCCTGGTGTTTGTTCCTACTTCTCCACACACTGTGCGTTGATATGATGGGAGGGGATGAAGGAAATAATATGGGGAATTTAATGAGATGGGGCTGTATTGTTGGTGTTTTGTTTACATGGAATGAGGTGGCATCTCAGGAACTTGGTTTAGCCCAAATTATTCACATGTGCAATGTACACTGGGAACTCCAGCAAGGAGATGCAAATATAGGGATCACACTAAAGGAGCTCTGCTGATATAAAAACTAAAAGCTCCATGAGCCTTAGTACCCAAAACAACAAGGTAATTAGACATTTTAGCTGTGGTGTGGTCTATATAAGATGACTTATAATGTAGAACATTATCAATATCAATATACCATTAGAAGCTGTATAAGGACCATTTACAGATGACCACCATTTTGTATCTCGCTTTCTAGATGTACATTTTCTCAGAAGTATCTATAAACAATTAATCTACTAGACACAATCTAATCGTTCACCATGTTTTCAAAATTATGCCTATATCCATGACTTGAATGGGGAGTTGATAAGAGGTTATTCACTTAGCCCATTAACATGAAGGAGAATGAAAATGGCTGTAACACGAAACATTCTGGATTCCTTGAGTCTTGTTGAAGATATCTTTGGGAAAAGAGACATCTTCCTAGATGACATTGAGATCTTTGGAAACACCAAAGGATACTTCTTCAAGATCTACTCTAGTGAAAGAATATGGTTGAAGAAGAAACCAATAGAGTTTGGATTTTTTTTTTGTTATATTTATATTCAAATATTTATTAAAGTACAATGAGAGTAGATGAGTAGAGCAGCAATGATTCTTTATGGTTTGGTTCAATTTCTTCCCTCCGATTCTGCTTTCTCAGGAGAGTGTGCCCATGTAAACTTACAAGCTTTATATTAATTATGTTAAACACATTGGTAGTTTTAGTTACCACATTCCCACCTGATGACCTTAGATTACATAACATCATTTTATAGTAAAATTCAGAGGTTGTATTATTTGGCTCTTTAGACAAATGTATTTATATTATATAAATGTTCAAATAAGATATTGTGACAGGCCGCTCTTCTTTGGGCTTGAAAAGGCCATGAAGACCAATCCTACTGGCAGGATGTTAGGTTTCATTATCCCCAGACACAGGACAGCTTAACCAAAGGCTATTATTATTATCCTTTATTTATAACGCCCCAACATATTCCGTAGCTTTATATAGGGGTTAAGTACAAGTCAAGAACAGTTCTAAAGAGTGCAAAGGATGGAGGGCCCTGTTATTAAGTTTTCAATCAGACACACACAGTGCTTTCTGTAAAGCTCCAATCGAGATGGAAAACTTGCAAACTTACATTCTAAAGGAAAAGACAAGTTGATGATTTTTCAGACCAAGTTGTGGCTTCAGGGCCAAGTTGAAGAGTCTCAGGATAAGTTACCGGGTACCATGACAAGTTGTAAAAATACGTTTTTGGTTACAATAATAAGCACCTTCCCTCTAAATTAATCACACCATGCATATGTGTCCCGAACAGAGCATAAACTTTATTTTTCAGTACACATTTTATACAGTTATTGCACCAATACCCAGTGGCCACTTCCATTGATAAATATACATTTCCCACCTTATGTTCTTTTTAAACTACCCCATGTGGGCCAGGTCTGTCTCCAAGGACTTGGTGCCAGTCTATCTCCTTCCCCATTTATGTACACAGGGGTCAGTGGCCCCAGTTATAAGCTACCTCTGGGCAGTAAATCAGCACAGCACGGATTGATTAGGTAATGTAACTGCTGGAGACAGAGTGTTTGGGTGAGGAGGTCTAAGTCTAACCCACCTGGGGAACCATAAACCTGAGGTGTTTAAGTTTTAATTATTGGGAACATGCATTTAGAAATGCAGGTTCTCTATTAGATTGAAGGTTGGTCATGAACAATAACTAAGGTCAAGGACTTCCTAATGTGTGGATAGCCATAAGACAAAGGCTCAAAGGGACACCACTTCTAGAGCACTTGACACCACTTGACCTTTGTCCACTGAAACTCACTTTTCAATTGCTGTTTTGCTAGCCTTGCTAATAAGTCTTGATTGATTTAATTAGGTACCTGCATCTCTCATAGAAGTCTATGGATCCTAATCTACCATTTAACACAAGTTTGAATCTGGTCAGGCACTAGCCCAGCCCTGGGACTGGAAAAGAACTGTGTATTGTCCATAAGTTAAGGGCGTAATGACAGGTATAATTTACTGGTTTGTTTTATCATCCATAGATTAATTATGATATAAAACTTCCAATTTGGTCCAGATTAACCAATTCTCAACTTCTGGAGCCTTGCAGTTTTTTCTTGTCCTTCCTTATGTGAGATGCCATCTTGTACAGCTTTGACCTACAGTGGAATCTCATACTGCTCAGACACACAGCATGTCACTGTCTGCTCATTAGCAGTGAGAATCACCTACCTTCTGGATATATGGTATAAGGTCACAGTTGTGAAAAATATAACCCTTCATGAGAGAAAACAGGAAAAATAAGGTGTTGGAGTGCTGGAAGGTAATAATCGGTTAAAATGAACTGATGAAAGTTGTACTTCACACTTATGTAGAGAAGTCACAATTACCCTTCTTTTCCAGGTGCGAGATGTCTCAAGAACTTGAAGTCCTCCTCCCCTTTTATCAACCATTAAAAAATTGCAGTTTGTTGGTTAGTAATATATTTAAACTCTATATAACTTTGAGGTTGGTGCAAATATAGATATATATTTACAATCAATTTTCAATGACCTGGTGTCAAAAACAATAAAAAGGTATTGTTATCTGTATGAAACTGGAAGATTCTTTCTGTGCTAATTGTGATGAAATGGTAGGCCATCTGTAATACATTATTTTGGATTTAAATATTCATTTCCATGCAAAAATATGTATTTTGAAAATAAAATCAGTCAACAGTTGGGTTTGATGACCCGGGTCATGTCTCATTCTTTTGGTTCTGAACTTATTGCTGTGGACCTTGATCACTAAAAACTTGTCTCAGTTCCCAGTTTCTAATCCTACTAGACCTATAGGCTAATTAACAGTAAGTAACTCTCCCAGTGTATTTAAAGGATGACATGAGTCTGGGTCCTTTTATTTTGGGCTTTTGCTGTTTCTATGTGGTCATAAGAAGGTTGTCATGACTGACGTATGGTGGGTCCATATAGGGGACCCCTGAAACCCACCAGCAAAGGTCTGTATGGCCTAGGATCGAACTGTCACTTCCCTGAACTCAAGGACTGTTTAATTATGAGCATAATAACCTGTATAATGATAGGTCTCAGTCTCTGATCTAGTACCCTGGAAGCCCAATGAGTATGGCCTGTGAGTATTCAGGCCTAATAAGAATAGTTTATTTAATGTTCAGGTTCTGGTTAGTACATGACACTGTTATGCCAAGTCCTTTTTCAAAGTACCTTCTAAAAGTAATGCTAAAATGTTTAGTATAGTGATTTTATTTAAAAGGATAATTTGGGTAATTGTATACAGTTTAAATAATGAATTTGTGCTAGACGTAGGCTCTGGGGGGTGCTAATATTATATAAAGTCACTTATGGGACAGAAGATAGTTTATGACCTATAGGAATGTTGGTTAAGTCAGAGTGGGCACTGGGGGGGGGGGAGAAGAGTTATGTTTCTACAAGAATTTATATGGAGCAGCCAGGCATACCCTCTCTCTGGCCTCAGATAGTAAAAAAAGTTGCTAAGCTCACCAGATATATAACCCATCATCCCTTAAAGCAGAGCAAAACCATGGTGGGGGCTGGCTTCAGTACTGAGGGTGGTTTATTTTGTGATATATTTCTATTCAAGCAAGAATAAAAGTCAGTCTGCTTTGGCACTAAGCAACGGTGCATGCGTTCTTCTTATAACCTAACAAGGGGGATCTGATTGTGCCTTCCACTTAAGAAATGATGTCCTGATCTGAATTGAATTGCTGGGTGCTGAGTTTGAACACAAATGCACAACCTAGATGGAGAAAATTGATGTTCGTGGGGCCCTTCAAATCTGGGTCGGCACAAATGTTATTGAATAATATTTTTCTTAAATTTTATCTTTATGGACCATTGTACAATGAATATATATTTATATCTATATTTGGACACTAAGAATATAATATTAAATGTTACATTTTATAAGTATAAGTCTTCCATTGAATATGACTACAAACGATCCATCTCTTTTCTATGCTCATTTCTACATTTATAGAGCCTCTGATGGTATCAACACTGTTGGATGTTCCCAAAAACAAAGAGCCCGATTCAATTCAAAGCTCGCATCTCAAGGTATATAGCCTGTATGTCTGTGGCCCTGCTGCAGTCTCACAGTCTGCTACAATTCCGGTACTATTCAATTAAACCATCCCGCAAGTTAAGGGCCGAAAGCCGAAACAGTAAACCATGCACTCGTCCGTAGCAGTTCAGGGTGGGAATTTGATCAATTTAGCAAGACTGTAACCACCCATTTTGAAACAGCCAACAGAAAATGAGACCATCCTCATGATGTAAGTAAAACATTGAGGTTAGATGTCAATCAAGGTTAAGTAGCAACAGACGAGGAGACTTTCTACAAAGAGAGATTTAAAGAGAGTGAAGAAGATAACCGAATGAGTAAATCAAGAGATCTCTTCAAGAAAATTGGGAACCTAAAGTCACTTATGGGACAGAAGATAGTTTTTGACCTATAGGAATGTTGGTTAAGCAAAAGTGCTGGTGATAAAAGACAAAAATGGTAGGGACTTAACAGAAGAAGAACAAATAAAGGGGTGGCAGGAATACACTATACAAGATCTGTATAGGAAGGATTGTAACAGCAGTGATAACATCAGTTATTTGTCCAATGAGCTGGAGCCAGACATCTTGGAGAGCAAAGTGCGATGGGCCCTAGGATGTCTTGCTGATAATACGGCTGCAGGAGGTGATGGAATCCCACTTGGACTATTCACAATCCTACAAGATGATGCTGTGAAAGTGTTACTTGCCTTATGCCAATATATTTGGAAAACTCAACAATGGCCAATAGACTGGAAATGGTCAGTCTATATCTCAATCCAAAACAATGGCAGCGCCAAAGAGTGCTCCAATTATCGAACAATTGCACTCATTTCACATGCGAGCAAGGTCATGCTTAAAAATCTACAAGCTCGACTCCAGCAATATATGGATCAGGAACTACCTGATGTGCAAGACGGGTTCCGCAGAGGAAGAGGCACAAGAGATCAAATTGCCAATGTCCGATGAATAATAGAGAAAGCATGAGTGTTCCAAAAAAAACATTTACTTCTGCTTCATAGATTATTCTAAAGCCTCTGACTGTGTGGATCACAACAAAATGTGGCAGGTCCTTGAAGCAATGGGAGTAACAGATCATCTCATCCTCCTCCTAAAGAATCTGTATGTGCACCAAGAAGCCACGTTCAGAACCGAACATGGGACAAGAGAATGGTTCAAGATTGGAAAAGGAGTGTGACAAGGTTGTATATTGTCACCTTATTTATTCAACTTATATGTAGTTGCAGGTTTAACAACCGCAAAGTTTTCAAGCCTGTAACACGTAAACAGTCTGGAGCCCGCAAAAAAGACGCCAATTGAATAGCAAATTAACATACTGCCTCACTTACAGGCTCCAGTAACTTACTTTTGCTCAATTACATCAGGTTTAAAATGGCATAAAATTAAATAATTATTAATTTTATTTTTTAAGTGCAATATTTTTAATAGATTTGATAACAATAAACAATTTGTTTACCACTCTATAATGAGAAATCATATGTCTGAAATAATGTACAACTGTATTACGGTGTACATGAATTCTTATGTTACTACAGTACAAATTAATTTAGAATATGAATCCCACAATAAATGGCGGCTGTAGTGGTCCAACCTCTTGGAGTTTGGTATTTCAAGAAAGATATTTTCATGTACAATATTTTATATCTTACTTGATTTTTCCGGTGGAACAGTTGCGTGACAAAGACACAGTTTATATATTATATTCAGAAACTAGAGGCCAATGAGTTGTGCGTTGGAAGCAATCAATGGTAGTCAAAAAAAGAAGACAGGGGGATTCGGCATTACAATATATTACCATAGTTGTCATGATGATCAATTTTAAATTATGTAGTGTTAATAGAAACATAATAAGAAATGAAAGAAAACAGACCTCTTTTGGAACTTTGCGGTAAAACAAAAATGGTTTTAGAATAAAACATAACTTTTATAGAATCAGAATTGTGACAACATACATGTCCAGTTGGGTCATGTCCCATTCTCTATCTTTCTGCAGTTTCTTCTCAGATATAAAATGTTCTGGATTTTAAAACTGGAAATGGAAGTGGATAATAGAAGATTATAAGATAATAAATGGGATTCTGTACGTGACCAAGTTGTAGTTAACTAGAAAATAATATAATAATAGAGAAAAAGCCCCACAAATTGTGGTGTATATAAAAATATATATACAATTTAACTTTTATTAAAGGTAAAGGCTAAAACATAGGCACATGCTAAACTAAATAATGATAAAAACCCGATGTATTTTGGAAAATGATGACTATTATGACAAGGTGGACAATATAATGGTAACATCACAAGAAAAAGGAGTTTTACTTGGAAGTAAGTAAATCAGAATCACAAATACAGCTGTAAATGGTCATATTAGGCTGAATGCCAATTAATGGTACGTGTCACCTATAAAGGAGGTCTGATAATTAGCACTTTGATACGTGAGGTTTCAAAGCAACATGAGGCAACTAACAGAGTATCAAAAAGTGTCAGAGAGTTGGGGTCCAAACTGCAGGTGAACTAGTCACGAAAATGGAAATATAATTCATAGTGTCACATGGGATGTCTCCAATACTATGACAGTATTTACTAAACATGGACAAACCATCGAGAAAGAGAGAGTGAGGGGTGTGTGGTATTGGGTACAAAGAGAGGGGTATGAGAGGTAGCGGGGTAGTAGATAGAGAGGGGTGAGTTTGTGTGAGAGGAAGGATGGTGGATGAGGGAGTAGGATGAAGGAGTGGAAGGGAGGGTGAAGGAGAGAGAAGGTAGGGGATGATGGCTTTTCTTCTTAAGGAATAATGCAATATCCCACTATACACAGGTCAGTATTGAGGCTGTTCTGAAAGCAATGGGCAGCCATACTCCTTTGTAATAGAAACAATGGTGATAAGCCGTAGAGAATGTATTATCTGGACTTCTGTTTGCTGGTGTTGGGTTCTCTAGCACTTTCCCCCACCTTGTCATACTCTTAGATATCTCCTCTTATAGATCAGATGTTATTAAATACTTCTTATGACTCCTTATGAGTTATTAATACTGACTGCCATGAGTTATGATTGTATGTGGCCATATGTAACCCTTTACAATATTAAATGGTGATCAGCCATGGTGTATGTAATATGTTGGCTTCTGTTTGGTGGTGTTGGGATCTCTAAAGCGTCCCCCTTCCTAGTCTTACTTAGATATCTTCTGATACAGATACAGCATTATTAACCACTTCTTCTATTACCTAGTACCTGTTATGATTCTTCCTTTTTGTGACATCTCGGGTTTATAGATCTTGATATTTACAGAAGGGATCGTCATTACCAGTCTCACTCCTTTTCTTCTAGCATTCATTTTTCATGTCTTCATTATTACCACCATCCTGAAGATCCGTTCCAGCACCAGAAGATGGAAAGCCTTCTACACGTGTACCTCACATCTCACAGTAATCGTTCTTCTCTACATGACTCTTTACTACTAATACCTAAGACCACCATCAGTATACACATTAGGGTCCAGTAACATATTCTCCCTGATTAACACAGCTGGTGCACCCATCCTAAATTATTTCATTTAGAGCTTAAACAATAAAGTTGTAATGTGAGCTTTTAGACAAAGGCCAAGATGAACAAATTGAAATTCCAATGTATATATTTTAGGCCTAGTCATTGGGATTCAGATATGGACATATTACATGACATACCAACACTAGATACATATGGTTCTGGTACTATTCCTTGTAGAGAAGTTTCAAACAGTTTCTTCTTCAACTTCGTCTTTCACTCCATCCAGTGGATCTTGGAGAAGTTGCTTTGATGTTTCCAAAGATCTAAATGCCATATATGAAGATGTCTCTGTTCCTAAAGATATCTAAAGCGAGATTCAACTCCAAGTACCGTGTAAGATTCAGTTACAGACGTGTTTATTCTCTCTCATGTTACATGTTAAATAAATAACCTCTTATCCACTGTCCAATCAAGTCACTGGAAGTGGTTATCAGACTGAAAACATGGTGGATGATTAATGTCACATCCTGGATTGTGTTTTGTAGATTCATCATGTCCCAGTTATTCTTGAATGTTTTTTCCATTTGTAGAAATTGTACATTTAGAAAGTGAGTTACAAAATGGTGGTCATCTGTAAATCATTGTACAGCTTCTAATAATGGTATACTGATAATGATTTTTTTCTAAATTATAAGTCTGCATCGCACATTGGGTTTAAATGGACCCTGAACTCATGGACACTGTTGTTGTGTAGTCGTGTCTGGCTCTCTTTGACCGCAGCACGCCAGGCACATCTATTACTATGTTTCTGGGGGTGCTTATCCATATCGTTATCTTGGCAAATATACTGCAGTGGGTTTCCAGTTTCTTCTCCAGTGGACAGTGATTTGTCAGACCTTTCTGCTATGATGTACCTATCTTGGATGATCCTACATGGTATAACTCACAGATTCATTGAGTTACACCAGCCCTTCACCATGACAAGATAGCGATCCAGAAGGGCTATGGACACTACTCTACACCATGATGCAACCCACGAAAAATAGATGGACAAATTGTAAAAAAAATCAACCAATAATTTTTTCACTATATGATATAATGTAATTTTAATATTACATATGCCCCCCTCCCCCAGCAAAAACGTCTCATTGTTGTGCTCCCATTTACTGTATTAGATAGGACTTATAGAGCTTTTAGTCTTATAAACCACTGACCATGAAAGTCCCATAAACTAAAGGACTCCTCCAAATGGTCACTTGTTTTCTTCACTACATTAATACATTTATACAAATAAAGATGTATTTATGGGAATTTGTAGTCAGGTTTTGCTCCTTTCAGGACATGGAGAGACGAGTTTCACCAAGACACGCGGTGGGAGGACGGTAAGAGGAAGACAATCATTGAACTATTTCTATCTAGTTTTTTTGTCTAAACGGAGTTATACAGAATACAACAGGACAATGGATTAGGGGCCCTAGTCCAAAGCGCTTGCAGTCTAGATGGGTAAAGAACCCTTACAGAAGTAGGTGCCAAACCGCCCTTAAGTTGTCTAATTTAACTATTTTATGTTTAGTATTTGTTAATATTTAGAATATATTTCCTATATGCGGTCGGACTATTGCTGTATGTAAAGTAAATATATGTATATATAGGTATACACATCTTATATAACACGGACTGAAATGTACATCTTATCATTTAGATTGATCCCTACATTTGCTTTTCCTTCCTGGATTTCCCAGTGTACCTTGCATATGTGAATACTTTTGGCTGGACAAGTTCCTGAGATGCCACCTCATCCCATGTAAAAAAACACCAACATTACAGCTCCATCTCATTATACCCCCACATTGTATTTCTTCTTTCCCTCCCATCAAACCAACCTTATCCCATACACCACTCTACTACTTAATCTATTCTTCAATACATATCATCAGTTAAGTTTTCCCCCATTTTCTGATCACATCTTATTAAGTCACACTTCAGTTTTCCTTACATTCCAATCAAATCACTAAAATTATATTGGCATTTTATTAAATGTCCTCCATTACAGTTGACTACATACTTAATTCCCAACCTTGGCTCATCAACCGAGTTCTATTAAACATCACTTATGGGTATTTTTTGGTACGAATGTCATAGGTTGCTTACCTGGATCTAGATGATATGATTAGAAGTCTTAGACAAGAGAGTGACAAATCCATGATGGACAGTGATTGAGTCAGTAGGCTGTAGGCACTGGAGTTGTCCATCTCTTATAGGCAGTAATTATGAGTCTGTTGGACACAGTTGATAGATTTTTGAGGGAACTTTAAATCTTTTAGTACAAGGTAAGAAGTTCTGAAGTGTAGTTGTAGTTTCAGGAAAGTCATGAAGGCAGTAACAAGAGAGGTGGAAAAGTATTGGTCATACAAAGGAGGATTCTGGGAGTACTTGGAGATGATGACAGCCAAGATATTAAACTGTATTGTGAGACCAGATGAAGCCAGAAGAATAAGAGACAGAAGGTGCTGTAGATACTGATCGTTGAGTGAGGAAAAGCCTTCAATGTGATCTGTAGTGGAAAAAGATGAGACAACAAGGAGCCCCCAATGTTAACTACTAAGTTGTGTGCACATTTATAATGCATAACATATGACATGTTACTGACATACAAGAAAAATATTTTAGTTCATGTAATTAACATTAAGCTATTGGTATCAATATTGAGTCGATTCCCTTATCCTTTATAACTGGTGTGGTTATTAAGACTAGTTACCAAGGTGATCTACACTAGGGGTTATTCCCTTGGGAGACACTAAGGGATACAGGGGAATACCATACTCCAAATAACTACACACTTCGAGTCCCAGTGCAAAATAATCCTAACACACTCCGGAGAAGAATTCCTGCAACAGAAAGGAGGATCTGGAACCCCAAGGAGAATCTAAGAATGGGATTTCTTGTAACGCATCATCTATACCACATGCTGTGGGTCTTTAAATGTGAGTGTTCTGATGTTATATTCATATTTTGTGTGAAGATTAGCATTTATCTGCACTAGGGGGTGGTGCGCCCCCACCTCCATTCTTTTTTCTTCTTTCATACTTTGAGGAACACAACATAGGCAGTGTTATGTGAGAACGAGCAAACCTCCATTACATTGTTTCTCGTCCCACTCTGCAAAAGTGGACGATTCCGTATTGACCCCACGAGAGCAGAACTGATTCCCATTCTTCACTATTAGGATCAAGTATGAGACTGATACCCTTTTGATATATTCCCCTATGAAAGTAAGATATGACACATATTACCATCTTTCATCCCACTGAGGAATCCTCGCCTTTCTTACCATTAATGATGTATGACTGATTTGTTATAACATAGACTTGCCAGTGCTACAACATTAGTATATACACCTAAGGTTGGGAATATGGATTTGTTTACTGATTTTTACACTTACCCATTATCATAAAGAAAGAAGACTTTATGTTTAGGTTAATGTTTAAATTATATTTTTTTATTTTTTTTAGCTCTACATATTATTCATCAATTTCAAGAAGTAAAACACCTTTTCCATATCCTTTTTTAATGTCTATCTTTATGTGAAGTTAAATCTGGTGTCTACAACATCTTAGTTGCCGTCTAAGTGCTGACTTCACTTCATTATTTTTCAGGCTGTAAATTAGAGGATTTAGTACAGGGACTGCAACTGTGTTAATTAGAGAAAATATTTTTGTAAACGCCATATTTCCCATTGAGGGTGGTGTCAGGTATAAACAGAAAAGAGTTATGTAGAGAAGAACAACGACAGTGAGGTGTGAGGAACATGTGTAGAAGGCTTTCTGTCTCCCAGTACTGGAACGGATCTTCAGGATGGTGGTAATAATGAAAATATAGGAGCACATAGTTAAAAAAAATGGAGAGAAACCTAATAGCAGTGTTTCAACAACAATTATTATCTCCACTGTAGTTGTATCATTGCATGTGAGCTTCAAAAGAGGGACAAGATCACAGTAGAAGTGGTTTATGATATTGGATCTATAGCAGGTGTAACTGGACAATATGACAAGATAAGATGTGACGGCTACAAAACCAAGCAACCAACAGACAATGGCCAAAGCAACGCAGACTGGAGTGCTCATGATCATTAAATAGTGTAATGGCTTACATATGGCCACATAACGGTCATAACTCATGGCCGTAAGTATAAACAACTCATTAGTAGTGAATGATGAAAACATAAACGCCTGAGTCATGCAAGCAAAGAAAGAAATGGTGTTATCCCGTGATATGTAGGAAGAGAAGACCTTATGTAGACTGATGGTGGTGGAGGACATGTCTATGACCGACAAGTTCCCCAAGAAGAAGTACATGGGAGTGTGCAAGTGAGGATCCAGGGAAACAAGTAGAAGAATGGTCATATTACCACCAAGTGTAAAGAGATAAATGAGAAGGATTACAAGGAATATCGGAGTCTGGAGATCTGAATTGTCTGTAATACCTATCAGTATGAAGTTTAGGACCTCCGTCTGGTTTATTTTCTCCATATATTTGTGAGTCTAAATAAAGAGAAACAAGTTAAAACACTATTATGGTCTACAAAACAATATTTATTTTCAAAAGACTTCATGACCTGAATATGTATAAGTTATGGTACAGAAGTGAGTGGGGAGATGTGAGAGAATCCTGGAAATATATCAGAGGATTTAATAAAGTTCAGGAGGGAGGGAAGTGTCTTCCAGAAGAAGAGGACATGATGTGACGTTATAAGGTGGAGGATCTAAGGGCAACATGGAAACTACACTGTTACAGGAAAGGAAGTAGATAAGTATAATATGCTATGAGTAGAAGTGGTACGGATAAACCCAAGAGAGAAGATCCAACATACCTGATTATTACTGAGGCCAAGGTTTTTAGGAAGATAAAATAGACAGACTATTAGTAAACACATACTAATGTATTTTTAATTAGGTCAATGAAGTTGCCTATTATATTAAAGGACCAATTACGTCATTAAAACTGCTCTGTACCATCATGTAGAGAAGATAAAACAACGGCAGTAATTTAAAATATAAAAAATAAATCACATCTTTTAAGTGTTTTAACTGATGATATAGAACAGCATTGATGGGTCTCATGTCCCTTTATATCCTGATTCAGAAGACACATGGAGAGTAAGCTTTAGCCAATTCATACATGTATCTGATCTAGATCGTTACCAGTTACACTGCAGCATTACATGGTCTGGCAATGATCTGTAAGGAAGTGTAATGGTTGAAAAATGTACTCACATCTTCAGGTTGTTGCTGTATTTATTATTCTCTTACGTAGGTTGTAGTAGGAGTATCAATTTTAGAGGGTCCGCCGAGTTACAGAGCTTCTGAAACACTAATGGTTTCCGATTTCTTTGTCTTCATTATCATAGAAAGTGGCATCACCTTCTACTTACATCAGACGTCTTGTAAGGATTTAGAACAAAGGAGTATGGAAATGTCCAGGTGCAAAAATGTATCAACGTAGAATAATTTCATTGGGAAAAAATAGTCTCATCCACAGGTACCAGCATTTTATAGCTCTCTATCTATGGTAAGACTTTAGGTTTCATCATTTGGAATCATCTCTAGAGGGTCTAAAGCCCATAGGTTTCATTATATTTTTTCAGACTTAGACATGTCCCAGTTGGTACAAAAACCAAGAGATGACATTAGTTCATTGGAAGCAAGTCCATGGAGGCCAGAAACCCAACAGACCAATCATTCCATGATTTTAACTATTTTGTCTCAACTCCTCAACAATGAATAATATTTATAACAGAACAGGATTTCCAACGTTGAAAAAAATTATCAAATAGTAATATTTCAAAACATTTTATTTGTACTATTGTTATGTTAAAAACATGTAAATAATGATATAAATTAAATAAGGCTTCATCTTTATGGATTTTGATTGTGTGTTTAACTGTACAAATCACATAATCACAGAGACATTAAAATATCTAAGTCTTTGCCATTGTTCTTAAATATTCCACAAGACATATTGACATTTCTTATAACTCCCACTATGAGATTTAATTACTCCCATTAAATGTACTCGCAGAAGGAGCAACTTCCCAAAGATCTATGTGGTCATGAGTTACTGGCTCAAGCTACACGTATGACTATGTGGACCAATAGGAAACTGGTGGCTGTGCTGTGTTTTCATTAGAAGATGCAACATGGACTGAGGCTTTTGTAATAGCCCCAAAGACATTTCTAAAGTTTATATTCTCCAATGTTTCCCCAACACATGAGTGTAGAGAAAGAGTGATTAGCAGATGTTTGGGCCCTCAAGAAGCTCCAACCTTACTGTAGGGACCGACCACAACTCTTTATGCTAATTGTGTCGAGTAGCAGGGGACAATGGACGGTTACTTCACTTGTGTCTAGTACTCCAATATTTTACCTTCACAATCCAACATTGGGAATGGTTCACCAGAATGCTAGTGGACTTTCATTGCAGGAGAACAAGTAAGATGTGAAGCTAAGGGACCATCTGATCGTAGCACTGTAAATGCAAATAAAAACTCAATACTACACTGTAAATAATGGGGAAAGAGATGGAAGACATTATAATTAATTGCACAACAGTCTCAAGCTCGCAAATGATTTTTTTTTTAATGTTTCATTTCTGTGTCATTTCAATCTCCGGAATCAATGAGTTAATACATATCAGACCACCCACATGGACTTAAACAGTATCGTCATTCGTTTTAAACATTTTGTGCATTGCCTAATTGCGAGTCTGATCGCATATCGGACCTCTAAACACTAATTGCTTGACGTGTAACCTCCATGTATTACTGACATAATGATGACGGTCTCATTTACTATGTGCTGTTTCTAAATTGGTAGTTACGGACTTGCTTAATTGATCATGTTCCCACCTGTAATGCTACATATGATTGCATAGTTTATGGTTTCGGCTTTCGGCCAGTAATTTGCGGGCTTGTTCAGTTGTATCGCTCTGTAATTGTTGCAAATTTCAAGTCCGCAGACACTTTGTTACAGGTATAGAACGACAGGTGAATTGTGACATGTTTATATACTCCAATGTTTCCCCAAGCCCTGGATGTATGTCCTGAACCCGTAAGCGTAATTTCCACCGAGTCACCGGTGCAAAGATTGGTCTGCATCAATTTTACAATTTTTTTACATTTGTTTTCATGTGTATGCATTGCATGGGGCCAATAAAACATTTTTGAGAGTTGTATCACTTTAAGGATGACCAGTAGTCACTTCCAGTATCCAAACGCGATACCCAGTTTTCACCCAGTCCCTGGGCCAGGCTAGGTTCCTGGGTAGATTCTATAGACCTCTATGTGGAGATCCACGGATCTGATTAAGCCATCAAGTATAGTTAACTTGGATTCAGTCAACAACTGAAACACTCTCAATTCCGTTTCAATATTCAAGGGTCAAGTGATGTCAAGTTATTTGCAAGTGATATCCCTTTGATCTATTGGTATATACTTGACCTTAGCCATTATTCCTGACACCCCAGACAATATAGTAGGTAGCCAGAATTGGTCGGTCCCAACATGTAATACACTCCAGAGCAACCTCAACTCCATATGTATGTATGAGAATTCCTATAAAAGATGATAAGATGTATTATTCACTTATTTTCTTTTTCTTACAGACCTTCTCTAATTGGTTTCAAAGCCTGCCTTCAGATCACTAGTCTATCCAGACTTTTATCTTGAGGCTATCATTTCTCCTCTTCTCTCTAGGTGCCAACTAGTCAACAGTCCTGGTTATCAGTTACTTCTGGCAGGATCCAATAGGGGTAGTTAAGTAGTGTAAATGCTGGAGACATAAAGCACTATTACATTCAATTGTATTACATTCCATCAACGTCATACATCCCGTATGTCTGCGGGCTTGAAATTTGCTGTAGTTACAAAGTGATTCAATTGAACATGGTCAAAATCAAACGGCCGAAGCTGCAAGTCCATAACCCCTTCCTGCGCCCACAAGCTGCTAGAGGGCAGGAATAGATGCAGGTGACAGTTCAAATCCAAACCCATAATTATGAAGTGCGATGCAGGCCTCAGAGCCAATAGAAAGTGGGGAACACCAAATAACGCTGCAGAAACAGGTTTTCAAGCACAATAAAAACGTAAATCATTAACTGTGCTTTAGCTGAGCAAGTGAACACACAGGTCTAGGCGTTGGTGGGTTTTTGAGCATTGGAGAGAGAGAGGAGAGAGGGAGATAGAGAGAGCAAACAGAGAAGGAGATTGAGGAGATGAGTAGAGTGAGGTAAGAGAGAAGAGAGGAGAAGAGTTAGGGAAACACAGAAGGAGGAGAGGTTTTGAGGTAGAGTTACGGAGAAAAGGAGATGCAGGTCAGTGAGGGGAGGTACAGGTGTAGGAGAGCAGGAGGGGGCTAGGGATGTGCCATCAGATGTAGGCACACAAGAAGTAGGGATAGAGGGTAAGGGGTCTGATCCCATGGTGGAGGGGTAGTGGGGATGAGGGACTGGCCCCAGGGTGAGAACAGGGAGGCCAGGAACCCCAAGCACAGTTGGGAGGGCAAGAGGCTGTGGCAAAGTACAGGACCCCTAATTATAGCCTAGAGGAAATGGACATCCTCCTCAGGAAAATCTGTGTCCGCTATAGCATCATAAATGGTGGGAGGGATGTGTGGCCAGCCATAAGGCACATGCCTAGACTGAAGTTGCTACAGCTGTTGCTGCATTAAAGGATTGCACACAGGGATGTCAAGTCTGTCAAACACAGGTATGATGACAGCTGGCTGATGGTGAAGAGGAAGATAGCAGAGGCGGCCAGAGCAACACGTGCAACCTGTGGTGGACCACCTGCCAACATCACATACTGATGTACACAATGAGATGTATCCCCCTAGAATTGTTCTGGCTCCTACACTCCTGCCCACACACATGGATAACTTACATACTATAGCACTGTAAGACCTATGGTTATGACTGAAGATATATGGGACATTAATAACCATGTAAATCCAGGTAGCAAACATTTCAGTATTATAATTGTTATCAAAGAAATGTCTGTCCAATACTTGCAGTTAAAACTGATTCTAAATAGCATTCACAAATATATCAAGATTGATTTGACATTCAAATGAAAGTACATGTATGGATGGGCACACTATGGCATATGTGAATACAGACTCGGTAGGACTGCATGTGCGTGTCATATACTGGCCTAGCTTTGACCTCTTCTTATCTGCATTTTAACAACCATTGAAGGGCAGGAACATCTGAAAGTGCCCGGGACTATCAACAGAAGCTGGCCCTTTACAGTCCAGATGCTCACCCTCATCTCAGGAGTGGATTCACTAACCGGGCCCTCAAAAGCATCATCTAGCTGTGCACAGCTTTTTCAGCCCCCTCCACTAGTCATATCATGGAGCCAGCAATCAACAACTCCGATGACTCTGATGACGTTGTCCTGGCCCCAGCAATCATTACGACCACCACTGCCATCTGTTATAAACCCATAACAGCCATGGTAGGCACAACCACTCCCACACAATGGGGTCCACTAACATAGCCTCCCACATAGTGATGTTCCGAACAGTTCGCCCGCGGACTATTCGTGGCGATTTTGGCATGTTCGCGTTCACAGCGGACGGCGAACACATGCGCTTTTTGGTCCGCCCCGATTCTTTATCATTGAGGAAACTTTGCCCTGCACCTCACAGTCAGCAGACACATTCCAGCCAATCAGCAGCATACACTCCCTTCCAGAGGCTTCCATCTGAAGGACAGCATCCATTTTTGAATCATTCTGAAGCTGCATTCGTTGAGAGAGGACAGATATTGTAGCTGCTGCTGATTTAATAGAAAAATAGATAGCCAGGCTGTGTATTTAGCTTCCACTACAGACCTGAAGGACTCAACTGATATCTGCTGCAAGGACAGCAACCCAAAACGCCCTTTTTAGGGCTAGAACATCATTTATTTTATTTTATTATTTTTTTCTGTGTAATCTAATGGCATATGCCTGCCTGCCAGCGTGTGTGTGTGACAGGCTAACACCTAACAGCTTATATTGTGCTCAGTGAAATTAAACAACACTTTTTTGACTATAATAGATTGCATAGCAATTGCCTGCCTACAGGCGTGTGTGTGAAGCCTATTGCATCTACTCTGCCAACTTTTGCCAGTGCACAGTGATACGTCATATCTGGTGCAACCGTAGTGTACAGTGACATAAAACAACACTTTTTTGACTGTAATCGATTGAATATCAGTTGCCTGACTACAGGCGTGTGTGTGAAGCATATTGCATCTACTCTGCCAACGTTTGCCAGTGCACAGTGATACGTCATATCTGGTGCAACTGTAGTGTACAGTGACATAAAACAACACTTTTTTGACTGTAATCGATTGAATATCAGTTGCCTGCCTACAGACGTGTGTGTGAAGCCTATTGCATCTACTCTGCCAACTTTTGCAAGTGCACAGTAATACGTCATATCTGGTGCAACCGTAGTGTACAGTGACATAAAACTACACTTTTTTTACTGTAATCGATTGAATATCAGTTGCCTGCCTACAGGCGTGTGTGTGAAGCCTATTGCATCTACTCTGCCAACTTTTGCCAGTGCACAGTGACACTCATATCTGGTGCAACCTTAGTGTACAGTGACATAAAACAACACTTCTATGACTGTAATCGATTGAATAGCAATTGCCTGCCTACAGGCGTGTGTGTGAGGCCTACAGCGCCTACTCTGCCAACTTTTGACAGTGCACAGTGACACTCATATCTGGTGGCACCTTAGATTGTAAGCGCAGTGCCCCAAATTTGAAGTAGGAGGTCCGACCAAGCATCTTTTTTCATCTCCCTGTTCCAAAAATCAATGCCATATACACGTCCCCTAATAGTGGACGTAACAGGGATTAAACCGATAGGAATAGTACTACTTAACAGTTCACACCTTATAATAATGCAGACAGAGGCAACGCAGAGAGAGGAGTCTAAAGAAGAGGAGTCAGAGGAGGAAGGTGGCTTTGAGGAGGTGGAAGACCAAACACAGCAGGCGTCCCAGGGGGCTTGTTGTCACCTTTCGGGGACCCTTGGTGGCTGGGTGGAGGAAGAGACCTTCAATGACATCAGTGAGGACAAGGAACGGGACATGGCTAGCTTGGTATCCAATCTTGTGCAAATGGGGAGTTTGCGGTTGTGCAAAGGGACTGTTTGCGGTTGTTTGCGGTGCATTAAACTGGGAGATTGGTCTGTTAATGTGAAGCGGGTGTAACCCATACACTACCTGATCGATACAACATCATACCTGATGTTTTAAAGCATGCTATTCCAAACAATTTAGGAATGTTAGGTGATTTATGCCCTTTATGGCTTAAAACCAGACTCTGCATCAACTATGTAATTTTCCGTGGGAGTTTTGCCGTGGATCCCCCTCCGGCATGCCACAGTCCAGGAGCTAGTCCCCTTGAAA
Source organism: Discoglossus pictus (assembly GCA_027410445.1). Lineage (NCBI taxonomy): Eukaryota > Metazoa > Chordata > Amphibia > Anura > Alytidae > Discoglossus > Discoglossus pictus. The sequence continues at coordinate 9,530,242 of CM050170.1, forward strand.
CAACTTTCCCATCACTATTGTGGCCAGAAAGAGTCCCTGTGGGTTTTGAAATTCGCCTGCCCATTGAAGTCTATAGCGGTTCGCCGGGTTCGCCCGTTCGCGAACATGTGATGAAATTTGCGTTTGCGGTTTCACAAACCGAAAATTTGATGTTCGCGACATCACTACTCCCACACAATGGGGTTTCTTAACATCGCCTAAAATACTGGCATTTCTGACGACACCTCAGGCCCTTCTGTCAACACCTCAGGCCTTCCTGCTATCTCCTCAGGCCCTCCTGCCATCACTTTAGGCCCCTCTGTCATCAACATCGGTCCTTCTGCCGTCGATACCACCACCCCGGACTTTTAGGGAATTCATGGTCCAGTTTTACAGGGATGACGGGAGACATAACACCCAAAGGACTCAGAAGCTATGATTGCTCCAAAAGCAGGTTCAGCTCACCAACTCCCTCTGTGCGAGCAACATATTGCTCGATTCTGAGGTGAGGAGGCACAAGGATGGAGAGATATGAGGAACAGGGGAATAGGGGCAGGCAGCAAATAATACACAGCCTTATTAAATTGTGATTCAGCAAATTTAAAAGGTCTCTATTTAAGCACATAGCATATTTTTTTATAGAAGTTTTTAGTTAGTGAACTTCTATCCAAAAGCAAGGCCTTCACTAACTAAAAACTTCTGTAAATAAAATATGCTATGTGCTTAAATAGAGCCCTTTTAAATTTACCGAATCGCAATTTAATAAGGCTGACAATTTGCAGAACGCCAGCTCATGTCTCTCCATTCTTCGGTTTCACAACCGTAACCTGAGACAGCGGCCTCCTCATCTCACCACGATCGCAAGGTGATCCCCAGCCACCCGACGTAGTGGTACCCCTTGCTCAAACACCACCTAGACATGGAAGAGAGACTATGTGCGCAGGCATGGAAGGTGGGGGCCCGAAGTCCTTCTCATCAACACTCCTCACTGAATACTAATTGGTATAGATGTTGACATACTATTGGCTGGCTACAGAGTGTGTACATGTCTGGTTATGTTTAACATTTCACCAATTGATGTTCAATGTGAATTAACATTGAGATGAGATGTAGTGAATCTGAATATTGTTCTGATTGATATCTTGTTCTTGTCTCTGTAGGTGCTAACAACCTTCCTCTATCCTCCATCCTTATCACCTCCTCTCACTCCCACCTCCAGGACTATTCTTGAGCTTCCCCTATTCTTTGAAATTCCTTGCCTCGCTCCACTAGACTATCCTCCTGCCTCAAAACCTTCAAAACTTAACTAAAAATATTTTTAATGAAGCCTATAACCTTCAGATTAGATATGTAGAACATATATATCACTGCTTTATCTCACCCGTACCCTTTATATCTTTTGGTGCTTTGGGGAAAGCTCTGTGTATGTTTGAATTTAAACTCAATAACAGGGCCCTCCATTCTTGTGCAATGTGATAAAAAATGTTTTGATTTGTACTTAACCCCTGTACAGCGCTACGGAATAACTCTAATCCTAACCCTAACCCCTAACCCTACCCCTAACCCCTAACCCAAACTCTAACCCTAACCCCTAACCATAACCCTAACCCCTGACATTAACCCTAACCCCTAACCCCTAAACCCTAACCCTAACCCTAACGCCTAACACTAACCATAATAAAATATCATGCATACAGTCTAAGTTTTAAATCTATTAACACTTTTTAAGATGTGTACTTGCCATGTAGGTGGAGCTTTTCTGTCTACTGTTTGTGCTAAACACTTGAAAGTAATTGCAGGTAAAGGGTCCACCCCTACTGAGAGGATGGCGCCTCATTTATACCACTTGGGTTATTTATATGGGGGATGTTTAGAGTACTTGTTTGCTCACTGACCTGAGAAAGAAGAGTGTTGCCGTTGGATTTATTTTAATCGGTGGACCAAGAATCTCCTTAAACCATGCCTGCTATACATTTTAAATGGTTATATAAAAGTGGATGTTATGGAACACGCCCCATAGCTGTCCCGTATGTGTACACACTATGGGCCCCATTCAATTCCAAGCCCGCAACTTGTGTGATTTATTCCGTATGTCTGCAAGTGTGCTGCGGGCTCCCATTTATCTCAGATTATGATGCTAATCAATTCATCAAGGGCACGAGATACGGGCCTAGGCCTCTAGCCCGTAAAGCCTTCTCGCGGCTGCAAACTGTTAAGGGGCTGGCCGAGATGTGATCGGCTGTTACGCCAATAGATGATCAACAGAGGGAGATTATAAAGTTGCGTTCCACCCGCCCATGCGTTGACCGTGTTGTATTTTCTGACGAAATAGCACTCAGGTCCTGGAGGTTTTTCAGAGAGAGAGTAGGAGTATTTTGAGAGCAGTAATTTACAGTAATAGCAATACACATAGAGACACATAGAGCTAGGACACTCATCCCCCACACCCCATACCCCAACAGTTATTAAATACACATAATACACACATTTTTTTCCATTAATATACAGCCACATTTTTTTTTATTTATTTTTTTATGATTCTGAGGATTATAATGGAGGGAGGAGGGAGGAGGAGTGGAGAGGCAGGGATGAAGCGATGAGGAGAAGCGAGGAGGAGAGAGAGGATAGAGAGGTGGCCCTTAGGAGGAGAGAAGGAGAGGAGTGGTGAAGTGGATGAGAGTAGTGGTGGAGTGGAGGAGGAGAGGAGGTGTCGGAGGAGAAGGAGGAGGAGGAGCAGGAGGTGGTGGAAGTGGAGGAGGAAGAGGAGCAGGAGGAGGAGGTGGTGGAAGTGGAGGAGGAGAGTGGAGAGGAAGAGGTGATTGGTGGCAGGGTGGCCCTAGCACTAGGAACACAGAGACGAGGGACAAAGGGGAAGCACCTGATCTCAGGGCGGGTGAAAGTTTGAGGGAGGCACATGCCTCAGGGACAGATCAGGGAAACGATCCCCATCCACAATGGAGAGGGCAAAAGACTAAGGGCAAGCACAGGGCCCACAATAACAAGCAACAGGAGAATGTGGTCCTCCTTGGTGCCATCCGTCGCTGCCCCATGATCCTTGCAGGTGGAGGGAAGTTAGGCCAGGGCCAAGGGTCCAGGCATGGAAGGAGGTAGTGGCTGAGGTTACAGCAATGGGTTCAGCACAAAGGGATGTGCGTTCCATCAAGCACTGTTTTGACAACATCAGGGCTAAGGTGAGGAGTATAATGGCCTAGGAGGAGAAGAACATGACTGTGCAATACAGTGAGTGGGAGGGGGTCGCCAAGGACCTTCTCAGCCAGGTGCCTGCCACTGGAGCTTCAGTCCTGGTGGCCCAGCAGGACCCAGCCTCCATTTCAGGAGAATATCACATACACCAACATGCCACCACATGTACATCACACACACTACACATGTACATCATTACCAACAAGGACACTGACACATCAGGTTCATGGAATTTACAAGGGATAGATGGATGCATCATTAAATCCATGAAGCTGACAAATTACTGTCATTCGTGGGAACTACAAGTGTAATCAACCAATAGAGAGTCCATGTGTTGGTGTCCCCACTGCAGCTTATGCAATTACAGCCCGCAGCCGGAATCAAGATAGGGTTAGGAGCCAAATAATAGATTATAGTGTGAGGGAGGGAACATCTACACCAGCCACCACCTCCTCCCCCCAGCAGTGCGTTGGACTGGCCACCACCACCACCACCGCGCCCACCAACACAACCCTCCTTACTGTATCAGGCTCCAGCCGAGCAACAGACCCTCCTCCTTACTCGCTCACCCGGCCACGGCACTAGGAACTCAATACCTAACACCAAGCCAGGCTGTGCAGGTAGATATGCTGGCCTTCATGTAGTAGCAGATGGAGTGTCTCAGGAGGATCTAGGTCTGGTAAGGCGCAATAGGGAGGAGAGGAGGCATACCTAGTGACAGAATCCTACGTGGCAGGGGTTCCCAGGATTGTAGAGTGCCAGAGCACATTCCAGGGGGTGACAACAGATGCTATGTGGGGCGCTCTGGGACCCAGCCAGCCTTCTCCACCGCGATGGCATACACCGCAAACCCGCAGCCTGGCCCCTTTTCTCCTCCCACCATGCCTCCACCATTGTCACTGCAAGTTTTACTTCCTCCTGAGGGGATGCCTTCCCCATGTACCATCCCCACCACCACCACCATCACTAGGGAGATGGTGGACGGCAACGGGGCATTGGGCTGCGCAGATATTTGTGCCTTCTCAACATCACTCCTCAGTGACCATCTATTGGTCACAATGTTAACCTAATCTAGCCTGGCTACAGAGTCTTGGATCTTGGCCTATGTGATCGTGATATTTTGTATGCAGATGGCTACCTCCCATCACATGGTCCATGATCCTCTTCTCTGTGGACACGTAGGGATATTTTTAACATGTCACCAATTGATGGTCACTGAGGAATGCTGTTGAGAAGAGATGCCGCAGTCCTTACCTTATTTAAGGCCTTATTTTGTAGGTGTTATGTTTTTGTTTTGTTTTTTTTTTAGGTACAATTCAAGACCATGGAGGCATCTTCTGCATCTGCAAGCATTGTGGAGGAAATGTATGAGGTGTAAGGTTTTCCCAGTGCCTCTCGGGTAGACATTCCTTCAATGACATCCCCCCCTTAACATGTAGCCCCCACAATCTTAACGCTATCATATAGCCAGAAATCTCAGACATGATTGTTGTTTTCTTAAATGTAGACTGATAGCGCTATGGTGGTGGACTTGCAAAGTCTCACAATGGCATGTTAATGAGAGCCAGCATTAATATATGCACAAGGGACGCATGTGATACTGACCCCAATATCAGTCTGAGAACAGATCCTAGGGTCTGATGTACGTACTAATGAATCTGGCTGCTGACCTTTGTGTCCTCTCCGTATTAATGGCTATTTTCTCATATTACTGATAATCCAGAGACCTAGCTAAAAGTTAGTAATACTTGTAGATGAGAATCAGGTGAGTTGGTATATTGGTACAGTATTTAGCATTGTATCAACCCCCTCCTCAACCCCCCTCAACCTCAACCCCCCTCCTCAAACTCAACCTCCCTCCTCCTCGTCAACCCCCTCCTCAAACCCCCCATCCTCAACCCCCTCCTCACTTTCTCCCCTCTAAATACCTCCCCCTCACTTACCTGCTTCTTCTCCGGCCTCTGCTCCGTCTTGACCCCGGCGCGCATGTGACGTCACATGGGCACCGCGTCATTAGCATATACCGGGTGCCGGGGAGAAAGTGGGGGCGGGGGGGGGGGGGTTTGAGGATGAGGAGGGGGGGTTGAGGATGAGGAGGGTGGAGGGAAAGAGACACAGGGGGTAGAGAGACACGGGGGTAGAGGGACACGGGGGGGTTAAAGAGACACGGAGGGGTAAGAGAGACACATGGGGGTAGAGAGACACGGGGGGGCTAGAGAGACATGGGGGGGGTTAGAGAGACACGGGAGGGAATGACTTGAGTATAAGCCGGGGGGGGTCCTGTTTAGCCTTAAAAAAAGGGCTGAAAAACTTGGCTTATACTCGGGTATATACGGTACCTTTGCAGATGTCCCATCAAATCACCAACCTAGGGGAAAAGAAAAAAAAATAGTACAACACATTTACATAAAATAAATAAACATTCTAAATATTCTAAATATTCTAAATATTTTACTCGCCTTTCCAGCATGTCCTTGTCCTTCTTTTCTTCTACTCCGGCGTGGCCACATTAGTACAACATACATAAACATAAAAAAAAATAAAAAAGAACATAATATTCATTGTACTTACCTCCCCGTGATGCCCCCGGCCTCCTCCTCTTCTGCTCCGGCTGGGCCCTGGAACAATCTGCGCTCTAAAAAAATAAATAAAAAATAACTAACGGAGATTCGCACTCGCGGACCTCCCCGACGCTAATGAGCATCCTAGAGACTTTTCCGGAAGAAAATAGGCAATGGCGCCTACTGTTTGGCTGAAACTGCTGTGTATCAAATTCAGCCAATCAGAAGGCGCCAATGTGTGAGCTAATCAGAATGGGATACACCCCAAAATGCCACTCTGATTGGATAATGCACCTGTCAATTTTTATTTGACATATACTAATTCCCTCACAATATAAAAATATAATTACCGATTCCCCCACACTATAATAAAACATGTCCAGCTCCAGACCTACACACCATAGATATATCAAACACTACAGATACACTCGTGCCTCATGACTTCCTTTTATGTGATTCATACATTTTTCTGCATTTGATGTTTTTTGTCCACCCTTATGTGTCATTGTGTACAAAGGAACCTCTGTTGGACATTATATTTTGGATAAAACACGGATATCTCTCTAAAGCACCATATGATGAGTTGTCTAATGGCTGACACCACAAGGCTGAGCTGGGCCCTCCAGGTAACAATCACTTCTTACATCAGAGACGTGTCATAATAGATGATGTCGCAGAGCCCAGAACCCTATATAAGGAGCTGGTTTGGGAGCCAAAGCCATTCAAATCAGGATTGGCAACAGACAAGCAACTGGACAACCAAGTGCCCAAGGCTTTATAAAGATGGGTATAGGAAGCCTTAAAGGAGCCAACTCTACCTTGCACATATGAAGACTGATAGATCGTATAGATAAAGGTAAGGCTTGATAATTGGTAATTAGGTGAATTGTATAGACAAAAAAGTCCAGTATAACATTCACTTTTTAAGATTTTTTAAGATTGAATAGTCTTGTATATTTACTGTATCCCTTGTATCTTTCTGCAGAAAATGGTGGCACGCTATAAATATAAGATACATTAACATATGTGATGAGATCCGTCTGAGAGGTGAGTAAAGAAGTATCTAGACTATATAGACTACACGCTGGCCAGCCGTTAAATCGTAGCACTTAGGCAGTGAGGCAATGTGCGCCGCTGGCGCTTATTGCTGGCGAGCCTCGCTTAGTGAGGCGAGCCGTTAAAAACGTCACACGCACGACTTAGAAACAAAAAAAAACCTTGGAACCAACCTTAACGTAACAAACACCCACACGAACTAAGAATACGACTATAACGGCCGGCCCGCTCGCAACTAAAAACAGTGAAAACACACTAAATACTCACACAAACTACATAAAAAGCTTACCCATAGCAAGGGGGGGGCACCCAGGACCTCTGAAAGTGAAGTTACACCTCCATTTAAGTCCAAATTCCCCGAGTTCAGACACACGAAAATTCCCTAAGCAAGAGAAAAAATGGCAGCCGAAAAAAACGAAAACGAGGCTCACAGCCCAGCCACGTACAAATTACCCAAGAAGGGATCCGAGATAAGCTTGGAAACCCGCATTAACCCCAGGGGATCTGAGATAAGCTCGGAGCCCTACATTAACCCCACATTAACCATCGCAGTGGGGGTTCCAATTGCACGCAATCGGGGACCCCCGCTGTAATCAAAATTCAAAATTCCCATGTTACAGGTCCTTAAAGGACCGTAAAGGTCCTTAAAGGACCCGTTGTAAAAGAAAAAAATATACACTGTCACCCTGTCAATCATGGGGGTGTATACAGACCCCCATAAAACCCTCATTAACCCTGTCACTCATGGGGGTCAATATAGACCCCCATAAATCCTTCATTAACCCCCTCACTCATGGGGGTCAATATAGACCCCCATAAACCCTTCATTAACCCTGTCACTAATGGGGGTCAATACAGACCCCCATAAGCCCTTCATCAACCCTGTCACTCATGGGGGTCAATACAGACCCCCATAAGCTTCTATTTAACCCCATCAGTCCCATAAGGGTATATTAACACCATTATGGGCCTGTTACAACACTACATTAACAACATAAGTGCCATGATGGTCCTCAAGGACATCATGACACTAAGTATAAACACTACACTGCACTATACCCCACCAATAAAACATTAAATATCAACTAAACACCATCTACACTAACCTATTAACACCTACACTACCTACCCCCTATTAACCCCCACCACTCTAATTACAAAAAATAAAAAAGCCTAAAGTCACAAAAAAAATCTACATTCCATTAAATAAAAAACCTAACTCACAAAAAAAATAAACTACATTACAGAAAATAAAAAACATTACAACCCCCCCTCACTACAGAAAAAAAAAATACACACCTGAAAAGGAAATACATATAATACAAATACATACAATACAAATACATACAATACAAATACATACAATTTATACAATACAATTACATACAATGCAATAAACCCCTATCTAATATACATCACACAATCTATCTAAATAAATACCATAATCTAATATACATCCTATCTATATAATAATACATACCCAATCTATCTAAATAAATACCATAATATAATATACATCCTATCTATATAATAATACATTCCCAATCTATCTAAATAAGTACCACAATTTAACATGCAATACATCCTATGCTATCTATATAAAACCCCTAGCTAACATACAATAAAGGCTATCTATATATAAACTAATCTAATTCTAAGCTAAAATAAAATAATTAAGACCACTTACCTTTGCAGATGTCCATTCTGATCAGCAACACGTTTACAGTTCTAAAATAAACATCTATACATTCTAAATATTCTACTCACCTTTCCGGCAAGTCCCGTCCTTATTCTTTTAATCCTTCTCCGGCGCGGCACCTGTTAAAAAAAAAAACAACATTAATACACATACATCAAAATAAAATAAAACAATCTGCATTCTACTTACCTCCCCGCAATGTCTCCGGCCTCCTCCGGATCCTCTTCTGCCGCGCCCTGCATAAAAAAAAATATATATATACTTACATCCGCACTCCCGGACATCCCCGACGCTAATGACGCTCCAGGAGACTTTTCCGGAAGAAAATAAGCAATGGCGCCGTCTGATTGGTTGAAAACGCTGTCTATCAAATTTACCCAATCAGGAGGCGCCAATGTGTGAACTAATCACAAAGGGATGCACCCTAAAATCCCACTCTGATTGGATAATGCACCTGTCAATCTTTATGTAAACCAATCACAAGGCGCAGATGCCTTCAGCCAATCACAATGGAATACACCCCCACAGGGTGATTGGTTGGAGCCTCTTCGCATTCTGATTGGTTGCACTGACAGTAGCCAATCATAATGGAATACACCCTCACATACTGATTGGTGAAGGATTTGCGCATTTTCATTGGCTACTGTTAATATCAATCAATATTACAGCCAATGGGAAGGTGCAGATGTCTTCACCAATCAGTACGTGGGGGTATATTCCATTGGGATTGGCTAATGGCAATAAAGCCTTAGGATTGGTTCAAATAAAGATTGACAGGTGTGTTATCCAATCAGCGTTGTATTTTGTGGTGTATACTTTTTTCATTGGTTCACAATTGGGGTCTTCTCATTGGCTGAATTTGATAGACAGCCTTTTCAGCCAATCAGAAGCCGCCATTGCCAATTTTATTCCGGAACTCTCCATAGGAAGGTCATTAGCGTCGGAGACATCCTCCATGGCGGATGTGTGTCGCTTTTTTTTCTTTTTTTTTTTTTTATGCGCGGATGCTTCCGGAGAAGACAAGGAGGCCGGAGACATCGTGGAAAGGTAAGTATAATGTAGATTGTGTTTATTTCACTTTGGTTTATGTTTACTAATGTAATATTTTTTATTACAGGAGCTGTGCCGGACAAGACGCAAACATGGAGGACGGAACATGGAGGACGTGACATGCTGGGACGTGACATGCTGGGACGGGACATGCTGGAAAGGTGAGTATAATATTTACAATATTTAGAATGTTTAGAATGTTTAGTTATTTCCTGTAAACGTGTTGTATTAATTTTTTTAATCTTTTTTACCGTAGGTTGGTGATCTGAAGAAACATCTCAAAGGTAAGTGGTCTTAATTATTTTATTGTAGCTTAGAATTAGGGTTGCTATATAGAGATAGCATGTATTGTATATTAGATAGATAGATAGATAGATAGCAGGATGTATAGTACATAGATAGTATTTATTGTATATTAGATAGATAGGGGGATGTATTATTAGATAGTATTGTATCTTAGATAGTGGGATGTATATTACATTATATAGTGGCATGTATATATTAGATAGTTGCATGTATATTAGATAGTGGCATGTATATTAGATAGTGGTGTATTGTATTTAATTGTATTGTATTTAATTGTATTGTATTGTATTTTATTTAATTGTATTGTATTTTATTTAATTGTATTGGATTGTATGTATTATATGTACAGTATATACTCGAGTATAAACCGAGTTTTTCAGCGCTTTTTTTAAGGCAAAAAAGGGCCCCCTCGGCTTATACTCGAGTCACTCTCCCCCCGTGTCTCTCTAACCCCCCCGTGTCTCTCTAACCCCCCTGTCTCTCTAACCCCAACCTGTGTCTCTAACCCCCCGTGTGTCTCTAACCCCCTGTGTGTCTCTCTACCCCATGCTGTCTCTCTACCCCCGTGTCTCTTTCCCTGCCCCCTCCTCAACCCAAACCACCCTCATCCTCCTCCTCCTCCCAAACCCCCTAAATACCTCCCCCTTCTCCCCTCACTTACCTGCTTGTGCTCCCGCCTCTGCTCCTTGACCCGGCGCCGGAGCGCATGTGACGTCACATGTGCGCCGCGTCATTAGCATATACCGGGGGTTGTAATGTATTTTTTTATTTTCTGTAATGTTCCTTTTTTTATTTTTTGTGACTTAGGTTTTTTTTGTTTGTTCTGTAATGTACATTTTTTAATTTTGATGATTTTAGTTTTTCTTATTTTATGTAATGTAGATTTCTGCTTTTTGAGGAATTTAGTTACTTGAGGCACACAGTACACTCACATTGTGTGACAAACAGCATTTCAACACTTACTTTTATTGACCGTCATTTTTTGACGGGCAAGTCGCTAGTTTTACTATAAACGAGAAATAAGCTGGACACAAAAATATAAGACTACTAGTTCTCAGGTGTTTCCATGACCCATCACAGACACCCCCTTCTGTTCACTATCATAAGCAGGTAGCAGAGAGACTGCCTCAGATGGTCTGAAAAACCAATGCATGATATTAAACCAGGTGATTAAGTCGTTTCTTTATCTCCTAGGTGGACTAGAACTCACCTTGTGCTCCTCACCAATGGAGCTGCTGTCAAGGTTGAAGCTGAGGAGACCTAAGCATCATGAGCAGGTAGCAGAGTGACTGCCTCACATGTCTGATAAACCAATGCATCATACTGAACTGGGAGAGTATGACCTTGCAAAGTCTTTTAATAAAGTTTCTTTATCTCCTAGGTGGACTTGGAACTCACCTTGTGCTCCTCACCAATGGAACTGCTGTCAAGGTTGAATTAACTTCCGAATGGTTTCATGGAAGGTCAAGTGTCATGAAAAAGTGCATCTTCACAACCCTCTCATGAGACTTTCTGTGTATACTCGCTCTGTCTGCCATTGTGGTTATCCCCTTGGTCATCAGATTTGAAGTGTGGGAACAGTGGCAATTCACCCGTGTAGCTGACACCAACTTAACCAGTCTCCCCATCTCCTTAAGCATCATGAGCAGGTAGCAGAGAGACTCAAATGTCTCATAAACCAATGCTTGATATTGACTGGAAGAGTATGTTCTTGCAAAGTCTTTTATAAAGTGTCTTTATCTCTTAGGTGGACTTGGAACTCACCTTGTCCTTCTCACCAATAGAACTGCTTTGCTTTAAAGGTTGAAGCTGAGGAGCCCTAAGCATCATAAGAAGGTAGCAGAAAGACTCTCTCAAAGTTTTTTTTAAACCAATGCATGATACTGAACTGGGAGAGTATGACCTTGCAAAGGCAATAAATAAAGTGTCTTTATCTCCTAGGTGGACTGGACCTTATTTACCTCGTACTCCTCACCAATGAAACTGCTGTCAAGGTTGATGGAAAGTTAGAATGGTTTCATGGAAGGTCATGTGTCAAGGTTTCAAGCCCCTCACCATGAATAAGTACCTCTTCACAGTTCTCTCATGAGACTCATGTGCATACTCGCTCTGTCTGCCATTGTGGTTATCCCCTTGGTCATCAGATTTGAAGTGTGGGAACAGTGGCAATTTACCTGTGTAGCTGACACCAACTTAAATGGCCTCCTCATCTCCTTCAAGCATCATAAGCAGGTAGCAGAGAGTGCATCAAATGTCTGATAAACATATGCATAAATATGTCCTTGTGAAGTCTCTTAATAAGGTTTCTTTATCTCCTAGGTGGACTGGACATCTCACTGTGTGCTCCTCACCAAATAAACTTCTGTCAAAGCTGAAGGAAAGTCAGAATGGTTTCATGGAAGCTCATGTCGCATAGTTTCACCATGAAAAAGGACTACTCACAGCCCTCTCGTGAGACACTCTGCATACCCCCTTGTACGAGAAATAAAGATATCTCCCTCTTGATTTGATCAGATCTGTGTCATTATTTACCGAGTCAAATTTACCTGTAACATTGGAAGACAGTGTTGGACACCCAGCCATCATTCTCAGTGTTATTGCCTGGTGACGGGGCCATTGTCCACCACAGTCTCACCTTCTTGTGTCACTTCCCCATCTCCTTTACACTGTACGTTCTCAGAAGCAGGGTGGTCATATCATCATGTCTCAAAGAGTTTCTTTTATGGTTGTATAGTATATATTTTTTAGTAACCTTGAAATCTTTATCCTTTGTTTATAGCTATCAATCTCTTGGGTTTTACTCCTATTATTTTGCAATAATTACACAAAATGAACGTATCCGCTCTATACATTGTCACACAATCTCTATAGATGGTTATCTCCAGAGCAGGTCCTTCAACTACTCGGTATCAGAGGGTTTGTGTTGTTATAAGTCATAGAAGAATTTATTTTTATCTATTAAAGACATCTTGTGAGACCCTGCATTATATCAATGTAATGTGACCCGGTCCTGGAGGAGGAACCCAACCCCCAACCCTGACCTTGCCAGGTGGAGAGAAATGCAAAACAACACTGATTATCTGAGACATCTTCTCCTCCATCTACTCTACCCACACTGGGCCATTGTTTTAGTATCATCCTCCAGATTGCTTTGTCTGGTCCCCTATAACCAACCCTGCTTCTTCCTTCATAACCACCATTCACCTTCATCCACAAGCCCCCATGTGTATTTTCCTGCTGTTTGTTTCTCCTTCCACACCTCCTGTGCCTTTTGCATCTTCCATCATAACCACCATTCACCTTCATCCACAAGCCCACATGTGTCTTATCCCTGCTGTTTGTTCCTCCTTACCCACACCCTGTGCCTTTTGCTTCTTCCTTCATAACCTCCATTTACCTTGATCCACAAGCCCCCATGTGTCTTATCCCTGCTGTTTGTTCCTCCTTCCCCAATCCCTGTGCCTTTTGCTTCTTCCTTCATAACCACCATTCACCTTGATCCACAAGTCCCCATGTGTCTTATCCCTGCTGTTTGTTTCTCCATCCCCACACCCTGTGCCTTTTGCTTCATTCTTCATAACCTCCATTTACCTTGATCCACAAGCCCCCATGTGTCTTATCCCTGCTGTTTGTTTCTCCTTCCCCACACCCTGTGTCTTTTGCTTCATTCTTCATAACCTCCATTTAACTTGATCCACAAGCCCCCATGTGTCTTTTCCATGCTGTTTATTTCTCCATCCGCACACCCTGTGTCTTTTGCTTCTTCCTTTATAACCACCATTCACCTTCATCCCCAAGCCCTCATATGTCTTTTCCCTGCTGTGTCTTCCTCCTTCCCCACACCCTGTGTCTTTTGCTTTTTCCATCATAACCACCATTCACCTTCATCCACAAGCCCCATGTGTCTTTTCCCGGCTATTTGTTCCTCCTTCCCCCCACCCTGTGCCTTTTGCTTCTTACTTCATAACCACTATTCACCTTTATCCACAAGCCCCCATGTGTCTTTTTCCTGCTGTTTGTTCCTCCTTCCCCACACCCTGCTCCTTTTGCTTTTTCCTTCATAACCACCATTCACCTTCATCCACAAGCCCCATGTGTCTTTTCCCGGCTATTTGTTCCTTCTTCCCCACACCCTGTGCCTTTTGCTTCTTCCTTCATAACCACATTCACCTTCATCCATAAGCCCCATGAGTCTTTTCCCTGCTCTTTGTTCCTCCTTCCCCACCTCCTGTGCCTTTTGTTTTTTCTTTCTTTAAGGTGGAATCTTTTTACTTTATGTGTTTCTGAACGTTTTAAGAACAATTTTTTTAATACTACGAAGTAATAATATTCTTGATTCTGAGGCATATATTTGACTTGGAGCACCATTGGAGGGATATGCTGGATATATAGGAAGTATTTTCTTTCTTTTTTTTTTATATAAATTGAAGTTTATAATACTTATAATACATAACTTATGGCTACTTTTTTGGTATCAATGTCATAGATTGCTGACCTTGATCTAGAGGATATGATTAGAAGTGGGGGACAAGAGGGTGACAAATCCATGATGGACAGTGATTAAGTCAGTAGACTGTAGGAACTGGAGTTGTCCATCTCTTATAGATGGGTTATTGAGCCAGTTGACCATATTTGACATTTGATGTGCACCTAAAGGTCATAAGTTATACATTTTTTAAACTGATACATTTTCGTTTGAATGAAAATCTTTTAGTACAAGGTAGATCTAAAATGTAGGGAAGTCATGAAGTTAGAAAGAAGACTGATGGGCCTTTACAGCTTTTAGTACAAAGTAAGATGTTCTAAAGTTTAGATGTAGCATGAGTCAAGTTCGGAAGTCAGTAACAAGAGGGGTGGGAAGTCATACATCATATGTAGAGCAAAAGGGGGGTTCTGGGAGTATTTGGAGATGGTGACAGAGAAATAAAGTGGTACATTGTCATTGTGAAGAGCTTTATATAGTAGAGTCAAGATATTAAACCTTATTCTGAAGGCCAGATGGTGCCAGTAGAATAAGTAACAGAAGGTGCTGTAGATACTGAGCATTAAGTGAGGAAAAACATTCATTATGATCTGTAGTGGAGAATGATGAGAAGAACAAGGAGACCCCAATGTTTACTACTCAGTTGTAATGCATAACAAATTACATGAAAGTCATGTTAAGAAATATATCTTATTTTATAGAGATGATTTATATTATGGCCAATCTCAACAATAAAAATCCCCAATTTTATTTATGGCATCAACTAACTAAACCGAGCTACTTGACTAGGTAAAGATGGGACTTGATGACCCTGCGTCTATGAGATAGGGTCACAGCTGAACTTCTGGGCATCTTCAGAGGTCACTAGTTATATCATGTTAATATCACATAATGTAAGAAAAGTGGCACCAAAAATTAACCATTTGCTAAATCACCCTCCTAAAAGGACATGGAAGTCACCAGGGTTGTTGTGCACCATCAGGTAGAGTATTGGAAACCATGTGGGTTTGTTTAAATGAATCAAGAATTACAAATAAAGGATAATAATTAAAGCATTAACTAATTTATTGTCCATTTTATTCAATAACGTTGTACAGACATGTTTACATTTGTTTTTTACAATTTTTTTTTAAATTGGATAAATATTTTAAAGGCAAAATGTTATATGTCTTGTGTTTTCTCCTCATATCAATATAACATTATTATTGGCAAAAATGATGGGATACAAACCTCCAAAGTCATTTTCCATAGAAAGTTTAATGACCCTTACACTTTGCACCTACATGCCTTACCATGGATGGAAACCATCTGGTTCTAAGTATGGCCACTGGACAGTGCCCCTCATTATGTATTAGAGAGATGTCTAATATCCCTAAATGTAAAGTTTATAGCTCTATACATTATTCAGAAATTTCAAGAAGGAAAACACCTTTTCCATATGATTTTCCATCCTTTATCTTTTTTTAAGGTAAATCTGGTGTCTTCTCAACATCTTAGTTGCCGTCTAAGTGCTGACTTCACGTCTTTATTTTTCAGGCTGTAAATTAGAGGATTTAGTACAGGGACGGCAACTATGTTAATTAGTGAGAATATTTTTGTAACTGTCATATCTCCCATTGAGGGTGGTTTCAGGTATAAACAGAACAGAGTTATGTAGAGAAGAACAACGACAGTGAGGTGTGAGGAACATGTGTGGAAGGCTTTCTGTCTCCCGGTACTGGAACGGATCTTCAGGATGGTGGTAATAATGAAAATATAAGAGAGAATAGTTAGAGAAAATGGAAAGGAGGCAAAAAAAAGCCCTTCCATAGCAATTACTATCTCCAGTGTAGTTGTATCGTTGCATGTGAGTTTCATAAGAGGGACAAGGTCACAGTAGAAGTGGTTGATGATATTGGATCTATAGCAGGTGTAACTGGACAATGCGACAAGATAAGGTGTGACGCATCCAAAACCAAGCAACCAACAGAGAGCGGCCAAAGTAACGCAGACTGGAGTGCTCATGATCATCGTATAGTGTAATGGTTTACAAATTGCCAAATACCGGTCATAACTCATGGCCGTAAGGATAAATAACTCATCAGCAGTCAATAATGAAAAAATAAACACCTGAGTCATACAAGCAAAGAATGAAATGGTGTTATCCCCTGATATGTAAGAAGAGAAGATCTTATGTAGATTGACGGTGGTGGAGGACATGTCTATGACCGACAAGTTCCCCAAGAAGAAGTACATGGGAGTGTGCAGATGAGGATCCAGGGAAACCAGTAGAAGAATGGTCATATTACCACCAAGAGTGAGGAGATAAATGAGAAGTATTACAAGGAATATCGGAGTCTGAAGATCTGAATTGTCTGTAATTCCTTTCAGTATGAAGTTTAGGACCTCCGTCTGGTTTTCTTTTTCCATATCTTTGTCTTAGTCTAAATAATGAGAAAAAGGTCAAAATATTATTATGGTCTACAAAACAATATTTATAATAAAAGACTTCATGACCAGGATTTGTATAGCTTATGATACTGAAGTGAGTGGGGAGATGTGAGAGAATCCTGTAAATATATCAGAGGATTTACTAATGTTCAGGAGCGATGGAAGTGTCTTCCAGAAAAAGAGGACATGATTTGAAGGTATAATGTGGAGGATCCAAGGGCAACATGGAAACTACAATGTTGCAGGAAAGAAAGTAGATAAGTGGAATGAGTTGTCAGTAGAAGTGGCACGGATAAACCCAAGAGAGAACATCCAACATACCTGATTATTACTGAGGACAAAATTTTTACGAAGATAAAATAGGCAGAATTTTAGGTCTTATCTATTTAACACATTATTTCTATATTATGTTGATATTTTCCCCCAAAATCTAATTAATTGCATGGAAAATATTTATAATACTCACACATTTCTGTACATTATGACCAATGCGGAGTATAATGATGGGTTAAAGCTTAATCCGTGTCATGGCATTGAGTTAGGAATAAAAATACTTGCTTAATTTCAATGAAGTCAATGAAATTGCCCATTACATTAAAGGGCCAGTGAAGATAAAACAAAGAAACTGTATTTAGTGCTCTACTTGATGATACAGAACAGTATTGATGGATCTCAGATCCCTTTATATCCTGATTCAGAAAACACATGGCGAGTAAGCTTTAGCCTATCCATATGTGTATCAGATCTAGATTGGTACCAGTTACACTGCTCCATTGTATTGTTTGGTAATGATCTGTAAGCTTAATGGTTTAAATATGAGGCAGAAATGTGTACTTACTTCACCAGGTTGTTGGTGTATAGAAGTCCTCTATATTGCCAATGTGTTAGAAGAACCTTAAAGAAGATCTAATAAACATTCCCAAAAGTCTAAAAAGAATCAATGAAAACATTTCCATTGAAAAAAATCAACAAATTCTTTACTTTTAAACAGAATCGATAACTAACTAATAATATTTCCATCCGAAACATGTAATGTACAAATTATTTGACTGTCCATGTTCAAGAGGTCATCTATGAAGAATATTTTCTTTGGTCACTTATTATGTACAGAAGTCTTTCTTTCTCATTCACCAATAAGGTATCTTGTACTTTTATACTTTCCATACATCTGCAAAGAATATTTCCATTTGGAAACATATTATCTACAAATGTCCGGGTGCAAAAAGGTGACAACATAGAATAATTTCATTAGAAAAGATGAATCTTATCCACAGGTACATACATTTTATAGCTCTCTATCTATGATAAGACTAGACGTTTTTATCATTTGGAATCATCTCTAGAGGGTCTAAAGCCCATAGGTGTCATTATATTTTTCAGACTTAGACATGTCCCAGTTGGTACAAAAACCAAGAGATGACATTAGTTTATTGGAAGCAAGTCCATGGAGGCCAGAAACCCAACAGACCAACCAGTCCATGATTTTATCTATTTTTGCTCAACTTCTCAACAATGAGTAATAGTTATAACCAGATAAGATTTCTGATTCTAACTACAATTATCAAGTGATATTTAAAGGCTTTTCCTTTCTACTATTGTTATGTGAAGATAAAAACATATAGATAATTATGTCAATTAAATGATACTTTATGGATTTGAGGGTCAATATCTAGTGCTCAACTGTACAAATAACATAATGGCAAAGTGAAGCAAGAGGAAAGTAGTATGCCCACACCTCCACCTTGCTTCTTCTCTGGTCTAGGTGTGTCACTGAAGTATAGGCCATCATATCAGAGTTCAGCAGGCGAGAAAGAGTCAGATGGAGCGAGCCAGGTTTCAGCCAGTAGGTTAAGGGAGTTGAAAATTATTAGAAAGTAAGTTTATTGCAAATAGACCTTGCATTCCGGACGGCACAGGAGAAGGGCAAGGTAAATGGTTTGTGTCAGGTAATGGGTATTACGTTATGGGTTTTTGGGGTGTTCTCAAAACAACTATAACTTAATGTGCGTGGCTGGAAGCAGGTGGACATGAGTGAGTTCCAAAAAAGGTCAAAAAGTTGGTGCCTGAATTGCAGATGAATTGGTCACAAAAATGGCAAAAATTATTCAATGTGTCCAGGGGAAGTCTCCAAACTAATTACAGTATATAATAAATATGGACAAACTGAACCAATGTAATGGTAGTGATCGGAATGAGAGAGAGGGGATATGTGATTGAAGAAATAGAGGGGAGTTAGGAGACATAGAGAGATGATTTTGATAGTGAAAGCATGATAGTGGGTGATAGAGAGGAAGTGGAGGCTGAAGGAGAAAGAAAGCAGGGATGGTGGCTTTTTTCTTTAAGAATGGTGCAATATCCTACTACACAGTTCACGAATTACGGAAGCTTTTACGAAACCTACGGGTGGCCCTACTCCTTATTAGGTACTTAATATGAATACATTGAAAGTGTTTCCATTATTTTGGCCACCATGTATACCTACTTGTGATGTTGTGAACATCAAATTTTGGGTTCGCGAACATCGGACGCGAACTTTATCAAATGTTCACGAACGGGCGAACATCGGCGAACCGCCATAGGCTTCAATGGGCAGGTGAATTTCAAAACCCACAAGGACTCTTTCTGGCCACAATAGTGATGGGAAAGTTGTTTCAAGGGGACTAACACCTGGACTGTGGCATGCCAGAGGGGGATCCATGGCAAATCTCCCACGGAAAATTACATAGTTGATGCAGAGTCTGGTTTTAAGCCATAAAGGGCATAAATCACCTAACATTCCTAAATTGTTTGGAATAACTTGCTTTAAAACATCAGGTATGATGTTGTATTGATCAGGTAGTGTAAGGGATACACCCACTTCACAGTAACAGACCAATCTCCCCGTTTAATGCACCGCAAACAACCGCAAACAGTCCCTTTGCACAACTGCAAACTCCCCATTTGCACAAGGTTGGATACCAAGCTAGCCATGTCCCGTTCCTTGACATCACTGATGTCCTTGAAGGTCTCTTCCTCCACCCAGCCCCCAAGGGTCCCCAAAAGGTGACAGCATGCCCCCTGGGACGCCTGCTGTGTTTGGTATTCCACCTCCTCAAAGCCACCTTCCTCCTCTGACTCCTCTTCTTCAGACTCCCAGAGTCTGGGGGCTTCCACTGCCCAGCATGGAAGATTATACACAGGTCAGAGTCTGGGGGCTTTCACTGCCCAGCATGGAAGATTATACACAGGTCAGAGTCTGGGGGCTTCCACTGCCCTGCATGGAAGATTATACACAGGTCAGAGTCTGGGGGCTTCCACTGCCCAGCATGGAATATTATACACAGGTGAGAGTCTGGGGCTTCCACTGCACAGCATGGAAGATTATACACAGGTCAGAGTCTGAGGGCTTCCACTGCCCAGCATGGAATATTATACACAGGTCAGAGTCTGGGGGCTTCCACTGCACAGCATGGAAGATTATACGCGTTGCCTCTGTCTGCGTTATTATAAGGTGTGTACTGTTAAGTAGTACTATTCCTATCGGTTTAATCCCTGTTACGTCCACTATCAAGGGACGTGTATATGGCATGGATTTTTGGAAGCTGCTTGGTCGGTCCTCCCACTTCAAATTTGGGGCACTGCGCGTGCAATCTAAGGTGCCACCAGATATGAGTGTCACTGTGCACTGGCAAAAGTTGGCAGAGTAGATGCATTCGGCTTCACACACACGCCTGTAGGCAGGCAACTGATATTCAATCGATTACAGTCAAAAAAGTGTTGTTTTATGTCACTGTACACTACGGTTGCACCAGATGTGACAATAACAATCTGTTGGGAAGAATATTTCTATGTATATATAGTCCATGATTATTTAGCTTACGGTGAACAAAAGAGTGATAGAGGACTACATCATACACAGTACTGTAAATAAATATTACATTGGCGTTCACATTGGATGTCTAAATATAAGTTAAAAAAATATATTTTCTGCTCAGAATTCCCAGAAATAGAGTTATTGCACTACACTCTGGGAAACATGGCAGGGCCATGCAAATAAGCCCACAGTGCATTATCAATCTGTAATCCAATACAACTTTATACATGGCTCCTTTTAGGCATTTGCTGTATTACACTCCATAGAATAGGAAGGATACCAACAGACAGTGCCTGTTTTGATCTATTGGATCTCATCAGTGTGGCACTGTTTTGATCTGTTAGATCTCATCAGTGTGGCCCTGTTTAGATCTATTGGCTCTCACCAGTGTGGCTCTGTTTTGATCTGTTAGATCTCATCAGTGTGGCTCTGTTTCAATCTATTGGATCTCATCAGTGTGGATTTGTTTTGATCTATTGGATCTCATCAGTGTGGCGTTGTTTAGATCAATTGGATCTCATCAGTGTGGCACTGTTTCGATCTGTTAGATCTCATCAGTGTGGCACAGTTTTTATCTATTGGCTCTCATCAGTGTGGCACTGTTTCAATTTGTTAGATTTCATCAGTGTGACGCTGTTTTGATCTATTTGCTCTTATCTGTGTGGCACTGTTTCGATCTATTGGCTCTCATCAGTGTGGCATTGTTTCGATCTATTGGATCTCATCTGTTTGGCGCTGTTTCAATCTATTGGCTCTCATTGGTGTGGCACTGTTTCGATCTATCAGCTCTCATCGGTGTGTGGCTGTTTCGATCTACCGGCTCTCATCAGTGTGGCATTGTTTCGATCTATTGGCTATCATCAGTGTGGCATTGTTTCGATCTATTGGCTCTCATGAGTGTGGAATTGTTTTGATCTATCGGCTCTCATCAGTGTGGCACTGTTTTGATCTATTGGATTTCATCAGTCTGGTATTTTTTCGATTTATTGGACCTCATCTGTTTGACACTGTTTCTGTCTATTGGACCTCATCAGTGTGGCGCTGGTTCCTAACTTGTGCTTTAGATTTTGTGGGGAAGACTATTAACCATAACATTATTTAGCTTATGGTGGGTCTAGCACAGTAAATAAACAAATAGTGTGGGTATGTCCATTAACTTCTCCATAATCCATTCTATTCTATAAAGTGAGAATATGACTAAACGGAGCCATGTACAAAGTGGTAGTTGGATGAAAGAGCGAAAATGGATTGTGCACTCATTTGCATATTCCCACCCAGTTTCCCAGAGTGCAGTACAATTACTGTATTCATGGAAATTCGGAGCAGAAAATAATGTTTTTAACTTTTTTATAGACATTTAAAAGTGAAGTCCAATGTACTATGCACATAAATATATATTTAATTACTTATTTGGATTCTTATTTGTAATTAATCTAATTATCACGGCTTCTGACATGTATCAGATGTGGAAATTTATTAAGCAATACAACCATACAGAGGAAGTCACAGAAAGAGGAAGCGTCTCGGAGAATTTATGTTTAACAAATTATTTTTACATTTTACTCATAGATTGTAAAAAATAGAATGGGAAAGAGAAGTGGATAAAAATGTGAAAAATCACATAAAGCTGTAAAAGTATTTTGTTTATAGGAATTTGACAAGCCCGTCCATGATTTTAGGCATGTGAGTGTATATATCCTGTGTGATTGTCCTTGTTTTAAAACTTTGATCATTTTTGAAAGAGGAGGATTATTAACATCAGTTAAGTCCTGCTTATGTCCATACATAAACATGTAGTAGATCTCTATGCAGTAAAATAGAAGAGTCGGTGGGATATTTAATGCATCTATCATGGAGAAGTGGTTAAAGAAAACACAATCGTCTGTTGATTGTGCCCTCAAGATAAGCAAAGATTGTAAAAACCACTTAAGTGGACCCATCTTATAAGCAAATATTTTTTTTATGATTATTTAAATGAGCAGCCATTGCAAGTGGGTTGGGGAGCGGAGTAGCCAAAGGAAGGGATCTTGTATAGAGCAACAGACATAGGATGCAGTCTCGGGGAGGGGAGTAACAATATGAATGGGTCTTGGGGAGGGGAGCAGTTGTGGAAATTGGTCTTCGTGAGAGGAGCAGTAATGGGAAGGGGTTTCAGGGATGGAAGGGTAGAAGCATGAGAAAAGGTCGGGAGGGGAGTAGTCATTGGAGGAGGTCTTGGGGAGGGAAGCATCCATGGGAAGGCGTCTTATAGATGGGAGGAGAGCAGCCATGAAAAGGGGCCTTGTGGTTTCTTTTCTACTGTATCTAATAATCATACTTTGTTAGATGTTTATATACAAATATAGACATAAAAATGTAATACATAATCATACAAGTATGTAAATACACACAAAGCCCCAATCTATTTTCAGTATGTCTATCTCTTGTGTATTTATTCTGTCCTTCAGCAGCCTCCCCTACTCTCCATCATCCCAACTCTTATATTATACTCACCTTTATGTCCTCGTCTCACAGGCAGAATGTATCTTTTGTACAAGAGGAAACCGATTATTAGGAAAATTACCAATATGGTCCCTTAGACAATGGCGGCTGTAGCTGCGGCACACGGATCAGAGACATCTGTGATAGACGGGACATCTGTGATAGAAGGAACGTGTTGTATGTTTACTAGTTTATACCACATCCTTTTTTAGACTTTTAATGATATTGATCATCTTTTGTCCTCTTTTTATAGCAAATGAAAAAGATAAGAACAAGGTGGCTCTAGGTGTCTAAACAGGGGTAATTTTAGATGGAAGGGTGCTTCCAGTAATTAAAAATACAAAAATGAAAATATAAGGGTTACTTGCTGATGAAATTAGGAAATGTGCATCAGGTTGTCGTCATGCTACCCACGTTCTTAAGTCGCTGACCGATGATGTCACTATAGGACGCCGGGCAGCACACACGAAGATCTAGCTCCCGTAGAACAAACTATTAGTGCTATTCCCAGTCTGCCTACTACCCTATGCTTGACAATGTCCCACTATCCATACAGAGGGTATTGGCTGCTACTTAGGAGAAGCTAGAGAGCCACATAGGAGGTTCACAATAGGTATTCAACTTGGGATAACCTAATATTATATTTAACTAGCGACTTGCCTGTCAAAAAATGACGGCGATGAGATGTGTGAGGAATTGACTCTGCTGGGATTCGAACCCTGGTTTGCATGTTGCTAAACCTCTTCCCTACCGGTACACCAGCCTGCCTCTTGCAGATTTGCCTTAGATCTGATACCTTGACTCTAAAAGCAATGCAATCAGTGACAACTCTCTTTAGCTGTGTCTGGTCAGCTGTCTGGTTCTTGGCCTATATAAGGCACTTCCTGTCTCTATATCCTTGCCAGATTATTGTGTGGTTCCTGATCACTTCAATAAACCTTGTTCCTGTTTTACCTACAAGTTGCTGAATTGGATCATTACTGACCTAGGCTGCTGGTCTCCACAACCTTGTGATTCCTATATCATTACAGAATAATCTGGCCCTTTCATGGAGACCGCCGGGTCAGATTCTGCATTGGCCCAGCAGGTTGCTTTTAATGCAAGAACTGTGCAGACCCAGGCACAGACCATTCAAGTGCTGCAGGACCAGGTAACTGAACTGCAGGCCCAACAGGTTGCTTTTACTGCAAGAACTGTGCAGACCCAGGCACAGACCATCCAAGTGCTGCAGGACCAGGTAGCTAAACTGCAAAATAAAGTTCAGTCAATGCACAGTGAGTATACCAGCTACAGGGCATGTGATGTTGCGGCTGCTACTGTTACACCTGCACAAGATGCCCGCTTGCCCCTACCAGAAAAGTTTGGAGGAGATCGCAAAAAATTTAGGGGTTTCCTAAATCAATGCCGTTTGCACTTCATGATGTTACCTCACCAATTTCCATCTGAAAGAGAGAAGGTGGGATTTATTTTTTCCCTATTCAAAGATGAAGCCCTGGCTTGGGGCTCCCCTCTTCTGGAACAGGACAGTCCAGTCTTGGGTAATCTAAATGACTTTCTTGAGGCCATGTGCCTAGTTTTTGATGACCCAAATTGATGTGCTACAGCAGAAGCCACTCTCCTTCATTTGCATCAAGGGAGGCGCTCGGTGGCTGAATATGCTGCTAAATTCAGACAGTGGGTTGCTGATACTACCTGGAACCAATCAGCCCAGAGGTTCCACTTCAGAAAAGGTCTCTCAGAAGCTATAAAAGATGAGCTAGCTCGTGTTAGTCTTCCTGCTGACTTTGATGCATTTGTGCGTTTGGCTATCCGTATTGATCGGAGACTTTCTGAAAGAAGATTGGAAAGACAGGGCTCTTTTAGACCAAGTACTACTCCAATTTCCTATTCAAGAACTTCTACTCCGATCCCACAAACACCTACAGACTCTGAGCCAGAGGCTATGCAGGTAAATCTAATAAGAGGACCATTATCCAACGAAGAAAAACAGTGGCGACGCACTCACAATTTATGCCTGTATTGTGGTAGTGCAGGGCACTATGCCATCAATTGCCCTAGCAAATCCAAAAGAACAATAGCTATGGCGGCTGAGGGTGCACAGATTCAACACCAATCTCAGATTTCAGATCAACTGGATTCTGTCACACAACCCTTGTTTTCTCTGGCTCATGGTGAAGAGGGTATGTTGACTCAACATCCTCATTTTGTGGTGCCTATCACGTTGCAATGTGGTGATCGTAAAATTTCAACTACAGCTATGATAGATTCTGGAGCAGGCGGAAACTTTATGGACATTAAATTTGCAGCAGGAAATAGAATTCAGTCTATCCCTAACTCTTCACCTATGTTAATGGAGACAGTAGATGGTTCTCCACTTACGTCAGGCCCGGTTACACATGAGACTGTGCCCTTAAAATTGACTCTGTAAGTGAATCACCATGAGGCTATCTCTTTCCACCTAATTTCCTGAACACAGTTTCCAGTGATTTTGGGGGTACCTTGGCTTGCTCTGCATAACCCACAGATTGATTGGAAGATCAGAACTTTGTCCTTTCCTTCAGAACACTGCTTAATGAATTGTCAACCCTCTAAGGTAACACCTGTTGCCACAACAATTAATGAAATGGTTGCTACAAACTTGACTAAGCTTCCTCTACAATATCGGGATTTTGCAGATGTCTGTGATAAGAAGAATGCTGATCAGCTTCCACCCCACAGGCCTTATGATTGCCCAATAGAGCTGTTGCCTGGGGCTGCGATCCCATTTGGCCGTATATATTCCCTTTCTGAGCCTGAATTGAAAGCTCTTCGTGAATACCTACAAGAAAATCTTGCCAAAGGCTTTATTCGACCATCTACTTCTCCAGCAGGAGCTCCTATTTTCTTTGTAGAAAAGAAAGATGGCAGCCTACGGCCATGCGTTGATTACAGGAACATTAATAACATCACTGTTAAAAACCGCTACCCCTTGCCTCTGATTCCTGAACTTTTGGAAAGACTTCGCTCAGCTAAAATATTTACGAAGCTTGATCTTCGGGGGGCATATAATCTGGTTCGCATAAGACCAAATGATGAATGGAAAACAGCTTTCAGAACCAGGTACGGGCATTACAAATATCTAGTAATGCCATTAGGGCTGTGTAATGCCCCTGCAATTTTCCAGCATCGTATCAATGATGTACTACGAGATCTCCTGGATCAGTTTGTTGTGGCATATTTGGATGATATCCTAATATTCTCTGATAATCTTGAAAACCACAGAAAACAGGTCCGTATAGTTCTGGAGCGCCTTCGTACCCACCACCTATACATTAAACTGGAAAAATGTGAGTTTGAACAAACTGAAATTCAATTCCTGGGGTATGTAATAACTCCTAAAGGTTTAAGTATGGACGCAAGTAAAATTAAAGCTGTGCTGGACCGGCCCATCCCCAAGAATGAAAAAGATATTCAGAGATTTGTGGGGTTTGCCAATTTTTACAGGCGTTTCATTAAGAATTTCTCTGCCGTTATTACACCGATTACTGAACTTACACGTAAAGGGACTCCTTTTCAGTGGTCCGATAAGGCTGATACCGCATTTTCCCAAATAAAGACTCTGTTTACATCTGCCCCGTCCTGGTACATCCTCATTCGGAATTACCATTTATTGTGGAAGTTGATGCTTCTGATTCAGCTGTTGGTGCTATACTGTCTCAAAGGACTGGACCTAAGATGCTGTTACATCCGTGTGCCTTCTATTCCCGCCAGATGGTGCCAGCAGAGAGAAATTATGACATAGGGAATAAAGAACTATTGGCTATAAAAGCTGCCTTCACCGCATGGAGACATCTCTTGGAGGGAGCTACCCATCCAATTACTGTCCTCACAGATCACAAAAATCTGGAATGTATTCGATCAGCTAAGAGACTGTCAGCCAGACAAGCACGCTGGTCCCTATTCTTCTCGAGGTTTAATTTTTTGGTTACATACCGTCCTTGCTCCAAGAATGGTAAGGCGGATGCCTTGTCTAGAATAGCTGACCCCCTCCATGCTGCCGTAACCAAGACCACCACCTTGCCAGGGGATATATTTATTGGAGTTACATTTCCTTCTGATCTGATGTCTCGCATTAAAAAGGGCTACGGTGAAGATCCAGTTCTTCGTGATCCTCCTCGTGATCTCCATATGACGATGCTTAATGGGTTTTGGAACATAACAAAGTCAGAGGTGCTCATCAGAGAACGAATTAACCTTAATAGGTCAGTTCTATAGCCATAATAAGCTACTCTGAGAGCAACCTCTTTTAGCTCACTTGTGCCCTTCACAGGGAGAAATATCCTGTAGTATATCAGTCTGGTCTCACTCAAAAGAGTGACCCAGCCCTGAAATACCAGGCAATTCTACCCTGAACAGGAGAAACAGCAAACCCCAGACACGTTTCAGCCTTTATGGGCCTCGGCAGTGAGGTGCAGCTGAACTCCCTAAGGCACAGTGAGCAAGGGGTCCACATCTGGAGTCCCCTATTACCCTTAGGGAGACTAAACCCCAAAGGTAATTTGCATATACAACATACCAAAGTCAGAGGTGCTCATCAGAGAACGAATTAACCTTAATAGGTCAGTTCTATAGCCATGATAAGCTACTCTGAGAGCAACCTCTTAATGGGTTTTGGATTTTTCCACAACGTCTTTTTGCTCCGGAGTCAGCGCGACTGGACCTTTTACGTCTCCACCATGACTCAAAACCAGCAGGTCATCCAGGAATCCAAAAGACACAAGTGCTACTCGCCCCATCCTTTTGGTGGCCCAAGTATTATGAGGATGTTAAGAAGTATGTGTCCTCTTGTGATGTATGTGCCAGACATAAGACTCCTCGCTCATCCCCTGTTGGCTAGCTTTAGCCTCTTCCGATTCCTCATTGTCCCTGGGGATCTATATCCATGGACTTTATTGTGGAACTACCTCCCTCTAAGGAACACACTACCATTCTTGTTGTTGTGGACAGGTTAACTAAGATGGGTCATTTCATACCAGCTCGTGGTCTCCCTTCAGCTAAACAGACGGCTGACCTGGTTATTCGGGAAATATTTCGCTTGCATGGAGTGCCTGATGAAGTAGTTTCTGACTGGGGAGTGCAGTTTACATCTCGTTTTTGGAAACATTTTTGCTCTAATCTAGGTATTAATGTAAATCTGTCGTCAGCTTTTAATTCACAAAGTAATGGACAGACTGAGCGAACCAGCCAGACTTTAGAGCAATATTTGCGGTGCTATATTAGTTACCTGCAGGATGACTTGCTGGATTTTCTAGCCACGGCGGAGTTTGCCTATAACAATGCCCAACACTGCTCCACTTCTCTGAGCCCATTTTTTGCCAACTATGGTTACCATCCAACCTTTCTAGTGAGTCTCCCAATTACTACTTCCATTCCTGCAGTCACTGATGGGCTAACCACCTTACAAGATTCCCAAGACCTGTTGAAGGAGACTCTTTTGGAGGCTCAGGAATGTTACAAGAGAGCTGCTGATAAGCATAGAACGGAGGCCCCAGTTTATCATGTTGGTGACAAGGTTTGGCTGTCAACAAGGAATCTTAAGCTTAGGGTTCCTTCTTATAAATTGGGTCAGAGGTTCATGGGACCTTTTGAGATCATCGCTCAGATCAATGCTGTCACTTTTCATTTGTAACTTCCAGATTCCATGAGAATACGTCCGGTGTTTCACGTTGCACTGCTGAAACCTTTCCATGACAACACTTTCCCTGGCCGAGCCCTGCCTGCCCCACCTCCAGTCCTTGGGGATGGTGAGGATGAATACGAGGTGGAGAAAATTCTGGACTCCAGGATCTTCCGCCACAAGCTTCAGTATCTGGTTCCCTGGAAAGGCTATGGTGAGGAGGATAGTTCGTGGGAAGCAGTGGACAATATTCACGCTCCTGATCTTCTTCGGTCTTTTCATGTGCAGTACCATGTTAAACCGACTAATAGGGCATCCAGAGGCTGCACCTATAGAGGCTCTGCTGGGTTTTGAACCCTGGTCCCCAGGCTGCTGAACCTCTTCCCTACCACTGCACCAGCCTGCCTTTGTGAATTTCCTTGAGATCTGATAAACCTTGACTCTGCTAGCAATTGTATCAGTGCCTAAGTCTCTTCAGCTGTGCCTGGTCAGGTGTTTGGTCCTTGGCCTTTATAAGGCACTTCCTGTCTATGTACCTTGCCAGATTATTGTGGTTCCTGTTCTCTTCAATAAAGCTTGTTCCTGTTTCACCTACAACTTGCTGAATTGGATCATTGCTGACCTAGGCTGCTGGTCTCCAAAACCTTGTGACTCCTATATCATTACACAGTGATTTAATAGTGAGGAGTAAGGAAGCCTGGTTATGCAGTGATATGATAGTGAAGTGGGAGAAAGCCTGTGTTACACAGTGATTTATTAGTGAGGAAGCCTGTGTTATGGGAAGAGGAGGGGGCCTAGGACTGAAACTATGGGTGAGGCAACGTATGTAAGGAACATCTCCACAATCTCTTACAGCACACACAAAAGTCTTTATTAAGATAAATAGACCTTATAGTCACAGAGTATGAGAGTATTTAAAGGTTATTTACGTAATGCTAAAAAAGTCAATTATCTGCAATAATACATACATTAAAAAATAGGTTCTACTTATGTTTTATTCCAAATAATTGACTGATTTGAGAATTAAGAAGACAATAGTTCTTTTTTTTTTTTTTATCCAAACTTACTTGGACTGATACCATTAGAATTGAGGGAGGATCTGTATTGCCTCAGATCTTCCATTGGTGGTGGATAAGTACCAGTCCTTTGATATTCTAGTACATTTTGTTTATATTGAATAGTGCATAACTATTTTTGTTGTCTCTTTAAAATGTACCCCCCTCCCCAAGATATTTTGGGGCTCCTATGCCCAAGGTGGTGTGTAACAAAGACTTTGGTCATCCATTGTTGGAATATGTTCATATACATCCCTCTGACACATCTCCAAGACGCTGAAGTGTCACATGAAATACACTTTGTAACCAAATAGTGACTCATACACTTTTACAGAATGGGCATGTGTCACTTTAATACACTTAGTCACACATGAGTCTTGTAATTATTCAACTTCCTTCACAGATGTTTGGACGTTTCCTTGTTTCCTCGTACAATGCTTTGTTGCAATGCAGACACAAGATGATGTCCAAGACAGAGACACCCGGCAGAGCCTCTAGCCTGAGGGGCTGTATCCTGACAGGTAATGGAGGACTACGCTGTATACACAACGATACAAACTAATATATATATATATACACACACACACACTTAATGATACTTTTATAAGGATAGATTGGAATAAAGTAATAAGATGACCATCCTAAGGACCAGTACTAGGTGACACTTACTTAATTCTAATTAATTATTGAGCAGTAAAATTACAGAATAGGGATTTCTTAATTGTGTTTGTACTATATTATGAAAAGTAATTAAGATAATTAAATAATTAAGATATAGCTAATTACACATTTTGTCCAGTAGGACTTGAACCACCAACTTGGGCAGATGGTAACAAAATGAAATCTATAATTCTGTCACAGCATCTAATGTAATGACGTTAATCTAATCTGACTGATGGTACAGAGCACATAAGGTGACTTTTGTGGTCCTTTAGGAATCGTTTACACAGAACAATACCTTGCTATATATTTATAAGATCTAATTATTGTTTCAGGTATTTTTAACTGGTTTCACTTTTTTGTCATTTATGTATTTATTTATTTTGTGTTTTTTTATTATTATTTATTTTATTCATTTATTTTTGTTATTATTTTTTATAGTTTTTTTAATTTGTCTCTTGTCTCATTATTTATCTATTTGGTTATTTTTTATTTATTTACTTTGTATTAATTATTATTATTTATTTTATTTATTTTGATTATTTTTATTATTTCTGGTATGTTTGTCTCCTTGTTTGCATTTCTTCCAGCTATATATTTAGGGCCTCATTCTATTATCGGCCGCAAAATGGCCGCAAGGCTGCGATTCCTTGCGGGGGTTCCGTTACCTCGCAATCCTATTAAACGGCCCCGCAAGGATCTCCTTTTACGGCCGGCCGTCTATCTTGCAACCGGCCGTAAGCTCAGAAATCTTTAAAGTCAAAAATAAATTCAAGACAGCACTGTAAAGCTCTGTAAATGCTAGGGATCATATTGGGGGACATGAGGATTAATAGTAACCCCCTCTCAAGCTTGCACATCAGCCCAAATCCGAGTTTACATTAACTGTTTATTTTCCGGCCGCAGCGTGGCCAGGTCTGAGGTGCTCCAAGCCCTCGGGACTTTTTACATGGATTTTTTACATAAATTAAAAAATATGTTTTTTACGGATTTGAGTGTAGGGGAATGTTGTGCTATTTTTGCAAACACCTACAATCACTTTTTAGTCTCCTCAGAGTGCAGGATGGCTTTATTTTGGCTTTATAATGTGCTTAATTGGTGCTAGCGGGACCTTTTTCCTGCAAGTAAGCTGCGGCTCGCTTTTAGCCTTGCAGAGATGGTTCCTGGAGCAATAGAATAGCAACCAGGCTTTTCTTGCGGCCGAAACTCTTTTTAGAGTTTTAGATGAAAGGCTTTCCTGCGGCGCGTGCGGCCGCAAGGGATAGCAAGGCGCCGGCCGCAAGCCTGCCGGAATCCCCGGCCGGAGGGGAATACAATAGCAGAATAGCTTGCGGCCGGTCCTTGCGGCCCCGCATCTCCTACGGCCGGTAATAGAATGAGGCCCTTAGTGGCCACCGTTTCAATCTTAAATGCAGTTCATTAATGTGGGCCTGGCTTCAAACGCAAGTTATATATTTTGTGGGCCCTGTTTCCGCCTTAAATGGATCTCATTATTGTGGGGCTGGTAAATAACTCATGCTATACATTTTTTTGATAACTGTTACAAAGTTACAATCACAAATATAGATTCTGTGGGCACTGTTTCAATCTTAAATTGATCTTGTCAGTGTGGGGCTGGTTCCTAACTCATGCTTTAGATTTTGTGTGCACTATTTAGATCGTAAATTGATCTCGTCAGTGTGGGGCTGGTTCCTAACTCATGCTATAGATTGTGTGGGCACTATTTAGATCGTAAATTGATCACATCAGTGTGGGGCTGGTTCCTAACTTTGGCTTTAGATTTGATGGGAAGGTTATTCAGCTAGGTCTCTTCTCTATGCAATTCTGTTAGTACTTCTTTATCCTTGACACTACCTCATTCCTGGATTACCACACACACAAACATAGAAGCAAGTGTGTGAAGATGTATATATATAGTCCCATGACTCACTAAGGCTTCTCAGGGTGCTTAAGGCTGCAATAGATATTTCTTATGGTGAAAATTGCAGACTATATTCAATTGCTGTCATACAGACAGAAATCCCTGGCATTTCCCTATTTAATGCACTACCAGGATCTCAATGGCATATATCCTTATTATAGGTGCCATGGAGGTCCTTATAAGACCTCCTTGGAATATATCTTAGATTTATATGCCACAGAGCTCCTTCCAGGACCTTTCTGGCATATTGATTTATGTTATATGCAATGGAAGTCTTATAAAGACCTCCATGTCATTGGGGCTCAGTGTTAGTTGCAGAACTTCCTTGACAAGGTTACTATTTAGATGCCATAGGGGTCCTCTGTGGCGTATGGTTAATATTGTGTGCCTTGGGGGTCTGTT
Source organism: Discoglossus pictus (assembly GCA_027410445.1). Taxonomy (NCBI): domain Eukaryota; kingdom Metazoa; phylum Chordata; class Amphibia; order Anura; family Alytidae; genus Discoglossus; species Discoglossus pictus. The sequence continues at coordinate 9,563,038 of CM050170.1, forward strand.
AGGGGGTTATGTTTTAGGTGCAATGGAGATCTGTTAAGGACAGAGTTTATACTGTCAAACTTAAAATTACCTCATCAGCTATATATTTTGTGGGCACTGTTTCAATCTTAAATGGATCTCATTAAATTGATGTTATATGCAATGTAGGTCCTGTAAAGAGCTCCATGGCTTACAAAACTATCAATCTCTGTTGCACCTAAAACTCTGTCATGGAGGTCCTTGACTAGGACCTCTTTGATTTGGTTAATATTTAGATGCCACAGGGGTCCTCTGTGGCATACGGTTACTATTGGGTGCCATGGGGGTCTGTTAGGGGATTAAGTTTTAGGTGTAATGGAGGTAATAAGGACAGATTTAACAGTTAGGTGCCATGGGCATCACGATATACCTTTATGGTTTGAGTTTTAAATAGGGTTTGGGGGTTAGCTAGGGAGGGTATAGATAGTTTTGCAAGTTATATACAAAATTGCACCATAAATGACTGAAAGAAAGATTGGAATGGGGCCCAAACTACTCTATGTGATGCATTGTGACCAGTAGTCTAAATTAAACCTCTTTTTGTTATTTATTTTTTTATAATTGTGTCTGCTTATAATAATATAAAGTAACTTGAAACAAAATTCCAAACTGTAATACATGAGAAAATATAACACACACATGAAATGGAGAGGACAAATTATGGCAAGTCTGGACAAGCTATTACAAAGTAATGATATAAACTGACAAAATAACAAACTATGTAATTGAGGAATATATGTCAGAGTTAGCTGTGTTTGTATTAAAGAGACAGCTGTCTAGTGTTTATTAGATATATGACTCTAATGTTTCTCTCTCTCAGTGTTCCTCAGTGTGTGGATGGATCTGACCAGTGGGATTGATATTCAGCTGATCCCTCAGTATCCAAAAGTTGGACAGATGGTCACCCTGAGTGTTAATGGAGTTACTGGATCACTACTCATTGTCACATGGTATAAAGGTGGACGTACAGATTTCGACACTATAATCTTCAACTATATCTTTACTAATACCCCTATACAGACTAAGGGACAACAATACTTCTCTCGGGCCAAGGCACTCACCAATGGGTCATTACAGATCTCAGAGCTCAGTAAAGAAGATGAAGGGAATTACACAGTGCAAATACAGACGGAGACTGCACAACAAGCCATGGTGTACCTACCTGTATATGGTGAGTACATAGATGTGACAGAAACTTGCTGCATGCAAGATAGAGAGAAAGAGACAGACACTGGCTGTGCATGAGAGAAAGTCACTGAACGGGCAAGAGCAAAAGAGAGAGGCACACTGGCTGCAGCCAAATGTGGGAGAGGGAGAGAGAGACAGACAACTACATTGCACATGCTCACAAGAGAGTGAAAGTCACTGGCTAATACCTAGAGACGACTCTGATGTTGAGAAAGATTGATATTGTTTACAAGTTTATTTCTGGTCCCCTAGCTAGAACAAAGCTAAATGAAATAAGAAGTTTGTACAATCCCTGCCCCTCTCCCACCCTCCCCTGGTTATTCTGAATTTTTTGATTCACACTAATTACCTGCACCTGATCAATCAGCTAAATCTGCTTACCTTATATTGTAAGTTTGTGAGTTTTCAATCTTGCAAGGTGCTTGGAGCAAGCTTTTTGGACACCGGATTCTAAGCTCAAAAACAGGGCGCTCTATCCTTTACAATGTGTTAATATTGCTAATGTTTTTGCCTTGATTGTAGCCCATGTATAGCGATACGGCTTAAATTGGTGTGTTACAAATAAATTATAATAATAAAACAATAATAATACTATTCCTAATTGTTCCTCCAAGATTAAACACTATGTCACACTCAAACGTCATTTTTCCTTTTAACCTTTTGTCTGTTTCTCAGAATCTCTTCCTCAATTTCTGCACATTATGTCTCCAACAATATAATCATCACCTTCACTGCTCGCCTGACCTCTTCTTTGCTCACACAAGTTCCTCTACTTCCTCCAGTCACTTTTGTTTCCATCTTCTAGAGCTCATAAGCAGAATCGCTTCTGTAAGTCCCACTCCCATCTTTTCTCACTCTCACTCCTTCTGCTAGCTGCTGGAGATATATCTCCCAACCCAGGTTCCTCATTAATTTCCCCTTTTTTAAGTCACACACAACCTCCTGGGCAGCAAACAGTCAAAAACCCATAACTTTAATATTCATCACTTGTGGCAAACCTTCCACTTTATCATTCTCATTCGCCCTCTGGAATGCAAGGTCTATTTGCAATAAACTCACTTACACACATGACCTTTTTATTACCAACTGTCTTAAGCTAATGGCTGAATCACTGAATCGTTGCTCACTCCATCCAATACTGCCTCCCCTGTAGCACTCTCACCTGGTGACCTTTCAATTCAGTCATACCCCTAGGCTAGTCATACCCCTAGGCTTGCTTTATCTTTTTCCCTTCCATCTATTTATCCTATTGAAGTTCACACTATCCCCCTTTTCTCACCCATCTCTCTGCGAGTTGCTGTGATCACCTGCCAGGACCACCCTCTCAATTTCTGGATACATTTGCAGCCTGTCTCCCTCACTTTCCTCCATCATATCTTCACTCATTCTTGGTGATTTTAACATTGCCATTGGCATTCCCTCCTCCCCTACAGTAGCAGAATGACTTGCACACCTCTTCCCTTGGACTCTCACAATGGACAGAGTTCCCAAATCACCACGATGGACACTCCTGTGACCTCATTTTTATCAATCAATCGACTATTTCCAATCAACATCTCCCCACTCCCTCTTTCTGACCACCATCTCCTAACATTCAGCTTTACCTCACCTCCCACTCTCTGTCCTTCTTCATCCTAAGCCTCCAGAACCCACAGAAATCTGCTAGCACTTGACCCACAACATCTGATGTTCTACAATCCCCTCACCACCCCCAATTGCCAGTGTGGCTCTATCTCATCCTCCCCTCAAGAACATTATCGCACCCTACATTCATCTTTCCCCATTCCATATGCATTATGTACTCCTTGAGGATGAAGACTATTGTCTTCTCTTAACCTCTCATCTTACAGTGTATCAACATGATCCTATTTCATTACATCTGATCTTTCCCATCTCTACCACACTTATCCCAGCTCTCACGCATCTGTTCAACATTTCCCTAAACACTGGCAAGTATCCATCATCTCTAAAACATGCCATAATTACACCCATTCTTAAAAAACCTTAATTTGATCCAGCTTCTGCATCTAACTATCATCCTGATTCTCTTCTTCCTCTGGTTTCTAAACTACTTGAGTGTATCATTTATAATCACCTTACCCAGTTTACAGTCACTAATGACCTGCTCAATGCCAAGTCAAAGGGTCACTTCTCTATTCTAATTCTCCTGGATCTCTCTGCTGCCTTTGACACTCTATTTTTATTTAAATTCTCTGTTCTCTTGACGTCCATGACACAACACTCTCATGGTTCATATCATTTCTAGAAAAAACTTACATTTAGTGCCCCCTTTCTCTGGCTCCTCTTCTACATCCCGCCCTACGCCAAGACTCAGTCCAAGGCTTCCTCATTTTCTCTAGCTATACATCCTCCCTTGGTACCCTAGTTATATCTTTTGGTTTTCAGTATCATGTATATGTAGAAGACACTCAAATCTACCTCTCAGAACTAGAACTATCTGCCACTCTTCTTGCTCAAGTTGCCAGCTGCCTCTCTAGCGCATCCTCCTGGATGTCCGCCCATCGACTCAAACACAACATGTCTAAGACTGAGCTCCTAATTTTCCCTCCCTATATGACAGCTCCCATTCCTCTCCCAGGCCCATTGTCTTCAGGTTTTACTCGATCCTGCCCTCACCTTCATTCCTCATATACAATCAATCCCTGAATCTTGTAATTTTCACCTAAAATCAGCTCCAAAATATGTCACTATCTTACATCAGACAGAGCTAAAACTCTAACACATTCTCTCCTTATATCTTACCTCGACTACTGCAACTCACTCCTTGCTGCCCTCCCCATCATCCATCTGTCTCCATTCCAATCAATAATGAACACCTCCACTAGACTCATCTACCATATTCAACACTAGGTGTCTGCAGTCCCTCTCTTTCAGTCACTCCACTGGCTTCCTATAGCTACATGAACTAACAGCCTTATTAAATTGCAATTCGGCAAATTGTAGCAAATTTTTTTTACAGAAGTTTTTAGTTAGTGAAGACCTTACTTTTGGATAAAAGCTCAGTGACTAAAAAACTTCTGTAAAAAAAATATGCTATGTGCTTATATAGAGCCCTTTGCCGAATTGCAATTTAATAAGGCTGCAAATGTTTAAAGCCCTAAGCAATGATGAACCCTCTTATATATATGTTCTTGTCTCAAGATATTTTCCCAACTGTCCTCTTTGCTCGACTCATGACCTTCTTCTATCCACCTCATCTAAATCCCAACTTCAGGACTTTTCTCGTGATGACCCTATTCTTTGGAATGCCTCTATATAGATCCCCATGGTAATAGGGTGTTCATTTTAGGATACCATGGTGGTCCTTTAGGAACTACCATGGTAGTAAGGCTTATCTTTTTAGAACCATAGGGATCTTTTGAGGAGATCATGCAATGGTTTTAACTTTTAAATGACATTGAGGTCCTTTAAGGATATTTTAAATTGTTCAATGGTCTCTTAAGTATCACAATTAGGGAAAAGCATCTCATATCCTATTGTGATACTAGGTACAATGTTTAGTTTTAGCAGACCAGAAAGACCCTGAACCAGGGACAGCTTGGTTTCTTACTTACAGATTGCTACTATGGACCTTTCTGAAAATACAACCTTATTCCTTGAGAAGATTGGTCCAGGGAAAATAGACAATGACATAGGGTACCTTACCCCACATTCATGGATAATTAAATACCACTAATTAGCATAGAGTATCACTTAATAACATATTATACCAACAATATCATTAAATGTCTATATCAGGATATGTAACAAACTAGTAAACATACAACTTGTTTCTTCTATCACAGATGACTGGTCTAGCATAGATGTCCCACCTGAAACAAATGCCCCATCTACCACAGATTTCTCGTGTTCTGCAGCTACAGCCGCCATTGTCTGTGGGGCCATATTGGCAATTTTCCTGATAATCAGTTTCCTCTTGTACAAGAGATACATTCTGCCTGTGAGACGAGGACATAGAGGTGAGGTGACAATATGGAGGATCAGGAAAAATACATATGATAAAGAGTAGGTTTGGCTGGTTAAGGACGGAATGAATATGTACGAGAGAAACATACTTGGGGGTTTGTGATTATTTATATACTTGTATGTTTATGTATTACATTTATATGCAGATAATTGTGTAAAAAACTATCAGTCTGATTATTAGATATAGTAGAAAAGAACCCCCAACACCCCTTCCCATAGCTGTGCTCTCAGCAAGACCCCTTTGCATGGCTAATCCCCTACCCAAGATCCTTCCAATGGCTGATCCCCTCTCAAAGACCCCTTCCCATGGTTGCCCCGTCTTTCCAAAGACCTTTTCCATGGCTGCTCCCCTTCCTTCCTTGAGACCTCTTCCCATAATTGCTCACCTTCCCAAGACACCATCTGATGTCTGCTCCTCTCCCCAAGAACGCTTTCAATGGCTGCTCCCCTCCCCAAGAACTTTATCAATGGGTTCTCCTCTCCCCAAGACCCCTTCCCAAGGCAACCCTGCCCTCTCCAAAGGCTCATTCCTATAGCTTCTGACCTCACAATTACCCCTTCCCATGGCTGCTCCCCTCCCAAGGCCCATTCCTATAGCTTCTCTCCTCTTCATAAATCAATCCCATGGTTGCTCGGCTCCGTTGGTACCCCCTTTACATATCTGCTCCTTTTTCTAGTATTAATTCCCATGGCTTTTCCTTTTTTTTTAAGAAATGTGAATGATTCATAAAAATAAGTATAAATACATTAATTTGATTATACCCATCCATCCCTCAGCAGATATAATGATGAGATATAAGTACATTTGATATAAAACAGACAATGAATATAGATATCCCGTCCTCTATATTGTCTCATTTTTGTGCTAAACTCCTAGGACCCCCCACTGAGGGAAAGACATCAGACACTGTGTATGAGAATGCCCTGGGTAATACAATGGTGAGTATTATGGAAGTATATATTACTTATAAAGTGTATCTCTTCATAAAATTATTTAAGGATCTTCTTCTCAATGAAGATTCTTGGGAAAAGTCCAGTTTATGTAGGTGTAAAATAATTGTGGTGTATACAATGCCATTGTACAGTGATATTCAGTATCAGTCATCACCTATTATGAGGTATCTTCTGCTTTGGTCAAGTCTGATGCCATAATGATGCATTTGATACAATTTACTAATTAAACATTAGGAATCAGTGGTTGTCTTATCCTTACCCATTGAAGGGGCTTGTGTACTTCAATGAAGCATCTATACCAAGTATGGTCACCTAAGATGGGCAGGTCATAGCAGAGAATCAGAGAAGGAACTAGAATCCCACTCTAGTATCTTTGCCAATAAATCGCTTCGGATAAGCATGGACAGAGATGGCGTCCTGTGGTCCACATGGTCATGGAGAGTTGGACAATACTCAATGACTTAACACACACAATAGTGGTTGAATTATAAAAACCAAAGCTAAGCATTGAAGACGGAACAGGTCGGTCGTGTAGTCACTGAGATGTCTCTAAGAAAACGATGAAGAAGTTAGGTATATAAACAATATAAATAACAGACTAAGGGGTGTGGTGTGACATAGATAAGATTAAAAGCTATATATATATATAGAATACATACATAAATATATACAAAGAAAAATCTCAATAAAGACCTATAAACTAAACAAAGGGAAAGTGAGTTGTTGGTAGGTACTACTGCTATTATAATAAAACTATATCTACTATAATAGTTATCAGTCATGATTTATTTGCCCTGAATCTAATTTAATGTGATTAAATAGCATAAACTTACAGTTTGATTTATAAATACATTTGTATGTCAGTTATATCTGTAGTCCATACTTTAAGTTTAATGACCGGTAATTTCCTTCTTCTCCCCCCTCATTCAGGGTAATGCTGTAACAGATGAATCCTCCTATGCGGTGAGTTCTCCAATAACATATAGCATGCGACATGGTCACCTAAATATTATTATTATTATTATTAAACTTTATTTGTATTGCACCAACATATTCCGTGGCGCTCTACATGGGGATAAGAACAGGGAAGAATACAATGTTAACAAACTGCAGTAGATGACGGACCCTGTTTTGAGCTTAGAATCTTTGTAGAAAGTGACATGTTGTGTAAATGTTGAGAGGAAGAGCCTGAAGAAAAGGCAGGAGGTTAAGAGGAAGGTGATGACCGGAGGAAACATTGTGTAAGGGTTTAATTAGGAATAGTTAGTAGGTGTCTAATTGATCAGCTGAAAGAAATTTCTGTGACTCAATAAATTAAGAGCAAACAGGGGTTGGTAGTTTGTAGGCAGGGAGGAGGGATTTGTTTTGCAGGTCAGGTAGATGAGAGCAGGGCAGGAAAGGAGTTTGTTCTTAAAATATATTAAGAGGTCCCTGACCACTAACCACCATGTTTGTTAAGAACTTAAATATTTACAGAGAGGAACATAGAATTGTATTAAAGGGACAGTCACTTACCCAGCTATGTTTATCTCCTGTAGGGTCTTAAGTTCCAATCCCAGGACACCTACAGTGAGCTGCACCGGTGACCCAACTCAATGCCGGCACCAGCACTTACCATAGTGGGCACTTTCCATCTGAACTTATTTTGGTTCTGAAGGATATATTACATTTTGTTACAGATACGTTTCCATATTAGAAGCTTTTGTGCAATAATATAATAATAATATATCTCAATGTCTTCATACGGATCTTCTTTGTGTATTTAAGTTTATCCAAATCCTTTCTTGCTTGTTGCTGATATTTGTATTGTATAATATAATAAAGTGATATAACATATGATACTTATATGTCTCTCTGTATGGGATTGTGTAAATATCTACTTCCCATTTTCATTGGCTTCAAGAACCACTCCATTTGGTAATTGTCATATGTTAGATATAATAAAAAGCCTGACTGTGCTTAAAGCACCCATGAATCGGCAAGACCTGCCATACTTTATGTTGCCGTTCTTGTTCAGTCATTCAGTTGTGTATGACTCTACCTCGATCACAGCATGCCAGGCACAATCGCTACTTATCCATAAGGTTTTCTTGGCAGAGATACTGCAGTGGGTTGCCAGTTCCTTCTCCTACAAACTGATATTTGTCAGATCTCTGTGCCCATGTTGGGGGACCCCTACACCCTGATAAGGTAGTGATACAGAAGGGTTTTTACTTTATAGTCATAAATATAAAGTAGGAACTTTGTTGTTGTTTAGTCACTCTTTTGTTTCCGACTCTTCATCACCAATAGGACCACAGAAAGCAGGCACATCTGTCAGGCACTGAGCGTCTGAACACCCTCAAACTCATGTTCATTGCTTCAATGATTTCATCAAGCCGTCCCTGTCTCTGTCATTCCCTTCTTCTTGTGCCTTCCATCTTTTCCAGCACCAGTCTTGTCTAGTGAATCCTGTCTTCTCATGATATGGCCAAAATATCTTAGCTTTAGCGTCACCATCAAACTTGTCAGTGAACAGTTGGGCGTCATTCCCTGTAGTATTGATTGACTGGATCATCTTGCAGTTCAAGGGACTCTAAGGAGTTTCTCCAACACCAAAGTTCAAAGATGTCAACTCTACGTCGCTCAACCTTTGTTATGGTACAGCTCTTACATCCGTATGTTACTACTGGGGACACCGTAGTGCTAACTATGCAGACCTTTGTTGATAGTGATATATTTTTACAATTTAATAACTTATCCAGACTTGCCATAGCTTTCCTTCTCAGCAGCAAACATATTTCATTTCCACGTCACCATCTGAAGAGATCTTGCATCTCAGGAACACGAAATCTGTCACTATCTCCATTTCTTCCCCATCTATTTTCCAGGAACTAAGAAGGTGGTTTGTCGTGATCTTCATCTTTCTAAAGATGAGACCCTTTAGTTCCTCCTCACTTTTAACCATCAGAGTATTATAAGCCTTGTATCTGAGGTTGTTGATATTTCTCCCAGCAGTTATAATTCTGGCTTTGGATTCTTCAAGTAAAGCCTTCGCATGATGTATTCAACATATAAGATGAAGAAATAAGGAGACAATATACAACCTTATACTAAGATAGCACTATGACCCCAATTCAATTGCAACCCTGCATCTCGCGGGAAACAAGACGTATGTCTTTGGGCGTGCTGCATGCTCCCGTTCGTCTCCAATTCCGGTGCTATTCAATTAAAGGAGCACGCAAGTTACGGGTGGAAAGCTGACTCCGTAAACCATGCACTCGTTCGTAGCAGTTCAGGGCGGGAATAGAATCAATTAAGCAAGACCATAACCTCCCATTTTAAAACAGCCAGTAGGAAATTAGACCGCCATCATTCCGTCAGTAAAACATGGAGGTTACATGTCAATCATTTGGGTTCGGGAGGATCAGACTTGCAAACACTCAAAAGTTGTCAAAAAATGGGCTCAAAGAAGTAGAGCAGTGTTGGGCATTGTTATAGGCAAACTCCGCCGTGGGTAGAAAATCCAGCCAGTCATCCTGCAGGTAACTAATATAGCACCACAAATACTGCTCCAAAGTCTGGTTGGTTCGCTCAGTTTGTCCATTACTTTGTGGATGAAAAGATGAAGACAGATTTATATTAATACCTAGATTAGAACAAAAATGTTTCCAAAAACGAGATGTACACTGCACCCCCCTGTCAGAAACTACTTCATCAGGCACTCCATGCAAGCAAAATATTTCCCGAATAACCAGGTCAGCCGTCTTTTTAGCTGAAGGGAGACCACGAGCTGGTATGAAATGACCCATCTTCGTTAACCTGTCCACAACAACAAGAATGGTAGTGTGTTCCTTAGAGGGAGGTAGTTCCACAATAAAGTCCATGGATATAGATCCCCAGGAATCGGAAGAGGCTGAAGCAAGCCAACAGGGGATGAGCGAGGAGTCTTATGTCTGGCACATACATCAGGACACATACTTCTTAACATCCTCATAATACTTGGGCCACCAAAAGGATCGGGCGAGTAGCTCTTGTGTCTTTCGGATTCCTGGATGACCTGCTGGTTTTGAGTCATGGTAGAGACGTAAAAGATCCAGTCGCACTGACTCCGGAGCAAACAGACATTGTTGAAAAATCCAAAACCCATTAAGCATCGTCATGTGGAGATCACGAGGAGGATCACGAAGAACTGGGTCTTCAGCATAGCCCTTTTTAATGCGAGAAATCAGATCAGAAGGAAATGTAACTCCTATAAATATATCCTCCGGCAAGATGGTGGTCTTGGTTACGGTAGTATGGAGGGGGTCAGCTCTTCTAGACAAGGCATCCGCCTTACCATTCTTGGAGCCAGGATGGTATGTAACCAAAAAATGAAACCTCGAGAAGAATAGGAACCAGCGTGCTTGTCTGGCTGACAGTCTCTTAGCTGATCGAATACATTCCAGATTTTTGTGATCTGTGAGGACAGTAATTGGATGGGTAGCTCCCTCCAAGAGATGTCTCCATTCGGTGAAGGCAGCTTTTATAGCCAATAGTTCTTTATTCCCTATGTCATAGTTTCTTTCTGCTGGCACCATCTGGCTGGAATAGAAGGCACACAGATGTAAAAGCATCTTAGATCCAGTCCTTTGAGACAGTATAGCACCAACAGCTGAATCAGAAGCATCAGCTTCCACAATAAATGGTAATTCCGGCTGAGGATGTACCAGGACGGGGGCAGATGTAAACAGAGTCTTTATTAGGGAAAATGCGGTATCAGCCTTATCGGACCAGTGAAAAGGAGTCCCTTTACGTGTAAGTTCAGTGATCGGTGTAATAACGGCAGAGAAATTCTTAATGAAACGCCTTTAAAAATTGGCAAACCCCACAAATCTCTGAATATCTTTTTCATTCTTGGGGATGGGCCAATCCAGCACAGCTTTAATTTTACTTGCGTCCATACTAAAACCTTTAGGAGTTATTACATACCCCAGGAATTGAATTTCTATTTGTTAATACTCACATTTTTTCAGTTTAATGTATAGGTGATGGGTACGAAGGCGCTCCAGAACTATACAGAACTGTTTTCTGTGGTTTACAAGATTATCAGAGAATATTAGGATATCATCCAAATATGCCACAACAAACTGATCCAGAAGATCTCGTAGTACATCATTGATAAGATGCTGGATAGTTGCAGGGGCATTACAAAGCCCAAATGGCATTACTAGATATTCGTAATGCCCGTACTTGGTTCTGAAAGCTGTTTTCCATTCAACATTTGGTCTTATGCGAATCAGATTATATGCCCCCCGAAGATCAAGCTTCGTAAATATTTTAGCTGAGCGAAGTCTCTCCAAAAGTTCAGGAATGAGAGGCAAGGGGTAGCGGTTTTTAACAGTGATGTTATTAATGTCCCTGTAATCAACGCATGGCCATAGGCTGCCACCTTTTCTTTTCTACAAAGAATATAGGAGCTCCTGCTGGAGAAATAGATGGTCGAATAAAGCCTTTGGCAAGATTTTCTTGTATGTATTCATGAAGAGCTTTCAATTCAGGCTCAGAAAGGGAATATATATGGCCAAATGGGATAGCAGCCCCAGGTAACAGCTCTATTGGGCAATCATAAGGCCTGTGGGGTGGAAGCTGATCAGGATTCTTCTTATCACAGACATCTGCTAAATCCCGATATTGTAGAGGAAGCTTAGTCAAGTTTGTAGCAACCATTTCATTAATGGTGGTGGCAACAGGTCTTACTTTAGAGGGTTGACAATTCATTAAGCAGTGTTCTGAAGGAAAGGACAAAGTTCCGGTCTTCCAATCAATCTGTGGGTTATGCAGAGCAAGCCAAGGTACCCCCAAAATCACTGGAAACGGTGTTGAGGAAATTAGGTGGAAAGATATAGCCTCATGGTGATTCACTTCCAGAGTCAACTTTAAGGGCACGGTCTCATGTGTAACCGGGCCTGACGTAAGTGGAGAACCGTCTACTGTCTCCATTAACACAGGTGAAGAATTAGGGATAGACTGAATTCTATTTACTGCTGCAAATTTAATGTCCATAAAGTTTCCGCCTGCTCCAGAATCTATCATAGCTGTAGTTGAAATTTTATGATGATAGGCACCACAAAATGAGGATGTTGAGTCAACATACCCTCTTCACCATGAGCCAGAGAAAACAAGGGTTGTGTGACAGAATCCAGTTGATCTGAAATCTGGTATTGGTGTCGAATCTGTACGCCCTCAGCAGCCATAGCTATTGCTCTTTTGGATTTGCTAGGGCAATTGATGGCATAGTGCCCTGCACTACCACAATACAGGCATAAATTGTGAGTGCTTCACCACTGTTTTTCTTCATTGGATAATGGCCCTCTTATTAGATTTACCTGCATAGCCTCAGGCTCAGAGTCTGTTGGTGTTTGTGGGGTCGGAGTAGAAATTCTTGAATAGGAAATAGGAGTAGCACTTGATCTAAAAGAGCCCTGTCTTTACAATCTTCTTTCAGAAAGTCTCCGATCAATATGGATAGCCAAACGCACAAATGCATCAAAGTCAGCAGGAAGATCAACACGAGCTAGCTCATCTTTTATAGCTTCTGAGAGACCTTTTCTTAAGTGAAACCTCTGGGCTGATTGGTTCCAGGAAGTATCAGCAATCACTGTCTGAATTCAGCAGCATATTCAGCCACAGAGTGCCTCCCTTGATGCAAATGAAGGAGAGTGGCTTCTGCTGTAGCACATCGATTGGGGTCATCAAAAACTAGGCACATGGTCTCAAGAAAGTCATTTAGATTACCCAAGACTGGACTGTTCTGTTCCATAAGAGGGGAGCCCCAAGCCAGGGCTTTATCTTTGAATAGGGAGAAAATAAATCCCACCTTCTCTCTTTCAGATGGAAATCGGTGAGGTAACATCATGAAGTGCAAACGGCATTGATTTAGGAAACCCCTAAATCTTTTGCGATCTCCTCCAAACTTTTCTGGTAGGGGCAAGCGGGCATCTTGTGCAGGTGTAACAGTAGCAGCTGCAACATCACGTGCCCTTTAGCTGGTATACTCACTGTGCATTGACTGAACTTTACTTTGCAGTTCAGCTACCTGGTCCTGCAGCACTTGAATGGTCTGTGCCTGGGTCTGCACAGTTCTTGCAAATAAAGCAACCTGCTGGGCCAATGCAGAATCTGTCCCGGCGGTCTCCATGAAAGGACCAGATTATTCTGTAATGATATAGGAATCACAAGGTTGTGGAGACCAGCAGCCAAGGTTAGCAATAATCCAGTTCAGCAACTTGTAGGTGAAACAGGAACAAGCTTTATTGAAGTGATCAGGAACCACACAATAATCTGGCAAGGTACATTGACAGGAAGTGCCCTATATAGGCCAAGGACCAGACACCTGACCAGACACAGCTGAAGAGACTTAGGCACTGATACAATTGCTAGCAGAGTCAAGGTTATCAGATGAAATTCTCAAAGGCAGGCTGGTGCAGTGGTAGGGAAGAGGTATAGCAGCCTGGGGACCAGGGTTCAAAACCCAGCAGAGTCAATTCCTCACATTAGCTTAGGCTATGACATGTTCTCTAGACCAAGTTGAAGAGTTTCAGGACAAGTTAACAGGTATCAGGACCAATTGCAGAGATTCATTTCTGATTAAAAAAATAATAAACGCCTTTAATCTAAATAAAAAACACCATGCATTCATCTTTATCTCCTATGGACTTGGGGACAGCCTGTCTCCTTTCCCCGTAGGTTCCTAGGGTGCTTTTTATCAGAAATCTCTGGCAGGATTTTGGCACAACATGGGTTCATTTGGTAGTGTAGACATAGTGGAAAATAGTATATGGGCGAGGGGTCTTGGTCTTTAACCAACATGGGGAACCGTGTACCTTAGGTGTGTAAGGTTTAAATTACTATGGACAGAAGTTCCGCTATGTGATAATCTAGGAGATGATAGTTGGGTTGGTAAGCAGGATTGGGGTACCTCCTGAGTGGGGAGGCAATAGTGGTAGAGTCTGGTGACTTCAGAGGACTATGCAGTTGGGTTTATACGCTCCCTACCCGACCTCCCGATGGGTGGAGATAAATTTAATAAGTCAGAGGGGAGTTGGCTAAGGGACATGTGGCGGTGTATTCACTTTTTCGGGCAACCAGAACTTCTAGACATTCAGGCTCCTATCAGAATGAATGGGGTCAAGAACAATGACTACGGTCAAGTACTTAATTTGTGGTTAACCACAAGACAAAGGGTCAAAGGGGTATCACTTGCAGAGCGTTTGACACCACTAAACCTTTGTCTATTGAAACAAGTGTTTCTATTGCTGTTTTAACAACCTTGTTAATTATACTTGAAGGTAATATTACTCAGGCAGACACTAACCCTACAAGTTGAGGACACTTGAAACTAAGGTGATACGTTTAATATTGATTCTAAGTTTAATTTCATTAAACATAAGATATGTACTTTTTTAATTTTTACAATTTTATGTTTTATAGAAAGTTTTACTTTACTACACTGCAATAACAAGAGAGCTATGTTTCCCATGATGCTGTGTGTGAATAATTATTTATAAAGATTATTCATTGTTGGATTCTATCGCTTCTCACAATTTTCATGGTATGTCACTGTATGATGTGACCACTTCCATATTGTTTCTTCTAAAGTAAACACAACACAGCCACCAGCTTCCTATTGGTCCACATAGTCATATGGTTTTGCTTGAACTGGTAAATCATGAAGCTGCTCTTTTTTGCTCGTAAATTTTATATAACTAATTAACTCTCATGGTGGGTGATGCCATGTTGGTATGCCATATGGTGTATTTAAGAACAATGGCAAAGGTAAATGGTTTATGGGCTCTGTCATATTGTTATATATACAAGATGAGCACCAAGTAATGACCTACAGATACAGAATGATGACGTGTCATCTAATTCCCATCATTATTTATATGTTTTTATCATCACATAACAATAGTACCAAGGAAAAAGCCTTTAGATATCACTACTTGGAAATTGTACTCGGAATCGGAAATCATGTCCAGTTATAACTATTACTCATTGTTTAGCAGTTGAGCCAAAATAGTTTAAATCATGGACTGGTTGGTCTGTTGGGTTTCTGGCCTCCATGGACTTGCTTCCAATAAACTAATGTCATCTCTTGGTTTTTGTACAAACTGGGACATTTCTCAGTCTGAAAAATATAATGAAACCTATGGGCTTTAGACCCTCTAGAGATATGATTCCAAATGATTAAACCTCTAGTCTTACCATAGATAGAGAGCTATAAAATGTGTGTACCTGTGGATCAGACTCTTCTTTTCTACTATTCATGCTGCCACACAATACCAACACCACCTGTAATACTCTGTGAGTTTCCCAAAAAAATATTTTTCATAGATGAATATAACATCAAGGAATTTGTAGATAAGATGTGTCTGATGGAAATATTATTTGTGTATTATTTGTCCTGTGGAAAAGCCAGGGATTTGTTGATAAGATGTTTCCAATGGATATATTCTTCATAGATGCTTTTTAGACTTTTAAGAACATCAACTGTTTCTTCTCGAAGGTTCTTCTAACCAATTGGCAATGTAGAAGATTTCTATTTCTGAAATATATACTCCTGTCATTACCAGACCCTTCATACAAGTAGAAGGCTATACCCCTCTCTACAATACTGAGGAAAAAGAGAAAGCCATCAGAGTTTCTAAAGCTCAGTTGATGCTCAAAAAATATCACCTACTACAACCTACATAAGAGAATAATAAATACAGCAACAACCTGAAGATGTGAGTACATATTTCTGTCTCAAGTTTTTCAACCATTACACTTTACAGAACATTGTAATCCCACAGTGTAGGTGGTAACAATATTTATCAGATACACATTTTAATAATAATAATAATAATAATAATCAGGTATGTTGGATCTTCTCTCTTGTGTTTATCCATACCACTTCTACTCATAGCATATTATACTTATCTACTACCCTTCCTGTAACAGTGTAGTTTCCATGTTGCCCATGAATCCTCCACTTTATACCTTCAATTCATATCCTCTTCTTCTGAAGGACACTTCCCTCGCTCTAGAACTTTATTAAATCCTCTGATATATTTACAGGATTCTCTCACATCTCCCCACTCACTTCTGTACCATAAGCTCTACATATTCTGGTCATGAAGTCTTTTATTATAAATATTTCTTTGTAGACCATAATAATGTTTTGAATTTTTTCACAATATTTAGACCCATAGAGATATGGAGAAAGAAAACCAGACGGAGGTCCTAAACTTCATACTGATAGGGATTACAGACAATTCAGATCTTCAGACTCCGATATTCCTTGTAATGCTTCTCATTTATCTCTTCACTCTTGGTGGTAACATGACCATTCTTCTACTGGTTTCCCTGGATCCTCATCTGCACACGCCCATGTACTTCTTCTTGGGGAACTTGTCGGTCATAGACATGTCCACCACCACCATCACTCTACATAAGATCTTCTCTTCCTACATATCAGGGGATAACACCATTTCATTCTTTGCTTGCATGACTCAGGTGTTTATGTTTTTATCGTTCACTATTGATGAGTTGCTTATCCTTACGGCCATGAGTTATGACTGATATGTGGCCATATGTAAACCATTATACTATACAATGATCATGAGCTATCAAGTTTGTGTTGCTTTGACCACTGTCTGTTGGTTGCTTGGTTTTGTAGCCGTCACACCTCATCTTGTCATATTGTCCAGTTACACCTGCTATAGATCCAATATCATCAACCACTTCTACTGTGACCTTGTCCCTCTTATGAAGCTCACATGCAATGATACAACTACAATGGAGATAGTAATTGTCATGGAAGGACTGATTTTAGGTTGCTCTCCATTTTTTCTAACTTTGTGCTCCTATATTTTCATTATTACCACCATCCTGAAGATCCGTTTCAGTACCGGGAGACAGAAAGCCTTCCACACATGTTCCTCACATCTCACTGTCATTGTTCTTCTCTTCATAACTCTGTTCTGTTTATACTTTAGTCCAACCTCAACAGGAAATATGACATTTACAAAAATATTCTCTCTAATTAACACAGTTGCAGTCCCTGTACTAAATCCTCTAATTTACAGCCTGAAAAATAAAGACGTGAAGTTAGACGGCAACTAAGATGTTGTGAAGACACCAGATTTACGTTAAAAAAAGATAAAGGGTGAAAAAGAATATGGAAAAGCTGTTTTCCTTCCCGAAATTGCTGAATAATGTATAGAGCTATAAACTTTTCCAGTTATTGGTTTTAGACTGCCCCCTAATACTTAATGAGGGTCACTGGCCAGTGGCCATACTTACACCCAGGTGGACACTATGACATAGGACATCTTATATTTTGTTCAATATATTTGTTAAATATCCCTTGTTTCCAAACAGAGTAAGGCATGTTGGGACAAAGTGTAAGGGTTAATAAACTTTCTATGGAAAATAACTTTGTCAGTTTGTATCCCATCATTTTTGTCAATAATAATGTTATATAGATATGCGGATACAAAACAAAATTGCCCGTCAAAAAATTCTGTAAGTTAGTGTTGTAAAATGGCAGCAAATGTGTATGTGGTGCGCGGCTGTGGATGATTTAGCATCCTTGCTAATAGTGTATCTTGTACCTCGTACGGCTTTTTTGAAAATCCGTATGTGCTTGGTGGTGTTTTGCGTGTTTAGGGTCCTGTGGCCTCGTTTTAATTTTTTTGGGACCCCATTTTTTCTCTCGCTAAGGAGATTTCTGGTAAGCTTTTTATGTATTTTTTGTGTGTATTTGTTGTGTTTTTAATGTTTTCAGGTGCGGCAGTTCAGCAGTTAAGGTTGTAATTTTGCGAGTTCATTATGTTTTTTTTCTAAGTACCGCGTCTCGTATTTATTTTGTCGGTAAATTTTGCATTGTAAGAGCCGCAGTTCGTATTTTGCTGCTTTTGTGTGTTTGTAACCGCTTGTGAGGCGCCGTAGAGACTCCACCTCCGTCTCGTATTTTTTTCAGTCCCGCTAAAAGTGCTCCGGGTTTAACGGCTCGCCTCGCTACGCCAGCGATAAGTCGTACGGACCACGCAAACAGCATGACGACGATTCGTAGTTGGACAATTATAATATGTGATCCGGATAAAACACAAAATCTATACACAAAATGATCTGACAGTATTTGTTATAATGGCTTTAAAATCTTGTTTCAAATAATTAAAAAATGAAAAACATATTTTTTTATTCACAACCTTTCATAATTAATGTTACACTGAACACTAAGTCATCTTTCATTATGATAAAGGGTAAGTGTAGAAATCAGTAAAGTTGGAATATAATCACAGATCATTGTCTATACAATTTCAGTGACTAAAATGGGCAATATCCTAGTTAATTCTTGATTAATTTAAACTAACCCACGTGATTTTAATACTCTAGCTGATGGCGCACAACAACCTTGGTGACTTCCATGTTCTTTTAGGAGGAGGGTGATTTTTAAAATGGGTTCTTTTTTGTCCTAATTTTCATGTAGTATATTATATTTTATAACAAAACAAAAAAAGGTTCTTGGTGCTTAACACCTTTTAAAATCGTGACCAAAACAAAAAAAAAATGATTGGGCAGTAAATAGGGAAAAATTAGAAAAAATATAGAAATATTTAGTGCAAAGCACAATAATAAAATGTAGTTCCCAGAATCTTTATAATAAATATATTAGTCCTCATATGTCTAAATGAGAAATCATAGGACTAAAGAGTATGAGTACAATTAAAAAAAAAATATATATATATATATATATATATAAAGAACACTCTATGTACATAAAAAATATAATAAACTAGCAGAGAGCGGGACACTAGAGATACCATGGATGGGAGGCCCCATATATACAGAGCTATAGGATCGGCGTATCAGCTCCTATATAAAATCACTGGGGAACAAAAAATCCCCTACTGCAGAGTCAAAAGCAGACCCTTACCTTAATGAAGGTCAAAGTACTCCGTATACTCACGGTAGTCTGTGACCATAAATCTGCCCCCCCAAAAAATATAGAAATGTATAAAAGCCAACCGGTTTCGATAACTTCCTGCTATCTTTATCAAGGCAATTGAATTTCCATAGAGAGTTTAGTAGTTTGAAGGCTTTTTAAACCCTTTACTTCCGCCCACAGGATATTATATTATTTTTAGCCAATAGAAGACTTAAATTCCAATGTTGAGGCGTGATGATGCTATGTCTATACACTCTGATGCGCCAGCACTTTCATAGTCACCATCCACTTCCCTGTTTAGCGCGGTGACGTCATCTTGTAATATGCTAATGTGTTATTGCTTTACGGAGCTTTGACAAATCAGAGGCTTTGATTCCAACGTTGAAGAGTAATGACATTGTGCCAACACTTTAAGAGTCACCATATACTTCCTTATTTAGCGCGGTGACATCATCTCATAATAAGCTAGCGTGTTATTACTTTCGGAATTTTGTCTAATTAAGCCATGAAGTATGAAATAGGACTTATTTTGTGCCCCTACTACTTTATAATTTTACTAGAAATACCCTATTACTTATTAAAACACTTCCCTACGAATATAACACAGGATATTCTAGATAAAGGGGCCGAAAGTAAAGCCTCAAATGGTATGTAATTACTTTGTGCTCCCATTAAATAGATCCATTTGCATTCCTCTCGCATTAACTTCTTATCCATATCACCTCCTCTTATACTGGTTTTTAATCCTTTTATAACATGGAACTCAAGACATTTCATATCTCCTTGATGGTAGAGTCTCACATGTCTGGAGAATGGGGAATCTAGGCCATTAACAATAGATGATAAATGTTCCAGTATACAGCATTTTAACAGCCTAATAGTTTTCCCAACATATAGCTTTTACAGCTGCATATTATGATGTAAACCACATTAGTGGACAGGCAGTTATAAAATTACTGCAATGGAAACTCCTTATTGGTATGAGGATGTTGAAAAGATTTTTCTGGCTTGATGTATTGACAGGCCCGGCAATTGCCGCATTTAAATAAGCCCTTTGTTCTTGTTAGACAATTATTTTTTATCTTTGCCGTCATTAAAGAGACTTCTTACCATCTTATGCCCCAAATGTGTCCCTCTTCGGTATGTAATTTGAGGACAAGTGGTTAATACAGTTTGTCCTCTCCATACCAATCATATTTTTATAAGCAGATTTAAGTATTCGATTCGGATGCCCTCTTCTCTTTAGACTAACTCTTAATTCATCTGCTTTTACTTTGAAGTCTTCCATAGTGTTACAGTTGCAGCGTAATCTGATATATTAGACTATCGGTATTCCAGCTTTTAGGGATCTGAATTGTTGACTCTCCCATGCCAAAATGTTATTAGTGGTATGTAATTTCCCTTCTGATGTTTTCATGATCTTTAAATACAGGAAATTAATTTCGTTTTCATTTGTTTCAGAGGTTAATTTGATATTAATATATTTATTATTTAGTGTCATTATAAACGTAGCAAACTCAGATTTATATCCCTGCCAGCACTTTTTCTGTATTTGTCTGATCACTAAACACCTTTGTGCTTTCCCATATTCCCAGAAAAAGGTTGGCATAGCTAGGGGCACAGCATGTTCCTATTGCCGTGCCCCTAGTCTAACGGTACCATTTACCTTGAAAGACAAAAAAATCCTTGTCAGGACCAATTTTAGAAGGTCGAGGATAAATTTGTTTCTCTTCTGATTTTTAATGCTCCTCATAGATAATATTTTACAGCTTCTATCCCTTAATCATTTGGGATACTGCTGTATAGCTGTTCAATATCAGCAGTTGCCAATAGTGCTGAAGGAGGTAGCTCTAAATCCTCAATATTCTTCAACGTAGCAGTTGTATCTTGCAAAAAAGATGGAAGGATCGATACAATATCTTTCAAATCATTATCAATATATTGGCTCATGTGTTCCATCAAACAGTTAGTACTTGCTGTTTATGGATCTTAGGTAAGGCATTGAACGTCGCTACTGTTGGATCTTTTGGTAGCAAATAATCAAAGTTTGCCTTTGTGATAAACTTATCTTCTACAGCTTTTTAAGGAGGGATTCTAACTCCACATAATATTCCCAAGATGGATTTCTAGGGAAAACCTCATATGTGTTGCAATCTTTTAAGAGGGTAAGACACTTATCTTGATAGGTGTCCTTTTTAATTACGACTATGTTACCCCTTTATCTGCTTTTTTAAATTTGATATCCATTTTTCTTAATTCTTCTATAGCTCTTCTATCATCTATAGAGATATTATTATTATTTTTTATTTGAAACATTGGTTTTATTCATTTCATCTAAGTATTCGAGATCGTTACACACTAAATTTAAAAAACATTGTCACGTTACCAAAGTGCTTGAGTTCTGGAGTAAATCTACTTTTCTTTTTAAATGTATCAGACTTATTTTCATTTGAATCTTCTTGATGGAGTAATGTAATTACATTTTCTAGAGTTTCTTTATCCTCAATTGTAAGCCCCATTTCTTAAATTTTTTTCTTATCTTTTTCATAGAAATTTTTTCTAAGGGCTGACTTCCTAATGAAGAGATTAATATATTTCACTTTCTCAAACCCATTTGTATAATTAGATGGTACACATGAGAGACCACGACTTAGTACTTTTAGTTGGCCTTCTGTCAGTATAATTTCTGTAAGATTTACTATATTTTCTTTCCTCTCCTATGGATATTTTCTTTTTTGGTTCTTCAATTGGGTCTAGGCCTATTTAAATATTTATTCCATTTTCCATCGTGGAGGGTTTCTAAGAATTATTCTTTAGTGTCTGTATTTTTTTACTTTTTGTTGGGGTTTTGATTTCTCTTTACCTCTCTGGCGTACTTGTTTTGGGCCTTGCCCCATTCGATAAAAAAGTATCAATAGAGGCTTGGTTAAGGCGTGCTCGAGTGCTTGGAGCTTCCATCCATGAATCCTGAGTGTCGCTGTTAATGGGACCTGATTCCATTTCTCCATCTATTTCTGAATATTCAGAGGATAGTGATGTTCGCGAACGGACGAACATCGGCGAACCGATTTCAATGGGCAGGCGAATTTCAAAACCCACAGGGAATCTTTCTGGCCACAATAGTGATGGGAAAGTTGTTTCAAGGGGACTAACACCTGGACTGTGGCATGCCGGAGGGGGATCCATGGCAAAACTCCCATGCATGGATGATTATACACAGGTCAGAGTCTGGGGGCTTCCACTGCCCAGCATGGAAAATTATACACAGGTCAGAGTCTGGGGGCTTCCACTGCCCAGCATGGAAGATTATACACAGGTCAGAGTCTGGGGGCTTCCACTGCCCAGCATGGAAGATTATACACAGGTCAGAGTCTGGGGGCTTCCACTGCCCAACATGGAAGATTATACACAGGTCAGAGTCTGGGGGCTTCCACTGCCCAGCATGGATGATTATACACAGGTCAGAGTCTGGGGGCTTCCACTGCCCAGCATGGAAGATTATACACAGGTCAGAGTCTGGGGGCTTCCACCGCCCAGCATGGAAGATTATACACAGGTCAGAGTCTGGGGGCTTCCACTGCCCAGCATGATATATTATACACAGGTCAGAGTCTGGGGGCTTCCACTGCCCAGCATGGAAGATTATACGCGTTGCCTCTGTCTGCGTTATTATAAGGTGTGCACTGTTAAGTAGTACTATTCCTATCAGTTTAATCCCTGTTACGTCCACTATAAGGGGACATGTATATGGCATGGATTTTTGGAAGCGGGAGATGGAAAAAGGTGCTTGGTCGGTCCTCCCACTTCAAATTTGAGGCACTGCGCGTGCAATCTAAGGTGCCACCAGATATGAGTGTCACTGTGCAGTGGCAAAAGTTGGCAGAGTAGATGCATTCGGCTTCACACACACGCCTGCAGGCAGGCAACTGATATTCAATCGATTACAGTCAAAAAAGTGTTGTTTTATGTCACTGTACACTACGGTTGCACCAGATGTGACAATAACAATCTGTTGGGAAGAATATTTCTATGTATATATAGTCCACGATTATTTAGCTTACGGTGAACAAAAGAGTGATAGAAGACGCCATCATACACAATAATGTAAATAAATATTACATTGGCGTTCACATTGGATGTCTAAAAATAAGTTAAAAAAATATATTTTCTGCTCAGAATTTCCAGAAATAGAGTTATTGCACGACATTCTGGGAAACATGGCAGGGCCATGCAAATAAGCCCACAGTGCATTATCAATCTGTAATCCAATACCACTATATACATGTCTCTTTTTAGGCATTTGCTGTATTACACTCCATAGAATAGGAAGGATACCAACAGACAGTGACTGTTTTGATCTATTGGATCTCATCTGTTTGGGGCTGTTTCAATCTATTGGATCTCATCAGTGTGGCACTGTTTCGATCTGTTAGATCTCATCAGTGTGGCGCTGTTTAAATCTATTGGCTCTCATCAGTGTGGCTCTGTTTTGATCTGTTAGATATCATCAGTGTGGCTCTGTTTCAATCTATTGCATCTCATCAGTGTGGCATTGTTTTGATCTATTGGATCTCATCAGTGTGGCGCTGTTTAGATCTATTGGATCTCATCAGTGTGGCACTGTTTCGATCTGTTAGATCTCATCAGTGTGGTACAGTTTTGATCTATTGGCTCTCATCAGTGTGGCACTGTTTCAATTTGTTAGATCTCATCAGTGTGACGCTGTTTTGATCTATTTGCTCTTATCTGTGTGGCCCTGTTTCAATCTATTGGCTCTCATCATTGTGGCATTGTTTCGATCTTTTGGATATCATCTGTTTGGTGCTGTTTCGATCTATCGGCTCTCATCGGTATGTCACTGTTTCGATCTACTGGCTCTCATCAATGTGGCATTGTTTCGATCTATTGGCTCTTTAATAAGTGTGGCACTGTTTCAATCTATTGGCTCTCATCAGTGTGGCATGGTTACGATCTATTGGATCTCATCTGTTTGGCGCTGTTTCAATCTATTGGCTCTCATTGGTGTGGCACTGTTTCGATCTATCAGCTCTCATCGGTGTGTCGCTGTTTCGATCTACCGGCTCTCATCAGTGTGGCATTGTTTCGATCTATTGGCTATCATCAGTGTGGCATTGTTTCGATCTATTGGCTCTCATGAGTGTGGCATTGTTTTGATCTATCGGCTCTCATCAGTGTGGCACTGTTTTGATCTATTGGATTTCATCAGTCTGGCATTTTTTCGATCTATTGGACCTCATCTGTTTGTCACTGTTTCTGTCTATTGGATCTCATCAGGGTGGCGCTGGTTCCTAACTTGTGCTTTAGATTTTGTTGGGAAGACTATTAACCACAACATTATATAGCTTATGGTGGGTCTAGCACAGTAAATAAACAAATAGTGTGGGTATGTCCATTAACTTCTCCATAATCTATTCTATTCTATAAATTGAGAATATGACTAAACGGAGCCATGTACAAAGTGGTATTTGGATGAAAGAGCGAAAATGGATTGTGCGCTCATTTGCATATTCCCACCCAGTTTCCCGGAGTGCAGTACAATAACTGTATTCATGGAAATTCGGAGCAGAAAATAATGTTTTTAACTTATTTTTAGACATTTAAAAGTGAAGTCCAATGTACTATGCACATAAATATATATTTAATTACTTATTTGGATTCCTATTTGTAATTAATCTAATTATCACAGCTTCTGACATGTATCAGATGTGGAAATATATTAAGCAATACAACCATACAGAGGAAGTCACAGAAAGAGGAAGCGTCTCGGAGAATTTATGTTTTACGTATTATATTTACATTTTACTCATAGATTGCAAAATCTTGAAAATTTTTGTTTATAGGAATTTGACAAGCCCGTCCATGATTTTAGGCATGTGAGTGTATATATCCTGTTTGATTGTCCTTGTTTTAAAACTTTGATCATTTTTGAAAGAGGAGGATTATTAACATCAGTTAAGTCCTGCTTATGTCCATACATAAACATGTAGTAGATCTCTATGCAGTGACAATGTTTTTAGTAAAAATACGTCCATCTTCTAATAAATCACCTTGACTTTCATTCTTTTCAATGTAAACTTTAATAGCCTGTGGATTTTTGCACCATGACAATGCAACGTACAATTGATCATGTGCAAATACTGGTTCTTCCAAGAAAATACCCACAGATTTCAACGTTTGACCTTGTGATTTATTAATGGTCATGGCAAATGCCATAATAATGGGAAATCATTGCTAAATCTATTCTTGGTATGAAAACTCTCTCTCCTTTATGGGTCCCAGTTAAAATTTCAGCATCTATAAAATGGTCCTTTAATTGTTGAACAATTAATCTTGTCCCATTGCATAGGCCTTTTTTGGGGTTCATATTTCGCAGTAACATGATAATTGCACCTTTCTTTAGCTGCAAAATATGTGGTGGCATTCCAGAAGGAGTTAGTGAGTTTATGAATTTAGTAGAAAAGTTAGCCTGACTTTCATTGTCATCAGCAAGTACTTAATCAGCACTGTGATAATTTCTTTGTGGTGCATTAATTTTTTTTAAGATTTCATTATTGAGGATTAATGCATCCTTATTTTTACATGTTAGTATGACTTGGTTGGAAAGCTCGGAATATTCCTGGTTATTTATGCTACCTTCAAATATAGACGATATAATATCTTGGTGACAAATCATATGAGGTGGGATCTACAGTGTCGTCCGGTAAATGTGGAATTTTTTCTGTTCTGCCTTCTCCAATTTTAATAAGCCAATCTGTAATGATATAGGAATCACAAAGTTGTGGAGACCAGTAGCCAAGGTCAGCAATAATCCGGTTCAGCAACTTGTAGGTTAAACAGGAACAAGCTTTTATTGAAGGGATCAGGAACCAACAAAAAATCTGTCAAGGTACATTTGACAGGAAGTGCCTTATATAGGCCAAGGACCAGACACCTGACCAGACACAGCTGAAGAGACTTAGGTACTAATAAAATTGCTAGCAGAGTCAAGCTTATAAGGTCTCAATGGAATTCACAAAAGGCAGGCTGGCGCAGTGGTAGGGAAGAGGTATAGCAGCCTGGGGACCAGGGTTCAAAACCCAGCAGAGTCAATTCCTCACATTACCCCCGCCTCTATAGGTGCAGCCTCTGGATGCCCTATTACCTGGTTTAGCAGGGTACTGCACATGAAAAGACCGAAGTAGATCAGGAGCGTGAATATTATCCACTGGTTCCCACGAACTCTCCTCCTCACCATAGCCTTTCCAGCGAACCAGATACTGAAGTTTGTTACGGAAGATCCGGGAGTCAAGAATTTTGTCCACTTCGTACTCATCCTCACCTTCCACGAGGACTGGAGGTGGGACAGGCAGGGCTCAGCCAGGGAAAGTATTTTCATGAACAGGTTTAAGCAGTGCAACGGGAAACACTGGATGTATTTTCATGAAATTCGGGAGTTGCAAACGGAAGGTGACAGCATTGATATGAGCAATGATCTCAAAAGGTCCCATGAACCTTTGACCCAATTTATGAGAAGGAATCCGAAGCTTAAGATTCTTTGTTGACAGCCACACCTTGTCACCAACGCGATAGACGCCTATCAGCAGCTCTTTTGTAACATTCCTGAGCCTCCAAAAGAGTCTCTTTCAACAGTGCTTGGGAATCACTTAAGGCGGTTAGCCGATCAGTGACAGCAGGAATGGAAGTAGTAATTGGGAGACTGACTAGAAAGGTCGGATGGTAACCATAGTTGGCAAAAAATGGTCTCAAAGAAGTGGAGCAGTGTTGGGCATTGTTATAGGCAAACTCCGCCGTGGGTAGAAAATCCAGCCAGTCATCCTGCAGGTAACTAATATAGCACCGCAAATATTGCTCCAAAGTCTGGTTGGTTCGCTCAGTCTGTCCATTACTTTGCGGAGGAAAAGCTGACGACAGATTTACATTAATACCTAGATTAGAACAAAAATGTTTCCAAAAACGAGACGTAAACTGCACTCCCCTGTCAGAAACTACTTCATCAGGCACTCCATGTAAGCAAAAAATGTCCCGAATAACCAGGTCAGTCGTCTTTTTAGCTGAAGGGAGACCACGAGCTGGTATGAAATGACCCATCTTAGTTAACCTGTCCACAACAACAAGAATAGTAGTGTGTTCCTTAGAGGGAGGTAGTTCCACAATAAAGTCCATGGATATAGATCCCCAGGGACGATGAGGAATCGGAAGAGGCTAAAGCAAGCCATCAGGGGATGAGCGAGGAGTCTTATGTCTGGCACACACATCACAAGAGGACACATACTTCTTAACATCCTCATGATACTTCGGCCACCAAAAGGATCGGGCAAGTAGGTCTTGCGTCTTTCGGATTCCTGGATGACCTGCTGGTTTTGAGTCATGGTAGAGACGTAAACGGGTAGTCGCACTGACTCCGGAGCAAACAGACGTCGTTGAAAAATCCAAAACCCATTAAGCATCGTCATATGGAGATCCCGAGGAGGATCACGAAGAACTGGGTCTTCAACGTAGCCCTTTTTAATGCGAGACATCAGATCCGAAGGAAAAGCAACTCCTATAAATATATCCTCCGGCAAGATGGTGGTCTTGGTTAAGGTAGCATGGAGGGGGTCAGCTATTCTAGACAAGGCATCCGCCTTACCATTCTTGAAGCCAGAACGGTATGTAACCAAAAAATTAAACCTTGAGAAGAATAGGGACCAGCGTGCTTGTCTGGCTGACAGTCTCTTAGCTGATCGAATACATTCCAGATTTTTGTGATCTGTGAGGACAGTAATTGGATGGGTAGCTCCCTCCAAGAGATGTCTCCATTCGGTGAAGGCAGCTTTTATAGCCAATAGTTCTTTATTCCCTATGTCAAAATTTCTTTCTGCTGGCACCATCTGGCGGGAATAGAAGGCACACGGATGTAACAACATCTTAGGTCCAGTCCTTTGAGACAGTATAGCACCAACAGCTGAATCAGAAGCATCCACTTCCACAATAAATGGTAATTCTGGCTGAGGATGTATCCCAGGACGGGGGCAGATGTAAACAGAGTCTTTAATCGGGAAAATGCGGTATCAGCCTTATCGGACCACTGAAAAGGATACCCCTTACGTGTGAGTTCAGTGATCGGTGTAATAACGGCAGAGAAATTCTTAATGAAACGCCTGTAAAAATTGGCAAACCCCACAAATCTCTGGACATCTTTTTCATTCTTGGGGATGGGCCAGTCCAGCACAGCTTTAATTTTACTTGCGTCCATAGTTAAACCTTTAGGAGTTATGACATACCCCAGGAATTTAATTTCTGTTTGTTCAAACTCACATTTTTCTAGTTTAATGTATAGGTGGTGGGTACGAAGGCGATCCAGAACTATACGGACCTATTTTCTGTGGTTTTCAAGACTATCAGAGAATATTAGGATATCATCCAAATATGCCACAACAAACTGATCCAGGAGATCTCGTAGTACATCATTGATAAGATGCTGGAAAGTTGCAGGGGCATTACAAAGCTCAAATGGCATTACTAGATATTCGTAATGCCCGTACCTGGTTCTGAAAGCTGTTTTCCATTCAACATTTGGTCTTATGCGAACCAGATTATATGCCCCCCGAAGATCAAGCTTTGTAAATATTTTAGCTGAGCTAAGTCTCTCCAAAAGTTCAGGAATGAGAGGCAAGGGGTAGCGTTTTTTAACAGTGATGTTATTAATGTCCCTGTAATCAACGCATGGCCATAGGCTGCCATCTTTCTTCTCTACAAAGAATATAGGAGCTCCTGCTGGGGAAGTAGATGGTCGAATAAAACCTTTGGCAAGATTTTCTTGTATGTATTCACGAAGAGCTTTCAATTCAGGCTCAGAAAGGGAATATATACGGCCAAATGGGATAGCAGCCCCAGGCAACAGCTCTATTGGGCAATCATAAGGCCTGTTGGGTGGAAGCTGATCAGCATTCTTCTTATCACAGACATCTGCAAAATCCCGATATTGTAGAGGAAGCTTAGTCAAGTTTGTAGCAACCATTTCATTAATTGTTGTGGCAACAGGTGTAACCTTAGTGGGTTGACAATTCATTAAGCAGTGTTCTGAAGGAAAGGACAAAGTTCTGATCTCCCAATCAATTTGTGGGTTATGCAGAGCAAGCCAAGGTACCCCCAAAATCACTGGAAACTGTGTTGAGGAAATTAGGTGGAAAGATATAGCCTCATGGTGATTCACTTCCAGAGTCAACTTTAAGGGCACAGTCTCATGTGTAACCAGGCCCGACGTAAGTGGAGAACCGTCCACTGTCTCCATTAACACAGGTGAAGAATTAGGGATAGACTGAATTCTACTTCCTGCTGCAAATTTAATGTCCATAAAGTTTCCGCCTGCTCCAGAATCTATCATAGCTGTAGTTGAAATTTTATGATCACCACATTGCAACGTGATAGGCACCACAAAATGAGGATGTTGAGTCAACATACCCTCTTCACCATGAGCTAGAGAAAACACGGATTGTCTGACAGAAACCAGTTGATCTGCAATCTGGGATTGGTGTCGAATCTGTGCGCCCTCAGCAGCCATAGCTATTGTTCTTTTGGATTTGCTAGGGCAATTGATGGCATAGTGCCCTGCACTACCACAATACAGGCATAAATTGTGAGTGCGTCGCCACTGTTTTTCTTCATTGGATAATGGCCCTCTTATTAGATTTACCTGCATAGCCTCAGGCTCATAGTCTGAAGGTGTTTGTGGGGTTGGAGTAGAAATTCTTGAATAGGAAATAGGAGTAGTACTTGGTCTAAAAGAGCCCTGTCTTTCCAATCTTCTTTCAGAAAGTCTCCGATCGATACGGATAGCCAAACGCACAAATGCATCAAAGTCAGGAGGAAGATCAACACGAGCTAGCTCATCTTTTATAGCTTCTGAGAGACCTTTTCTGAAGTGGAACCTCTGAGCTGATTGGTTCCAGGTAGTATCAGCAACCCACTGTCTGAATTCAGCAGCATATTCAGCCACAAAGCGCCTCCCTTTATGCAAATGAAGGAGAGTGGCTTCTGCTGTAGCAAATCGATTGGGGTCATCAAAAACTAGGCACATGGCCTCAAGAAAGTCATTTAGATTACCCAAGACTGGACTGTCCTGTTCCAGAAGAGGGGAGCCCCAAGTCAGGGCTTCATCTTTGAATAGTGAAAAAATAAATCCCACCTTCTCTCTTTCAGATGGAAATTGGTGAGGTAACATCATGAAGTGCAAACGGCATTGTTTGCGATCTCCTCCAAACTTTTCTGGCAGGGGCAAGTGGGCATCTTGTGCAGGTGTAACAGTAGCAGCCGCAACATCACGTGTCCTGTAGCTGGTATACTCACTGTGCATTGACTGAAATTTATTTTGCAGTTCAGCTACATGGTCCTGCAGCATTTGAATGGTCTGTGCCTGGGTCTGCACAGTTGTTGCAGTAAAAGCAACCTGCTGGGCCAATGCAGAATCTGAACCGGCGGTCTCCATGAAAGGGCCAGATTATTCTGTAATGATATAGGAATCACAAGGTTGTGGAGACCAGTAGCCAAGGTCAGCAATAATCAAGTTCAGAAACTTGTAGGTGAAACAGGAACAAGCTTTATTGAAGGGATCAGGAACCAACAATAATCTGGCAAGGATACAGAGACAGGAAGTGTCTTATATAAGCCAAGAACCAGACAGCTGATTGGTTCCTTGTTTTCTCTGGCTCATGGTGAAGAGGGTATGCTGACTCAACATCCTCATTTTGTGGTGCCTATCACATTGCAATGTGGTGATCATAAAATTTCAACTACAGCTATGATAGATTCTGGAGCAGGCGGAAATTTTATGGACAATAAATTTGCAGTCTATCCCTAATTCTTCACCTGTGTTAATGGAGACAGTGGACGGTTCTCCACTTACGTCGGGCCCGGTTACACATGAGACTGTGCCCTTAAAGTTGACTCTGGAAGTGAATCACCATGAGACTATATCTTTTCACCTAATTTCCTCAACACAGTTTCCAGTGATTTTGGGCGTACCTTGGCTTGCTCTGCATAACCCACAGATTGATTGGAAGATCAGAACTTTGTCCTTTCTTTCAGAACACTGCTTAATGAATTGTCAACCGACTAAAGTAACACCTGTTGCCACAACAATTAATGAAATGGTTGCTACAAACTTGGCTAAGCTTCCTCTACAATATCGGGATTTTGCAGATGTCTGTGATAAGAAGAATGCTGATCAGCTTCCACCCCACAGGCCTTATGATTGCCCAATAGAGCTGTTGCCTGGGGCTGCTATCCCATTTGGCCGTATATATTCCCTTTCTGAGCCTGAATTGAAAGCTCTTCGTGAATACATACAAGAAAATCTTGCCAAAGGTTTTATTCGACCATCTACTTCCCCAGCAGGAGCTCCTATATTCTTTGTAGAGAAGAAAGATGGCAGCCTACGGCCATGCATTGATTACAGGGACATTAATAACATCACTGTTAAAAACCGCTACCCCTTGCCTCTCATTCCTGAACTTTTGGAGAAACTTCGCTCGGCTAAAATATTTACAAAGCTTGATCTTCGGGGGGCATATAATCTGGTTCGCATAAGACCAAATGATGAATGGAAAACAGCTTTAAGAACCAGGTACGGGCATTACGAATATCTAGTAATGCCATTTGGGCTTTGTAATGCCCCTGCAACTTTCCAGCATCTTATCAATGATGTACTACGAGATCTCCTTGATCAGTTTGTTGTGGCATATTTGGATGATCTCCTAATATTCTCTGATAGTCTTGAAAACCACAGAAAACAGGTCCGTATAGTTCTGGAGCGCCTTCGTACCAACCACCTATACATTAAACTAGAAAAATGTGAGTTTGAACAAACAGAAATTCAATTCCTGGGGTATGTCATAACTCCTAAAGGTTTAACTATGGACGCAAGTAAAATTAAAGCTGTGCTGGACTGGCCCATCCCCAAGAATGAAAAAGATGTCCAGAGATTTGTGGGGTTTGCCAATTTTTACAGGCGTTTCATTAAGAATTTCTCTGCCGTTATTACACCGATCACTGAACTCACACGTAAGGGGGTTCCTTTTCAGTGGTCCTATAAGGCTGATACCGCATTTTCCCGATTAAAGACTCTGTTTACATCTGCCCCCGTCTTGGTACATCCTCAGCCAGAATTACCATTTATTGTGGAAGTTGATGCTTCTGATTCAGCTGTTGTTGCTATACTGTCTCAAAGGACTGGACCTAAGATGCTGTTACATCCGTGTGCCTTCTATTCCCGCCAGATGGTGCCAGCAGAAAGAAACTATGACATAGGGAATAAAGAACTATTGGCTATAAAAGCTGCCTTCACCGAATGGAGACATCTCTTGGAGGGAGCTACCCATCCAATTACTGTCCTCACAGATCACAAAAATCTGGAATGTATTCGATCAGCTAAGAGACTGTCAGCCAGACAAGCACGCTGGTCCCTATTCTTCTCAAGGTTAAATTTTTTGGCTACATACCGTCCTGGCTCCACGAATGGTAAGGCGGATGCCTTGTCTAGAATAGCTGACCCCCTCCATGCTGCCGTAACCAAGACCACCATCTTGCCGGAGGATATATTTATAGGAGTTGCTTTTCCTTCTGATCTGATGTCTCGCATTAAAAAGGGCTACGCTGAAGACCCAGTTCTTCGTGATCCTCCTCGTGACCTCCATATGACGATGCTTAATGGGTTTTGGATTTTTCAACAACGTCTGTTTGACTGGACCTTTTACGTCTCTACCATGACTCAAAACCAGCAGGTCATCCAGGAATCCGAAAGACACAAGAGCTACTTGCCCGATCCTTTTGGTGGCCGAAGTATCATGAGGATGTTAAGAAGTATGTGTCCTCTTGTGATGTGTGTGCCAGACATAAGACTCCTCGCTCATCCCCTGTTGGCTTGCTTCAGCCTCTTCCGATTCCTCATCGTCCCTGGGGATCTATATCCATGGACTTTATTGTGGAACTACCTCCCTCTAAGGAACACACTACCATTCTTGTTGTTGTGGACAGGTTAACTAAGATGGGTCATTTCATACCAGCTCGTGGGCTCCCTTCAGCTAAACAGACGGCTGACCTGGTTATTCGGGAAATATTTTGCTTGCATGGAGTGCCTGATGAAGTAGTTTCTGACAGGGGAGTGCAGTTTACGTCTCGTTTTTGGAAACATTTTTGTTCTAATCTAGGTATTAATGTGAATCTGTCGTCAGCTTTTCATCCGCAAAGTAATGGACAGACTGAGCGAACCAACCAGACTTTGGAGCAATATTTGCGGTGCTATATTAGTTACCTGCAGGATGACTGGCTGGATTTTCTACCCACGGCGGAGTTTGCCTATAACAATGCCCAACACTGCTCCACTTCTTTGAGCCCATTTTTTGCCAACTATGGTTACCATCCGACCTTTCTAGTCAGTCTCCCAATTACTACTTCCATTCCTGCTGTCACTGACCGGCTAACCACCTTAGGTGATTCCCAAGCACTGTTGAAAGAGACTCTTTTGGAGGCTCAGGAATGTTACAAAAGAGCTGGTGATAGGCATAGAAAGGAGACCCCAGTCTATCACGTTGGTGACAAGGTGTGGCTGTCAACAAGGAATCTCAAGCTTCGGATTCCTTCTCATAAATTGGGTCAAAGGTTCATGGGACCTTTTGAGATCATTGCTCAGATCAATGCTGTCACTTTCCGTTTACAACTCCCGAATTCCATGAAAATACATCCAGTGTTTCACGTTGCACTGCTTAAACCTGTTCATGAAAATACTTTCCCTGGCCGAGCCCTGCCTGCCCCACCTCCAGTCCTCGTGGATGGTGAGGATGAATACGAAGTGGACAAAATTCTTGACTCCAGGATCTTCCGTGGCAAGCTTCAGTATCTGGTTCGCTGGAAAGGCTATGGTGAGGAGGAGAGTTTGTGGGAACCAGTGGACAATATTCATGCTCCTGATCTCCTTCGGTCTTTTCATGTGCAGTACCCTGCTAAACCAGGTAATAGGGCATCCAGAGGCTGCACCTATAGAGGCGGGGGTAATGTGAGGAATTGACTCTGCTGGGTTTTGAACCCTGGTCCCCAGGCTGCTGTGCCTCTTCCCTACCACTGCGCCAGCTTACCTTTGTGAATTCCATTGAGACCTTATAAGCTTGACTCTGCTAGCAATAGTATCAGTACCTAAGTCTCTTCAGCTGTGTCTGGTCAGGTGTCTGGTCCTTGGCCTATATAAGGCACTTCCTGTCTATTGATCCTTGCCAGATTATTGTGTGGTTCCTGATCACTTCAATAAACCTTGTTCCTGTTTTCACCTACAAGTTTGCGGAACTGGATTATTGCTGACCTTGGCTACTGGTCTCCACAACTTTGTGATTTCTATATCATTACACTGTACCTCCTGGGGCAGCCTCTTTTTTGGTGAGGACCATTGTGCATTTGCCAGGTAATGCATTGGAGAATTAACTTGCACTAATACCCTAACGTACCCAGATATGGAAACACTTGCCTCTTACTAAGTAGGGTGTGCCCCTACTCTATAAAATTACCTTCGTGGCTCTGGCTTGAATCTCCCACTCCCTACTCTGTACGCTTGGCACTGAATCTACCCAGAGCAAATTGACAATTGTCAGAACATATGATAAACCCTGCTTACTGGATTTGACCACCTGGCAGGAATATGTACTAGGTGGTACACATGTTCCTGCCAAGTATGGATGAATATGTCAATGTTAGAGATGTCCCGGACAGTTCGCCCGCGGACTATTCGCTGTGATTTTGACAGCAGATGCTATGTGGGGCTCTCTGGGACCCATCCCCGCCTTCTCCACCCCGATGGCATCCACCGGCTACCCGCAGCCTGGCCCCTTTTCACCTCCCACCATGCATCTACCATTGTCACTGGAGGTTTTACTGCCTCCTGAGAGGATGCCTTCCCCATGTACCATCCCCCGACCACCACCATCACCAGGGAGATAGTGGACAGCCACGGGGCATTGGGCTGCACAGATATTTGTGCCTTCTCAAGAGCACTCCTCAGTGGCCATCTATTAGTCACAATGTTAACCTAATCTAGCCTGGCTACAGAGTCTTGGATCTTGGTCTATGTGATGGTGATATTTTGTATGCAGATGGCTACCTCCCATCACAGGGTCCATGATCCTCTTCTCTGTGGACACGTAGGGATCTTTTTAACATGTAACCAATTGATGGTCACTGAGGAATGCTGTTGAGAAGAGATGCTGCAGTCCTAATCTTATTTAAGACCTTATTGTGTAGGTGTTATGTTTTTGTTTTGTTTTAGGTACAATTCAGGTCCATGAAGGCATATACTGCATCTGCAAGCATTGTGGAGGAAATGTATGAGGTGTAAGGTTTTCCCAGTGCCTCTCGGGAAGACATTCCTTCAATGACAGCTCCCCCTTAACATATAGCCCCCACACTATTAACGCTATCATATAGCCAGAAATCTCAGACATGATTGTTGTTGACTTAAATGTAGACTGATAGCGCTATGGTGGTGGACTTTCAAAGTCTCACAATGGCATGTTAATGACAGCCAGTACTAATATATGCACTAATGAGGCATGTGATCCTGACTCCAATATCGGTCTGAGAACAGATCCTTGGGTCTGATGTACGTAACAGTGAATCTGGCTGCTGACCTTTGTGTCCTCTCTGTATTAATGGCTATTTTCCCATATTACTGATAATCCAGAGACCTAGCTAACAGTTAGTAATGCTTGTAGATGAGAATCAGGTAAGTTGACATATTGGTACAGTATTTAGCATTGTACTGTACATGCATTATGATTAGTTTTTTTAACCTCCTCCACCTTTTTTAGTTGACCACTTTTTGTCATATTTTTTATTTTGTCACCACACTGTATGTGTGAAACTGGATTGGATTACACAGTCCACAGGCTGAATCATCTGTGTCATTGAGCAGATCTAGACAAGGTGTAAGTGCTATGCACATTAATGGTTTCTCCTATTAAATGGAGTGATTTCTGATGATCCTTTTTTCATCACATTCTTGTTGCACTGGTGTAGTGACCACATGTGACCCTGGTAGGTGCTATGCATCATGCTTATTCTAGACTATCACATTACCCCCTGTAGGAACCCCCTTTTTCCCACAAGCCTCTTGCTATCCAGGGATCCGCCCACACCGCCCACATGATATTAATAAACAGTCTTTTGCGAGGGGCCGTATTTGCGGAAGGTGGAATCTCCAACATCAGCTGCAATGCACTTATGTATAGTGATATGGAATATGTTGGCGCATTACAAATAAACGATAATAATAATAACCATGTCACTCATGGGGATCAATACAGATCCCCATAAGGACTTAAATAACCCTGCACTCAAGGGGGTCAATAAAGACCACCCCAAAACCCTTCTTTAACCCTGTCACTCATGGGGGTCAATGCAGACCCACATAAGGACTTAATTAACCCTGTCACTCATGTGGGTCAATACAGACCCCCATAAACCCTTTATTAACCCTGTCATGCATGGGGGTCAGTACAGACCCCCATAAGCACTTAAATAACCCTGTCACTCATTTGGATCAATGCAGACCACCATAAGGACTTTATTAACCCTGTCACTCATGGAGGTCAATGCAAAACCCCATAAGGACATAATTAACCCTATCACTCATGGGGGTCAATACAGACACCCATAAACCCCTAATTAACCCTGTCACTCATGTGGGTCAATACAGACCCCCATAAACCTATAATTAACCCTGTCACTCATGGGGGTCAATACAGAACCCCATAAGCACTTAATTAACCCGGTCACTCATGGGGTTCAACACAGACCCCCATAAGTACTTAATTAACCCAGTCATGCATGGGGGTCAATACAGACCCCCATAAACACTCCATTAACTCTGTCATGCTTGGGGGTCAATACAGACCCCCATTAGGACTTAATTTACACGTCACTCATGGGGGTCAATACAGACACCCATAATCCCCTAATTAACCCTATCACTCATGAGGGTTAATACAGACCCCCATAAGCCTCTATTTAACCTGTGAAGAGCAGGGATGCTGTTCTGGAAGGTAGTTAAACTGGAGGAAGTGATTACAAAGGGGTAATGAACTGTATTGAAACACACAAGATTTAAACATGATAGAACTCACAGTTCTTGATAATTAAATTAATTTGGGATCAGAATTATAAAAGGTAACAAAATTAGGAAAAAAAGGCCAGATAACCTATTCACTCAGCAGAATGCCCCTTTGTTTTAATTTTACAATGGAAACATCCCTCTGAGCCAATAAAAGTGACTAGAATGCATTTGGAAGTCAGGACCCAGAAGGCTTTCTCACATTCAAGGATACTCTGTACCTCCTGGGGCTGCCTCTTTTTTGGTGAGGACCATTGTGCATTTGCCAGGTAATGCATTGGAGAATTAACTTGCACTAATACCCTAACGTACCCAGATATGGAAACACTTGCCTCTTACTAAGTAGGGTGTGCCCCTACTCTATAAAATTACCTTAGTGGCTCTGGCTTGAACCTCCCACTCCCTACTCTGTACGCTTGGCACTGCATCTTCCCAGAGCAAATTGACAATTGTCAGAACATATGATAAACCCTGCTTACTGGATTTGACCACCTGGCAGGAATATGTACTAGGTGGTACACATGTTCCTGCCAAGTATGGATGAATATGTCAATATTAGAGATATCCCGGACAGTTCGCCCGCGGACTATTCGCAGTGATTTTGGCTCTTTCGCGCTCGCAGCGGACGGCAGACACATGCGCTTTTGGGTCTACCCCCTATTCTTTATCATTGAGGAAACTTTGATCCTGCACCTCACAGTCAGCAGACACATTCCAGCCAATCAGCAGCATACACTCCCTTCCAGAGCCTTCCATCTGAAGGACAGCATCCATTTTAGAATCATTCTGAAGCTGCATTCGTTGTGAGAGGACAGATAGTGTAGCTGCTGGAGAATTAATAGGGAAATAGATAGCCAGGCTGTGTATTTAGCTTCCACTACAGACCTGAAGGACTCATCTGATATCTGCTGCAAGGACAGCAACCCAAAAAGCCCTTTTTAGGGCTAGAACATCATTTATTTTATTTTATTATTTTTTTCTGTGTTATCTAATTGCATATGCCTGCCTGCCAGCGTGTGTGTGTGTGTGACAGGCTAACACCTAACAGCTTATTTTGTGCTTATTTTCACTACTCATACCTGGTGGTGTACCATACATTGAAAACAACCACTTTTTCCTGTAATCTATTTTCAGTTGCCTGCCTGTGTCAGGCTCACAGCTAATATTCTGCACTGTTTCACCAGTCATAGTTGGTGTACTATATATTGAAAAAAAACAACCTTTTTTTCCTTTAATCTAATTTCAGTTGCCTGCCTGTGTCGGGCTCACAGCTTATATTGTGCTCAGTGAAATAAAACAACACTTTTTGCCTACAGGCGTGTGTGTGAAACCTATTGCATCTACTCTGCCAACTTTTGCCAGTGCACAGTGATATGTCATATCTGGTGATACTGTAGTGTACAGTGAAATAAAAGAACCCTTTTTTTACTGTAATCGATTGAATATCAGTTGCCTGCCTACAGGCGTGTGTGTGGGGCATACAGCGCCTACTCTGCCAGCTTTTGCCAGTAAACAGTGACACTCATATCTGGTGCAACCTAGTGTACAGTGAAATAAAAGAACCCTTTTTTTACTGTAATCGATTGAATATCAGTTGCCTGCCTACAGGCGTGTGTGTGGGGCATACAGCGCCTACTCTGCCAGCTTTTGCCAGTAAACAGTGACACTCATATCTGGTGCAACCTAGTGTACAGTGAAATAAAAGAACCCTTTTTTTACTGTAATCGATTGAATATCAGTTGCCTGCCTACAGGCGTGTGTGTGAGGCCTATTGCGTATAATGTGCAAACTTTTGCCAGTGCACAGTGCCACTCATATCTGGTGTCACAGTAGCTTGCACGCATAGCACCACTAATCGAAAAAAAAATTACAGCCAAAGGCAGGCCACCCCGCAGGGGCCATCATGGTCATGGTGCTGTGATTCCCTTTGGCCCTAGAATAATGCCCAGTTTTCAGAGGCCACGTACCCTGAAATTGAAAAGTTCTGAGGATATCGTTGACTGGCTAACACAGGACACCCAATCTTCTACAGCTTCCGCTTGGAACCTAGACGCACCATCCTCCTCCAGCTTAGCTTCGGGCACCTCTTTAGTTACCACTCGCACGCCTGCCACCACCACCAACACTAGCACCACAGCCGCTTCATTTGATCCATCAGCAGAGTTATTTACACATCTGTTGGAAGAAATGAGTGATGCACAAACATTAATGCCAGAGGATGTAGATAACAGGGATATGTACCAGTCAGGCAGCATTACACACATGGACGTACGGTCTGATGATGATGATGATGATGTTGTACATGGTGCTGCTTCCTTTGTTGAGTTGTCAGATACAAGTGAAGCGGTTGATGATGACGATGCGTCCGTGGATGTCACTTGGGTGCCCGCTATAAGAGAAGAAGAAAAGGAGGAAAGTTCAGATGGGGAGACAGAGAGGAGGAGGAGACGAGTTGGAAGCAGGGGGAGGTCGTCGCAAGTAGCTAGTGGCACAGTCAGACAGCATGCATCAGCACCCGGGGTCAGCCAGACAGCACGCGAGTCAAAGCATGCTGTTGCCACCACCAGAATGCCGTCATTACAGAGCTCAGCAGTGTGACCATTTTTTTGTGTGTCTGCCTGTGACAACAGCGATGCCATTTGCAACCTGTGCGAAAAGAAACTGAGTCGTGGGAAGTCCAACACCCACCTTGGTACAACTTCTTTGCGAAGGCACATGATGTCACATCACAAACTCCTATGGGATCAACACATGAGTACAAGCAGCACACAAAGTCAAAGCCGCCATCCTCCTCCTGGTCCAGCATCTTCAGCCACGTCAACCACTGCTGCCCTGCTTGCCCCCTTTCAACCATCCGCCACTCCGTGTCTCGTCCTGAGCAGTCCCTGCTCATCTGCCCACAGTCAGGTGTCTGTCAAGGACATGTTTGAGCGTAAGAAGCCAATGTCACAAAGTCACCCCCTTGCCCGGCAACTGACAGATGGCTTGTCTGAACTCTTAGCCCGCCAGCTTTTACCATACAAGCTGGTGGAGTCTGAGGCGTTCAAAAAATTTGTAGCTATTGGCACACCGCAGTGGAAGGTACCCGGACAAAATTTCTTTGCACAAAAGGCAATCCCCAACCTGTACTCGATTGTGCAAAAGGAAGTAATGGCATCTCTGGCACACAGTGTTGGGGCAAGGGTCCATCTGAACACTGATACCTGGTCTGCAAAGCATGGTCAGGGCAGGTATATCACCTACACTGCGCATTGGATAAACCTGGTGACGGCTGCCAAGCATGGAAAACGTGGCTCTGCAAAGGAGTTGGTGACACCGCCAAGACTTGCAGGCAGACCTGCTGCCACCTCCTCTACTCCTCCTACTCCATCCTCTTCCATAACCTACTTGGCTGAGTCCTCTTCTGCTGCTGCTATGTCTTGCTCCACATCAATGGCACCCCCCCCCAGCTCCACAGGTACTATTCCACATCACGGATACGGCGGTGTCACGCCGTCTTGGGGTTGACTTTCCTGAAAGCAGAGAGTCACACCGGACCAGCACTCCTGTCCACCCTGGAGATCGACAAAGTGGTTTGTGACAACAGAAGAAATTTGTTGGCGGCATTGAATTTGGGCAAGTTGAAGCATGTGCCGTGCATGGCACATGTGTGTAATCTGATTGTACAACGCTTTGTGTATAAGCACCCAGGCTTACAGGACATCCTGAAGAAGGCCAGGAAGGTGTGTGGCCATTTCAGGCATTCCTTCACGGCCATATCGCACTTTACAGATATCCAGCGGCGAAACAACATGCCAGCGAGGCGCTTGATTTTTGACAGCCCGACACATTGGAATTCAACACTCCTAATGTTTGACCGCCTGCTCCAACAAGAAAAGGCCATTAACGAGTATTTGTATGACCGGGGTGCTAGGACAGCCTCTGCGGAGCTGGGGATTTTTTTGCCACATTACTTGATGCTCATACGAAATGCCTGTAGGCTTATGAGTCTTTTTGAGGAGGTGACAAACCTGGTCAGTCCCACCAAGGGCACCATCAGCGACATCATACCATTTGTTTTCTTCCTGGAGCGTGCCCTGTGAAGAGTGCTGGATCAGGCTGTAGATGAGCATGAAGAGGAAGAGTTGTGGTCACCATCACCACCAAAAACAGCATTATCAGCATCGCTTGCTGGACCTGCGGCAACGCTGGAAGAGGATTGTGAGGAAGAGGAGTCAGAGGAGGAATGTGGCTTTGAGGAGGAGGAGGAAGACCAACCACAACAGGCATCCCAGGGTGCTCGTTGTCACCTATCTGGTACCCGTGGTGTTGTCCGTGGCTAAAACATACCTTAACATACCTTCAGTGAGATTACTGAGGATGAAGAACGGGGCATGACTAGCTCGGCATCCAACCTTGTGCAAATGGGGTCTTTCATTCTGTCGTGCCTGTTGAGGGACCCTTGTATAAAAAGGATGAAGGAGAATGACCTGTACTGGGTGTCCACGCTACTAGACCCCCGGTATAAGCAGAAAGTGCCTGAAATGTTACCGAATTACCACAAGTCGGAAAGGATGCAGCACTTCCAAAATAAATTAAAAAGTATGCTTTACACAGCGTTTAAGGGTGATGTCACAGCACAACGGCAATCTAACAGCAGAAGAGGTGAACATAATCCTACTCCTCCCACGACCACTCCGGCAAGGAGAGGACGCTTTACAGACGTGTTGTTGATGGAGGACATGCAGAGCTTTTTAAGTCCTATGCATTGCCACAGTCCTTCAGGGGCCAACCGTAGAGAACGACTAGACCGTCAGGTAACAGACTACCTCGCCTTAACTGCAGATATCGACACTATGAGGAGCGATGAACCCCTTGACTACTGGGTGTGCACGCTTGACCTTTGGCCTGAGCTATCCCAATTTGCCATAGAACGTCTGTCCTGCCCCGCTTCAAGTGTCCTGTCAGAAAGGACCTTCAGTGCAGCAGGAGGTTTTGTCACTGAGAAAAGAAGTCGCCTACGTCAAAAAAGTCTAGATTACCTCACCTTTATTAAGATGAATGAGGGATGGATCCTGAAGGGACTGACAGTGGGCGATACATTCGATTAAAAAAGGCCTGATAGATGAGCTGCCTTGAGCTAATAATGGTCCACACGCTGCTGTATTTTATCCATGAATGCCGGATGAC
Source organism: Discoglossus pictus (assembly GCA_027410445.1). Classification (NCBI taxonomy): domain Eukaryota; kingdom Metazoa; phylum Chordata; class Amphibia; order Anura; family Alytidae; genus Discoglossus; species Discoglossus pictus. The sequence continues at coordinate 9,605,457 of CM050170.1, forward strand.
TTGCGTGACTTATCCGCCACCAACTAGGGTTCAAGACGCAATGTTTTAAGGCACTTTCTGCCTGGCAAACTAACATCCATTTTTTTGCTTGCTGCAACAATACCTAATTTTTGCATTTAAATTCTTTTATTGTCAGAAGGCGTACAGCATGTAATGAAAAATAAAGCATTTTTGAACAGTCTTGCATAACAGTTGAGCAAAAATACATATTTACAATAAAAACATTTTGTGAAAGTTAGCTGGCTATTCCTTCTTATTTTTACTTTTTAGGTTAATATTTTTTCTTATTTTTTACTGTGATTGCAATATAAGAGATACCTAAAACATGGTAAAACAGACAATAGTAAAGAGTATATGTGCAGGAAACACCAAAGTCTTATTAGCTATCATCCCTCCAGCAGTATTAGCTTATTATTTACAATATCTAACCTGGGCAATCACCCTTGGGTTACCCTAGGGCAGGCTTCAGTAAGCGACCTCTCCTTTCCTGGGATGATTTTGCCGCCGGTTGCTTTTGAAGGGTCTCCAGGGCTCCCCCACTCCGGTCCTTCCCCCAGTGTCGCTTCAACCAGTAACAAATGTTTTATATTTGTAAAGCGACCCAATGATCCCCCTTGATAGAGGTTTATCTTTACAAATTTTGGAGAACCAATTTATGACCGGTGTCCCCTGTTTCTGGGTCAGGGAGTGTGTGAAATGCCTCAGCCTACAGTAATTGTAATGTTCTGACAGCGATAGCTCATGCTTGTCCCTCAGTTCCTCATAGGTGAGAATCTGGCCCTTTACTAACCAGTCTCCCAGTCTATCTAGTTTCCTTGACCTCCACCAGTTTTGTGATATTGTGCTCATGTGTTTCGGGCCTGAGGGTGGTCAAGAATTGGGGTCATTTGGGTGGATCCAGGGAACAAACCTGTGTGTTTCTTTGCCCATTTCCAGTATGATAGTGAGTGTCTGATTAGGGGGTTTGGCAAGTTTTTAAGGCTCTGAGGCAATTCTGATAGCCAAGCCACCTTGTCCCAGGTAAAGGGCCTTAAAGTGTGGTTCTCTAAATACAGACAGGCCGGTTGATGACATATAGAATGTGCTATTGGGAGGAAAGATAGGTGACGGAACAGGTATTAAACTGATAGGAATGAATAGTACAACTTAATACCCCACTCCTATCTGGTGGCACATTACATTGCACGTGCAGTGCCCAAATTCGAAGTTGGAGGTCCGACCAAGCATCTTTTTCCATCTCTCTGTTCCAAAAATCCATGCCATATACACGTCCCCTGATAGGTGACGTCCCCTGATAGGTGACGTAACAGGGATTACACTGATAGGAATGAATAGTACAACTTAATACACCACTCCTATCTGTTGGCACCTTAAATTGCACACGCAGTGCCCCAAATTTGAAGTGAAATAAGATATATTTCTTGTATGTCAGCAACATGTAATATGTTATGCATCATAACTGTGCACCTAACTTAGTAGTTAACATTGGGGGCTCCTTGTTGTCCTCATATTTCTCCACTACAGATCACAATGAAGGCTTTTCTTCACTCCGTGCTCAGTATCTAAAGCACCTGCTGTCACTTATTCTTCTGGCTTCACTTGGTCTCCAGAATAAAGTTTAATATCTTGACTGCCATTATGTCCAAATACTCTCCAAATACTCAATGCCTTTCCACCTTTCTTGTTACTGTATTCAGGACTTTCCTCGAGCTACACCAACGCTTTAGAGCTTCTTATCAGTTTAAAAAATTTATCAAAACCCATCAAATGTGGCCAATGGACTAATAATAATTACAGCCTATAAGAGATGGACAACTCCAATGCCTCCAACCTACCGACTCAATCACTGTCCATCATGGATGTGTCACCCTCTTGTCTCAGATTTCTAATCAAACCATCTAGATCAAGGTCAGCAAACCCATTGCATTATATTAAAAAAAGTAACCATAAGTGACGTTGAGTTGAAATTGGTTGATGAACCAAGGTTGGATATTAAGGATGTAAGGATTTAATAAAATATGGATATAATTTGGGTGATTTCATAGGAATGTAGGGAAAACTGAATACTGATCCTATCTCCACCCTACAAGTAACCTGTCCTGTTCACTACCACAGGAAGGTTACTGGGACTCCTGGAATGGCTGATTCCTGATGGAGAGACTCTGACTGATACAGAAGCCAGATATCAGGGTGCTGGAGCCGGGATTTCAAAGAACCCAACGGTCCTTGAGGGTAGATAACCTGTAGTCTATAGCAGGTGGCCCTGGGCTTGTATAGCCCCTACTCTCGGATCGTCACAACTGGTCGACAGTGGTGGAATCTTGATGCAAGAACCAGCAGCAAGGATGGGATATGGTGATTTATGCAGTTTTGAAGTCCAGTACTTACGGTGGCTTGGCGTGGATGCAAAAAATGATTGGCAATTTTTCAAAACCTTCAAATCCAGGTTCAAGTCCAAGGAAGGCCAGCCTTGGATAAAGGGGGTCATGGACCACACAAAGGCCTGCAGAGCTGAGGTGATGGGGGAAAAAATGAGACTGATCACCAGTATGCTAGAGCACCGAAGGTGGGCCCAGGTGGGACCTTGCTCAAGTACTTGGAGTTACCCCATGCTTCCCCACCTGAGCTAGTAGAGGATACACTGCAAGAAGAAATGGATTGTTGGCTACAACCCTATAAGGTGGAGGAATGAAACCAGAAGGTACCTGGAGATCTGACAGCTACAGTACAGGCAAGATCAGAGGAACTTCTGGGAACTCACCAGGAAAGGGAGGCCGGGAGTCTGGTAAATGCAAGACCAGGGAGAAGTGTTAGGCAGCACCAGCCACCGGGAGATGGCCAACAATCAGGGAAGTTCCAGCCACTAACCAAGGGCAAGGAGCTGGAGACTGAACTTTTGGCAGTGAAAGGTGCAAGCACCTGAGAGTCTGCGCAACTACCCATGGATTGTCACCTCTCCTGAACCACAGACCGCTAATGTTCAGGCATTAGGGAGAGTGTGATGCCAGATTTGGGCATGAGGCCATCAGGAGGGGCGGCATCCCCTGAGACCCTGAAGCTCTTGCCCAGCATGGATCCGGTGGTTCCAGATAAGTGTGGGAGTTCAGGTGAGGGCACTGGCCCTGAGACCATAAGGAAGGAGCAAGTTGAGGCTCCACTTTAAAACCCTGCAGTGTTGACAGCAGGGCTGATAGAAATCACTTCAGTCCTGACAGCCCCAGAGTTAAAGAATATGGGCAAGCTGCCCACAGTACCAGTGGACCTGACACAGCATACCCCATCTGACATGTGCTAGAGACGGCAGGATGTTTATTGGAGATTAAGCGTATTAATCTCTGGAAACTACTGTTAGACTGATGGAGAGACTCTGACTGATACAGAAGCCAGATACCAGAGTGCTGGTGCCGAGATTTCAAAGAACCAAACCTTGTGGGTAGATAACCTGTAGTCCATAGAAGGTGGCTTTGGGCTTGTATAGCACCTACTCTCAGATCATCACAAGCCCAAACATCACTCTATGCTCTGAATAGTATATTTGTCTAGTGACTATTCTCCTTTACACTCAAAACAATTATTAATATCTATGTAAACTCCTTTGATCAGGACACTACATATACAATCTTAAACATAAAATGTTAGATATCATAAGCTCTTTGTCACAACCCGCTCTTGGGCTTCAAAAGGCCCGTTGGGCTTCAAAAGGCCAGGAAGTACGATCCTACCTGCAGGTTTTTAGGTTTCTTTATCCCCACATACAGATTAGCTTAGGCTAGGACAAGTTGGTGCTTCTCTAGACCAAGTTGAAGAGTTTCAGGACAAGCTAGGTATCAGGTCCAATTGCAAAGATTATTTTCTGATTAAAAAAATAATAAATGCCTTCAATCTAAATAAAAAACACCATGCATATAATTTTTATTTTCCTAGGGACTTGGGGCAGCCTGTTTCCTTCCCCCCTAGGGTCCTTTTTATCAGAAATCTCTGGCCGGATCTTTATTTGGTAGTGTAGCTGCTGAACACATAGTATATGGGCGAGGGGTCTTCGTCTTTAACCAATGTCGGGAACCGTGAACCTGGGGTGTGTAAGTTTTAAATTACTACGGACAGAAGCTCCGCTATGCGGTAATCTAGCAGATGGTAGTTGGGTTGCTAAGCAGGATTGGGGTACCTCCTGAGTAGGGAGGCAATAGTGGTAGAGCCTGGTGACTCAAGAGGACAATGCAGTTGGGTTTATACGATCCCTACCCGACCTCCCCATGGATGGAGATAAATGTATTGAGTCATTGGGGAGTCAGCAAGGGATATGTGGTGGGTGTACTCACTTTTTGGGGGCAACCATAAATTCTAGACATTCATGCTTCTATATGAATGAATGGGGTCAAGAACAATGACTACGGTCAAGTTCTTAATTTGTGGTTAACCACAAGACAAAGGGTCAAAGGAGTATCACTTGCAGAGCATTTGACACCACTAAACCTTTGTCTATTGAAACAAGTGTTTCTATTGCTGTTTTGCCAACCTTGTTAATTATACTTGATGGCTCAATCATGTTCTGGAATATCCCATAGAAGTCTATGGAGCCTAATCTACCACTTGATGTGAGTACGAAACCTGGGTAGGAACAAAAGCAACAACATAACTGTAAAAGTGTCATAGTCCCTTTAAGCAACTCTTATTGCCAGGAGAATAGCCCTTAAGTCTGGTAGTCACATGGGCTAGTGTCCATTCATGACCCATTGTCAAACCCAAAAGAGTCCAAAAGCAACAACCTAACTGTAAAAGTGTCATAGTCCCTTTAAGCAACTCTTATGGCCATGAGAATAGCCCCTGTGTTTGGTAGTAACTTGTGAAAGTGTCCATTCATGACCGGAAAAAAATCCAAAAAAGTCTGGGAATTCAGGGGGTCATGACTCTCTTATCTCACTGCTCAATGTAATATTACCCAGGCAGACACTAACCCTACTAGCTGAGGACACTTGAAACTAAGGTGATACTTTTAATATTGATTCTAAGTTTAATTTCATAAAACATAAGATATATACTTTTTTATTTTTTACAATTTTATGTTTTATAGAAAATTTTACTTTACTACACTTCAGTAAAAAGAGAGCTATGTTTCCCATGATGCTGTGTGTGAATAATTATTTATAAAGATTATTCATTGTTGGATTTTCTGGCTTCTCACAATCTTCATGGTATGTCACTGTATGAGGTGACCACTTCCATATTGTTTCTTCTAAAGTAAACACAGCACAGCCACCAGCTTCCTATTGGTCCTCATAGTCATATGGTGTAGCTTGTACTGGTAAATCATGAAGCTGCTTATTTTTGTAAGTACATTTAATATAACTAATTAACTCTCACAGTGGGGTGGATAAGCCATGTTGGTATGCCATATAATGTATTTAAGAACAATGGCAAAGGCTTAGATGGTTTATGGACTCTGTCATTATGTTATATACAAGATGAGCACCAAGTAATGACCTACAGATACAGAATGATGACGTGTCATCTAATTCCCATCATTATTTAAATGTTTTTATCATCACATAACAATAGTACGAAGGAAAAGCCTTTAGATATCACTACTTGGTAATTGTACTCAATTGGAAATCATGTCCAACTATTACTCATTGTTTAGGAGTTGAGCCAAAATAGTTAAAATCATGGATTGGTTGGCCTGTTGGGTTTCTGGCCTCCATGGACTTGCTACCAATGAACTAATGTCATCTCTTGGTTTCTGTACCAACTGGGACATGTCTAAGTCTGATAAATATAATGAAACCTATGGGCTTTAGACCCTCTAGAGATATGATTCCAAATGATTAAACCTCTAGTCTTACCATAGATAGAGAGCTATAAAATGTATGTACCAGTGGATCAGACTCTTCTTTTCTACTATTCAAGTTGCCACACAATACCAACACCACCTGTAATACTCTGTGAGTTTCCAAAGAAAATATTTTTCATAGATGAATTTAAAATCAAGGGATTTGTTGATAAGATGTTTCCAATGGACATATTCTTCATAGATGCTTTTTATACTTTTGAGAACCTCAACTGTTTTTTCTCAAAGGTTCTTCTAACCCATTGGCAATTAGGAAGATTTCTATTTCTGAAATATATACTCCTGTTTTACAAGACCCTTCATACAAGTAGAAGGATATACCCCTCTCTACGATACTGAGGAAAAAGTGAAAGCCATCAGAGTTTCTAAAGCTCAGTTGACCCTCAAAAAATATCACCTACTACAACCTACAAAAGAGAATAATAAATACAACAACAACCTGAAGATGTGAGTACATATTTCTGTCTCAAGTTTTTCAACCATTACACTTTACAGAACATTGTAATGCCACCGTGTAGGTGGTAACAATATTTATCAGATACACATTTCGATATTAATAATAATCAGGTGTGTTGGATGTTCTCTCTTGGGTTTATCCATACCACTACTACTGATAGCATATTATACTTATCTACTACCCTTTCTGTAACAGTGTAGTTTCCATGTTGCCCTTGAGTCCTCCACCTTATACCTTCAAACCATGTCCTCTTTTTCTGGAAGACACTTCCCTCCCTTCTGAACATTAGTAAATCCTCTGATATATTTACAGGATTCTCTCACATCTCCCCACTCACTTCTGTCCCATATGCTATAAATATTCTGGTCATGAAGTCTTTTGTTATAAATAATACTTTGTAGACCATGATAATGTTTTGACTTTTTTCTCAACATTTAGACCCATAGAGATATGGAAAAAGAAAACAAGACGGAGGTCCTAAACTTCATACTGATAGGGATAACAGACAATTCAGATCTTCAGACTCCGATATTCCTTGTAATACTTCTCGTTTATCTTCTCACTCTTGGTGGTAACATGACCATTCTTCTACTGGTTTCCACGGATCATCATCTGCACACCCCCATGTACTTCTTCTTGGGGAATCTGTCGGTCATAGACATGTCCACCACCACTATCACTCTACATAAGATCTTCTCTTCCTACATATCAGGGAATAACACCATTTCTTTCTTTGCCTGCATGACTCAGATATTTATGTTTTTATCGTTTACTACCGATGAGTTGCTTATCCTTACGGCCATGAGCTATGACCGATATGTGGCCATTTGTAAACCATTATACTATTCAATGATCATGAGCTATCAAGTTTGTGTTGCTTTGGCCATTGTCTGTTGGTTGCTTGGCTTTTTAGCCATCACATTCCAACTTGTCATATTGTCCAGTTACTCCTGTTATAGATCCAATATCATCAACCACTTCTACTGTGACAGTGTCCCTCTTTTAAAGCTCACATGCAATGATACAACTACAATGGAGATAATAATTGTCATGGAAGGACTGCTTTTAGGTTGCACTCCATTTTTTCTAATTATGTGCTCCTATATTTTCATTATTACCACCATCCTGAAGATCCGTTCCAGTACCGGGAGACAGAAAGCCTTCCACACATGTTCCTCACACCTAACTGTCATTGTTCTTCTCTTCATAACTTTGTTCTGTTTATACTTTAGTCCAACCTCAACGGGAAATATGACATTTACAAAAATATTCTCTCTCATTAACACAGTTGCCGTCCCTGTACTAAATCCTCTAATTTACAGCCTGAAAAATAAAGATGTGAAGTCAGCACTTAGACGGCAACTAAGATGTTGTGAAGACACCAGATTTATATAAAAAAAAAGATAAAGGGTGGAAAAGAATATGGAAAAGGGGTTTTCCTTCCCAAAATTGCTGAATAATTGATAGAGCTATAAACGTTTCCAGTTATGGGTTTTAGACCGCCCCCTAATACATAACGATGGCACTGGCCAGTGGCCATACTAACAGCTAGATGGACACTATAACGTCTTATGTTTTGTACAATATTTTTGTTAAATATCCCTTATTTCCATTTATGGTAAGGCAAAGTGTAAGGGTTAATAAACTTTCTATGGAAAATAACTTTGTCAGTTTGTATCCCATCATTTTTGTGAATAATAATGTTATATAGATATCCGGATAAAACACAAAATCTATACACAAAATGGTCTGACAGTAGGTGTGTTAATGGCTTTAAAAACTTGTATAAATTAATAAAAAATGGAAAAAATACATTTTTATTCACAACCTTTTATAATTATTGTAATTATACTTAACACTAAGTCATCTTTCGTTATGATAAACGGTAAGTGTAGAAATCAGTAAAGTTGGAATATAATCACAGATCATTGTCTATACAATTTCAGTGATTAAAATGGGCAATATCTTAGTAATTTCTGGATTAATTTAAACTAACCCACATGATTTTAATACTCTACCTGATGGTGCACAACAACCTTGGTGACTTCCATGTTCTTTTAGGAGGAGGGTGATTTTTAAATTGGGTTATTTGTTGTCCTTATTTTCATGTAGTATATTATATTTTATAACAAAACAAAAAAAAGTTCTTGGTGCTTAACACCTGTTAAAAATTTTTTTTATTGGGCAGTAAGTAGGGAAAAACTAGAAATAAAATATAGAAATATTTAGTGTAAAGCACAATAATAAAATATAGTTCCCAGAATCTATATAATAAATATATTAGTCCTCATTTGTCTAAATGAGAAATCATAGGACTAAAGAGTGTCAGTACCATTAAAAAAAAAAATATATATATATAGAACACCCTATGTACATAAAAAATATAATATACTAGCAGAGAGCGGGACACGAGATACCGTGGATGGGAGGCCCCATATATACAGAGCTATCATCTCCTATTTTAAATCACTGGGGAACAAAAAATCCTCTACTCCAGAGGCAAAAGCAGACCCTTACCTTAATGAAGGTCAAAGTAATCCGTATACTCATGGTAGTCTGTACCCGTAAATGTGCCCAAAAAAATATAGAAAGGTATAAAAGCCAACCGGTTTCAATAGATCCTGCTATCTTTATCAAGGCAATTGAATGTCTATAGAGAGTTTAGTAGTTTGCGGGCTCTGCTAGTATATTATATTTTTTATGTACATAGAGTGTTCTATATATATATATTTATTTTTTAATGGTACTTGTTCTCTTTAATCCTATGATTTCTCATTTAGACATATGAGGACTATTAGATTTATTATATAGATTCTGGGAACCATTTGTTATTATTGTGCTTTGCACTAAATATTTCTATATTTTTTTCCTAGTTTTTCCCTAGCTTTTCCCTACTTACGGCCTAGTATATTATATAGTATATTATATTAAATTGATATAAGTAGTGACCTCTGAAATTGTGTAGAAGATACGCTGTGACCATATCTCATAGACATATGGTCACCAGGTATAATCTTTACATATTTAAGTAAATTAGCTTGGTTTAGTTGGTTGATGCCATAAATCAAATTGTGGCTTTAATTGTTAGCATTGACAATAATATTTATCATTTATATAAAATGACTAGAGAAGGAGGATGATAACAATATGTGTTTATAGTACATGAAATAAACAAATTCAGTTGAGTAATGTTACTATCTGCTTTCTTCAGTCGGGCTTGATAAGGCTGTTATGGCCAAACCTACCCAGGAGATCAGTCAGGTTCTTTTGATCCCTTCACCAAGGCAGCAGATGTCTCTAAACTCGTCTTCCTTGGATGCAGCATTTAAACATGTGAGCACAGGATCAGTATACAGGATACTTCATCTGGACAAGTGGTGCTGGAAATGCTTTTATTGTGGTGGAACCTTCATAACAGATGCCACATGCTCAATCACACTGCAGTACCTCCTGGAGTCTTTCCATTAACTCCATCCTGTAGTAGGTAGGCCATTGTAATGCAATAGCCGGTGCTATCCGAACCAAATCCTCCAGCCATCCTGATAGCTCATCTCCTTGCTGGAGCCCCAAGAATGTCATTTGTACTTATAAGAGATGGCAAGCCTGTGGCAAGAAGTTGTGCCCACCTCTCCATCATCTTTGTGATCTGGTTTCTATTCTCCTTGATCACCTTGGCTAGATAATAAATCAATGAGCTGGTCTGGTCACTCTAGGCAAATCACCTGTAGGTCTCTGCAACTCCTCCAAGCTGCCAAAAAACTTGGAGCCTCATTCAATTGAGGCATTCGAAAATGGAGCCCATAACTTATTTTGCTATTCAATTGGCTTCCGTTTGCAGGCTCCAATCGAGTTACGGGCTCCAAGCTACAATTCATTGCGATCCATTGCGATTTGTCAAGTCGCAAGTTAATGCCCTCCAAGCCTTTGATCTTTCACGGCCGCAAAACGTCTGAAAGCTAAAATTGCCAATCACTATTCAATTGCTCCGATTTCCCCTCGCTAACCAATCCCTCAAGCCTGCAAATGGCAAAAATCTAACCACAAGTTACAGGTACCAAGGAGGTCTTGCAAAGGGCCCAATGACATTTACGTAGCCCTGTAAATCATAACCCATACAGGATTGCTAAGTGGTGGTGGTGAAGGAGCTTGTGTACCTGATTGAAGCTGTTATCTATACCATATAGGGCCACTGTAGGTGGGCAGGTCATAGCAGAGAGGTCAGACACATCACAGTCCACTAGAGAAGGAACTGGTAACCCACTCCCGTATCACCTGTCATATTGTTATCAGGCCCTCAGTGGAATGTTCATACTCCACAGTATCACTAATTGGACCTTGCATGTGTATTGACCCTTTATGTTGATTATATAAGATATATATATATTAATTATATGATATCTAATGCTATTATGACTATTATTATTGTTATATGTATTTATCTATTGCATAGTAAGTAGGGCTCATTAGTTTACATATATAGGAATATGATGTATGTGATGTATGTGAATGTCCCCTAACCCCAACCATTGAAAACACACTGACACGGTGAGAACGGTATAACAAAGCTTTATTTTATACAGAAAGCACAATCAGAAATGGTCAAGACTGTGCATTAATATCATGGGTGTGGTGAGGGCGGATCCCGGGAGGGCAAGAGGCTATTATTGGGAAAAATGGGATACCTACAGGGGGTAATGTGATAGTCTAGAATAACCATGATGCATAGCACATGCGGTCACCACACCGGTGCAACCGGAATATGATAAAAAAAGGATCATCACAAATCACTCCATTTAATTGAAGATACCATTAATGCGCATAGCACTTACAACTTGTCTATATCTGCTCAGTGAGACAGATGATTCATCCTCTGGACTGTGTCATCCAATCCAGTTTCACACATACAGTGTGGTGACAAAAATATGACAAAAAGTGGTCAACTAAAGAAAGGCAGAGGAGGATAAATAAAACTAATCACAATGTATGTACAGTACAATGCTAAATACTGTAACAATATACCAACTCACCTGATTCCCATCTGCAAGCATTACTAACTATTAGCTTGGTCTCTGGATTATCAGAAATATGGGAAAATAGCCATTAATATGGAGAGGACACAAAGGTTAGCAGCCAGATTCACTGTGACGTACATCAGACCCAAGGATCTGTTCATATATTAATGCAATCATGTCTGAGATATCTGGCTATATGATAGCTGTAAGATTGTGGGAGCTACAAGTTAAGGGGGGCTGTCATTGAAGGAATGTCTACCCGAGAGGCACTGGGAAAACCTTACACCTCATACATTTCCTCCACAATGCTTGCAGATGCAGATGATGCCTTCATGGACCTTATTTGTACCTAAAACAAAACAAAACAAAAACATAACATCCACAAAATAAGGCCTTAAAAATATAGGGACTGCAGCATCTTTTCTCAACTCCATTCCTCAGTGACCATCAATTGGTGACATGTTCTACAGAACCCTACGTGTCCACAGAGAAGAGGATCATGGACCATGTGATGGGAGGTAGCCATCTGCATATAAAATATCACCATCACATAAGCTAAGATCTAACATTGTGACCTATAGATTGTCACTGAGGAGTGCTGTTTAGAAGGCACAAACATATGCACAGCCCCTAGGTCCTCCACTGCCTAGGCACAGCGCTAAAATCCCCCATGGGCGGCCGCCATCTCCCTTGTGGTGTGGTGACAGGTGAAGGCAACCCCCGGGAGGCAATGGTACATGTGGAGGCATGGTGGGAGGAGGATGTAGGATGTCGGGAATGGAGGCCCCTGGGGTGTGGCCTGGTGCAGAGGTGGCAGTGTCCCAGTGGGGATGGGTCTGGGGCCTGGCTTGATCCTGGTGGTGTTGCTGGGTCAGGTGGGGGTGGTGGCGGCCAGTCCTGTGGGGGGGGTGGCTGGCTGCTCTTGTCACTCCAGTTGGAGAGCCCTGGTGATAGCCTCAGTCTCTGGAGGAGGAGAATAGTGGGGTTGAATCACGGTGATGTGGACGGTGGTCCTGCTGGTGATCCCACTAGCCAGATTAAATTCTCCCCTGAATCAGGGCCCTTGGGTTCTCTTGTTTCCTCCACCCTCTGCACCGGTTCCTGCTGCATGGGGACTTGCTCCTCCACTTCCTGCTCCGATGGAGCCGCAGCCCCCTCATCTGGCTCGCCACTGGACCCAGACCTCCTTGATGCTGAAAGAGAGAAAATAAAGGTATATGTTATTAGTCTGATGAATAATACATTGTTATGTGTACATTCCTAACTATCTGACATCCAGGCTTGAACCTGGATGATTCTCCCAACTGCAACTCAGATTAGCTATTAATTGCTAGATATGATCTACTCTTTGGTTTTTGGTCTTGATTGTTCTTGGCTTCTAACGCTATCTTGATTTCGGTTGTGGTCTGTAACTGCATTAGCTGCAGTGGGCACACCAACACATGGACTCTCTGTTGCTTGATTACTGTTGTTGTGCCCAGGAATGACAGTGATTTGTCAGCTTCATGGATTTAATGATGTATCCATCTATCCCTTGTTAATTCCATGGAGCTGACATGTAATTTTCCTTCTTGGTCATCATGTACATTTGTAGTCTGTGTGTTGCCCATGTTGTGGCATGTTGGTGTATGTGATATTCACCTGACATGGAGGCTGGGTCCTGCTGGGCAACCAGGCCTGAAGCTACTGCTGTGGGCACCTGGCTCAGAAGGTCCTTGTGACTCTCCACCACTCATTACAGCTCACAGTAACTTGCTTGTCCTCCTTGGCCATCATCCTCCTCCCCTTGGCCCCGATGTCGTCAGAACCATGCTTGACGGACCTCACATCCCTTTGTGCTGTGCCCACTGCTGTAACCTCTGCCGCTACCTACTTCCATGCCTGAGCCCTAGGCCCTAGTGACCTATCTTTATGTGTCTCTATGTGTGTTCTTTAAATTAGGTGTATTGCATTTATGTTTAATCTTTAAATATGTGTAATCAAGGATCTAGTGTAAAATAGTAAATAGTATAATATAAATGAACAAAACCGCAAATTACTGCTCTCAAAATACTCCTATTCTCTCTCTCTCTCTCTCAATCTCTCTCTCGCTCGCTGAAAAAACTCCAACTCCGGGACCTGCATGCTACTTCGTCAGAAAATACAACACAGTCAACACATGGGTGGAACGCAATCTCTCTCTGTCAATCATCTGCAGCCAGACTGCTTTCTATGGGCTGAGAGGCCTGTGTCGCACTACGTTATACTTCACTTCGGCCTGTATCTCCTGCCATTGCTCAATTGAATAGAGAGCCTGCAACATACCCCCAGAAATACTGTCTACAATGATTGAGTTGCGGGCTTGCAATTGAAGTAGTTACCCAAACCCACAGGGCCCTGCCTCTGTTATCTGCCCACCAGATCCTGCTATCAACCTTGCTACCCTTCACTGAGTTCTCTGATTAGTGTAGACTCATCTCCAGAGTAATTAACAGTGCACACCACCAACCTTTTATTTCCCACGTCACCCATCCATCAGTTACACTATCTAATAATCCCCTGCTGTGCCCAGATCCTGCCTGGACGTAACTGATAGCTGGGGCCATAGACCCCGTGACAACTAGGTGGAGGGACTGACAGGCTGATGCCAGTTTCTAGGAGACAGATTTTGCCCACATGGGGTAGTTCAAAGGGGGCACAAAGTGTGAAATGCATATTTACCAAAGGAAGTGGCCCATTATTTATTGGTGCACTGACTGTAAAAAAATTGACAAATGTGACACTGAGACACATATGAATGTGTGTTTTAGAAGGTAGACATTTATATTCGGCAACTTGTCTTGGAACCTGGTAATTAGTTCTGAAATTCTTCAACATGATTTGAAAAAGAGAAATTGATGATTCATTGTTTTGATGCAAATGAAAACATGAATATTTGACAAGAAACAAGATGACAGACAACTAACATAATTAGCTATGGTCTTTATGCTGTGTAAAGAGTACTGAGATTCTCATTTGGAAATAGCATACATGCCCATTAAAATAGCTTAACTGAATGAAGTCCAGTTCTCACTCTTGACCAGGAGAACATTTTATTGGGACTGAACAATAGGCCAGTCAAGCATCAAAAAGATAAAGAGAACTTCAACATACCCAACTTGAACCTCATCCTTGAGTCTCTCTCATTGTCCAATAATGTCGAAGGCACTAGACCCGGGATGCTGAATTTAAGGTGTGGCTGTGGTGCCAGCAAGTCACATCCCTTATCTTAATTGACCCCAATATGTGTAAACTGCACATAGGCTGAAGTGAAAGGAAGGGCGGGTGGCACCAAGAGGTGGAAAGGTACAACGCTGTGAGACTTGTCGCACAGTCCAACGAAGTTGGCGACTCAAGCGAGGGACACAGTGAGGGGAACAGATATGAGACTAGCCTAAGGTGAATGCTAGGCACTGGTTGTATTCCACAGGTGTGGAATACCAAAGGGTCAAATATAGGCACTGGCTGAGGAAATCTAAGGTCTAAACTTTTAAATAGTCTTGTATATGGCCAATATAGACGTATTGTTAGGAAAAAGAGACAAAGAAGAGCTCAGACTTCCAAGTGGAAATGGGAAACACAATCACTTTACTTTCTGTAATAATTTATTCAGATGGATTGTTATCCAAATTCTCCTCTCTCCTGCCATGGTATGACACTGTTCTCTCATGGTTCACATCCTACCTCAAAGATGGAACATTTAGTTTCTCCTCTTCTTCTCTTCACCCTCTGTCTGTTGGTGTACTCAATTGTCCAGTCCTAGGCCCCTCCTCTTCTCCATCTACACATCCTCACTTGGTACACTAATACAATATTTTGGATATCAGTTTCATCTATATGCAGATGACACTCAAATCTACCTCTCAGCACCAGATTTAGACCCCTCTGTTCTAGCATGAGTTGCTAACTGCCTCTCAAACATATTTTCAAGAATATCCGTCCAATACTCAAACTCAACATATCAAAGAGTTCCTACCCTCTACCACAGCTTCCACTCCTCAAATGTCTCTTACTGTTGACAATGCCATCATCACTCTTACCGCCCAGGCCTGTTGTATTGAGATTCTACTGGCTCCTGCCCTCTCTTTCATTCCTCACATGCAATCAATCACAAAATCTTGCCATTTCACCTAAAAAACATCTTCAAAATATATCACTTACTTATACAATACTCAACTAAAATTTGAAACCATTTCTCACCTCTACTACTGAAACTCTCTCCTTGCTGACCTCCGCATCACTCGCCTGTCTCCATTTCAATCCATAATGAATATCTCTGCTAGACTCATCTATCATACTCAACGCTTAGTGTCTGCAGCTCCTCTCTGTCAGTCTTTCCACTGGTTTCTCCATTTTCACCAGAATAACATTTAAAGTCATGACCCTAACTTATAAAGCCCTCAACAACAGTGCAACCCCTTATATGCCTTATTTTTGTCTCAAAATACTCCCCCAACCTCTTCACTTTGCTAATGGCCTTTTACTCTCCTCTCCTCTTATCACCTCCTCTCACTCCCACCTTCACTTTTCTTCTACTGCCTCAACTTTATGGAACTCCTTTCCTCACTCCAAGAGTGTCACAGCCCAGGGGTGAGGAAGCTATATTCTTCCTAAACCCTCCTGATTTCTGCTACAGGAACGCCACTGAATTGTGGGTTTGGGTCATCTAAGCGCTCAGCATGCCAATTCAAATCAGGCACACCTCCCAGGAGAACTAAGAAAATCACAGATAAAAGACTTATTAAAAAATAAATTAGTAGAATTTTATTAAGGGGATATTTGAAATTGTAAAAATTGCAGCTAACTCAGTGTGTTAAAATGAATATTGAAGAGATGTGTCTTATTTAGAATTCTTGGCTACATTGAGGGCCAGATTGTGTGTCCCACTATGATGATTACAGGGCAAGTGCTTTTATAACTCCTTAAATATAGATCCACATTATCAGTATATCCCATGTACAGCCACTATAACCATTTCCTTATAGTGGTAAGCCACATATATGTAAAAACTGTAGAGGATTATATGGTTAGCAGATGAATAGTAGACATGATGGTCAATGAGCATGACCTCAATAAATTAAAAAACAAAAACAACAAAAGAGGTGAAATTGTGTAAAAAAACAAATGTGGTAGGAGAATCAGGAAAGAAGCAATGTTATAATATGTAGCTGGTTTGTGCACAGGAAGATCTGCAATGCAATATACCCAGTAGTAATGAAACAGGCACCCAACTAATTATCAGACTTCTGCAATATACTTGCTGTTTCGTTTGTGTAAGGGTTGCCAGTTAATCATTACGCTGCTTCATCCTTCATCTCCTCCAAGGTCCCGACAGATACCGTTTCGCCCTTGCACAGGGCTTAGTCATGGGTTCCCTATGACAAAGCCCTGTGCAAGGGTGAAACGGAATATATACACTATAAGATTATACGAGTATACGTTGTAATATCTTTTAATCATTTCTTATGGAAAAAAAAAAGATATTACATGACAGTAACTGATTTGAATGTTTTTGATATGAAATTTTATGCATGTAAATGTTTTTCGTATGTTAATAAAATGATTGAAAAAAAAGACATCTTTTATTGACCCAATATACATAATTTCCATCTCATCGCTGACTTCACATCTTGATTTTTCAAATGGTGGGTTGAGCATAGGGACACCAGCTGTGTTAAAAAGAGAAAGGAATTTGTTAGAGCCCAAGGAGTCTTCTGAGGGTGGTCTGAAGTATTGATAGGCAAGAGTAGCATTAAGAAGGACGAGGACTGTGAGATGCGAGGAACATGTGTAGAAGGCTTTATGTCTCCCAGTGCTTAGGTGAGTCTTTAGTACAGTGGTAATTATGAAAATATAGTTATTAAAGATGACAAGGAAGGGGATAATTCCAAAGAATAATAATATAATATAATGTGAAAAATCAAATAGATAAGTGTCATCACAAATCATGTTTAGAAGTGGGCAATGGCCAACAGAGTACAGGCTCTATAGCTCATGATCATTTGATAATGTAATGGGTTACAGATGGCCACAAATCGGTCATAACTCATGGCAGTCATTATTAGCACCTGACTTATTGCCAAAGTAGCAAAAACATTAAGTTGTATCATATATCCAACAAAAAAAAGGTGTTAGGCCCAAACATAAAATTAATAAGGACCATATGTAGTACGTAACAGTGGAGGTCTTGTCTATAATGGAGAAGTTTCTCAGGAAGAAGTAGATCCAGGCAGATAAGTAGAACAATGGTCGCTTTACCACCAAGAGTGATGACATAAATTCGGAAGACCAGCAGAAATATCAGAACTGGGGTCATCTGAGATTCCAGTAATTATGAAAATGTCACCATACTCTTATTTGTAAATTTCATAATTATGACCCAAACTGAAACAGATATATATCGTTAATATAAAATTGATGTAGATCATGATATGTTGTTATAAAGTCGCTGCCTGAATGATCACCTCTAGCCCAGTGTGAGGTACGATTTCTTCACTGATTGAGGTACAACTCCAACCAATGAATTTCATCTTTCAAGACTAAAAAAAGAAATTAGAGTGGAATCCATGTTAGGGCATCAGGGTTCAGTTTGAATTTTAGTAAGTTTAATTTAGAAAAAGTAAGCATAGAGTAATATTATTGAGGAGTTTGGCAGATGACCTTTGAATAGGACCTGAGCATTTGTTGTCTATTTTAGGTCCATAACTACCTTTCAGGGTTCATTTCCAACAAATCCACTACTTTTTAAATGTATCAACGTTTCTATATTAGATTTTGGACCTCTTTCGGCCATTTCCTTTAACTTTCTTCAAAGCAATGCAGTTCCATATGTCACAGTCCTGGCCATTTACCATTTTCTACAATGGGGTTATAGATGGCAAGATAATTCATAGTTGTCAGGATTAGAAGTTTAACCAAGACGAGAAACTGTATTATTCTTTAAAATAAAAACTAAATATTGATGGTGGAAGATGACATGTTTATCATTGCCAAGTTCTCAAGGAAGAAGTACATAGGAGTGTGTAGATGATTATCTCGGCAGATGAAGAAGAATGGTCTTATCGCTACAATGTTATCTTATGCTTACCAGCCAATTCTGGAACTTAAATAATTATTATTGACCCTGGAACTATATATATATAAGCAATGTCTATGCTTTAAGTAGTAAGCCAAGTAAGCCTTCTCCTAAACGCTGACTTCACTTCTTTATTTTTTAAGCTATAAATCAGAGGGTTTAGAACTGGGACAGCAGCTGTGTTGAAGAGAGAGTAAAGCTTATTAACGGAACTATTTGGTGATGATGGGGCTAGGTATTGGCAGATAAGCATTACGTAGAGAAGGATGACAATTGTGAGATGCGAGGAACATGTGTAGAAGGCTTTATATTTCCCAGTGACACAACGGATCTTAAGTATTGTGTTAATAATGAAAACATATGGGATGGTTGTAAGAATGCATGGTATAAAACTTCCTATTGTACCTCCTTCAATAACTGCATATAATTCCAAAAATCTACTAACACAAAAAAGTTTCAGGAGTGGTGGAAGGTCACAGAAATAGTGGTTGATTATATTAGATGTATAGCAAGAGACACGTGTCAGCATGACCAAATACGGGATGGTTTCTACAATACCCCACACATAGCATATGGTGGCCAACTGAACACAAGTTCTATGGCTCATGATCATGTTGTAATGCAAAGGGTTACATATGGCGAAGTATCGATCATAACTCATAACCGTCAGTATCCACAGTTGATCAATTGTCAACCATGAGTAAATAGATATTTGTGTCATGCATCCAAGAAAGGAAATTTTGTTGTCTCCTAATAGGAAACTAGTAAAGATCTTGTGAAGGTTGGTGGTGGTGGAGGATATGTCGATAAATGACAGATTTGCCAGATAGAAGTACATGGGAGTGTGCAGTTGGGGATCCAAGCAGACAAGTAGCAACATTGTTATGTTACCACCGAGAGTGATGAGGTACATGAGTAGGACCAGAAGGAAGATTGGAGCCTGGAGCTCGGGGATATCGGAAATCCCTTTAAGAATAAAGTATGCCACCACCATGGTTTGATTTCTCTGCTCCATCTTCAGATGTGTTTGAAGGCTACATGGGAGATGAATTGAACATGTTATCAATTAATCAACTTCATGCATGATCAGTATTTACCATCCTCAATAACAACTGTATCCTTTACTTTATTTGTTTCCTTTCCACCTAAAAACAATATATTATATACAAACTGTCTCATTACCAATTACAGAGATACTTCACTTGTAACCTTCCCTTCATCCCAATGTATTACATTAATAATGAACCAATGCCCCATCACATCTTGATAATGCTCTTTCATCTCAAGTCATTTCCAATGAAATAGTTAATAATCTAAGACAAGGGCTTCACTTAAATTTAAAAAAAAATACTGTTCTACTCTCTTATAAAAATTAACCTGGTGGAATAAGAGACCACCATTTGATAATAGCTCATACGAGGAGAAACAGTGGACATCAAGTTCAACCATTTTAGATGTCCTCTGATCTCTAATATGTGGATTTATTGTTAATTGACCCAGAGGAAGCAAACAGAAAAAACACCCATTGAAACATTTCCAACTGTCTAATAAGGGAAAAAAATAAAACTCCTTCCTGACCCCAGATACTGACGCTCGGATTCCTCCCTGAATCAATACTCTAGTTATCCTGGATAACCCTGAATGTCGTTTTTATTCCAACACATATACAATTGCTTATTAGTTATTTATCACCTCCTCCTTCCGCAGTTTAACCACCCTTACTGTGAAGAATCATTTTCTTTTTTTTAGGTGAAATACTTTTCCTTCTAACCTCAAGAGATGTCCGCTTGTCATCTGAAGACCTCAAACAGTTCCCTTGTATTGAACCCGGATATATTATTATAAGGTAATCATATCCCCTAATAGAGAAAATAAGTGAAATTTGGTTTGTCTTTCTTAATAACTTAGCCCCTCCATTCCCCTTATTAGTTTTATTGTCCTTTTATTGAAGTGGTACCCAAAATTGTCCTCCATGTTCCAAATGAGGGCGTACTAAGTTTTTGTATAGTGGCAGAATTATATTTGCTTTTGTTTCGCTTCTGTTTTGCTTGGTCATTCACTTATAGATAAGACCATGTACATGACAGTTACTGAATTTAGATTCCGATGGTCAATAAATATATATATACTAGCGACTTGCCCGTCAAAAATGATGGGGCAATACAATTTGAAGCCATGTAAAGCTTTTTGTACTCTGAGGGCCTTTGGCGCTCATCAGAAAGAGAGAAATATATTTATCTATATATAGTTAACTAATAATGAATGAATTAGTTCTTGAATAAATTAATATACTTTACCTATTTCTAATTAATATATTCAGCAATCAATATCCTGAAGAGTTAACAATCTGTTTGTATTTTCCGGCAGCATACAATGTACAGTTTGAGTGTTGGCGCCCTGATGATTAAGTGTAATGAATGTCCCAACTGTGCATTAGAAATTGGTTGTGTGCGCAAGGGAAAACCGTTGGTTTAGTCGTGTAAAGCGCCATTGTAGATTGGTAATGTTATTAATGTGTTACGCAGCTCGCAAGCATTTTCCGTCATTTGTAATAGTGTATTTTGTAGTTTGTACATTCCTGTGTTAAAGTGCTACGCGTTTGGCAGTGTTTTGCGTGGTCCAGGGTTGTGTAGCCTCGTTGTAATATTTTTTGGAGCCCATTTTTTTTTTCGCTTAGGAGATTTTTGAGTGGCGAAACTCGTCCAAATCAACTTAAATTTGTGTTACACCTCACTTCCAGATGTCCTGGCTTTTCCCAGTGCTGTGTGTGATGTTTTTGTTGTGTTTTTATATATACATTATTTTTTATATATACATTATTATACAATATTTTTTTGTGTGTTTTTTGTGTTTTTGCAATTCAGCCGTGAATTTCGTATTTTTATGGATTGCGTATTTTTTTTTACTGTGTAATAGTGTATTTTATACCTTGCACGTTTGTGTGTGAAAGTGCTATGCGGTTGGCAATGCTTTGAGTGGTCCGGGGTCGTTTAGCTTGGTTTTTCATTTTTTGGGGCGGCCATGTTTTTTCTCACTTAGGCGATTTTCGACTGCCTAAACTCATCAAAATCAACATAAATTTGCGTTCAACCTCACTCCTGGACATCGTGGCTGTTCCCTCATGCTGTGTGTGATGTTTTTGTTGTAATTTTTTGTGTATTTTGTGTGTTTTTATTGTTTTTTGGTTTTCGCGGGTCGGCCGGTAACCTTGTATTTTTCCTATCTCGTATTTTTTTTTTCTAAGCCCCGCGTTTGTCATCTGCTTTCAGGCTGGCGATCCCATGTTAACTAAGTGTTTGGTGGCTAAGTTCTGTGTGTTTCATTGCCTTCACTGCTCAACATCTTGTGGTTTGACAACTATTATATCTGATGGCTATACCAGTAATTCCCCAAAGTTGGTACAAAACCTCAGTGTTATGTGGAGTATAAAATTAGTGACTATAACAAACAGTCAGTAGTGACCATAGTGTTATTTACACATAAGGAAACTATTATTGGTAGTATAGATAGATATAACACTCAAAACCCAGTCCAAATTATCAGTAAAACATCATAAAAACTATATGAATAAAAACCAATATGTGACAATAAAAAGTAGTATGCAATGAACAAACGCGTTTCGTCACATTGTGCAACTTTATCAATGATCAGGATGCCTCCAATTGCTAGCATCAGTGAAAATCGGCAAAAGCTCTGTGTATCGGGGGGAAAAAACAGAAGTGATTCCATATAAATTGGAAGGACGACGAGCACATTATGAGGTTCTTACATGTGAGTGTAACATTGTATAAGTTCTAACACATGTTCATTACACTTGATATCCGAATGATCTGCACTAGAAGGTGGTGTTTTGAATCTCCATTATCCCTTTTGTATTTTTCATGAGGTAAGACACTTTGTGAACAGTTTCCAACGAGAAAGCAGCAAACCCCGCACAAATCCTGATTGAATCACCCAGAATAAACTTGTGACCGTTTCACTATGCGCATGAACTTTATTCTATTAGTAACAATCCCCGATAATACGCAATCTTCCCTCATTGAGAGCACTCGGGTCCAGAGTTACCTTCTGCTGCCAAAAACCTACTTCTGAGGTTTTCTAAGATCTTGTCTTATATAAGAATCTAACAAGAGTAATTTAAAAAGTATTATACAAGAGCGCTTCAGTTTATCCACTTAGAGTTTCAAACCAAGTGGAGCCCTTGTATATATAAATAAGCTAGCCAACACTTATAGAGTGAAGTGAAAAGTTATTGTTATGGAGTAATATGCTATCACTTTGCTGATCCCTGGTGGTTCAGTGGTTAGGATTCAGGGCTTTCACCTTAATGACCTGGGTTTGATTCCATCCAGGAGTCACACCACTCTGAACCCATGCAGGGTCGGCCCTGGTCAGTACTTGGTAGGCACCCTAGGAATACCAGGAGCTGTGGCCCACTGGAGAAAAAACTAGCAACCCACTCCAGTATCTCTGCCATGAATACCAAGTGGATCAGCATGGTGTGTTGTAGTCCATGAGGTCACAGAGCACACAAACACAACAACAATTTTCATGGAAGCGATTACAGATTATATTGTTTACTGGCCTGTTGTAATTCCCTTTCAAGTAATTTTTGGATATCCCAAAAGTTAAAAAAACAAGCCCTATGACCCTGACTATGTAAAAGAAAATGATTGTCCACACTTACCTGCTGCCAGGATCACGCCTTGATCTCTTTTTTGTTCAGAACGGACCTTTTATTTACCTTCTAGCAAGTCCCAAAGAGTATCCATGGACAGGATGAAAGCCCAAGGGTTTAATTATCTTTGGATACACCTGTAATCAGCTTTCATAAGGTTGCGACACTTAAGTAAAATTAAAGAATGCCTGGTAGTATGTCCCTGGTGGTATGGGAATCTCACATGATAACCTATTCAACAAGTCTTACATTAACCATATTGAATCTGAGCACGTCCAATACCATATAATATGGATTTAATATCCTCCAATATAGATTTAACGTCCTCTTCTCATATTTGACATTATCAGACAAAAATAACTACAAGTAGGTTATATCTTACTAATTATAGTAAGAAAATCCATGATGAGGTCAACTCTCAAATACTAGTATCAGTAATGTCATTTTTGGAAATATTGATGGGCTTGTCCATAAAATCTGCTGGATCTTTTTTCCCATTCTCTACCTGACCAATTTAAAGGTCCACACCAGGAACATTACTGAGTACAGCCTTATGTTGTAAACACGAGTCTTGCAATAAATTACAAGGTTTTGTCAGGAAAGGCTGTGCTCAGTAAGCAAGCTAACAAGCTTAATCTGATGGGAATCCCTGAGAATTCCCTCTATTTATACACATAGTGGAGGGAATCCCTGGGGATCCCTTTACCTGCTCATTCCTCATACCTTTAACCCCATCATCCCATCTACATAACCATGGGGGTCCATTAAAACCTCCATGGTAACTATTAACCTACTGCAACGGCTGAACTTATAAGTTAACCCTTTCCACAGGGGTCCCGATTAGTCCCCTGTAGCACCTCATATAAACCCTGATCCTGCAGGGGTCCTTGATGGACTAAAATAGCTAAGCTCGATTGGACTCCCTCAGCATTTAATTAATTAACCCTTGCCGCAGCACCTAATACTCTAACCCCATACCATGAGGGTCTATACAGACATCCATGGTATACTAGTTACTCTCTACCTACCTTTTGGGTCTATGTATACCCCAATGGTATACTAATTAACCCCCTATCTACGATGGGGGTTGTCACAGACCTCTTTTTCTCAGTCTTGTTGTTGACCCATTGAGCTCATCAAAAGCACATACAGCTCGGCTCCAGCCACTGGATTATCTGCATAAACACCTCCATTGTATTTGTAAATATTGTTTTGTCCTATTATTTGCCAGATTAAGTTAATCACATCTGATATGTGCTGGAGGGTGTGGATTGAAGGCTAATCCTATTGATCTCAGGAAGCTACTGTTACACCCCATGTGGAGTTTACCTCTTGTTTTTGTCTGCCACACGCTCTCATTGTTGTGCTGTATACACCCCCTCTGTATCTATCCCCTATAAATGATGTGGACATATAGAAATGGTATGTTCTCTTTATTTGGTTCCTGGTGGCTGCGATACTGAACTTATCTTCACCACTAAGTAACCTTTCCTGGTCACTACCACAGGAAGGTTACTGGAACTCCTTGAAATGCTGATTCCTGATGGAGAGACTCTGACTGATACAGAAGCCAGATATCAGGATGCTGGTGTCGAGATTTCAAAGAACACAATGATCCTTGTGGATAATTAACCTGTAGTCTATTGAAGGTTGGCCCTGGGCTTGTATAAGCCCTTACTCTTGGATTGTCACAGGGATTTATACAGATCTGATGTTGCCAACCTCCAAAATCTCCAGTATTTCTGAAGAATAAAGACAAGATCAAGTCTTCAGCAACCATCAGCACTGCATCTTCAGCAAATAAGATTATGGAGAAGCGGTTGTCCATCTGGATTGATGATAAACTGGAGTGTAACATGCCTGTCAGCCAAGCCATCATAATGGAGAAGGTGAGAACCATATACGGCCATATCCAGAGCCAAACAAAGAGAGCTGCTCAGTTAGTAGAGGATGGTTTGGCTGCTTCAAAAAGCGGAACATCCTCTACAAAATTAAGATGACTGGAGAAGTGGCAAGCGCTGACATTGAAGCTGCTGTGGCCTTTCCAGCCACCCTAATATTATGGAAAGAGGTAATTACCCTCCTGAACTGGTGTTCAATGTGGATGAGACCGGCCACTTCTGAAAGCGACTGTCAAGCCGCATGTTCATATCACTGGAGCAGAAGAAAACACTGTGCTTTAAAGCAGCCAAAAAATGCCCGATCCTTCTTCTAGGTGGACACACCAACGGTGACTTCAAAATAAGTAATTGCTGGTCTACTACTCAAAGAGCTATGAAGGACATTACATTTGCAAGTTTGGCGGTTTGCCAATCATTTGACTATTCAACAGCAAGGCCTGGATCACCATGGACAACTTTAAGGAGTGATTCAGTGAGCATTATGCCCATTGATGCAGCGCTATTGCAGAGGCAAAGGACCTGAGGCGAAAGCATTCCTGTAAATGGACAGTGCTCCAAGCTGACCTACAAACTTTGATGAACTGCACTGCTGCATCCTGGTGGAAGTAGTGTTCCTGCATGCGCCCATGGGTCCCACCTACTCATTACTGCAACACGCCCATAAGGTAGAGGCAAGCCCCTTTTTGTTTATCGCTGGCTAGGGCAACTACCCTACCCCCCACAGAGCAGAGACGGGACCCCTCACAGGGCTGTGATCCCCCCCAACAAAACTCTGGCCTGCAGTATCAATTCCAAAGTTTTCCAGTTGACTGATGGTACACCCCGTTACACACGTGATAACAAAGCCATCTCATCACCCCCCACCCAGCAGCTCGGCTGCTGTTGCCTTGCCTCTCACCTTATCATAGTGTAACCGAGCCACTGAGCATTGCGGCCAGCAGGACAGGTGTTCTGCCCCTTGGCAGGATGCTCTATTGACCTATTACCTTCATTCTGTTTGCTGCATCTGACGACTGGGTTCTCCCACCGCAGGTGGAGAAGGCCTGTTAGAAGCGACAATTAGGGGACTATTTGCAAACAACCTAATTGTAGGCGGCGCAGAGTGCATCAGGGACATGACATTCAGCCTGTAAGCAAGAGCTTTCTGACTCTATACCATGGCAGGCCTAGATGCCATACATTGTCGAAAGTCTTCATCATATTGCGATAGGCACACTTGCAGCCCCATTAAGTTAGAAGCATGTAGTGGCATCAGCAAAGGCTGCGGGCTTGAAATTCGGCTGCGTTACAGAACTATTAGATTGAACAAGGCAGCAAGTTACGGGCTGTAGACACAAGCCCGTAAACCCTTTACACGCATGCAAGCCAGGTTTCAACCCAACTATCCCCTTCCTTCAAAGACTGAGCATCTCGCCAGCAGCCTCGACCGTTTTTTATTTGACCACTTTTTGTTTGATTTTTGTTTTGGCACCACACTGTATGTGTGAAACTAGATTGGATTGCACAGTCCAGAGGTTGAATAATCTGTTTCATTGAGCAGATCTAGACAAGGTGTAAGTGCTTTGCGCATTAATGGTTTCTCCAATTACATGGAGTGATTTGTGATGATCCTTTTTTCATCAGATTGTGGTTGCAGTGGTGTAGTGACCACATGTGACCCTGTTAGGTACTATGCATCATGTTTATTCTAGACTATCACACCCCTGTAGGTATCCCATTTTTCCCACAAGCCTCTTGCCCTCCTGGGACCCACACCACACCCATGATATTAATGAACAGTCTTGTCCATTTCTAATTATGCTCTGTGTATTAAATAAAGCTTTGTTATACCGTTTTAACCGTGTCAGTGTGTTTTCAGTGGTTGGGGTTATGGGACATCCACATACATCACATTAGTGTCACATTCCTATATATTAGAAATTAAAAAAGAGAAATCACAATCTTGTTTAATTCTATACCCTTCTTTGCGATAATGGGTTAACACCCTGTTAATTACTTCAAGGAGACTGTATTTATTCAAAAATAATCTTTTATTTACATCTCTTAAAATATATCACAAACTATGACGATTAAAAAATAAAATATTGGACTGTCGTTCCCGATGTTCTGTCACAACATTAATTTATCTCTATGGCTTGCCTTCAATACAATAAGTAAGTTAATATTGATGAATTACAACTGCATCATCCAATTAATTTTAACTTAAAAAATTTATATATTTCTCAAAGTATCAATTATTTTTGGATATTTTACTAACATAATAATCTATTAATTCATGAATGTACCATTATTTACACAAATATACACAAATATACTTGGAAAAAAATGGAAGTATCAATACTGTGCTGTGCATCAATATTCCAACACGAATAACGCTTATCTTAAATATTTTGAGTGTTCATGTTAGTCTGTAGCATTGGCAGATAACTTAGCCATTTCTCATCCGATCAGGAACACGCCGCTAATCCTCGGCGTGGAGTCTTGGCTTGTGACCTCATCGGGAACGCCCCAAATGTGACGGTCGACGCACGTTTTGCAAGTTCTTCTGGGACCTCCTTGAAGTAATTAACAGGGTGTTAACCCATTATTGTAAAGAAGGCTATGTAAATAGACAAGAGTTTATTTTCTCTTTTTTCTTTTCTAATGTTTATATTTACACACTCTAATAAGTTAGACTTCCATAGAATTGTTGAAAGAGGAGGAAGGGGGTGAGAGAAAGCAGAGAGAGTTGGTATGAGGTCATGAGGAGAGAGGAAGGAGAGAAATGTAGATTGGTTAAGTGAAAAGAGTGGTTAAGTGAAAAGGAGGATCGGGAGAAAAAGTGATTGGAAAGAGGGACAGGAGCGGGTGGTGGTCATTGTCCCTAGATTTATGGAATGAAATATGTTAGTTATTTGAATTCTCTGAGATCTGTAATTTCAACATCTACTTTTATATGTTTATGTGAATATCCAGGGGTAGACTAACCTTTTTAGGCTATCATCGTGGAGATCGCCTTCTAACGTATGACCATAGGGTTCCCTATTGATTCCCATGGTACTTATCATTAACCCCTATACCAACGGGGTCTCATCAGACCACCACGGTATATATTACTATAACCATGGGGGTCCCAATGGACTCCCATGGCATCTAAAATGAATGCCTATAACACAGAGGTGTGCATCATATCCGCATGGCATCCAAAGATTTTAACTGCTTGCTGCTGAGGACTTTATTGGACCCATGTGGCATCTAAAAATTCATCCCTCTGCCAGGGAGGTCCTTAATGAACCCTAGTAGCATCTAACAATTAACATTTTTAACTTCTTTTTAGATTTTCAAATGTGAACATAGGTGCTGAGAAAGGTTGATGGAACAAAAAGAAGGGAACAGCAGAGGCAGAGATGAAGCAATGGACATGAGCTTGAGGGGCAGCGGTTGCTGCTGTCCACAGGGGCACTGAGAGCTGAACATGACTTGACAGCTGTGACATGATGCCCCTTCGTAAATCCTCTTGGAAGTTTTGATCCCTGCAGAAGGATTGGTTTAAGGTCTCAGACCCTTTTTCGTGTCCTGATTCAAGAGCCATGGTAGTGGTCTATCTATCTATCTATCTATCTATCTATCACATATAAGGCCTTAGCGATATTTATATCTTCTATCAAGATATAGGTCTTTAAAGGTCCCTTGGCACACTATTGGGCAATCCTGGCCACTTGGGGTACATTAAGTACCCAATCGGCACCTAAAATTAACCCCCTAATGCTGGGGGTCCCCAACGGGACCCCAGCAGCCTCCCCATATTAACCATTGCTGTGGGGGTCCTGATCGGGACCCCCATGGCAGTCAAAGTATTAAACCCTTACAGGGAGTGCAGAATTATTAGGCAAGTTGTATTTTTGAGGATTAATTTTATTATTGAACAACAACCATGTTCTCAATGAACCCAAAAAACTCATTAATATCAAAGCTGAATATTTTTGGAAGTAGTTTTTAGTTTGTTTTTAGTTTTAGCTATTTTAGGGGGATATCTGTGTGTGCAGGTGACTATTACTGTGCATAATTATTAGGCAACTTAACAAAAAACAAATATATACCCATTTCAATTATTTATTTTTACCAGTGAAACCAATATAACATCTCAACATTCACAAATATACATTTCTGACATTCAAAAACAAAACAAAAACAAATCAGTGACCAATATAGCCACCTTTCTTTGCAAGGACACTCAAAAGCCTGCCATCCATGGATTCTGTCAGTGTTTTGATCTGTTCACCATCAACATTGCGTGCAGCAGCAACCACAGCCTCCCAGACACTGTTCAGAGAGGTGTACTGTTTTCCCTCCTTGTAAATCTCACATTTGATGATGGACCACAGGTTCTCAATGGGGTTCAGATCAGGTGAACAAGGAGGCCATGTCATTAGATTTTCTTCTTTTATACCCTTTCTTGCCAGCCACGCTGTGGAGTACTTGGACGCGTGTGATGGAGCATTGTCCTGCATGAAAATCATGTTTTTCTTGAAGGATGCAGACTTCTTCCTGTACCATTGCTTGAAGAAGGTGTCTTCCAGGAACTGGCAGTAGGACTGGGAGTTGAGCTTGACTCCATCCTCAACCCGAAAAGGCCCCCCAAGCTCATCTTTGATGATACCAGCCCAAACCAGTACTCCACCTCCACCTTGCTGGCGTCTGAGTCGGACTGGAGCTCTCTGCCCTTTACCAATCCAGCCACGGGCCCATCCATCTGGCCCATCAAGACTCACTCTCATTTCATCAGTCCATAAAACCTTAGAAAAATCAGTCTTGAGATATTTCTTGGCCCAGTCTTGACGTTTCAGCTTGTGTGTCTTGTTCAGTGGTGGTCGTCTTTCAGCCTTTCTTACCTTGGCCATGTCTCTGAGTATTGCACACCTTGTGCTTTTGGGCACTCCAGTGATGTTGCAGCTCTGAAATATGGCCAAACTGGTGGCAAGTGGCATCGTGGCAGCTGCACGCTTGACTTTTCTCAGTTCATGGGCAGTAATTTTACGCCTTGGTTTTTCCACACGCTTCTTGCGACCCTGTTGACTATTTTGAATGAAACGCTTGATTGTTCGATGATCACGCTTCAGAAGCTTTGCAATTTTAAGAGTGCTGCATCCCTCTGCAAGATATCTCACTATTTTTGACTTTTCTGAGCCTGTCAAATCCTTCTTATGACCCATTTTGCCAAAGGAAAGGAAGTTGCCTAATAATTATGCACACCTAATATAGGGTGTTGATGTCATTAGACCACACCCCTTCTCATTACAGAGATGCACATCACCTAATATGCTTAATTGGTAGTAGGCTTTCGAGCCTATACAGCTTGGAGTAAGACAACATGCATAAAGAGGATGATGTGGTCAAAATACTAATTTGCCTAATAATTCTGCACTCCCTGTATGTGGGGGTACTTCAAGCAACCCCCGGCACATAAAATGAATCCCCCTATGCAGGGGGTCCCCTTCAAGACCCCCCGCAGTGTCCCCATATCACGCCTTGCAGCAGAAGACATTATTGGGAGCCCCGCTGCATTTTAAATTTCAAATATCCTGCTGCAAGTCCTGAAGGGACCGTAACAGTTCTTGAAGGAATTGCGATCACTAAAAAATTAACCCCTGCTATGGGGGTACTATAAGTAACCCCAGGCATCTCAAATTAACCCCATCACTGATGGGTGTCTATACAGACCCTCATGAGAATAAATAAATCCCATCACTTATGGGGGTCTATACAGACCCCCATAAGCCTCTATTTAACCCCATCACTTATGGGGTCTATAAAGACCCTCATGAGAAAAAAATTAACCCCCTCAGTCCCATAAGGGTCAATACAGACCCTTATAGGACACTACTTAACCCTATCAGTCCCATAAGGGTCTATACAGATGCTTATAGGACACTACTTAACCCCCTTAGTCCCATAAGGGTCTATACAGACCCTTATAGGACACAAATTAACCCCAATAGTAACACTATAAGTGATATGGGGGTACTACAGGACCCTCATGACACTAAGTCTAAGCACTACCCTACACTACACTATTAGCCACCCCAATAAAGCAATAAATCTAAATTAACCCCATCTAAGTAATTATCCCCCTCTAACTAATTAACCCCATCTAAGTAATTAACCCTATTTAAACATTACCATACCTAATTAACCCTATCACCGAACACCATCTAGACCTATTTAACCCTATCTACTCCTGTTTAACCCCATCTAGACCTATTTAACCCTGTCTAGTTCTATCTTACCCAATCTAGTCCTATTTAACCCCATCTCTTATGGGGGTCTATACCGACCCACATTAGTCTCTAATTAACCTCCTCAGTCCCCTAAGGGTCTATACAGACTTTCATGGGACACTGAGTAACCCCATCAGTCCAATAGAGGTCTATATAGACACCTATAGGAGAATATTAACACCTATAATAACACTATAAATGCAATGAGGGTCCTAAAGTGTAATTTATTATTAGAATACACTACACTATTCCCCCCCAATAAACCAATAAATCTAAACCAACCCCCCTCTAACTAATGAACCCCCTCCTCTCTATCCTAATTACCCCCCTCTGCCATAACCTATTAACCCCTCCCCTACCTATCTAACACCTACACTAACCTATTAACACCCACCCTACCTACCTAACTCCTATTAAACCCCCCACACCTCACTAATTACTAACAATAATAAAACCTAGAATACACCAAATAAAAAATGCAATTGTGATTAGCTGAAGGCATTTGTGCCTTCTGATTGGCTGCAATCTGATTGACAGTTACATCAGCCAATCAGAGAGTGCAGATGCTTGGATCCCATGGGTTATATACCATTCTGATTGGCTGAAGGGAATAGTGCCTTATGATTGCATTAGAAATGATTGACAGGTCCATCAGCCAATCAGAATGGGATATAGGGGTGTATCCCATTCTGATTGTCTCGCACCGTTTCGACTTCTGATTGGCTGAAAAATGATTGATAGTGTTTTCAGCCAATCAGAAGGTGCTATTTCCAATTTTTATCGGAAGAAGTGCTACAAGCCTCATTTGTGGTGGGAAACTCCTCCAGGGAGGAGCTCTGTTAGATATTTATTTTTTTTTAGTACATCAGGGTTTTTTTCAGGGGCCCTGCCAGAGAAGACTAGAAGAAGGTTGGGGGTATTGCGGAAGGGTAAGTGTAATATTTAGAATGTATTGTTTTATATGTTGTGTTCAATTTTGTTATTAATTGTATTGTTTCTTTTTATTCTAGGGGCTTGTGGCAATGAAGGACGGGCCTTATGCGAGGGACGAAGGCAAGAAAAGCTTTGTTGCATTTGAGCAAGGTAAGTAGCCTTATTTATCATATTGTAGGTTTAGTGAGGGGGTGGTTTTAGGTGAGATTTAGGGTTTATTACTGTATGTAGTTAAGGGTTAAATGTATGCAGATAGGGGTATTCATGTATGTAGTTAAGGGTTATATGTATGTAGATAGGGGTGTAAATTTATGTATTTAGGAGTTAAATTATATGTGTTGAGGAGTTTGATTTTATGTAAAGTATGCTTATTTATTTGTTTTATAACTTAGGTTTTTTTTTTTGTAGTGGTGCTGCTCGTTTTTTTCTGTAGTGGTGCTTTTTTTATTTTTTGTAATGTTCATTTTTTTATTTTCTGTAGTGGTGCTGCTCATTTTTTTCTATAGTGGTGCTTTTTTTATTTTTTGTAATGTAGTTTTTTTTTCTGTTGTCTAAGTTTTTTTTTTTTAATTGCTGCTTTTTTTCTTTTGTGTATTCTTGGTTTTATTATTTTTTTGTAATTAGTGGCATGTGAGGGTTTAATAGGGTGTTAGGAAGGTAGTGTAGGTGTTAATAGGTTATGGTAGGTGTTAGGTAGGTAGGAGAGGGGTTAATAGGTTAG
Organism: Discoglossus pictus; assembly: GCA_027410445.1. Classification (NCBI taxonomy): domain Eukaryota; kingdom Metazoa; phylum Chordata; class Amphibia; order Anura; family Alytidae; genus Discoglossus; species Discoglossus pictus. The sequence goes on from CM050170.1 coordinate 9,638,354, forward strand.
GGTAGAGGGGGTTATTAGGATTGGGAGGAGAGGGGTTCAGTGGTTAGATCGGGGTTGGTTTAAATTTATTGGTTTATTGAGGGGGTAGTGTAGTGTTTGAACTTAGTTTAATGAGGGTCCTGAAGGACCCCCATGGCACTTATAGTGTTGTTATAGGAGTTAATAGGGTCCTATAGGGGTTTACATAGAGCCCTATTGGACTGATGAGGTTAATCAGTGTCCCATGAGGAGCTGTGTAGACCCCCATGAGTGATGCGGTTAATTTGAGATGCCTGGGGGGGTACTTATGGTACCCTGTGGCAGGGGTTATTTTTTTAGGGAATGTGGGTCCTTTAAGGAGCTTTATCGCTGCAAGGGGTGACATGGTGACACTGCAGGGCTCTAGATGGGGACCCCCAGTATAGGGGGTTTATTTTAGGTGTCAGCTGGATACTTGAAGTACCCCTGCAGAAGCGGTTAACTATTTAACTGCAGCGGGGGTCCCAATCGGAAACCCCCATGGTAAGGATTAATTTTGGGAGAAGGGGGAGATCTAGGTGCAGGTGGGAGGCTTGGGTGCTGGATCAGGGGTCTTTTGTGCTGCTCATAAGGGATTTCTTAGCTTTTTCAGGTGCTCTGGAGCACCTTTGGGCCTTCAGCTAACATTTGCGCGATACGGGTTAGCTCGCGTGTGACTTCTTAGCAATTTAATAGCATGATTGCCTCGGAAGGGCTACCTGGATGACAGATCAATTGGTTTCGGGCTGCAATGTTACACCTTGCCCATCTCTGAGGTATTTGTCGGCCAGCCTCTTAGGCATTTCTCGGCCAGCCTGCATTTTCAAACGCAATTCAACTGCGTGTCTGTTTTAGAGGCTAATTTAATAACAACTTAGTGCTCTTTGTGTCACTATGTGCTAAGAGTTAGCTCTTAGCTCTAATTTAATAAGGCTATATGTCTGTAGACATCTTAAACCATGCATAGGGCCTCATTCTATTAGCGGCCGCAGCCGTTGCGGGGCCGC